>OY728121.1:1734950455-1736212122 GCA_963277665.1 Viscum album | reverse complement strand
TTGTGTACATCTTTATTGCTTATGTTTTTATACTTCTTTAATTATTGAATTTTGTGCATGTTAATTTTTGACGTTTTCTTTTACTATTGGGAGTAAATTTCTGGATACAATCTTTCCAAGGAATTAATTCTGATTCTTGGGATATCGTCTAATAAAATTTTTAATAAATAGTGAATTAATGGGGAGTAGTTCGTAAGGAGTGGTGTGCGAGGAACAACATGTTTGGCAGGATACATGGATTGATAAGGGCACATATAAGAATGTTGAATCCATCTGGAAAAAGATATTTCAAACGACTGTTGTGACATGTGGTTGACAAAGACACGGACAAGGAAAATCATTTGAATCGTGTCAAAAAACATAGTGGTATGAAGAAGATAAAGAAGAAAAAAAACAATAAGAGACCATATAATGGTGGATGATAAATTAAATGGTGAAATCTCAAAGAACCAATAATATAGTGGCATGATTTGTGGGTCACTATAGACCCAAGACTATTATCCCAAATTACAGATCCCCAACGGAGGCCCAGGATAGTGGAGACCATAGATAAGTTTTATACATGGGACAATATGTTTTTGATTCCCACAATTGTCATATTTCATAATAATAAAAATATTTCAAAAAAATCATGACATATAAAATTACCACTAAATATGAAAATGAGTTTTAATTGTTTCTTTAAAGATGTAAATTTTAACAAACACAATGGTAAAATTTTTTCAGACTTCCTTGATAAATAGATTATGAATATTGATTAAAAATTATCTTTGAAAACAAAAAAAAACTAAACATTTAATTTTTTCGGAAAGGAATATCCACAACAAAATTTTCTTCATTCAAACGATAAGAAAAATTATTATAAATTTAAAAAACAATACACATAGATGAAATATATAGTTAAAAAATCATTCAGGTTTTATTCAATGATAATGAAGGAATTTTATTTAGAAAAGGACTTGGATTCATCGATATAGGGAAGATGACTATTTCACCTGAGGTGCATGCTCATGAAATGTGCAATGAGGTAGATCTAGCATCGTATTAGGTCATAAGAGATGATATATTAACTATAGGAGGGATAAAAAATCTCAAGGTAAGCCGCATTAGATATATATGGGAGGTAGGACTCTATTGGTCGCTATGATAAACATGTTATAATTTTTAATGGAATGAAGGTACCTGGGATCATGTCATAATAATTTAGTGTCTTATGATTATGAACATAATAACAGAAACATCATTAAATAACAATTAATTATGTAATATTAAGAATATGAACTAGTATTGAGTAATGATCATTATTAATTGATAATATTTATTCAAATATTTCCACACACATAATTATTAATGTAAAATTTTGGCTATTGTGAGAATGGATATACCCTTACAAAGTTATCCACTACCCTTCTAAATTATATGAATGTTCAATATTATCCATACATGAGTTTTATTTTAGCATTGTGTGGAATTTATAAACTATTCATTAATATTATGTTGAGTTTAGAAGATGATTCATATCATTATGTTGTGATTATGGATTGATTTGTTCCAATAATAGCTTCTAGAAAATTCATGATTACTTGACATTGTTTATTTAATTACATAAATCACATAAGTAATGCATCTAATGAAATAATAATGAAATTAACCCATGGATAATGGATCAACCATATGTGTAAAACTAAATAGATAATGGGAATAGATTTCATGAACACATGTTGAGTTACTTTGAGTCCTGACTGACCCCAAGGACAAACATTGAGTGACAATGTGTCTTAACGAACCACATAAATCAACAACATGATGAAATTTGATTGAATATGCCATTCCAAGGGACCACACAATGTGATGTCAATTAATATCTAGGCGAAATTCATCACATATCGTGATTAGAGACCCACAATTATGACATACATAACATAAAGGCTGACATCCATTATTTCAACCAAACGTGAGACACAAAAGAGGTTTCAAAGATACGATGTCATTCATGTTTGTATTTATTTCGATTTACGTCATATTTTGTGGTATATATTTGTCGAAATAATTATTTTATAATATATTATTGATTATTTCTATGTGAATGATATTTTTTAGATGCATTTTTAAAAATATTTAAATAAAGGATAATGTGGTACATAATTTTTTTATATTTACATGGGACATTTACTGCATGATATTCATATTTAAATATTAGTTCATTTATAATGTTTTTAGTATTTTTAGTTTTCTAATAGTAATCAAATAATATTTATGTCTATTTTTATGGATTAATTATAATAACATCATTGTTCTGTATGATATTTTTGTATTAATGAAAAGCTATGTAAACCAAAAGTAATATTATTTAAATGTGTATTCATTGAATAAATCAAATGATGTATTTCTTGAGAAGACACCCTGAATGTATCTAATATAGTTAATTAAAATATAATGCATGTTATAATTTGGGATATATGAAGTTCAGGGAGTTAAAAATTTTAGTATCTTCAATATTTTATGAAACATTATCTAAATATATTGATGGATCCATATCAATGTTAAATGGTTGACGATAAGTGATTGTTCCTGTGTGATAAATTTTTTTGACCATCATTGCATTTATCATGGAGAGAATATATGAATAGGTCCTTTGATTCTAAATAAAAAAATGTTTCCTAATCAATTATGATAATTGTTTTCTTCTGGTTATATGGTTCAAATTATTTTCTACCATTTTTATGAGCATAATTTTATGGGTTTATACTACTCATAAAATTTATGATGTTCAGGTTCTACAAACCTAATCTACATGTACATATGATCTATGAAAAACTATTAATAGTAAGTGGATCTAGAAATTACTTATCATGGATAAAGGAAGGCCAGTTACTTCCACAACCTCAAATGGTTGCTATTTTCATTCAGACCCTATGTAGGAAAAATTAGTAGATGCACTGTTCCACCATGGTTTTAAAAAGGAATTATAAAGTGGAGTGATCTCCCATTAAATGTATGAGATATAATTATAGTTGTAATCATTTATATCTACATTTTAGAGTAGTGATTATTAAAAGTAGTACCATTTATTTATGAACTAATTTTTAAATAACGATGTTTATTTGATTTTATTTCCACTAAAAAAATTATGTTATAATTAAAAGGTATAAAAAAATTAATAACATCCAATTCAAGACCATATTTACCATTCATGCATCCTTATTTTTGGGAAAAATAATTGGTAACATAGGATGACCCCTAACATTGTAATAGTTCTATCTATCCATGATTTTCATATCCCAACAAAATCATTATGGGAATGATTTATTTTCAGAAGACTTGAATGAATGAATAATAGACACCTTACAGGTTACCTTTTAGTAGTGGAACATTATATTTTTATTAGTAATAACTACTAAAAGCCTACCCTATGTATCTAATAATTTTAGGTTTTTCAATCATCATGTCATAAAAACTACCTAAATTTGATAACAATAAATAGAATTTTAGTAATTAATATATATATGTTTTTAATTATAAGGTAGTGATTATTTTAAACATGTCTATTAGTATAAGAGTTTATATCAAGGTATATTTTTGTTAATAATATATTTTAATATGTGGAATTATATAAGAAGAAAATTCTTATTTAGATCGGAAAATTGTAAATACACTTCACCAATTTATGAATATGTATCATGAATTTTATATAGGAGATGATGAAAATAAAAATAAAATATTTCCTAGATTTATTAGTATCAAATATTATATGAGTTATCTAGAAGTATCTATATGTAATTCATGTTTTAATGAAAGGGTTTTAAGGATAGTACCCAATAAATTAAATTCCAAGAAGGTTGTAAATATAGAAATAATTTCTCTAGGAATATACGTTTGATAATATTTTTCAAAATTTATTAAAGAATGGTTTATATCATTAAAAAAGTTCTTAAGTAGAGCCTTGAAAAAGGACGAGATACAATTTCAGATCAAATGTTACATATTAATCTTTAGAAACTATATTATAGAATAATGAATTATATGGTTTTTACAATTTTTCATATAGAAGATATGGAATGGTGAATAGATAGTCAAAAATATTTATAAATGTTCATACCAAAAAATATTACCAGGATAAGTGAAAAGGTATTGATTTTTCCAATGATAATTTTTAAATTATTTTTTATGACTTCTGTAATAAGGGACACATCAAAACATATTTCACAAGAAATATGAAAAACAATAACAATAATGAACAATAAAATAAAAGAAATAACTTGAATTTATTTGGAGTTATACTCCCTACTGTGGTTCTTATGTGAATATATTCCAAAAAATACCCCAAAATACACCAAATGCTTTCTGTATAAATCAAAATTGAATTTTTTTGTTCATCCGCTTATGAATATGATTATTATCCCAATAATTATATTTTTATTGAAAAATATTTTAGCTTTAGAGATAAACTCAACAATGTAACTATATTACAATAATAAATATTGGTAACCATAACATACTTCTTGAAGGAAATGAAAAATTGATAAATACTCTTACAATATATAATGAAAAATTATGGGTAGACCTAGAATGTTTTTCATAAGACAATATCAACAAAAAGGTATTATCCATCAAACTATGAAGAAACTCGATGAATTAATTTCAATTATATTTTTAAACATAATGTTGATCTAAGAAATTAAATTGAAAGGTTTAATGTTGATCTAAAAAAATTTATTCAGTGAATGAATATATATGCTAAAATGATGATTTTAAATAACATAAATAAAAAATGGTCATGGGTTTTATAATTATCTAAAAGGATGTATAATAATTTCATTGTTAATGTTTTCTATATTAGTATGTCAACTATGAATTTTTTAAATGTTTCATGAATTATTGTTACGAAAATGAATGTTCATTTAGAATTCAAAAATATTTCAGTCAAACCAAAAAATTTATTTTCAAATCATTATACACAATACACCCTAGGAATAATTTATTGAAATTAATTTTTTCCGAAAAATCCATACACTAATATCATATGAACCAAATTTTCATGGGTAACAAATATATTATAAATTTATTAGTAGAGGAAACATGTACCTGAAGCATAATGATATATATGTGGTATATTTATAGTATATTTTAAAAACCTATTACTAGTGATATCTCAAAATAGTTTTCATCCAATAAATATGATAGTCGTAGGGTCACATTTGGTGATGAATCAAATGGAAAATTATAAGGATTTGGGGAAGTTATAATTAAATATTCATAAAATAAATTCTAAAGTATTATTTCTTGAAGTTTTGAATATTAATCTAATTAATATATCATAGATTTTAGATTATTGGATTATTTTGAATTTCAAAAATGATATGTTTAATATTTTCAATTAAATACTAGTCTTGTTTTATATAAATTAAATTGATGATATATATTCATTACTTTTTTGTATTAAATAAGAATATTTTGAAATTATTATTAATATAGCAATAAATGTTAGAGGAAAAACATATTTATCCTTGACAATTTCAATCTTAAAATGTATGAAACACAATGAGAATTTAAATTTTTTCATGTGGTATGAACATCAAGACAACTTCAAATTTTACAAATTAATCCATTTCCCATGATAATAGTAATTATAAGAGGAAAATACATGCATTTGTTATTTTATTAGACTTTAACATATTTACATGTACATATATTTTTACACAGAAATCATATTTTTTTTGTAAAATTTTTTTTATTGAAAATAAATTTATAAATAAAAAAAGAAATATTTTTTTTTCAATTACATGGGATCATGGATTTGGGTTCACAAATATAGAATTTGAAATAATATAAGTAAATAATGTAAATGAAAATAAATTTTCAACCCAATGTATTGAAAATATTAATTGTATGGTAAAAGGGAAAAAATAAGACTATACGATATATGGTATGGAAAATGATCAATGGGACAATTTTTCTAAAATATTTATGTATAGAAGTTTTTAAAAAGAAATATCTTGTTTAAAATAAAATTATTTTCATAAAATTATAAAACAATAAACCATATGAAATATGAAAGGGAACAAAACCTTGATTTTTCTATTTTATAATATTTTAATGTAAATTTTATATTCGTAGCATAAATGAATCATTAGATAAATTTGATTCAATATATAAGGTTATTATTTTTTATCCAATACAAAAATTCTATTAATTATTTATAGTTCTTATAAAACATCATTAGACATTAAATAATTAGTTAAAGTTAATTTTTTTTCAAAATTAAATTATAATGGAAACATGATTTTGAACATGCTGAGGAAGAGTTTATATAATTCGGCATTGGAGAACAAGAGGATTAATATTTTTATTCATCACTTTCATGGGGAAAAAATTAGTCTGTTTATAATAATAATATCAGGTGTTAGTAGTTTAAATCCTTGTCCATGGATCTCCAATCCCTGAAATATCAAATTATGTTCATAACCAGAAATGTGGAATTGTTGTAAATAGTTTACATTTCTCTAATAAACTAGGGTACACCATCATCATCAGTCACATTGGATGAAAATGATATTAGTGAATCCAAAATACTTGCGCTCTCTATAGTGTATACATTAGTTTTACAATAATATTACAACATATTATTTAGGTCAACCCATCCTTCATTCCCATCAAGTTTTCTCTTTTGTAAAAAAGAATATTTATGAGTGATTTATGGGAGGGATATTTTCCTAGAATGAATCAATCATCCCTCTAATAGTCATCACATGGAAATAAATTATATAACACTATATGATTCTTTTTGGGGACCGTTTCATTTATTAATTTGTTGTATCACAACATTAAATGTTATGAATAATATTTTCGTCAAATATATGAATAAAACTCCACCCTTGCATTACATTTCTAAGGCTATGTTGTTTTTAGGAGTTTTGATGAAGCTATAGGTGTTAATAGAATGTTGGATAGGTTGAAGAATTAATGGATCAATTTATTTATTATATAATGATCCATAGTTAATTTTTTAACCTAAATCAATCACTTATAAATTTTGAGATATAACTGATATCTGATGTATTTCAATGTCTCATGGATAATAGATGATGATCATTGATATGTGACATCGATCACTGTGCGGCACAAAATATTCATCCATGTGTGATTAAAAGTTCTATAAAATATAATATTTGATGATTTTTAAATAGGTGATTCTATTTTATCCTACTATTTCTCCATATTGAATATGAATTATGAATATTTACTGGATTTAAGGTTATGATATGTTTAAAATTATTTAATAATGTTTATTATATGGTAATTCTTAGCTGGAGATTTATCATTTCAATAATAGTGATGGAAGAATCGCAATTCTCCCCAAGATCTAATGTTTATTTAATGAAGTTAATTGACATTGAGTATTAATTAATGGTCTTAATTTTTTTAAATATTTTAATTTGGTAAACTATAGACAGTTTGGCGGTATTTTCAAATTTTGAGATGGTTTTTTTTTATTTTCATGTTTGCGCTTCACCTTGTAATTTTAGAGATAAATTACTTATTGAGACTATGAATGATGATTGAGTTCCTAAGATTTTTACAAGATGTATTTATTGATTCTTGGTTGTATTTTTATAGAAATGGTGATCATGTTGGAAGGAATGTAATTTTTTATCACTGTTTATATTAATAACTATATTGTGTTCATAAATCAATAAATTATTTATGTTTAACAATAATGGTGATAGAATATATATAACTTCATATAGAGAAGAAAAAAGTATGGATTCCTAACCCAGTACATTAGATGAATTAATATATTTAATTGTTTTCAAATAATTTTTACAATATTCCATCGTATATATGGATTGAATATTTTTTATATACATTGTTGATCTTTTGCTCTTTCATTCACGATATATGAACATCTATTTTAATTTTCTTGAGTAAAATATTAGAGGAACTATCTTATGATAAAAAATGGATAAATTTGTTTGAAGTGACAAACTTCATATTATGATGTTCAATGAAGGTCATCAGATTGAAAATGTTAGATATTGTATTTCAATTAAGAAGTAATGTTCAATGTTTATAATGTTTTTCTATTAGAGAAAAAGAACACAAATTGGACCTGGAAAAATTTGAGGAATGTTAAAGGATGACATATAATGGATGGATTCAAAATAGAAAATTTATTAATGGATTATTTCTGATCAAACCAAGATCATTGGATTATATTATCCAATGGTATCAAATAATGTCCACTGGCTGAACAACATCGTACAAACATGAAGATATTGATGAAACATATAAATAACGTTCTAATCAAAGGAGGAATAAATAATGAATTTTTTTTAATTTTATGTTTTGAATAGGATGATGATGTATATTTGAATATTTAACTATTTATATCACATTGGATGAAAATTTTCATAGAAACTAAATCAGTAGAATAGAATAAAACATAGGACGTGAAGGAAAAAACTTTAGATGGAATATATACTGTGAATCTCTTCTAGATAATTGAATCATTTAAATATTTACTAATTTATAGTTATTTATTATTTTTTTATAGTGACATAAAATGTGGTATTAAAGATCATGTTATTCAATGATAAAAACATCATATAAAGATGAACCATGATTCTTTAAAAATAATAATAAAAATTATAGAATGTTATGGAATGAATTGATTAATTTTTTTTAAAAAAATTAATTGTTATAAGAAATATAAAAACTGTATTTTGATTCATTCCCTTACTCCCTAAAATGATGATATAAATAGGGAACATTTATATTATGGAATTTGGGAGAGTTTATGTGTGAAAATAATGAATTTATGAAGATATAATATTTTATATAGATTTTTGGCTGTATATTTAATTTCCAATTATTGAGAAAGAATTTCTTCAAAAATGTTTTTATTATTGGAAGGACAGTTTATGGAAGTAAATAATGGTTTGTTAACGTGGACATCGATATAGTTCCACTAATATAGTTTTCCATATTAAGGGAAGTAGTTTAAAGGAAGTAATGCAAAATTTCAAATAATGTGGGATTTATTTTCATAAATAAACATTTGTATTTTTAAGGGAATCTGGTGGTTGGGTGTTAGTGTATCTCAATCCCCCAGAACTCTGCACACATTGATGGTCTCCACTGTTCTTGCGCATGCACTATTTATGAGGATTAAGTGTATTATGGTGGATATTTATTTCCTAAAAAAGAGAAGGAATATGTTTTTTTATCCCTAACCCTTATTTAAGCAAAAATTCTCAGTCAAATAGAGACATATGTATACTCCCACATGGCCAATGGTGCTAATGGTAACTTCCTTCATATGGGTTTAAAATGAAATTTGAAGGATCCTACACTGTTGGATTCATATAGGGTGATGGATTCTCCCAGGATAAATGGTTATCATTTATTTTTTTTCTTTATGTACTTCCTTTTGGAGAGGGGACACTCTCATGAAATATGTTTCAACCATAGTTAAGGGCCTAAAATTATGAAACTCCAACAACATCGAGTTGGCAGTTTTGGAAATAGATTCACAGCTCATTCATGGGTCCCTAAAAAGTTGTATCTCCACCATATGGGATATCATTTATCACATAATATTTTTTATGGGTTCAATACATAATAGATAGAGGTTATATATGTGTTTCCTAAGGGGAATCATGCAATTAATATTCTCAAAATAAAGTATACTCTTGATCAATCTGTTATTTACTATGAAAGCATCGATTCCCACCCAAGTGAATGCATGAATAATTTAAGAGGGGGTGTTATTATAATTCAATTTAATAGACCTCATTAACCCCATCTTATTTTTATCATTTATCCTCACAATAATATTTCTATATTTCTAATAAAAATAATATTATTATTTATAACAAGCATAGAAGTAGAAAAAATATTCATATTCATGGATGTTTCATACTATTTTTGCAAAAAATTAATACATCATTATATTTGTAAAGAGGATATGTAATATTGTTTTAATATAGTGAAATGAATGTGTAACTATATTCCAATCATGCTATAACTACATTAAATATATTTTTTTCTAGTGGATTGTGTGGTTTTGTATTATTCCCAAAACAAGCCAAGGACTAGATACTAATACTATGTTGCCAACCTTGTTAATAATATTATTTTAGTGGGTGTTTTATTTTTTTCATTTAATTTATATCTGTTTAAGGTGAAGTCAATACAGGTTAAAAATAATTAAATTTTAAACAGAAAATATCAGTAATTCACTTTCTCCCCTAATTATTAACAACACAAATCCTAGTTCGGACATTCAATTTTTATCAGAGAAATTTTCCATTCACTAATTTTTTTAGGTGGATGAGAATAGAATATTATATGGATAATTATAATTCACCTACCCATAAGGGTATCCCTATTTTGGATGAAACTATCTATCATATCTGGAAATATTAATTATTTCGATATATCATGTATCTCGGTTACGATGTTCTATAACCTGCTACAGATGGTTTCCCCCATCATTATGAGGATGTTACCAACAAATGTGATAATAATATATATTATGAAAATGATAGGTGAGACATAAATTTTATACTTTCCACAATCTTTGAAAGAGTGTTTCTTATATTTAAAGGAGTTATAATAGCTAATGTAATATAGGAAAAGATAAAGAACAACATTGAAGAAAAAATGTAAAGAATTATATGTAAAAGATAAGGAGGTTAAAGTATTATGATCATATGATATGTTATTTTGAATTTGATAGTTAAATATTTACTTGTTTTAATGATAATGAAAGAGCCATAAGGTGTCTTAGGGAAATGTTGGAAGATTCAATCAATGTGTAATGGATATTATAAATTCTTCCAAATATGTTTGATGTTGATGTATAATCATTCAATGACAGAGAACCAAAAAAATTATTTCTTAATGATATAATCATCACTCCCATAAAATATGAAATCAGTAGAGACAATGGATATTTGATAAATGAAATGGTTAATCAAGAAATATCTGCCAATTATTCTGTAAAATTTTTGTAATTTTTATGTAATAATTTGTGATATATCTGATTATATTTTTATATCCAGGCATTGAGATGATGTGGGATTATAATTCCATAAGAGAATTAATATTGATATAATAAAAATAATAAAAATAATATATCAAATGCATGAAATATTCCTAAAATAATGGTAACACTCATGAAGAAGGACATATGTATGAAATATTAGTCCCCCTATGAGTTTAGAAGATGGGTATTACTATAGGTGAAACACAATATTTTTTTGGATGTGTATTTTGATAATGATATATATTAGAGAAAAATATTAAAATGAATAAATAAATTTATATGTTTTCTATTATTTTGACACAAAATCCTCTTCAACTCTTTACATAAACCATTATGCAAAATACCTAGGTTTATTTAGATAACATTGGGATTGAGAACAGAACTATTGGAGGAGATCATTGGGAATGAAAATTGATTGAATATCTTGATCGATTGAGGATCATTTTCATTATCACTACATGTTTATCTCACCAACATTGATTAAATGGTTGCATACTTAGTTATGGATCAATTCAAACTCATATGAGTAAATTTTATTATAGGATGAGGGAACATAGATTATCTATTAGTGATATTTTTTTAGTTTTATGGAAACTATTTTAATGTGTTTCAAGCTCAAATTTATAGTTATGGACACTAGTGTTACTGTAGTGTTCGATGTATAAATTCACTAGGAGTCTTCCATCCAACTTCTTGACTTGAAACATGTAGGTGTTGGTTGAATGGGAAAAATTTGGAGATGAATCATATACTTGTGGGTGGGCTTTTGATTCCATTTTTGAGTTTTATCCCCATATATAATCAATTAATGTGGTGCATGATGATTTTAGTAAATGATTTCTATAAGAAAATATCCATACAAAACTCTATAGTGGGATCACAATGATTATTGACAAGTGACACATCATTAGTCCATGGTATTATACCGGTGGTTATACATATATGTGGTTTTCTATTTAATCCATTACAAATTGAGATGTTGGTTTTTCTAGCAGTTCTAACAAAGGATGGTAATAATTGAGCACCATCTGTGGGTTATAGATGTAGATTCATCGTATGACATAGGACTATGGGAACCCCCCATACCACTATGGTTTGTCTAGATGTAGTCACCAAAGATTTCCTTTATTTGATGACACCTCTTGATCATTTTTTGGTCCTAGTGGTGAGTCTGTTACTTGTATCTTTTGGGTGATTCTAGATTCTAGTGACACAAAAATTTGATGAGATAACCCTCTCATAGTCAAATTTCAATCATCTCATTACATGGGAGTTATATCTTTCCACATTGTGATCAATCCACTTCCATGCAATTTTTCTATTGCAGTTTAGTAGAATGAAAATTAAAGTGTATTCAAGGTAGTTCAATAATGCATCGCTATACACCCTAGATAATGTTAGTTACTAATTCATCTATGAAAAATATTATGATTAGATACTATGTTGAGATATCATATATGGAGTGATATATATATATATATATATATATATATATATTCCAACCCATGTCGTAGTACTTACAAAATCTCTAGTGGTGGATAGATTCCTTATACAGCTAACAATGGATGATTGTGATAACAGGTGGAGAATAAGGTCAATGACCTCAACATATAGTAGTTTAAAACATTCAAAGGGATCCATCCATGTAGGAAACAATATGATACTGTCTTGGGAATGTGGTTTTGTAGTTAATGACTCTTTGATGGGTTGTAGCTAACATGGGGAGAGAAGGAATTTTTATATTCTAATTGTAAATACATATCGAATTATATTGTCTAACCCATCATACAACTGATTGAGAAATGTTCAACGTACCACCCATATAGATATAGTGGTAGTATTAGGTTTTTAAATAAATATTCAGTCAATGAAGAAGACCATGGAGGGTACTAGGAGGTGGGAGGTGGTTCAAACTACTTCCACCATTACCCCCATGTGGTCTACGCCAGACTCAAGGAGATATTGGTTAGAGATTTGGAAAGATACATGAAGTCGAGGACCTAGAACATAAGGCTGTTGGGATGATCATAGGTATGATAATCTTCATTTATAATTTTTATTCATTATTTATATAAATAAGAGTGATCCGCCATTTTATTTCCACCTCTCATATTCACGACTTAGTTATTACATCAGTTTCCTTAGCTTGACCATTTTTCTTTGATATTCCTATCAGAGGTGATTCAGTAATCAAAAACATCATTTAATATTTTGACCTGTCACTTTTATGGTAGATTTTTTTATGTGACCTCCTTATTGAAGTTATGAGGCCTTATATCACCATCATTGGAATTGAATAGCTTTACGCAGTTAATGCCAAAATAAGCTACTTATATCAGAAGATGAAGTGTGTCCACAGTGATGGGACATGTTTTTCTGTTTTTAGGTGAAAAGGAAACCCTATAAGTGATTTATGGTCTCATATGTTGGATGGTATAGTATATCACTCCCTAGTTGTGTATTATTCACCTTATACTAGGGGATTTAATGGGATTTGAACTTTTTGTAGTGGTGGTAGCCTATGAAGATGTATTTCATGAATAAGTGTTAGGATTACCTTCAAGAAAAGATATAAGATTATTCACTGATTAGAAACATGGAACTACCCTATGATTCTACTAAAATATCATATGGTTATCACAGATCATCTTGATATTAAGTTGATATCAGAGGACCTGTAAATAAATGGATTTTTTGACCTAGGGTTTTCCCCTGGGTATCCCTGTGTTGGTTTTAAAAAGGTTTATGAAAGCATGAGGTTGTATGTGAATTATCAGCTCTTTATCAAGGTTATGATAATGAATAATTATCCACTATTAACAATATATGACCACTTCAACTAATTGAGATGGGTGAGATGGTTCTTAATGACCAGAATAATGTTGGGTTATCAACATCATTGAGTATGGGATTATGATATTTTGAATATGACATTTAAATGTCACTAAAGTCACTATGATAACATGATGATGTCATTCAACTTGATAAAGTACCTAACAGTTCTTGTGGGATGCATGAACCAAATATTTTTGTATATATTATATCGGTTTATAGAGGTCATTGTTGAAGATATGGTGGTGTACACAATATATAAGGTGTATCTTGCAAGATAGATTAGTATTCCCCTTGACATACATTGAGTGATACATAATTATGGTGTTCTCTTGTGTTTAATTTTTATATTCAAGAGGTCCACTTCTAAGGAATTTTTATCTCAATATAGGGTGTGGTGGTGGTCCTCGTGAAGGTTGAGGTGGTGTTTGGTAGGGATCGACATGATCACATGATGGAGGTTCATAGATTCCATTGGATGTCCGTATATTATAGAAGATTTAATAATTATTCTTCTCGGATATCAGTTAAATTTAATTCATTGTACTTGATAAGGAAACCATTATTATAGAAGGAGATGTTTTTGGAGTCCTTTGAAGAGTTATGATAGAGGTTCACATGTGCCCCCATCATGATACATATAGAGGAGGGTGTCGAGTATGAAGAATTCTATAATTCTTCAGGGATTAGTCATGTATCGCTTTTTATATATAGGAAGTATGTGATTTTCTATGTCTATTGAATATTGAGACAACATTAGATGACCTATTTGATATAGAATGTTTAGTTTGAAACTGTATTATTTACCCAGAGACGTGGTGACACTACCTTATGGGTGAGTGGGTTTTCAACTATTCTTACAAAAAGAGACTCAAGTATATCATTACATAGATGGTTGTAAACATGAGATATACGATATGGATAATGTTTCTCCAAGATTATTAATTTTAGATAGAATATAATCAATTAATGAGGAATTTTGTGGGGGATTCACTTAGTGGGAGTTTTTATTCACTGTATTTGAGTCAGGTATCAAAGCATTTATCCTCATTAATTTTATACATAGTAGATTAGGATGTTTTTTCTCACAACTATTTGATGGTTTATACCCCAAAAAATTAATAATATTTTATTGTGGTTCAACATAGAGATAATGATTATGAAGCCAAGTGTGTTTTCATATAAAATATATATTCCCTTAATGGATTATCTAATGGTTGGTATATTGTCATCCATTATAGATGATGGTTGATGGTACTAGAGATTTTTTCTAAAGATGTTATGAGAGAGTTTCATAAATCCCATTTAGAGGCACAATCTAGTGTGTTGAACATGTACCAAGACCTTCAATGTTAGTATTATTGTCCTAGAATGATGCAGCACATTGATGCCTGCCTTTTGAATCGGTGAAGGATGAGCACCAGGTTTCAATGATTTTAGATCAGCCCCTTGAGCTTCCATAGAAAAAGTGGGATGGTATATCTATTAACATCATTATGGGGTTTCTATGAACATTTAGAAGACATGAATCCAAGTTTTTGATTATTTAAAAACTCACCATGTTTTTCCACATCCATGTTATCCGGGGTACGAGGTCTTTAGTGATATTGAGACACAATATAGGAAGGGGATAATTCATCAGTATGGAGTTCCAGTAGTGGTCATTTTATATCATGATGCTCTCTACACATAGAAATTACTTAATGGACTATAGATGTCCTTTAAGAGTGAGTTGTGATTGAGAAGAGTTTTTCACCCTCATACTGACGACCACATAGAGGGGACCATTCAGTTTCTAGATTACATGTTTTTCGTATTGAATGTTAGACTTGGTCAATAGTTTATAGGATCACCTAACCTATGTGTATTTTTCTTACAACAATAGCTACCAGTCAATTACTAGTATGGAACCATTTTAGATCTTGTATAGAGACCCTCCAGGTTACTACTATGTGGTACTAATCATGGTGATCTAGTGCTCATGGTCCCAAAGATTTGGTGTCTGATGATAGAGAATGCTCAGAATAAATAGGAGTAGATGAAGGCATTAAATATATTTCATAAGTCTAATGATGATAGAGAACAATGTCCATTTCATCCATGAAGGTAGATAATGTGTTCCTAAAGGTATCACCTCGATAGGGATCAATGATATTTTTCTAGGTGTCATGTCTTTGGTGAGATTATTTTGAACTTTTCATGCACCATGTGGGTATGTAAGGGGGATATACTGATTATACCAACCTTTTTAGTTAGATTGGGTATGTGATTTCTTCCAAATATTACATCTGGGGAGGCTTGTGGATTCCCCATCACATGTTGTCATCTAGGGAAAGATGGACATTGATGACATATACACCATTATAGATTACAAGATAGTGATTTAGAATCAGAAGTAAAAGATCCTCTATGGTTGTGTGATTCCACTTGTGTGTGTCTAGTGGAATCATTAGATTCATTAGAAGAGAAGATGATAATTGGACTCTGAGATGCAATCCAAGTACCCTCATTTATTTGAGTTGTATTATTTATTTTTTCGATGAAAATACCGAATGTTCATAGAATTTACCATCAAATTTTTGTAGTTAATGATTTTTAATATAAATAATATTATTTTTGTAGTCGAGAACTCAAGTGACCTGAGATTATGAGGCCCTAAGATCCTTGACATTGATAAAAAATAGTTTCAAAATGTTATAACACATGCACATAGTTTTTGAAAAATAATGGAATAACATGAAAATGGAGAATCATATAAGGAATTTTAAATAATAATTGATTCAAAAATCTTGAATTAACACTATGTGTCACATAATCATTATTGAAAAAGGTTCTTTGATAAAATCATATTGTGAGAACAAATGAAAAATATAATAAAAATAATAATTTTTTTTGCGTCGATGATCTAATATCAATTATAAATATATGTTTATTCCATATCCCTAGGGTCATAAGCATAAACCTAGGAATAAGAGAGGATCCATTAGGGGAGAGCATAAATATTAAAAAAGGATAGGTGATCATGATCAATTTTGGGAGGTTCTTTTTCTCCATGGTAGCATGGGCATCTTGACAATGATGAAGAAAGTACCATACATCATCATAGATAAATCCAATCCTAAAATATTGTGATTTATTTTATTGGATTATTCTTATTTGGTTATCCCATAATGAATGTGAGTAAAATCAACTAATAGATTGATTCACAGGTTGTTCACACTTGCAAGATCATGTTAATATTTATGTGGAACTTGTGAATTTATATTATTTATTTTTTGGTTATTTTTTTCAGTATAATGAAAAAAATCGATTCCAACACCTATAATGTCTGATTTTTTTTTTTTTTTTTTCTCCCCATGATCTATTTATAATCTCGACTAGCAATTCCTTTAGCTAGAGGATTGACCGATGCACAATACTCAATCATTTGATGACAATTATTTGGTGTAATGGACTAATACCATGTGTTTGACATCATGATAAATGGAGGTATTAAATTTTTTTAGGAATATTGGTGATCAGTGGAGGATCATGATTGGATTGGGTATTCCTGGAAATGGTTTTCTATGTCACCTATTGCGTGGTTTTATGGGAACAAATTCTCGATCTATCGGGATAGACATAGTCGATCAACCAGAAATGGTGAGGATCTATCAACATCAGATTCATGTATTTTGTTGTATTTCACGGTGATAATCGGGGTATAAATGAATCATGTATTTCTTTCAATCAATTTTGTAATTTCTTTGAAATTTCTAAAAACAAGTCATAGAATTTAGAACAAAAAAGGAAATGTAGTCAATCATATACAATGATTGGGTTTACACATAGAAGAAAATTGTACATGGTATGAAAATATGTAATACTTTATGTGATTAGGTGGTAATGGATCAACGTATAACCTATAGGTAAATGGGAAGAAATAAATTAATGTACATAGAAACAGTTGGAGTACAAGGGCTTAAATTGAAACTCAGACCCAAAGAGGTAGATATACCTAGCTATAAAGAATGAAAAAACCTGGAGAACACATACACATGTTTTGGAGGACATTT
This sequence comes from Viscum album, assembly GCA_963277665.1. Taxonomy (NCBI): domain Eukaryota; kingdom Viridiplantae; phylum Streptophyta; class Magnoliopsida; order Santalales; family Viscaceae; genus Viscum; species Viscum album. The sequence goes on along the minus strand of OY728121.1, from coordinate 1,736,194,185 downwards.
ATTGGAATGAGTAGGTATAGTTTAAGTGGTAAATTTTGTGTACCCTATATACATTCCGTGTTCATCTTCTATAGAAGTATGAAGACCCTCATCAACCCAGTATAGACAATGTTTGGTTGAGTTTCAATCCTTGGTCCAAACCAATGATTGTGTGATGTTGAATTTTGTCCTAATTATATGATGGTTTTCCCCTCAATGAGTTATGTATTAGTTTGAGTATGTTTCATCCCTTATTGTGACCACTGCTCAACCCTCTATCATTCCAATATCATCCTAGGTAGGGTTTTGTGTATCAACAAGACCACCATGAATATTGTGTCAATACCCTATCTAGATGATTTATTCTTTAGGGTTTGTGTTGTCCCCTAAAGGTTGTGGGAGTGATCCACTATATCCTTATAAAATATTTTGTAGATACATTGATTAATTATTTGGAAAAACCTGACAAGAATGTCCTCTTGAATGAGAACCATTAGTGAATAAATGGATTAAGGTGTGAATTCTATTAGGAATACTTTAAGTTTAATACTCAATAAGAATCTTATTTATGGATTTATAAATGAGATCTCATTGGAAAAGAACTTTGGTAATGAATATATCTAGGTTTTTTTCATATGGTTATCCTTATTAATTTCCTAATATCATGATTGGAATTCCTTTCAGTCATTTAGTTGACTACTCTCAATGATATATGTTTTGTGATCACATGGTTTCTTATTGGGCATTGTTATACTCAACCTGCATGGGTTCTTCCCACAAATTTCATTTAATATATATAAGAAAAGTCTTTTAATGGAGTCCTTCTAGGGCTAGGAGATGGAATATCATAGTGAAATGAATATACCATGGTTCGATTTGGAAATATTCCCCTTATACAAACCAGGTGACAGTCTTGGGAAATTTTTAGTGTGATTGTATTTTCCCCATTTATATATATCATATAATTTTTAATACTTTGATATGTGATATATCTTATAAATGAATTATATAATTAGTTATATTTAACATTCATCATTGTATGGGGATTTGGAGATTTCTGCACGTGTATGATTACTTTCAGCTAATGCCACCCATATGTTTGATGTTTCTCCTCGTCACAGGTCAACCACCCCTAGCCTATCAGAGGTGTGATTGGGATGTCACTCTATTTTTACCACTGACTAGGAGAGACCTAGTGGGTTAGGTCATGATTGATTCCAAGATATGAATATATATGAAATGTATCATGGAAGAAGAATATTGTGACTCCAACACTAAATATGAAGTTAGTAAATAGTATAATGAATTTATTTTCTTGTTATTAAATAGTCTTAAATGAGAAAAATTAAGGTACATAGAAAATTTATCACAAAAATGTTTTGGCAGTGTAACTATTATATATTTTATTATAAATTTTTATAATTTTGATGCAAATAAGTAGAAAATTATGATATAAAGTCATTAAGATATGTTATGAATATGGAAGGAAAATGGAAATCTAACTCCAAAGAAAAATGCTAAGATGTTTTCAAATAAAAAAGGATAAACTTTTGTTACATGTGCGAGGAAGATGATACAATGTAGAATAATCTGATAATTTAGATCAGAATGATGTTGAGAAAACTATTCTTGGGAAACTCAATGATTAAATATTCAAAGGTGATGAAATAATTTTCAATGAACCATAATATACTTATTTGAATTTTTGGGTAAATTTATAGTTTAAAAAATATCATCAAAATAATATATGACGTGAAAGGAAAACATATAGATGTGGAAATAAAATCCAATAATAAAAAATCATTTCTATTTTTATTAAAATAAATCTATGTTTCAAATAGATAATGATGATTTAAAAAAATTTCATTATAAAAATATTATTCTAAATTTAAAAATTAACGAAGTGTTAAAAGTGAAAGAATGATATAGAACTTTTTTAATATAATAATTTTATATATGATCAATGAACAATATTATTTTAAAGGTCAATTATTGAAATTGGTGTCATAAAATGAACAATACTAATAAAGATCAAAAACAATTATCCTCAATGGATGATAATAATGAATATGTTTCTCGATAAAAAAGTGAATTTGATAAAACCATGCATGTTTTTAAAATATTAAATTGATATTAAACATTTTGATTCTTTAATATCAATGTATGAATAAAAATAATCACCGACTAGAGGCTCTACTGAAGATGAAAATAAGGCTATAATAAAGAGGGAAAACTCAAAAGGGGCCGGAAATTTTGTGATGCAAAAAAGGATAAAAATTTAAATTAAAAAGAATATAAATATAGATACAGATCATAGACACATGGAAAGTTATATTGGAATATATACTATATATGGTTTCTAGGGTAATTATAGAGGATATTTACATACATTTTATTATTTTTTCAATCATGATAATTAAAATTAATCCAGGATTTATTTGAGGAAAATGTTGAGGGTGATTTGTTCCCCTTAAAGAAGGAAACATGATAATTTTTCTGTCATGATTGAAAATAAATTTCAACCTTTGGAAACTGTTTTTGAAAAAATGTGAATAGATTGGTAAACATAAAAAATGATTTCTTATAATATTTTCAACATAAGAACATATTTATCAAAAATATAATACAATAGATTTAATGAAAGAAAAATAAAACGTAATGAATATTTTTGTTGAAACTTCCCATAAAGATAAAAGATGATAATTACCATGGATTTTTATATCGGTTAATCTTTACATATTTCAATATATTTGAATATTTTTCAAAATTTAACTCGTCTTAAAGAATGTACATCGCCCTTTGGAAATGATGATTTTCTCAGAATAAAATATATTTTACATAATGATCTAGGAATAATGTAAATATATATTACATTATTTTATAATAATATTCATTAAATTACACAAACACATTCTTAAAGTCAATAATAGATTAGTTCCTTTGGAAGATTGGTACAGAATATTATAATTTGTTGAAATATCTTCTACATATACAATAATTATCTTCCCCTTAATTACACCTACTTCAAACCATTTATTATAAAATGGGGAATGGAAACATAGGAAAAGGGTGAGATCAAATTCCCAAGAAGGGTTATCAATAGAGATAACATAATAATATGTGCATAAGAACATGAACATTCCATTTGAAAAATATATATTAAATATCAATGATCATGATATAATGTGACATAAGAAATAATATAAGTTCATAAAGTGATAAATAATATATTACATGATATTATCATATGAATCATAAAATTGTGGCATACACATAAGAATATAAAATAATTTTCATATTATTCAAGGATCGCTGACAAGATAGGGATAGCGGACAATGTCCCTTATTGAGCCAATTTCACTCTTCATTACATAATTGCATTAATAAATTTAGTCCAATACCCATTACTGTCATCTATATCAACTGATATATCAATCATTACCTAATTTATTAAAGAGAGATATAGGACCCACAAATAACATATTTAAAACTATAGATATGTGTACTATAGGAAAGTAATCCATTAATCAATACAAAACCCATGGAATGAAATGGGTTTCATAAACCTCAATCAATCATAACATAACAAATGAAAAGATGGGGTTTATAAATATCATTCAATGATTATAATAAAATTATTAATGATAATTTGGGGATAAAATCTATGAAACATTTACCAATTAAAAATAAGAATCATCATGATATTTTATTGAATATAGAAAAATATATTTAGAGATCACATGAAAACAATTCTTGATGAAAATATCATTTATACATTAAGAAACATTTCTTATATTAAAAGGTTAAAAAATTTAAAAAAAAATCCCTGAAAATAACCTTTTTATCTTTTTAGGGAATATTCAAATTTTTAAGGCATAATCAAAGCATAAAAATCAGTTGATTCCATATATGATAAAAATATTTCACTCATACAATCTCTGGGAAGTCAAAATGTATATCATTAGTAAATGAATAAATATTCATTTCAATCGATGTAGAAATAAATCCAATACGGGTAAATATTAATTCAAAAAATTATAATAATAGTAAATATGTTTTGGATTTTATTTAGGAAACTATGACATGGAAGAAAATCATTCTCCAAGTAAATACATATGTATAATCAATCCTAGATAATATTGAGATTGTGACATTTACACTTATGAATTTATGATCATTAGAAAGATATTGACCATGATATATATAAAATTATATGTATATAAAAATACCATAATATAAATGGTAATTATCAGAGAAGACACCCATGGGTAGTAAATACACAATAGAAATGGAAAAAGTTATGTATAAGGCATGTGTCCAACAGATATAATATTGAGATATAAATCTCTTACATGAAATCCGGACTTCCTTCGTATAATTTCATACCTCTTATATAATAAATATAATATTATTATAAATCTACCATATAACCAAATTCATATATATAATATCAAATATTATTTACTTATGATTTTATATTAATCGGTTATATACAATTAAATGTTAACATTATGTTTCAAGTACTAACCGTTTAAATTTTTATTTCGGTTTTGGCATGTAATCCTTGGTATTCTTACATAGATCATTTTTTATAATCATAAAAATTAAATTCCTAATATAATTATCATATATATATATATCCATTAGTAATTTATTTCTTTTTATTCATAATGTTTTTTGACAGAAATAATACACCATTCATAGAGATTGGAGGTCCTATAAATGCATAACACAGTTTTAATTTTATTATCATATTGTAATTATGAAAAATGTAAGATATATTATTATTAGAGAAAAATATTAATTTCATATATATAATATATATAATTAAAATTAATCCTTATTACCATCCCATTGAAATATAGATTAAAAAGTAATCACATTGCATTTTTGAGATAGTAATCCATATATATGCACGATGGATGATACCATTTCCAAAAAAATTAGATGGTTAAAATTTAGAGATGATATTATCATTAAAGAATTATCATTATGTCATAAAAATAATATATAAACAATAAAAATATTATAAATCCCACTTATAAAATATTATTGTGGAAAATGAATATTATTGTTATGTGGGGATGGTAAACCTTTTGTACATATGAGAGATACATTAATTTCCTATTAGTTAGGAAATGGTCTATATAGTGGTGTCTTCAAATTTATAATAAAATTTCATAATATTTATGTGGATAATGTTATTATTTTGTGAAATATATAAAATATGTAGATGAGGTATTAATGAGTTGAAAAAAAGTTATTGATTAGTTAGATAGATTACATATTCATTGAAACAAATCCTTTAGATCTCCTCTAGTGGTCACCAGAGTTGGTATTTTAGCAAGAAAAATATATAGAATAATTCTCGGTAAATGAATGATATTATTTTTCAAATATTGGTCGAGATATAAGGATCAATGCAATGTGAAAATGTGTGGGAGGATGTGCCTTTTAATAATTGAGGTGAAGCACAAATTTGGAATAAAAAAAACTAATTTATAATAAGTTCAAAATCAATGTAAATACATCCAAAATCTGAGATATTCGAATCATATATGATATAAGGTAGTAATATAACAAACCAATTTATTTTGGACTTGTTTTGTAATTTCATTAAAAATTATAATTTTTTATTCACCATTAGTTAATTTATTTTTATTTTAAATGAGTTAGCAAATGTTTCTATAATAAAAGATCATAATTTTAACATCTATGATGTCATTTACACCATAAATGAACAATTTATAATTTTTTTGTCCTTATTATAATTAATTTTTTTATATAATAGGTTTAATTTTATATAATTTATGTAATTATTTTTTTGATAAAATATTATTAGTGTTAATTTGACACTATTCATTAGTTGGAGTTTTTAAAATATCATGATAACAATTTACCTTAGAAAAAACATTTTATTACATCCCATAGAGGGTAATGACTAATAAGTTTTTTATTACAATAATTATTTCTATATTTGTTTAAAAAAAATTAGTAACATTTATTTTTTATTTCTATTAATAAAATAATTACAACATCACCATTTTATACATATTTAATATACAAAATTGTTATCTAAAAATTTATAATAAAATTACATAAATAAGATAAATATTTATATTTCAGAATAATATTTATAGTCAAATATATCTATTGGGTAACCCTATTTAAAAAATGATATATTATTTAAAACATGAATGTGACATGATTCATTTTTTTGAATAACATATTATAAATATTATAATATCATATAATTGTACCAAAAATTTAAAAGTAACATTATATCAAAAACTTTAAATTAAGATGAAAATTTACATTAATATTCGGTTCTAAAAAACGTTTATCCCCAAGTGTGCATATATAGGACTTATAAGGCAATGAAAGTGATATTTTATGTTCTTATTTTATTTAAATATTATATAAGTCCATTTCATGGAAAATATTTAATTAAATTGATTAATTTCGAATCATTTATGTTAAGTGTACAAATATTTTCGTCCAATAAAATTTTTACATGATTTAAAGTCATTTTCAAGTCCTTAACATTTAATATTTAGCCTAAATTACCCAATTTACCCTTTAACATAGTTATAAAATTTACCATGGTTACAATTCGTATTCACCAAAATTTTGCGATCTTTTATTTTTCTAGAGTTTTATTTGAATTTTTAAAGAAACTCTTATATTTAAATTTGATTCATTCTCATTTGGATTATACTTTTGGGTGTGTTTTAGTGAAAAATTGAGAGTAATGGATGAAATGGGGTTAGTGCATGGATCGTGCTTGGTTAATTAAAACAGTGTTCCCCATCCGAGCTAACCATGAAACCCAAGACAATTGGGATTATAATGGTTGTAAAATAGTCTATCATAACATGAACCATATTAGGGGACACAATACACCCCCATAATAGAGGCACAATGTTAGGTGCATAATTATGGGAAATTGTGCTCCTCTACCTAGAAGACTCTGTGCGAGAATTTATTTTACCCGAAAATTTAATTTTAAATCACCCAAACCCCCAAAACGCAACCCATTTGACCCTAATATCACATTCATGGTTTTGGAGTTCTTCATTCAGATTCCAATCCATAACTTCCATCGTTCATCATGATTTAGAGCCGGAATCGATGATTATCACCACTCTATATATGATTTTTATATCCTACTTGGTTTCCCATTATTATTCATTCATTCTGCAATTTGTTTTGTGGTTGTTCTTATAGTTTTGGAATATATCTAGACAAAATATTTTGGAAACATGCATAGGATTTTTTATTTAGATTATTATTGCATGGATATTTATTAAATGGGTTTTGATTTAGGGTTTTGATAACTGGATCTTGTTATATGTCATTATACTCCTCAAATTTTGGGGATTTCCATTGATAGAGAGTCCATCCAAAAATTTAGGTAGGTGGTGTAATATTAAAATCCTATTTCCATCATATTGTCGACTTTTATTAAATTTTTATAATTTCTAGAGTTTTTTATCAATTGAAATTTTTAAAATTGAATTAAATAATGAGGAAAATTAATTAATTGAAAATTTATGAGATTTATGGGATATTGAATTAGATAATTAATTATGGAATTAATTATTATATATCTCATTGTGAATTGATATTTACTTTTGGAATTAATTATGGAACATTGATATTGTTATGTTGAGTAATTAATTATGGAATTAATTAGTGGAAATTTAAATGGAGAGTTGGATAATTAATTAAAAAATAAATCATGAGATAATTTGGATGGTAGACTTTCATTAATTAATTTGAATGTTCATTAATGGAATTTATGTTTTAAACAAATTTTTATATTTTTAATCAAAATAAAATGATTAATTAATTTTTGAGTTAATTAATGATATTGAGTAGATTAAATAGTTGAGTTAATTGAAGGAAATGAGAAGATTAATTAATTGATGAGTTAGTTAATTAGAATTAATTGAAAAATTAGTTGTTGAGATAATTACTATCAATGATAATATTAACTAATTGTTGAGTTAATTAATATGACTGAGTATATTAATTAATTTATTAGTTAATTAGTGATAATGTGAATATTAATTAATTTTGGAGTTAACTAATGATAATGTGATGATCAATTAAATTTTGATTTAATTAATGTGAATGAGAATGTTAATTAATTATTGAGTTAATTAAAGAGATCGGCATGATTAATTAATTTTTGAATTGATTAATGAGAACGTGAATGGTAATAATGGAATTCAGATGAGAATTGAGATCTTGAATAGTAATAGAGGAATTATGAGATTGAGATGAGTTATATAATGGTAATAGTTTCATTCTATGATATAATATCCCTAGGGGATTGTTTTTCGATTAGTGTGGTATAAAAAAGGAATTTACTTTCGAGTTTCCTAAGAAACCTAGAGAGATTATGTGGTCAAATAAAGAATTAATTGATAATGTGATAACTATTTATTTATGCATTACACTTATTTATTGATACAAAAACAAACACTGTTATAGACTTGATACTATTTCAGAAATGTTTTTTTGTCACCTAATGAGTTTCACTCACACCCTATATGGGTTTCCTAATCGGAGCACAAATATATTTTATTTTTGTATAATTGGATATGGGTAAGGGACCTTTGTTAGATGAATGATTTTTCGATGGGGTTTGGATGAAATAACCAAACATGGATCAGGACACGCATGGGATATGTTAGTGTCATAACATTGAGTTTCATTTTGACACTGCATATTATTGTGGCACATCATATGTAGAATTTAATTTTCATATTGTATTTCCATTTTTGGTTATCTCATTATACTGGTATAGTTTTGGATATGGTTATGCAGTTCTTATTTTTTATATATTTACACTACTGTATTACTTTGATTACAAAGAGGGTATAATATACCATTTCTAATATTAGCCCTCACTACTAGTTGGTAGCCTCTGGCATAGTGGGAGGTGTTCCTGAAGTCATGTGACAGATCAGATTGGGGCATGGGTGTGTAAAACATGGGTTAACATGTTAAAATGTGGTATCAAAACCATCCATTAATTTTTCCCTTTTGTTTAATTATTTATGAATGGTAAATAAGAAATTTTAAAGTGTTGGGGATTGATCAAGAGATTTTTCATGGGTGATTCAAACAAATGTATGAGGGATAAAATAATCGTGCATAGTGGGACTGTTGTTATTTCTATAGGTTGTAATAGTTGGATATTATTTCGCCTATGGTGGATCATTTTTTAATGTGATACAAAAAATAGTTTTTGATATATTTTCTATTTTTTCCCATGGACTGGTAAGGCTTGAGAGTTGAGTTTTCATGCCTCATTATAAGATCATAGTATTTTTTGTGAAATTCATCATCATAGGCATGAAAAAGAAATTGTTTTTGGTATATGGTTGAACATGAACTATTTCTCCATCCTTGTTAAATTTTATGTTTTAAAATGATGCAAGATGAGAATATTTTGCTTTCTAAAAGAGGAAATTGAATAATGAAACTAAGTTACCCTTAGTTAACATTGAACTAGATGTAGGATGATTAAATGTAGTGTTTGCAACTTGGTTTTGTGAAAGTGGAAGGGTTAGGGGAAATTGAGTTTCTGTTCCCTATTGTAGTTTCCTGTAAATGTTTTAATGTTGAGGAATGTACCCTAATGTGTGTGTTAGTATTATAGAGTTTTCCCTCCATGATGACATATTTTAAGTGGAAGATTGGAGGATATGCTTATATATGATCAACCAGTAGTGAAACAAGTGGAACTAATTATTCATGGAGAGGATGTTGGAAAACATTTTTAGGATAACCTTTTTTGGTTCATGATGATCATGGATAGATACACAAGGTGGGTTGTAAATATAATATTGGACATGAAATGGAATTTTCAGTTGTAAGACCCTACAATTTTTTATGGGTGTACATGAGGGAGATGAATTCTAAAATGAGACTATCAAGAAATAATTGACCACTTAGAGACTCATATTTAGAAGAGGGTGAAGATTCCTACTTATTTTCAATAAGGATCAAAGAATAACTGCTGGGACATTCAGTCCCTAACTAGACAGACTGAAGGTATGTTATGGATCAAATTATTGGATAAGTTCATGGATCACTTCTATCTCGGAATGAAGATACTAGAGAGAGTAGTTTAGTTCATGAGGTTGACTCAGGGGATTCTATTTGAAATGGACTATGCAATATTCTTTATAGATTTACTATAATTTTCTTCAGTACTGGGAGCAGATTATACCATATGAGAAAATAAAATTCCTGAAGGAGTTATGTGCGAAATTAGGTCTCAAATTAACAACTTTAGGTTGAAGAGGTTTTCAATAGTGGCGAATCTGGAAGTCATCACTAAGGGGAACCATATGGAGGCTTCCAATATTGGACTACTTATTCCAGCTAGAAAATATGAAGGATCATATTCTGAGACAAATAAACATTATTGGGATAATTTCTTCAACAGTAATGTGAAATAGATTGGATGAGGGGAATGGTTAGTTATACGCGACCATTCTCGAGTAATTTTTCACAAGTGAAGTAGCTCAAGCCACAATTGTAGACATTTTCCCTGAATTCTAGTGGTGTTACTATCTATCAAAATGAGGGGATGATTGAAGATTTTATGAAGGATCCCATGACATATGGTTAAAAATGGGGAAGCAAGTAAGAACCAGAGTGTTGGAAGGGGATATTATAAACCCCATATGCATAAAAGTTAGAGAACTACTGTTTAGGGAGGTAGAGGAAGAGGATAAAATGATACTTGGATAAAGAACCCCTATCGGCATGGTTTTGAAGTATTTGGTAGTATGTATTCTTGAAATGGAAAAGATGTAGTGATGTATCATGTGGTGCAACCAACACTGGTTGATAGCTCGGCTAGAACATCCATTGTGAGAGGTACTATTTTGATAGATTCTATTTTAGCTAGAGATTTATTTGATATCGGTGTCTCACATTTCATTATTTCATCATAGCTTCTAATAATTTTTATCATGGTGGTGTATTTTATAAGTTGGGTATAGAAAAAATGAAAACGACAAGGAGTATGGTCGAGGTACATCATCTTGTTCATGGGGTGTCATCTCCTTGTTGGTAAGTATATTTTTCTATTGGATATCTATATTCATGTTATGTATGGATTCGACCAAATTCTGGGTATGGATTGTTTTGTATTATACTAAGCCCATATTTATTTTTACATGATGATATATACCTTTAGGTATCATAAGGTGACAATTATGTTCACCATTCATAGTGGGACATCATGGAAGTCCTAAAAGGGAAAATTACTCATCAACTAGGATAGCTCATAACCTATGATTCTAGTTTATTGATGGATGAGAGAGAGGTAGGGTATGATATTATCCCACATATATTGGATAGGTTTTAGTATGTATTTATTAAATAATTATCATGGTTTCCAACTAAGAATGATGTGGAATTTACTATTGAGCTTACACCAAGAGATAAATCAATTTCGATCCTACTATATTTAATTTCACCAAGAGAGCTTCAAGGGCTCAAAACTCAACTAGAGGATTTTATGGATAAGGGGTTTTTATATCTGTGTACATCACCTTGGGTATCACCTATGTTGATTTCAAGGTAGAATAATTGGTGCTTGTTCTTTTGTGTTGATTACTAGATGTAATCATATGTGACTATAATGTATGGATATCCCCTTATGAGAATTGATGATCTTTTTGACCAGTTGATAAGAGATTGTGTCTTTTATTTTATTTTATCGAGATCTGGGTATCATCAGTTCAGCATTCAATAATCTAAAATACTAGGGAATACATTATAAAGTACTTATATCCTATATGGGTCCTTTGTAATTGCATTTTGGTTAAAGAACCCACCAGTAGTGTTTATGGTCTAGATGAATAAGATCTTCCATCCGAACCTGGATCATTTTCTATTAGTATTTGTGGATTAAATCTTCGTGTAATCCCAAACACATGATGATCATGCCCAACATATTGACCTCGTCCAGAGTATACTAAGATAGAATTAGATATAAACCATGATATCTTATTATAATTTTTTTATTGGTCTGGTACACTTCCTAGAAAACATCATCCAAGATGAAGGGGTTTTAGTGGACCTAGAGATGGTTCAAAAAAAATCATATGTATTATCCCCATAAAATGTTTGATATCCAACAATTTCTGGGTATAATTAGATATTAATGAAATTCATCTTGGTATTTTTTCTGTTTGTAATATCCACTTTCAGGATTGACAATGAAGGATAAAATTCATGAATTATCTGTAGTAAGATTGAATTCATTCCTATAGTATAAGAAGTTCTTGAAAATTGAACCAATCATGAACGTACCTAATCCTTATGAGGTGTATAAAGTGTATTTTGATTCTTCAAGATTAAGACTTGGAGAATTTTTTATGTAGGGAGATCAAGATGAGGAAAACATTTCATGGAAGTTGAGGAAAAAATGAATGGAACTACCCTAAACATGACCTTGGTTGGATATTATTTTATGGTTTAATGTGTTCGTGAAAATATTAGTAGGGATGATATTTTTACAGTATTTACCGATCCCAAGAGAATAATGTATATATTCTCGCAATGAGATTTGAATCATTAGTAGTGGAGATGGGTTACGTATCTGAAGCCATATTATTTTGATCCAGGATATATGAATGGGAAAGGAAATAGAATCGATGAATCGTTGAGCAGGAAAACTATGAGTCAGGCCATTATAGAGTCAATTATTGATTTAGAGGTGATGATTTTGCTGGTTGAGATGCATGTAGTGGTTTAGGAGAGTCTGGAGGAGATGACTCTGGTATCCATTTCAATGCAGTCTACACATTTGAAATTGATGAAGGAAAAGAACTAAAAGGATCCGATATGTATATCATTGATGGATATCCTTGTTTTTGTGTATACACATTAAAATTGGTTGGTAGATGGGGTTGTGATTATCTATGTTAAGAATTTTATTGTTGTGCTAACAATTATGAAGGACGTGTTAATCACTAAATTTCATTCCTTAAAGTGTGTGGTGTATCTAGGTTTGTACAAAATGTACTGAAACATATGATAAAAGTAATAGTGTAAGAGCATGAAAAATGAGATGGTAGGGTTAGGGACACTATGCTACACTAATTCACAACTGAAGTCCAAGCATCAATGAGATGGTGATTTGATGAAGATGTTGTCTATTCTAGAATGAAAGTAGTACGATGTTAACTTGGATGGTGTTGTGTATATCCTAAGGATTTCTCACCTGATTGACGCTATTTGGGTCATTGTGGATCAGCTGATTAATGAAGCATATTTCATACCTATGAGGGAGACATTCTTAGTGGAGCTTTTGGGAGAAATGTAAATTCGGGAGGTACTCCATCAGTATGAGGTTACATGGAGTATTTTTTTAGATCATGACTTGTGTATTAACTCGTGCTTCTATATGGTCCTATAGAAGGTGATTTGAAAGCATGTTTTTTGAGTACGGATTTCCACCCATAGATAGATGGGGAGTCAAATAATTCTATGAAGGTACATAAGGATAAGTAATAAGCATGTGTTTAATGCATTATTCAGTCTTTGGGGAAGTACCTATCTTGGTTGGGGATCACCTATTACATCATCAATTTAGAATTGGTACAGATGAAACTATATAAGGCCCTTTATGGTAGTCCATGCATATCATTGCAATGCTGGATAGATGCTGGTCAGTTAGTGCTGCTGGGACCGAATATCATAAACAGATTTCGAAACTAGCTCAGTATATTCAAAAAAATATGGATATATCATAGAGTAGACAAAAGTCATAAGATGATTAATGGATATGACCATTGATTTTCAACTAGGGTGATCATGTTTTAATTTGTTTGTTACCTCGGTTGTGTCTCTATAGGACATAGAGGTAAGGAAGGCTAGTTCATAGATTTTCGAGACTGTTTGAGGTAGGGTAGAAAATATATCAGGTGGTGTACCAATTTCCTCTTCCATTGAAACAAAATGGTGTGCACAATTTTTTTTTCATGCATCACAACATATATTCTATCAACCCGACCGTTCTAATGTCATTTTTTTTAATTATTTTGGTCTTGAAAGAGTTTCATCATTTGATAAACATATGATATATTTGCCAGATCCCAGGGAGAATGTGTTATGGGGAATAACCATGTTGATAGTTCGTGTATTGTGGTAACACCACTATCCTCAATAGGAAACATTTGAAGAGGATGTAGATAGGCTGGCATAGTGCCTGAGGTTTTTAGCATGGAATAATAGAGATTCATTTTAGTACAACTTGAGGTTGAGCTTTTATATGGTGAGGATATTGTAAGATCTTGGCCTTTGGTAGATTTCTCTCAGAATTTTCTAAAGGTACTCTTCATTTTATTTTTGAGTAATTTTAATTTGGATTTATATTTTTTGTGTGTTTTTGTGAAAATTGAGAAAAATGGATGAAAAAGGGGGTTTTAATGGTTGGAATTGGGTATGATAAAACTTTCAACCCCAGCCTAGTGAACTATGAAACCTGGGATAATGGGGATTTTCAGGATTTGGACACAATTTTTCAAACCACGAACGCTATTAGGAAAAACTATGAACCGCTATAATAGTGGAGCATGGTTAGGAACACAATTATATGAAATTTTTCACATCTACATATAAAACCATTCTAGGGAATCATTGTGACAATAAAAATATATTTTAAATCACCAATAACACCTAAACATAACCCACCTAACCCTCATTCATCAATATTCACACATTAACATTTTTGGAGCACTCTAGGTGGATTTCATGCCTTACTGACCAACATTTGTTATGATTTGAAACATAGATCAGTAATTTTATCCACTCCAAGTAAGAGAAATCTACTCCACATAGTTTACCATTCTTCTTTCATCCATCTCAAATTCTTTTGGTGGTTGTTCCACCTATTTTGGATTAGATATAGAAAAATATGTTGTATATAGATCTAGGATTAAATATCAAGATACAGATTGGAGTGATATTAATTTAGTTTGACATGATTTAGGGTTTTGGGATAATTATATCATTATACAACATTTGGCTTCTCAAATTTTTGGGTTTTCAAAACAGTGATCATTCATTTGGAAATTGAGGTTCCTAGTTTAATATTTGAATCCCATATTTTTTTGTCTTGATTATGTATATAAATTTTGAATATGTTCTAGTGTATTTTAGAAATTGATATTTATTAAATTAATTTAATTAATTTGGTCTATTATATAATGATAAAAATGTGATATTTAGTGGTTTTGGAAATAGATAAATAATTGGGGAATTAATTATATGATATTGAGATTTTGAGTAGCTAATTATTTGTGGAATTCATTAGCGTAATTTTATATGGTTGAGTTGTGTAATTAAATGTACAATTAATTCTATTATATTGATATTATGAGTTGTATAATTAATTGATGAATTAATCATGGGATTATTTGTATAGGATAATTTTGTTAATTAATTGGGAGGACAATTTATGAAATTGATATGTTGAACTAATTGTCCAATTAGTAATTAGATTGATAATGTCAATTAATTGTTCATATAATTAACATGATTGACTAGATTAATTAATTTTTTAGTTAATTAAATAGATTTAGTAGATTAATAATTTATTGAGTTAATTAATGGTAATGAACAAGTTATATAATTGTTATTAAAATGTTGATATTGAGTATAATAATTAATTATTGAGTTCAATAAAGGTAATGGGACGATTAATTAATTAGTGAGTTAAATAATGAATTTGAGTATATTAAATGATTTTTATGATAATTTATGAGACTTAAAAGATTAATTAATTTCTATGTTAGTCAATGGGAATGAGTTGATTAATTAATTTTTTAATTAATTAATGAAATAATGAGTTGTTACTAGGGAATTCTTATGGGAATTTCGATCTCGAATGTTAAAAAATGAATTTTGATAATGTTATGAGATATATAATGGTAACAGTGGAATTTTATGATATCATATCCGTATGGGATAGTTTAGAGTCTGATGTGGGATAGAGTGGGTATGGAGTTTCACATGACCTTAGAATCCTAGGGAGCATATACGGTCAAATAAACAATAAATTTATATTGTGATATCTCATTTTTTATGAATTTTTATAATTTAATTACGAATATATATACAATATTATTGAATTGATATTTTTTTAGACACCATTGGTGGTGGCATATTTTGTTGAACTCACACCCAACACATGTTACCCCATCGGTACCCGAATAGTCTTTTTTGATGCAGGGCAGGTTAAGGGAATGATCCCTATGTTAGATGGCCAATTTGGGGATGGATCTTAGATTAGGGAATAAAATGTGGTTTGGGGACCACATAGGAGTCGTTAGTGTCTATACATTTAGTTGAATTATGACAAAAACATTTATTCCTCCATGTTATATCAATTATTACATTTTGATATTATATTTATAGTTTTGGTTATCTTGTTATGCTGGTATTGTTCTAGTTTTTCTATCATTTGGTTATTCTGTTGTTATTGTTTTTTATTTACTATTGAATACTTCTCTGATTACAATGGGGGTATTCTCTTATAAAAAATTAAATTATAACAGTATTGATTATTCGTAGCATCTGGTGTACGGGGATGCATTCCTGAGGTCATGCGACTAACTATATTGGGACGCCGATGTGTGGAACCTGGTCTGGGATGATAGAAAATTAAAAAAGATATATTCACAAAATTGGGACATTTTGATTATAAATTTGGCATCAATATTTCAAAAGTTAAAGAACAAAAGTTGAATAATTTTATTGAAAACAAAATCGGTAATATTCCATGAGAAACGTATTTTTTAAAAAAATTCCCATATAAAATGTATTTCACATAAAATAATGTAAAAATATTTTCAAAAGAAAATAATTTTATTTTTAATAAAAAATTAACTAATTAAAATTAGAAAATAATATAAGACATAATATTGCATTCTACAGACATTAAATGAAAATAGAAATATAATAAAATTAGTATATTCACAATAAATGTTTTAAAAAAATTATAAAAACAATTTTAAAACAATTTTGACATGATGAATTACAAAAAATGAATTAAATTTTTTCAAATACATTTTAAATAACATATAAAAATTAATATTCATCTATAAAAATAAATAAATCATTTTCTATGAAAATTAATTTTTCATGAATAACGTTATTTTACTAAAAAATTTGTTATCATTTCCTAAGTGCTTAACAATAATTTTTTATGGAGTTGGACCACTAAAATTATCTCATAAATCCATTGTTAATATTTTTTCCAACCAATTTAATTCATTGGTTAGAATTTTCCTTCTTAAATAGTTACAATAATAAAATAATGTTTCATAGAAATTTAGAATTGTGTGTAATTAAAGAAAAACTGTGGTTCCTTATTGTGAAAGCTTAACGTGGTGTTCTAAAATGAATGATATTAATTAAATGTCACGACCCGTCCTTAGGGCCCGTGTCGTGACTACCCCAAGCCCGCCTTCCATAGGCCAGGGGCTGGCGACTAGCACCAAGGCGTAAATCCCGGTAAAAAGGGAAGGCATTGCCTTTGTAAAGTAAACAAGCACCACCGAGTAAGGAAGCTGAAAAAGTAAAAACTAAGCAAAAACTGGTACAACAGTATGTGCGGAAAAGTAAGTGGTCCAGTATACAAACCCAAACTGAAAGTAAGTACAACTCAAAAGGGAAAAAAGCAACTGAAAAGTAAAGGCTAATAAGCCGAGCTGTCCACTGGAAATCCCACCTGAAGGGTGGGTACAGATAGCTCCACTGCTCCTCGGGTCCCACCGTCTGCTCCGAGTACGTCCGCCCAGTGGTCCACCTCCAGGTACCATCCTTCTCTACAAGCCTCAACCACGATCAATGTTGTCCGTCGTGTACAACCAACACAACGTAGTGCGGGCATAGCCCGTGCAGGGGTGAGTATAAGCTACTCAGTATGGACACCGAGACCCCCGAAGGTCTCCCAAAATCCACAAAGGATAACCCACAAAGGAAAGATACAATCACGAAGTATGAACCGACACTGCTTAGGTATATGCCCATACAAATACCTAAGACATCAATTCCAAAACACTCCAACCTCCAAGCCCAAGTACAACCCAGTCCACACATGAAAGTATACGTATTCCACACAGGAAAGCAAAACGTAATCCACAGAGGATAGCACAACACAATCCACACAGGAAAGCAAACATGATTCAACTCACACAGGTATACTTTTTCGAAAGACGATAGAGATGATCACTGATCCATCTATGTCGTCAGACCCACAAAGGATCGATAGATACTAACCCCCACAATGACCCACACAGGATCAAACCCACACGGGATCTGTAGGCGCTGGCTCACACAGAACTGCTGAGTGCTGACCCACACTGGATTGGAGCCACACAAGATTGGTAGCACTGATCCACACATGATCGCTGAGTGCTGTAGTCATCATCGTCAAATCCACTGAGGATCTCGACACAATCGTCGTCGTAGTAACAGTAGCAGTCGCCGTCAGCTCTGGGGTTCCCGCACATAGCAAGCTCGTTCGGGAGGGTCCGCTCCACGAGATGAGAGGCTGATACATCAACTGAAACTTAGTCCAGATTTGATGTATCCAAAATGTCCGTATCGTCAACAGGAACTCATCGTCACAGACGGCGCGTCAATCGGACGCCCGGTCTGAGAATTATTGGCTTTTTCGTCCCAGGGGCCTGGTTGGTTTTTAAGGCAAAACCAACCCAACCGTACTCCACCTGCATCCAAACCTCATGCGGAGTATTCCAAAAGATCCGTCTCACTAAGAGGAACTCAACAAAGTTGATGACACGTCAATAGGACGTCCGTAGCTCAAGATATGAGCGTTTCCGCTCCAAGGGCCCGGTTTGTTTCGTGTACGAACCAACCCGGCCGAACTCAAACTATTCTGAAACCTTGAGTGCGATATACCGAAACGACCATCTCATCCCAAGGATCGTGTCGCCACTGACGGCGCGTCGATCGGATGTGTGTAGCCCGAGTTATGGGAAATTGAACCCAAACGGTCTGAAAATGGGGGTTTCGGGCCCGGCCGACCCGGGACCCCATCAGTCAGCATGAACCAGGTCGGACCGCCCCAGTCCGGGTCGGCCCGGTCTGACACGGCCCAGACCCACGCGGCCCGGCCTGGCAGACCGGCCAGGCGGTCGGTCCGGCTGGGCACCGCGCGCCCAGCGCGCTGTCCGGCTCGGACGAAGGCCGAGCCGTTTCGGAAAGGGGGGGCGCCTGCCCACCTGTGTAACCACGCCCCCCCCCACAATTAAGGGGGGCCGTTTTGGCCAGCCGGACGGGGGTTTGAATCCCCTGGTTGCACTCCAGTCTGGCTGGCCCGCCCTTGCCGGCCGGTTCCGGCCTCCATGGGACAGGCGACGGTCGGTCCCCTTCTTCGCCGACACCAGCGACCCGCTCTGGCCGCCGGTCACCTTGCTCCGCCGCGGCTCGGAACCGGCCATGGCCCATGTCGTCCGGCGCGGTGCGAAGGCACTGCACCACTCCACCCCAGCCCCGCTCCTGCCGCGGTGTCTTCGATTTACTTCGACGTGGCGCGACAGCGTCGCCTTCTAAAACTTCTTTCCACGGCGCGGCGCGACGGCGCCGTGCATTTCCTTCCGTAAGAATCCGCGTGGTGCGACGCCACCACGCTCTCCCGTACCAACCAAAAAGGAACAAACAAAAAAATTAAGGAGGAGGTTCGGCCGTGTTTGTGCGGTCTGACCCCCTCGCGTTATTCGATAACAAATGGTTGAAAACCACGAAGATCGTCAAGTTGGTATTCATGAACAAATAAATAAATAAAACCCCTACCTCGGTTTCAATAACGGTGCACGTCAACGAGCCACGGAAGATGAACGTCGCAGAGGTCAGGCGTCGAGGAAAAAGAACATCGACGTCGCAAAGAGAGGATTCGAAGTCGTTGACAGAGATTTCATCGCGGAAAACCATCGCGTAAGAGACGACGCGAAAGAAGAACGTCGCGTCGCGGATACGACGTCGCGGAAGACGAATGTCGATTTTGTTGTCGTCGAGGCGTGTCCAAATAGGAAACGTCGTTGGAAGAAGACGTCGCATTCTTCGGCGGAGATGTTCTTCGTTGAAGAATGGTGTTCATCACATTCTTCGTCAAGGATGAATAAGAAGAATACTTCACGCTTCCCAATCCTCCCAAGGTTGCAAAACTCTAACAATAATAAAATAAGACCAAGTCTTATTTTATTAACACAACCTAACCATTTGAATTTCAAGAGTTTGAAATTATGTAACTCACTTTATTAATTATAACAAGTTGTCAAAAATTAATGAAAGTGAGTTAATGGGGAGTTAGGAATGTGAGGGGTTAAGAGGGGTTAGGGAGTTAAGGAATTTGAAAAGGTGAGGGGTTCTTGTGGACCCCACCCTTTCAATTATCCACACATGGGAAGTTGGGTGTATGTGGGCCCCACCACCAACTTCCCATGGGAGAAAATAACCACTTTGATAAGAAATAAAATTGATTTAACAATTTCATTTTCTTTTTATTTAAACCCCATTAACTAACTTCTTCACCCGCACAAACGCAACTACGGTAAAGGTTCCCTTAAGTGATTACCAGAGTTGTGAGTTCATCGGTGCCATCAGATTTCAATTCCGAGCACCAGTTCAATAGATAGGAAAACCCGCTCTTTCCTTCATTGAACGTACCCAAGCCAATCTTCGGAAATTGATTTCGGGCACTCCGGGCCTCAGAATCAGGTGCCATGAGAAACCGCGTTCTTGTAAAATTCAAAAGAAATTAAGAAAAAATACCCTTGAATTTTACAGGTCTTTACATTACTCCCACATCAGGGATTTACGTCCCCGTAAAGATACATCAAAACTAGGGAAAAAAATGAGGGTACAGAGCACGCATCTGAGCCTCCCGCTCCCAAGGGCTCTCCTGGAGGTTCCCATGCTGCCACCTGATGCGCACTAGAGGAATCGACCATCCACGTAGGACCCACTCCTGTCGATCCTCGATCTCCACTGGGACCTCCACAAAAGTCATCCCATCATCAACGTCTAGCTCTCCATGGTCAATGTTGTGCGTCGGGTCGTGCACGTATCTCCTCAGCTAGGATACATGGAAGTCTTCGTGCACCCAGTCCGACTGAGGTGGTAGAGCCAGGCGATAACCCACCTCACTAATCCTACTGAGGAACTGGAAGGGTCCGATGAAGCACGGAGATATCTTGCTGCCTCGGCCAAATCTTCGTAAACCATGTCGAGATGAGACACGCAAGAAGACGTGGTCGCCATCCTCGAACTCTAGTGGCCTCCGCCTCCTGTCAGCGTATGACTTCTGCCGGCTCTGAGCTGTCCTCATCCGCTCCTGGATGACCTGGACCTTCTCTATCGTGCCCTGGACCATCTTCGGTCCCACAAGTGCTGACTCCCCAGGGTCTGTCCAGCACAAAAGAGATCTGCAAGGTCGGCCATACAACCCATCGTATAGTGCCATCCCGATGGTGGAGTGGTATCTGTTGTTGTACACAAACTCCACCAAGGATATGTGGTCCTCCCAGCTACGACCAAAGTCGAGGATGCATGCGCGGAGCATGTCCTCGAGAGTCTGAATGGTCCTCTCCGTCTGACCATCTGTCTGAGGGTGAAAGGTTCTGCTCAGACATAGATGCATCCCGAACGCCTCCTGCAACCCCTTCCAAATCTGGAAAGTAAAGCGAGAATCTCGATCAGATACGATAGATGATGGCACACCGTGAAGCCGAACAATCTCCTGAACGTAAAGTCGTCCCAAGCTCTCCACTAAGCCCTGCTCTCTGATGGGTATGAAGTGAGCCGACTTGGTGAGTCAGTCGACAATCACCCAAATAGAGTCGTGACCTTTGGAAGTACGTGGATGTCCAGTCACGAAGTCCATAGATATGTTGTCCCACTTCCACTCCGGAACCTCCAAGGGTTGTACCAAGACTGCTGGTACCTGGTGCTCAGCATTCACCTACTGGAAGATGAGGCATCGAGAAACGAACTCTGCCACATCCTTCTTCATGCCCGGCCACCAGTGTTGTCGTCTGAGATCCTGTTACATCTTCTCCACTCCAGGATGAATCTCCAAAGGAGAAGTGTGAAACTCTATCAGCACCTCCTCCCGTAAAGCGACTGGTACCATGGTATATCCTCTGAAAATGATGTCGTGCTCTGCTTCAAAGGAGAAACCATCAGGTGCCTGTCTTGAGGATATCTGTGCACGCCACGTCTCACAGTCAGCATCCCCACGCTGTGCCTCTCTGACCTGCTGCACTAGTGGAGGAGTGATTGTGAGAGACTGAAGGAAGTCTGCTCCATCTCTATCCATGAAGGATTCCAGCAAAGAGGCTAGCTGCTTTGTCGCCTTCTCAAGTAGCTGAATGCCCGTCCTCCTGCTGAGGGCATCGGCTACCACGTTCCCCTTCCCAGGATTATAGACTATCTCAAAGTCATAGTCTTGGAGGAACTCAAGCCATCACCGCTATCTCAGGTTCAGGTCCTTCTGCGAGAAGATGTACCTGAGACTCTGATGGTCAGAAATGACTGTAAAGTGCTCGCCCATCAGATAGTGTCTCCATGTCTTCAGAGTGAAGACCACTTCTGCTAACTCCAAGTCATGGGTAGCGTAGTTCTGCTCATGCGGCCTCAACTAACGTGATCCATAGGTGATCACCGCCCGCTCCTGCATCAGGACACAAACAAGTCCGGTCCCTGATGCATCGCAGTAGACTACGTACCCTACTCCCTCCTCAGGAAACCTCAAGATAGGTGCGCTGGTCAATCTCTGTCTCAGCTCCTGGAAGCTATGCTAACATCTGTCTGACCACACGATGGGTTTCCCCTTCTTCGTCAAAGCTGAGAGTGGTGCCGCAACTCTAGAGAAGTCAGGCACGAATCTCTGGTAGTATCCAGCTAGTCCCAAGAAACTCCGCACCTCCGTCACGCTCCTGGGTGGCTCCCAAGTTACACTGCCTCGATCATTGTAGGATCCACTGCAACTCCCGCCTCAGAGATGACGTTCCCCAAGAAGTGTACTACAAGTATCCAGAACTGGAACTTCGAGAGCTTTCCATAAAGCTGGTGCTCTCGGAGTGTATCTAGTACAACCCGTAAGTGGTAGGCATGCTCCTCCTCAGTCGTCGAGTAAATCAAAATGTCGTCGATGAAGACCACGACAAATCGATCGACGTATGGCTGAAAGAACCTGTTCATGAGAGCCATGAACACTGCTGGGGCATTGGTTGCGCCGAATGGCATAAATAAGAACTCATAGTGTCCATACCGACATCTGATGGCCGTCTTCTACACGTCCTCGTCTCGAACTCTGAGCTGATGATAGCCTGACCTGAGGTCTATCTTCGAGAACCATCATGCTCCATTGAGCTAATCAAAGAGGTCATCAATCCTTGGTAGCAGATACTTGTTTCTCACCATAACCTGGTTCAGGAGACGATAGTCAACACAATGTCGCAAGCTCCCGTCTGCCTTCTTGGCGAACATTATCGCAGAAGCCAAGGGTGAAACACTGGGTCGGATGAACCCCTTGCCCTGCAAGTCCTCCAACTGTACCCGTAGCTCTCAAAGCTCGGCGGGGGCCATCCAATATGCTGGAGTCGATATCGGGGCTGTCCCGGGGTACAGGTCAATATAAAAGACTACCTCTCTACGAGGAGGTACCCCTCGAACGTCATCAGGAAAGACGTCCGCAAACTGATCCACCACTGCAGGAAAACCAGGACTCTTCCCATCAAATGCTCCTAGGATAAGGCTAGCCAACTGATGAGTGATTTGTTGTCCTCTCCTCTACGAGAGTCCATCCTGTGCTGCAAAGGCTCCCTTCTCGCTGGTGAAGGTGAACCTGCTCCAGTCGGTGCATACACATCACACCTTGCGCCTAATACAGTCAATATATGCATGGACTGTAGATAACCAATCCATACCCTAGATGACGTCGTAAGGCCTCGATGCCGCTACAAGAAGATCCTAGCTGAAGCTCTCTCCTCCTAGAGTAAGCTCACACTGCCGGCACCAGTGCGTAATCGTCGAGTCTTCTCCCATAGGAGTCTCTAGCCGTAAGGATCGATCTAACGGCTCTGTCGGAATCTCCGAGCTCCGAACAAGGGCAGCGGCTATGAAAGAGTGACTCACTCCCCTGTCTATAAGTTCTGCAGAAAGGGTGGAATAGACACATATAGTACCTCGAATCATCTCGGGCGCGCCGTGGTCGTAGGTCTCTAATTCCTGGAGCTGTGTCTGTCTTTGCCTGACAGCTCCCTGTGGTCGGGGTGGACCTCCTGGTGGTGGTGGTGGTAGAGCCTCAAAGCGTCGCCCACCACCTGCTGCTTGGCCAGCTCCTCTGCCTCGTCCGCGTCCTCCCTGCGGACCGCCATGGTCAATCCTGTGCCTCTGCCTAGGTGGTCCCTCAACCATATTCTTCTCCTCGGCACGGCGGGTCGGGCAGTCACGAGCCATGTGGCCCTGCCCGCCGCACAAGTAGCAATGTTTGCCTCTCAAAAGACTGGCTCCGTGCTGTGTGCCCTGCAGTGCTGAGCCAGTGTCCTGAGGTCGTCTGCCTGAGGGTCTGGTCTACCTGGACCCCTAAGTCATCCCTCGACTGCCTTCTGCAGAAGACTCTGCTACGTTCCACCCTGCGGTGGGTCTCGGCGTTGGTGTAGACTTAGCATGAAAGCTCTTGATCAAAAGGGCCCGCTCCAGTACTCCTGTCTGAGTCAGAATGCTGAGGGAGATCAACGATGCCCTGATCTCATGTCTCAATCCCTGCTCAAAGGTCCGGGCCCAGAAGAATGGGTCTCGTACCATGTCGGTCGGGTAGCGTGAGAGATTGGTAAATCTCGCCGAGTACTGGGCGACCATCATGCTAACATGCCGCAGCTGAAGAAGCTCCTGAATGCGCACCGCACGGAGGGTGGCTGGGACGAACTCCGAGTGGGAGAGACTCTCAATGTCCATCCAAAGCAGAGATGCCACATCGTGCACCTGGAGCATCAAGATCCACCATCAGCCCGCTGCTTCGTGCAGTAGGCTCACAGCGAGGATCACCATGAGGTCTCCTAGTGCCCTCACTAACATGAAAACTCGTATGACTGCCTCCATCCAGTCCTCGGCTGCCTGGGGGTCTATCTCCGCACAAAACCTGTGTGATCGATGGTGCTGGAACTCATGCAGTGCACTGAGGCGACGTGAATCGTTAGCAGCTGGTGCTGGAAGCATCGGTGGCTCGGTGGGTAGAGATACCGCCGGTGCTACTACTGACAAAGGGCCCTGCACCGAGGCCTCGTCGCTCGGTGGGCTGTCGTCACGCTTGACTCTCGGAACCCTAGCTGGCTGCCGTCGTGGGGCCATCCTGAAAATGAAACAGGTGTGCCATGGTCAGAACAGTATACCTGGTGATCTGATACAAAGTAATCACAAAGAAAACTTGAAACACACATGCAATCAATGTTTTCGTGTATTAAGTCGGAAATCAGAAGTCAGGGTCCTGGTGTACGGATACGTCGGCCGCTGCACCAACACTGGACTCCCTGGACAGATAACCACACTCAATACGCTAAACACTATTGCTTCACATAGAAAATATCAGAGTTCGCGGTAGAACCAAACTCCTTTGATACCAATTTGTCACGACCCGTCCTCGGGGCCCGTTCCGTGACTACCCCAAGCCCGCCTCCCATAGGCCAGGGGCTGGCTACTAGGACCAAGGCGTAAATCCCGGTAAAAAGGGAAGGCATTGCCTTTGTAAAGTAAACAAGAACCACAGAGTAATCATGCGGAAAAAGTAAACACTAAGTAAAAAATGGTACAACAATATGTGCGGAAAAGTAAGTGGGCCAATATACAAACCCAAACTGAAAGTAAAGTACAACTCGAAAGGGAAAACAGCAACTGAAAAGTAAAGGCCGCTACGCCGAGTTGTCCAATGGAAATCCCACCTGAAGGGTGGGTACAGATAGCTCCACTGCTCCTCGGGTCCCGCCGTCCGCTCCGAGTACGTCCGCCTAGTGGTCCACCTCCAGGTACCGTCCTGCTCTGCAAGCCTCATCCACGATCAATGATGTCCGTCGTCTGCAACCAACACAACGTAGTGCGGGCATAGCCCGTGCAGGGGTGAGTATAAGCTACTCGGTATGGACCCTGAGACCCCCGAAGGTCTCCCAAAATCCACAAAGGATAAACCAAAAATGAAAGATACAATCACGAAGTAACAACTGACACTGCTTAGGTATATGCCCATACATATACCTAAGTCATCAATTCCAAAACGCTCGAACCTCCGAGCCC
Source organism: Viscum album (assembly GCA_963277665.1). Taxonomy (NCBI): domain Eukaryota; kingdom Viridiplantae; phylum Streptophyta; class Magnoliopsida; order Santalales; family Viscaceae; genus Viscum; species Viscum album. The sequence continues at coordinate 1,736,167,851 of OY728121.1, read as the reverse complement.
AAGTACAACCCAGTCCACACAGGAAAGTATATGTATTCCACACAAGAAAGAAAAACGTAATCCACACAGGTTAAAAAAACACAATCCACACAGGAAAGCAAGCAGGATTCATCTCACATAGGTATACTTCTTCGAAAGATGATAGATATGATCACTGATCCATCTAAGTCGTCGGACCCACAAAGGATCGATAGGTACTAACCCCTGCAAAGACCCACACAGGATCGGACCCAAACAGGATTTGTAGGCGCTGGCTCACACAGAACCGCTGAGCGCTGACCCACATAGGATCGGACCCACACATGATCGGTAGCACTGATCCACACATGATTGCTGAGTGCTGTAGTCGTCGTCATCGAATCCACTGAGGATCTCTGCACAGTCGTCGTCGCAGTAACAGTAGCAGTCGTAGCCAGCTCTAGGGTTCCCGCACACAGCAATCTCATTCGGGAGGGTCCGCTCCACGAGACGATAGGCTGATATATCAACTGACACTTAGTCTAGAGTTGATGTATCCAAAACTTCTGTATCATCAACAGGAAGTCAACGTCGCAGACGGCGCGTCAATCGGACGCCCGGTCTGAGAGTTATTGGCTTTTTCGTCCCAGGGGCCCGGTTGGTTTTTAAGGCAAAACCAACTCGACTGTACTCCACCTGCGTCCAAACCTCGGGCGGAGTATGTCAAAAGATCTTTCTCACTAAGAGGAACTCAACAAAGTTGACGGCACGCCAATCGGACGTCCGTAGCTCAAGATATGAGCGTTTCTGTTCCGAGGGCCCGGTTGGTTTCATGTACGAACCAAACCGGCCGAACTAAATGTATTCGGAAACCTTGAGTGCGATTTACCGAAATGACCGTCTCGTCCCAAGGATCGTTTCGCCGCTGACGACGTGTCGATCGGAGGTCTGTAGCCCGAGTTATGGGCAATTGAACCCAAACGGTCCGAAAACAAGGGTTTCAGGCCCGGACTGACCCGGCCCGAGACCCCCCGGGTCGGCCCGAACCGGGTCAAACTGCCCCGGACCGGGCATGGCCCGGCCCGGCAGACCGGTTAGGCGGCCTGTTCGGCTGGCCAGCTGAGCCGTTTCGGCAAGGGGGGGGGGGCACCTGCCCCCCTGTGTAACTGCGCCCCCCCCCCCCCCCCCCGTAATTAAGGGGGGCCATTTTGGCCAGCCGGCCGGGGGTTTGAATCCCCCAGTTGCACACCGGTCCGGTCGGCCCACCCTGGCCGGCCGGTTCTGGCTTCCACGGGACCGGCGATGGCTGGTTCCCTTCTTCGCCGACACAGGCGGCCCGGTCCAGCCGCCTGTCACCTTGCTCCGCTGCGGCCCGGAACCGGCCGTGGCCCATGTCGTTCGACGCGGTGCGACGGCACGGAGCCCCTCCACCGTGGCCCCGCTCTGGCCGCGGCCTCTACGGTTTACTTCGATGCGGCGCGATGGCGTCGCGTTCTAAAACCTCTTTCCACCGCGAGGCGCGACGGCGCCGCACATTTCCTTCCGCAAGAATACGCCTGGTGCGATGGCACAACGCTCTACAGTACCGACCACAAAGGAACCAACACGAAAATTAAGGAGGAGGGTCAGCCGTGTCTCTGCGGTCCGACCTCCTCGCGTTATTCAATAACAAATGGTTAAAAACCACAAAGATCGTCAAGTTGGTATTCACGAACAAATAAATAAAAAAAAACCCTACCTCGGTTTCAAGAACGGTGCAGGTCAACGAGCCACGGAAGACGAACGTCGCGAAGGTCGGGCGTCGCGGAAAAAGAACAACGACGTCGCAAAGAGAGGATTCGAAGTCGTTGACAGAGATTTCGTCGTGGAAAACCGTCGCGGAAGAGACGACGCGAAAGAAGAACATTGCGTCGCGGATACGGCATGGCAGAAGACGAACGTCGATTCCGTTGTCATCAAGGTGCGTCCGAAGAGGAAACGTCATTGGAAGAAGACGTCGTGTTCTTCGGCGGAGATGTTCTTCGTTGAAGAACAGTGTTCTTCGCGTTCTTCTTTGAGGTTTAAGAAGAAGAAGACTTCACGCTTCCCAATCCTCCCAAGGTTGCAAAACTCTAACAATAATAAAATAACACCAAGTCTTATTTTATTAACACAACCCAATCATTCAAATTTCAAGAGTTTGAAATTAACTAACTCACTTTATTAATTGTAACATGTTGTCAAAAATTAATGAAAGTGAGTTAATGGGGAGTTAGGAAGGTGATGGGTTAAGAGGGGTTAGGGAGTTAAGGAATTTGAAAAGGTGGGGGGTTCGTGTGGACCCCACTCTTTCAATTATCCACACATGGGAAGTTGGGTGGATGTGGGCCCCACCACCAACATCCCATGGGAGAAAATAACCACTTTGATAAGAAATAAAATTGATTTAACAATTTTATTTTCTTTTTATTTAAACCCCATTAATTAACTTCTTCACCCGCACAAACGCAACTACGATAATGGTTCCCTTAAGCGATTACCGGCGTTGCGAGTTCATCGGTGCCATCGGATTTCAATTCTGAGAACTGGTTCAAAAGATAAGAAAACCCGCTCATTCCTTCACTGAACGTACCCGAGCCAAACCTCGGAAATTGATTCCGGGCACTCTGGGCCTCAGAATCCTGCCATCAGAAACCGCGTTCTTGTAAAATTTTAAGGAAAATTAAGAAAAAACTTCCCTTGATTTTTACGGGTCTTTACATGAAATAATATTATTTATAATTATATTTTATAAAAAAATCATGTTGTTAAATTATACACCCATTAAAATGAATTTCACCATCGAAATTCTATTGGGTCATCAATAACCTAATATGTGAATGTTCTGTTCATAAAAACCCACATCATAAAAATAAGTACTAAAAACCCTTTTAAAAAAATGAAATATAGAAACATAATGATTAACCAATGTAACTCATAGTTATGTTTCCACATTGGATAACAGAAGCAGAATGTGAAAACATATACATGGAAGTGAAATATGACTATCAAGTTCCAATGGGGAGTGATATAGAACTCTGTCGGGATAAATTTTACAGAAACACATTAATAAGTATTTGAAAATATGTGGGACAATTTTATTCATTAGAAAAGAAGGTACTAGGATAATTTTTTTGGTTTTTTAACTTTTCATTAAAGTTCAAAAAAAAATCATGGGATGAATTTTTTAGTCGATTTCATTACATTTCATAAGCACAATCACATCCTTTCATTTTTCCATTATCAATTTCCAATTCATCTCTTATTCGTTGATATAATGGTGAATATTTTATTTTGAAAGTATTTGAAGATTATGAGATCCTTAATGAGAATGACATGTCGTTCCATCTTCCTTTAGTTAACATCTCACAAACTATGATTATCACAAGTTATTCCATGTTCATAAACCACATACATTGAGATAACACTGTAATCACTAAAAATAGTATACTTTTTTCAAGGTAAATAATTTCATATATGGTTAACATTATGATCCTTATAATCCATTAAAATAAAAAAACCGAATAGAGATCCAAAAATTTAAAAAATGAACATATCATTAATACCCCAAAATATATGATTCATCTCTTAGTTGTAACACACCAAACATGTGAACACTATTATCATGTGTATTCATGAACATGATGATAACATAAATTACCCTAATACATTAGTGAATAGATTCGTGATTCAAAAATTTAAATCATTCCTCGAATCATAATACCAATGATTTTGTAACCTCATTCTATGAAATCATAAATAACCACGACATCTTATCAGCCCCGACGAAATCAATACATTCCCATTTATTTTATCAAAATAAAGCATCTCTAAATTTAAATATCCCAACATCATGCACATATTAAGGGTTAACCTTATCTTAAATTGTTTTATTCCAAAAATATCATCTTACTACTTTAATCAATATTCATGGTTACCAATACAATTCAACATATTATCTTAAATCCATATGAAAAAACTATAGTGGACTAATAAATATATGTTTTATTATTTCATAATACAGTAAAATTACATCTACAATATTCTTCTTGAATTCCATTACATAAATACTCATTCATTCTACCACATAATTTTTATATTCCATAGTTATAACAATGATCACCTGAGATTTTCCTTTATCATTATCTTTATGAGGATTCTTATGTCGATAGTCATCATTAAACATTTGATTTGGGAATTGATTAACATACTAACAAATTTTTTAGCACTAAAATCATTCATGTGTGGGAGGTTCTATCTTTTCATCATTTCTATATTTGCATCATTAGATATATTTTTCCCATCACATTTTATTTCAATTTCGTTATTGGTTTCATTCCCACACAAAAAACATTTTATATTCCCCTTATGATAGATTCCTCTAAGTTTATTTCCTTTCATTGAGCCTAAAGGAATGATTACACTTTACTCCCCATGGTTTTTATAATTTCCTTTAAACATCATCTTAATTTTCTCATTAAAATCGTGATATTTATTCATAAATATAATGTATATTTCTACCATGATGGATAACCAGATGATTTATTCATAACTACTAATGTTCATTATGGATAATTACCTTTGAAGACTTGGTTTTAAGTCACTAAAAAATAGATCAATATTACATTACATTTGGTTGATAATTTTAGAATAATACATCCCCGTTCATGTAATATTTACATATAGGATTATTTAGATTCATCATCCTTTTTTAACTCATGAAATTCATATTCAATTTTTTTACAAATTATTCATGGGAAGAAAGTATTGATAAATAAGTTCATGATCTTATCCCATTACATAGAGCCAATTTCATCATGTTTCCTTATATTCTTGATAATAATCCACAATTTATATGATTCACCTTCCAAATGATAGAATCCAAAATGACTTTCTCCTGTTATGAACATTAGAGAATAGAAAATATTCATTTAGTGGTATTGATCCATTGATCAACCACTAGTGGATTTGAAGTCCCATAGAAAGAATATGGAAACTTCCTCATGGTGCACTCAAGAGAATATTTTTCCATCATTTCCTCTTTTTTAATTTTGTCCCGATTCTTATATTGAGAAAGTTGTGTGATCATAACAACATGATTTTTAATTCCATCCCCCATAATCTTCGATTTATAATGAGGACTATCATTTTATTTCCCCTAACATTCATCACTAACATGATTCTTTCTACTGCTGTCCATTAACTAAAACAAGAAAGCATATTGTGAGAAATAATAATCATCGTTGTAGAACCACATAATCAAGAGAAATTAATTATCAAATTTAAATCTATGACACCTTTAGATCATTATTTTTTATTATTAATTATTTTTAAAAATCTATGATTTTAACCTATATATGTAATCTTCATTAGAAACATCCCTCGACATATCCTTAGAAATGTTTATAGGGATCCCACTAATGTTTTCTCATCCCCAATTTGAAATTTAGACTAAATAATGGATTTTATAAAAACTATAACATCCTAGGACTAACATACATGGATATTATATACTTTTTGATGAATACTCAATAAATTACATAAACACTCATGAGGACCATAATAGTATAGTTCCTTTGGAAACATCAACCAATTTCCCCTAATTTTTCAAATGATCTTCAGCATCTTCCATAAAGATTATGCATTTTAGCAATCCTTCATAAATCCTTTCATTATAAATGGATAAGAGAAACATAATAAAATGGTGAGATAAAATTATTAGTAAGGGAAATCATGAGAGAGAACATTAGAATGTGGAAATATGGACATGAACATGACTTTGGAAAAATCTATCTTATATATCAAGGATCATGATATCAAGTCATTGATTAAATCATAAAAGATCATAATAAATCAAAGAAAATATTCCATAGGTGCATATCATAATTCATGAAAATGTGGGATATATATAAGAATCGAAAGTCATCTCCAAATTAGTCATGGATCGCTATCGAGACCATCATAGCGGACAAATTCCCTTTATTAAATCGAGTACACTCTACATTCCAGCCCTGCATTACTAAATCGAGTTTACTACCTCTTTTAGTACTATCGATGTTATGAGATATTAAACATTACCAAATAAATTGATGGGAGATATAGGTCACATCATTATCATAATTAAAACAATACATATATTTTTAAAGGAACACAAAATAATTAATTATATTAGAACCCATGGAATAATATGGGCTTTAAAGTCATCATTCAATCATAATATTGCGAATGTAAAAGAATTGGGGTTCATAAATATCATTCCATCATAAACATAAACCAACAATAGGACTAATAAGGATAATATCCTGGAAAAAAATGTGCATTAAAACAAATGAAACAACAAATAATGTAATCTTATGTGGAAAATAATATTGAGTGGCCACATGAAAATAATTCTTGAGGAATATATCCCTTTTAAATTGAAAAATGGTTTCTTTTATTAAAAATAATTTAAAATTTGAAATAATTTTTTTATCAAAATATAACAATTTATGTTTTTAGGGAATCCTCAAGAAATTATTTTCTCATGAACACAATAAAATTAGTTCAATTTTTATAACATAAAAATGGTCCACTTGTTGTTTTTCTAGTAAACTCACAATGTACCTATTTTGGAAAAAAACAAAAAGATTCCCTTCAAATAGTTTTTTAAAAAATTTCCAATGGGTGAAAATATATATAAAAAAATTTATATATATAGAAAAAATGATATTTAAATGATTTTTTTGAAACATGGACATGAAAGATATGTATTAACCAATAATTAAATATGCGTAAACAATCACAAATTATAATAAGATTTTAAAATTTACACTTGTCACATTACAATTAGTACAATCGTATTCCCCATGAATGAAAGAAAAATAAATAGATCATTAAATACAAATTATTTAGTATAATACCATAAAAGACAATAATGGCCATTATATACACCACAAATATGAAACAAATAGCATATAAGGAATATGGCCCATAGAAATAAATCTATAAAATCCCTTAACAGAAGTATGGAATACTTTAATACACATTAAAACCTAATGTATTATAAATATAATATTATTATACATATCCATTGAAATATTATCATATAGAAAAAATAATTTATGACTTTCTTATTACTATATATTACCCCTTTTTAATTATTCTTTATTAAATTTATGTTTAAAGTAATAACCACATTGTTTTTGGTTCATGTTTTGTCCTCTTATCCTTAGTTATCTTACATTAATCATTTTTAAATCACATCCAAGGTGATATAAATTATATAATTATCATATATATTAAATATATATTTCTTATTGGTTATTCATATAATTTTGTGATAGAAAATAATATACACCGTTCCTGGGGATGGTATGTAGTACGTACTAATGAACGCTATTTTAAAATTCCTTTCATATTATGTGAATGAAGATAATATATTATATTATATCTAAAGAAGAATTTTTTTTTCAAAAATATCATACACATTTCTAAAATTCTTCCTTATTTCCAACCATGTGAAATATAGATGAAAAATGTGTCACATTCCACCATGGAGATGGTATGTCATATGTAAGCACGTGTGACATTATAATTTCCCATGAAATTAGATGGTAAAAATGAAGATATGATATTATTATTATATAATCATAAAAATAAGTCATAAATATTATATATAAAAATTAAAACCATCATAATTCCCACTCCTAAATGATGGTGGTGGGAAATGATTTATATCATGACGTGGACATTGTAAGTTGTATATACACATGAGTGATAACATCATTTTTGGTTCAATGAGAAAGGGGAAGTATAGTAGATTGTAAATATTTATAAAAGAATTTATAAATATATAGTATTATTAAATTATAATTTTATGATATTTATATATGATATAGAGGAATTATAAATGTGAATAAATATAGTGTGATCGGTTAGATCTATTACCTCTTCTTCGAAATAGATCCATTAGATCCCATATAATGGAATGCGATATTTGATTTTTTTTAAATACCATAACCACTATAATGAGGATTTGTATGTGTAGAATATATTTTTTCAGAGTTTTATGATATATAAGGCTCATGGATATGTTAACATGTGAAGAAGGAGGTCTTATTTTATAATTGAGGTGAGGGGAACTTATTATATTTCCAAGAATACAAATTTATAATAAATTCATTGTCAATAAAAATATTTAAAAATGATTTGAATTAGAATTTTATATTATACCAGGTTATTATATCATCAAATAATATATTTTGACATTTTTTTGAATTAATTTACACCTTACCATTCTTGATAAACCCATTTTAACCCATTTTAATTTTAACTATAGTATCAAAGTTTCCAACATTAAAAGGTAGTAATTTTTAGTTACGAGATTTACATTAGACTATAAATGAGAAATAAATAACATTATAGACCATATTAAAATTTATTCATATTTTTAAAAATGATGATGATTTATAAATTATTTAATAAAATATAATTTTGATAAAATATCTTTCATGTCAATTTTGAAAAAAATCTATATATGAACATTTAAAAATATCAACATAACAAGTTAAACTCAAATCAAATGTATTATTATATCCAATAGAGAGATAGGTCAAATAGAAAATTAGTTTATCAAATAAATTATTTCAATTTATATTTACCATAACATGATTAGTACCATTTATTTGGTATTTATATTAATAAAATAATTACTGCATCAGCGTTGTGTAATTATTTAATATACTTATTTTTCCCTAAAAATTAACAATAAAATACCATGATGATTAAAAATCTTTTATATTTTAGAATAATATTTATAGATGAATATATATTTTGTATAACCATACATTAAAATTATAATATCATTTAAAACATGAATGTATCATCTCTAAATGTTTAATAAATAAAATACAATTAATACATTAATCTCAATTAAGTTGACCAAAAATTAAAAAATAAATTTATATCTTTAAAATATGTTTACTAAATAAAATTTTTACAATAATATTCATAAAAACACACATTTTACCCAATTCAACACAAATGGTATATTTAAGATAAAGAATGTGATATTTTTTTGTCTTCGTTTGATTTTTTTATCATATAAGTAATATTCAGGGACATGTTTCCATTTTATAACTTAATTTTTATTCTTACGTGTTATTGTTATGTTTATATTAATGAAAAAAAATTATAGTTGTTGGAGTGATTTTAGAGTCCTTAAAATCAATGATTTAACATGAATTACCCAATTTACACTATATTTTGGTAAATAGATTTTCTATTATTACTATTCATATTGGTAAAAAATAAAAGGGTCATAGTAACTAAAATTGGATCTTCATAATCTAAATTTATCATCGATTGTTATGATTTAATAAAATAATTTTTTACTATTTAATCAAAAATAAAATCGGTATAATTCCATTAAGAATAGGTTTTCAAAATATATTACCTTATAAAAAGTTTTTGAAGTAAATTCGTGTATAAATTCATTTAAAAATAGAATTATTTTATTTTACATTAAAAATAACTATTTAAAATTAAATAGTAGTCTAAAAATTTAATTTTATCTTTTAAATACATTAAAAGAAAATAAAATATTCTAAAAAATATATTATTTTTCCAATAAATGTTTTAGGAAAATTATAAAAATAATATTTCGTTAATTTTTACATGATGAATTAAAAAAAATAACATTACTTTTTTCAAATTATTTTAATAGAACATTCTAAAAGTAACATTCATTTATTAAAAGAAGAAAGAAAATTAGAAAATATATTGTTGACGAATAAACTAATTTTTCTAAAACTTATTTGATAGTTTTCTTTGTGATTAGAAATAAATTCATATTAATTTGGACCTCTAAATTTATTTCCTAAATTAGATCTTTATATTTATTCCCTCCAATTTAATCATTATTTTATAATTGTCTTATTTGAATAATTTAAATAATAAAATTATGTTTCATCGAAACTCAGTGTCGCGTGTAACACTAGATAAGCTGGTGTTTCATGTAGTTATGGATTAACAAAGTATATCATTCATTGAAAGATATTAAATAAACACTATTATTTTGAAAGCTATTTCATAAAAATTTCAAGTAGTTACATTGGATATGAAATTAGTGGGGATTATATTTTTAAATGAAAAATGATTTTTGTTCATTAGTGGCTAGGAATTAAAATTTTAAATTATATAGTAAAATTGTGATGAATATAACAATGATATTTTTAAAAGTCGTTTTTGTGTTAAAAGGTTTGAATATGGGAATGTTTTTTGTGTGGTGAACAATCCAATGGAAATTTATATCATGTTTCTGAAGTAAAAATTTCATTCTATATGATTATGATGGTAAAAAATTAGCAATAGGATAAAACTGGGGATAAATTGGGTAAAGGTATTTGTGAAAGATAAAAATGAGAGATTATATTCATGATATCAATAATATGAAATGAATAAGTGATTAGGTTTTCTCTATTTTTCAGAATAGAATGTTTACAAAATCAATATATATGAATGATTAGAAATGTTCAACTAATATATTGGTGCTAATAAACATTCAATTTTTTTTCTAATGATTAAAAAATAAATACACGTATTAATATACATTATTTCATTAATTTTATTACATTTCATCGATTAGATGTATTAATTCTTTTTATAAAATTAATTGGAGGCTCTAAAAAATTAATACTTTTTAGAGTTGAATAGAAAAATAATGTATATATTTTATGAAGTAGTGATGTTCTGATAATGGTGGTGAGTACAAAAATGAACATGATACTTGTTGATACATTTAGAGGAATTTTGTTTTTGAGATATTTTCTGGCCACAATCAATATTTCTATATAATAAACTCTAATATGACTCCATAAAATATGTATTAAAACGAATATCCATGTATAATAAAATTCATGGTTGGAAATCACTATATGTTTGACTAGAGAGGTGTTGATGGAATCTATATTGGATACCCTCCCGATGTTAGAGAAATCATGTGTTATAAAAAATATACCAAAATATGTTTCACTATACAGATGTTCAAATTCCTGATCATTTTTATATAAATGATTTATTTATACTTTTAGATGAGCAATAAATTAATGATGAGGTGGTTACAGTTGAACAATGTGAAAGAAATTATTATTGTTAGTAACCATGTTTATTAAACATGAGATGAAGATTAAGAATAATCAATTTAATGTTTTGAGGAAAAAATTATTACACATCATCATAGGATGAGGAAGTAAGTTTATATTCATAAAATAATTATTGATCAATTAAAATATTTTTAAACCAAAAGGAAATAAATGTCAGTTTCACACAATTCCTTATATTAACATGTAGATCCAATAGTTTTTGACAATGATTATGACCATCATGATTGGATTTATTATTTGATCGATGAATATGACTAAATTTAAAATAACGATACATGGAATATTGTTCCTGAAATAAAAAATAATAAATATATTGGAATAATGTTGTTATACTAAAAAATTTAAAATAAGAATGTTAAGGTCATTGCAAAAAATCATGAATGGTGTATAATGGTAACATTCAAATTGAAGGCATTGAAATTTTTGAATGTTTTTAACTCACGAAAATATTAATATATATCTAGATATCCTTAATAAATGAAGATATTGAATTTAATATTTGGATAAAAAGTAAACTTTTATTTATATATAGCTAGTCGAAGAAGTTTATAGTGTTAAAAAATGGGGATTTGTGAATATGAAAGAGGTGAATTATGCATGGAAGTTGAATAATGATTTATTTTCATTGGAGAACGATTCTAGAGTATGGTTATAGAAATTATAGACATTTTTATTTAATATGAATATCAAGAAATGAATGTTTGATAGGATCCTTTATGTTAATTAATATCAAGATGTTTCCCTCGTTGTGATTGTATATGTTGATTCTTTTTTCGGTAGATATGACGAATAAAATGATAAAAGATTACTGAGGACATGTATAATTTGTTTGAAATGTCAATTCTATGAGAGAGGAAATATTTTCATGGTTTATACATGTCAAAAAAGTGGAAATATAGTTTCTTATATATATAGAATTATTATGAGAAATATCAATAGATTTTTGTAATCTATTATTGAAAAATATGTTTATAAAATAATGATTGTATGAGATATGATGTAAAAAGATATTGAAACTTTTGATGTTAATCCTAATCTGTTTAAGAGGTTACATGTAAGTTTATTATTTATGAATGATTTATGGAATGAAATTGTTTATTCTATCACATTATGTGTAAGATATTAAAATTATCCAAAATAATCACATCTTATGGATGGAAAACATTATTGTATTATATATTAATGGGATTCAAGATTTTGAAATAAATAAGACATCTTAACAAAGACTAATATGTTATTCAATATAGATGTTAATTGGACTAGAAGTGTTGATGATTGAAGATCCACATCATTGCTGTTTTCTTTCTAAAAGATATTTTTTTGAGGTGAAAAAATGTTAAAAATAAATTGGTAACTCATAACATAGTTGAAATAGAGTATGCAGATACCAGTCAAGTTACAAAACTATATTCATTGATGAATAATCAATTTGAGTATTTGTTGGTGGCAGTGACATATACTCAAGTTTAATGTTATCAAAATTTTTATAAGTCTAACTACTAAAATGAAATACAATATTCTCATAAAATAATATTTTTATCACATATCACATCATTAAATAGAATATAGGGAAAAATGATCAAAACAAGAGTTTGATCTTATAATGAAAAAATATCATATTTTATCTACTAAAAAAATTGAGGAATGAAATGTTTCATAAATTGAGGTTGAACTTATGTTTATAGCATCCCCCTATTCATGTTCAATATATGATTATATTCCAACTCTCTCATCTAGTCATTGGATAATATTTTCAAGGGTGACATAAATGATGCAATTCAAATCTATCAAATTCTATGTGATTAACTTTTTAATAATGGAATGTAGTGTGGAGGATTTTATAGAATTGGTAAAATGGGATTTAATTATGTCTGAACTTTTTATTTCTTATTTTTTGTATGTTGGAAACATTATTTTTTATTTTGAAGAGATGTTATGAAAATTTTTCTAAGGAATTTTAAGGAATAATACCCTCAAAAAATATATTATAGAAAACATTGAATTTTTATTCACCAATTATTGTTTCATTTATCGAGTAGAATCACATAGATTATATTTTTTGGACATGTAATTCATATATAGTGTTACAAATATTCATTGATTTATGTACTTTGTCAAATAAAAAATCCAATGGGTGACATTGTTTCGACTAAGATGGATGAAATTATTTTTATGTTATCTTGATGATGTATTTAAGATTATTGGTTGGATTATTTTTTAAAAATATTCTATGTTATAAAAATCCACATTTGCTGATAAACATTTAAAATCAGAACATTATTATGTTCATAAATCACCCAACACTACTGTGTTTTCCTATAACAATGATCAGACAGAGAAGGAATCTGAAATAGAATATTAGTTGATGGTTTCAAAACCACATAAACCAGATGAATTTTTTGATGAACATTTACCTTTTATTTATGCAAAATTTTTAATCTAAAATCCTCAATAACATTGTCTCATGACACATTATTGATCATAAGTTCCTACATTCTTAAGTTATAAAAATATCATATTACCATATTGAAAAATATTGAATCGAAATAATATTTTGAAGAAAGGGGGATACAATTATTTCTATGAAGATATTTCTAACATTTTGTTCAATGATGGGCATTAAACATATAATGTTGGATATATATCTAGATTTTATGATGATTATGTTCAATGTATTGGATAAATCCAATGTAAAGTAAAAAAGGCATAGTGTTGATGAATTATAATCGATGATTTCCAAATATAAGAAGTCCAAATGGACAATGTTCAAATTGAAAAATATCATCATATGATAATATACAGTTGTATCGAATAGATTTTACTAAATAAACTACATCAGAAGTATGAGAATGGACGGAATAAACAGATAGAAAAAGTCAAAATAAGAGGAATATTATAGAAATACAAACATTTAGTTGATGTTATAGTGATGAATAAAATTTTATGTCAAATTTTCATAGCAATATACCAAATCTAATCACCATTTATTGTCTGATAAAATCCCATAAATAAAATTGAATAGAGTACTCGGTAGAAATATCTCATGGGAAATATATTATACGTTGTTCTATATGGATGATTTTTGGTTTAATTAATTATAAATTTGATGTATACTATGTTTTTTACAGAAAAATATCATATGTGATGATGAATATTTTATCATTCAATATTCTAAATATAATGTAAGGAATATTTGTGATCATTGTTAAAGAAGAAGTATGGTTGTTGAATGTAGGGGACTGAATTATTTTATTCAGAAATTTTGAAATTTTTTCCATTTTAGTTTCTCATGAAAAAAGGAAAATGTATTTAGATTCTAAATGTTTTTCCCTCAACTTAATATATATATATATATATATATATATATTGTGTTCATGAAATGTGTGGAAAGTGGGAATTATCACATGTGAAAAAATTTGAAGTGGAGAATAAATATTTTCATATAGAGATTCTAATTGAACATTTGAATTTTAATATTGGACCGTGATAGCTCTAAACATGGAATATCACGGGGATATAAGATGTTTTGGAAAGTTAAAGACATTTTTTTAAGTGGATGTATTGTGAGGATTCCAAATACTATCTTACAGACCTTTTTTATTAGAAAGTATAAACATATAGACAATTTTTTAGAAATGGCCAACAGTTTTCAAATGGAAATTTATGGGCTTTTTAGATGGATTAAAATATTGATAAACTGAGAAAATTGTGATACTAATAGAGGTTCTAAAAATAATTCTAAATAAATAGCTTCGGACCTAAAAATGTGGACAAAAGTGAAGAACTAGTTTATGCAATAAGATAATGAGTGAAGAATATATAATCATTTTAATAAAAATAATCTAATTATTTTTGGTGAGGGTTTTCTGTTGTACTAACAAAATTTTGTTACATAATTATCTTTTTGTAGATAAAATGAAATATTGGTTTATTATATAGAAAAACGTTTAAAGATATTCCCTTCATGGTGTAACAAATTCAAAGTATTATTTTCTAGTGGATTTTGTGGAATTGAATTATTTCCAGGAAATTCCAGAGACTAGATACACTTACTATTTAGTGTAACCTATAAATACTTTTGTTTTTATGGGTGTTATTATATTATTATCATTATAAAGATCATATATCATTAATATGAAGTGATGTTTTTATTTTAATAAATAAATTTTCAAAAGGGAAGATCACTAAATCAACCATCCTCCTCTCAATTTCCACAAATATTATGATTCTATTCAATATGTAAGGATGATTTGAAGGATCTTGTTAATGTTTATGCTTTAGGAATTTACTTCTATTTTAGGAAATTTTCATTCTAAAAACATTTTAATTTGGGAGGGACCCATTGATTTTTTATAAGAATATTTTAATTACGGTTTCCCATGGGTCCCACTATTTTTAGAGATATTATTCCGATATAAATGAGTTTAGTGTTCCATGGTGAGAGTGTAGAGATAATATTAGTCAGAAAATTCAATTTCATAGTTAAGAATTAATCAAATGAACAATTTATAGAGGAATATTTTGGAACGATACTAAATAGAATTTAATATTTTTTGTTATCATAATTTTTTACCAATGTAGATCAAACAAATATGGATTCATTTGGAATCATACAAATAGTGTGTAGGGACAATTAAATGAACATATTACATAAGTGATCATATGAATAAGTGATTGAAACACATTTCATCATACTGAGTATATCAAACAATGAACTTATTAAATATATAGTTTCTTATATATGTCTTTGTAGATATTATTTAATTCTATAATGAACGAACATGAGGATAGAAAATAAACAATTATTATCAATAATGTAGTAATATTTCATGTCATCCAGTTACAACATTTAATCATACTGTTGTAGGATATTATAATTTTTTAGAAAAAAAATTATTTATTTATTTAGCATGATGAGCATATGGAATGTCAATTGATTATCATTCTATTCAAGTGAAAATATATTCCCAGATCATTGATACCACTATAAAAATTATTTTGTAGGGTTTTTTATTATTGGATTACATTAAAACCATGCCATGAACTAGTGAATATTATTGAGTAGTCTCACATGAAAATAGTTAGGTTTTTAATGTTTTTATTAAGATTTTTTATGGGAAGCATCATTTATAAATAATATGAGGTTAACTTTATGTCATAAGAAAAAAAAAATGTAAAGATCATTTTTT
The DNA here is from genome assembly GCA_963277665.1 of Viscum album. NCBI lineage: Eukaryota > Viridiplantae > Streptophyta > Magnoliopsida > Santalales > Viscaceae > Viscum > Viscum album. Next base: position 1,736,151,545 of record OY728121.1, on the reverse strand, counting down.
ATCTTATCCCCCCTATCAGGGATCAAATAATATTCATTGGCCCATTTAAATGGGTATCAATGTTAATGTTTCCTTTATTTCCACCTTGTTGAATATTGAATATAATTATGTTTTTAGGGGTATTCACAACTCTTTCATTATTAAGGGGAATCATTTCTCTAATAGGAAAATATATCTTATATATGGATGGATAAAATGATACCTTATCTAATATAGATTTCTTATAATGTAAATGAAGATAATAAAGATAGGTTAGTTAATTATTATAATGGGTTTCCACTAATTTCAAAAAAAAGGAAGAAATATTAAAATGATGGATATTCCATGAAATCTATAATTTCATCACTCTATTAAAGTGAATTTATTAGGGTTGTAGATACTCGAACAACTAAAGGCACATGGGACATGTTTTAGAATATCTATAAAGGAAATATAGAAGTATTGAACGAAATGATTAATATTTTGAGATAGAATTTGAAATATCATAAGATATCTGCAGATGAATCTCAAAGTAACTCACTTGTTGAAAATGTTCCACATTCTTAAATTTCATAACATCATGTTTTTTGAAAAAAAAACAAAATCTATAATATTTTAATATTATTTTCCAAAAAAAGAGATGTAAATTATTTAGAATTAATTTTTTTGGTGTTTTTATAGATAAATAATGATTAATTTAACAACAAAAACAATTTCGTATCAATATTACTAAAAACAGAAATTGAAAGTGATTTAAAAAATAATTTTCAATGAACATCAATTAATTTTTTTTCAACGTGATTATTTGGAAAACCTCATCCTCTAAATTCTCAAGGGAATCACACTATGATTGATCTTTACATTCATTCAAATTTTGTATTTTTTAGCATAATTTATACTTAGTTATCAATCACTCATACTTCTTCACCAATCCTCGATAATATTTTGTGCATGGAATCCCTATTCTGATAAACACACTACCATGATTCAGTGGATTTTTTGGTTCTTTTATCTAACTCAACTTTGAAAAAGATTCTCCCAAATCTTGTAGTGTTTTACCTATAAAGACAAACATTGAGTGAGTTCATCAGAGTAAATAAAGTAATTTATATTTTTGAAATCTACATTTTCTAGATTTTTAGTTTCTGAGGGAATTCATTTCTTCCATATAATTAATAAATTGAAATCATCAAAAAACTTTGTATGCATGTTATTATAAATCATAAAAAAATTAAATTTTTTTAATGTTATAATTGTTCATATTACAAATTGTTTAGGACCGTAATTTCGTATTGGTTGAAAAAATTTTCTATTTTAATTTTCTCTATGTAATAATATTTATTCTTGTAATTTTTTATGGATTAAATAATTTATATATTTTATTTTTTTCGTTTATTATTTTTTTGAATCATTATAAATACATTCTATTAATTTTTTGGTATCATGTACTCAATTTTAAAAATATTTTTGAAATGTAACTTAATTTTTAACATTGTATGCATGCTTTTATAATTATATTATTTTATGTGTTAATAGAACCTGATTAAATATATGTTTTAATTTTAATTAGTATTAATATATTAAATTATTTTATTTTGAAACTTTTAACATAAAACGCACAATAATTAGATAAATTCATGATGAACTATCGATGAATATGGGGAAAGAGTTTCTAGTTTCCAAGAATTTGATAACGATAATACTAAATAAAATAATTTCAATTTCTTGTGAAGGCATTAAATGTTTGAATATGTGTAAATTATGTTATAGAGAAACCATAGACCATAAATTTTTGTATAGTTTTATTCATAATTATACAATATAGTATATGCATAGTGAAATAATAAATATGTAATGATCTATTGATGATTAATATATTCTTCATGAGACATAGGATCATCATGATGAATTTAATCAGGATCTCAGTGTTGAAACCCTTTAAAAAATTGTAGACAAATTGGATATAGATAATGAGAAAAAACAATTCTTATGTTTCACTAAATTTATACTATTATAATAACTGTTGAGATATGTTTTCTTAAAATAAATAAATGGTTATAATGATAAAAGTCTCATAGGATTGGATGATATTTTAAAAGAGATACATCTAGAACATAACATGTATCTTGATTCCAAATTTGAAGATACAATAGTATTTCAAATGGTATTGTAGTATAAAAAGAAAAATTATTTCCCTAATGACCATGGAATTTATATAATTTAATACAATTTTTTTTATAATGTCATAAAGATGGGAAATATGAGATAATATAGTTGAAATAATCCAACCATGATTCATTCTTGTGAATAAGAATGAATCATTCTGCTAAAGTAATATGTCATCATCCATGGAGTCCTTTTTGAGCCCTCTATATAAAAATTTAAATTATACAAAGAGGAAGAGATTTAATAAAAGTTAGTTCATCTTTGATGGAAACCTACTTCATCCTACAGATTAACCACAGTGGAAGAGATTTGACTCCAAATTTATTGATTCTTGATGTGAAGTAATAAATCATAGATTGTTTTTTTAATAGATTGAGGGAATCTATATGAGAGGCTTAGTATCCCACATAGAATCTTTCCTATTTTATTTATTTCTCCCTAAATTTCACTACATATATGTGTTGTGAATAAATATTTCATGATCTTCATGATGATTTCTAGACCAAATATCAACTAAATGATATCGATGTTTATTTAACCCCATTGGTGGATGATTTTTTATTTCAATAGGATAGAAGTGTTATAATATTTTAGGAATACTAGAATGTGTATTTTATTTTTTGTTCTATATTAAAATTCATTATAAATGACTTTTCAATATATGAAATCTTATCATGATATAATTTTAAATGACATAAAGCATGTCCAATTTGTGAATAGGGGACACTATATCATAAAATGTAGAAATGAAGGGAAACATTTTATATGGTATATTAGAATTTTTTTGTAAATCTATTATCCATATAAAAGATTAAAATGGATTTTAATAGTTTACAAGAGTATGATACTTACCTAAAACCATATTCAATTGTTGAATGCTTCAAGAAAATTAAAAACATTGATATCACATTTGAAGGAAAATGTGTTTTGTTCACAAACAAATATATTGATGATATAAACCATTTTATTTGATATATATTAGTTATATTTTGGAATTAAAATAGATCGATAATGTTATAAAGGTCCAGAAAAACATTTGTAAAAGCCTAATTGAAATATTTTTAAAAATTAAAGAAATGAAAAATTTTGGATTGCAGTTAATACTGGACTTCAGAAATATAGTAATACATTTATAGATAGCTCCAAAAATGAAAGGAAAGAAAAAATATTTCTCCGTCGAAATTAATAAATTTAAAAATAGTGAGAGTATAAATTTTGTTCAATGCCGCCATGGAAATAATTCACCTAGTGGGAATTCAAAAAATGTATAAAATTCAGTGTCATTTATGAATTTTATTTTATTGGTTAGTAAATCTAATGGTTTTCGTGTATTGATTCAGTAGAATCTACATGTTTCACTGTATGAAATATTCCCAATACATGTAATAATGTGTATAATTTGGTTTTGTTAATTTTATAATTTATTTTTCAACAAAATAATATATTCATATTAGTTATATGTGTCAGATAATGAAGTTATACTAATATTGTTTTGTTAGGAAATGTATTTTCTGCCATCATTTTTTGATATATTATTTTATTTATTATTTCAATTTGTGTGGGAGATATGAATATGTGGGAATATTTATTAAAATTTTATGTATCCTATATAATGATAACTAAATATTTTCAAAGGATATTTATATAATAAACACATACCAGAGGCATATATTTGTCATAAAGTAATTTTTTAAGAGGAAATTGTGTTCTATATATATTATATTTTATAAGTGGTTCATATTGGTAACCCAATATATTAAATTATTTTAGTTTATAGTGAATGTAATGATAATTACATTAGATTATGTTAATCATGCACATTAATAAATTTTAACAGTATAGGTGATTTCCATCAATATACATAATAACAAATTGAAAGATCGAATTTATGATATCATAGATGAAATTAAAATTGGTTTTTCAATTAACATATAAATATTGTTTCATAGATTTTGGAAAAAATAAATAATGATATATCAGAACCAGAATCATTAGGATTGTTATTAGGGTGACCATGTTTTAATTTGATCACGTGGCCTACTTTTTATATGAATATTTAGAGATTTTACATAAAAAACTAGAAGGACAAGAGTACCTATCCGAATAGTTGACTAATGGTTGTCCCTAAAGCACTAAATTTTTTAGTACTAAAAATAAAAACCGAAATTTCATTTCAATATAAAATTTTTGTAAATTTTTAGGATATATGGGAGGTATGTTATATTAAAATTTACGAACCAATATTTAAGAGTAATTGGGTTTATCGTAATAGTGGTGTGAAACATGTTACGTATAAGTTTAAATTTTTTTATTTGAATAGATTTTTTAATAGTGGAAACTTTTCTCATGGTGTAACATGAAAAAAAAAATTATGTTGATTACCCATTAATTGACCAATGGGTCATTTTTTAATGGAAAAATTTATTTGGGTGATGATAATATTGATGATGTTTAAGACTTACCAAAAATGTATTCATCTATTTCACGATTAACCAATGAATATAATGACTAGGATTTCGATATTTTCCATGAAACATGAAATGATCTTGTAGATTGGATATGTGAAAATACTCAAATACAATCACAAATAATATGTTATTTTTTCTAAAACTAACAGAGTAAAAAATTATATTTTTTACATCAGTATTTAAATATATAGATACTTAGTATCCATTGCATTTTTTCATATTATTAATAATCTTTAGATTTATATATCCTCTTTTTGGATATTTTTTTATTTACCATTTTTTGTCACTAGTTATTTTATATTAAATATTTTCAGGTATAAGCATTTGTTCCATATAATATATATAATTATATTTATTCTTTGAAAAACTAGATATCTACTTGTAAACATTATTTTTTTAAAAAAATAGGTATATAATATTACACATTTCTAGAAGATAATCATTTTTGACATTTCATTGTAAATAATAATATAAAAAAATATTAGCTATAAATGTTTTTGGTTGAAAAAATAAAACATTGCATGATTTTTTTTTGAATTATGTAAATCTAATTATTTATATATTATTGAAATTTAATTTTAATAGAATAAAGGTAATATTTTTTAGTAGAATATATCTCTCTGAATGATAGACCCTAATGCAATGGAACCGAGGTATGCATGTTTTTCATGTAGATATATGTAGTAATTAAATTATTTAATGAAATTGAACTCATATTTCATAAACTTTTGTGTAGCTCATCCTCTTATTTATAGAGGATGGTTCCTACACATGGTATTAAAGATATTACATGTTTATCAAAACATTTATAGACAGGTGGATAATATTAGGTGATAATTAAATATGATTAGAAGGACCACCCAACTGGGCTACACACCACACTATTTAAGTCTTTTTTTTAAAAAAAGTCATTGTCAAATATGTATTTTAATATCTAATAATAGGATAATCAATCAGTCAATGAAATTTTTACATTGGGAGTCCATAACAATAAAATTAAATTTTTTTTAATTTGTTTCCAAATTTTTAAAATTTTAACATTTATTAATATTTTAACAATTTAATTACAGATTAAATTTATCTTTTAAGAGTCAAAATAAAATAGGAAAAATAGGGTATAATTTTTTAAATCATTATGGAATTATTTTAAGAGAAACTGGAGTAAATAGAATCATGATGCATATCATATGTATGAATTTATAGATAGGGAGGTATGTTCAATGTTTTTCTCTTGTTTAAGGGAGTAATTATTTATGTTATGTTTTAATTGTCTACTACATTTTCTAATTCTTTTTAAATTTTCTTAATATATTTATTTTTAATTATTATCCTATAAAGAAATTTATTATAAATATGTAAGGTTATGAAAATGTTATGTAGGGGTAAAAAACATGTACAACTTATCTACGGGTATACTAAAGTTATGTAAGGTTAAAAAATGTTATTAAAGGATAATATAAAGTTAGGTAATAGTAATAAAAGTTAGTATATGATAAACTAATTGTATATATGTGTAACAACATCCTGTAAGGGAAAACTAAAGTTATGTTGGTGTAAAATAATGTTATGTAATGAAAAAATAAAAATATTTATGGGTAAAATAAGGTGATGAAATGGTAGAATGAATTCATGTAAGGGTAATGAAAAGTTATATAAGGGTAAAAATGTAATGTAAGGGAAAAGAGAAACATTTACATATTATTGAAGGGTAATATAATGTAATGTAGGGGTAAAAAAGTAAATTAACGGTAAATTAACGTTATTTAATGGAAAAAATAAAGTTATGTATTGGTAAAATAATGTTATATAATGGTAAATTAATGTCATAAAATGGTAAACCGAAGATATGTAGATGTAAAACAATATTATGTAAATGTTAATAGAAATATGTACATGTCATGAAAAGGAAAAATACTATTAATTTAGAATAAAATAAAGTTATGTGATGGTACATTAAAGTTCAAATATAAAAAGATAATGATAATTATGGGTTGTCTAAAGTTTATGAAGGTACAAAATTACATGTAAGGTTAAACAAAAACATCTAAAGGTTATAAAAATGTAATGAAATGTTATGTAATTATAAAAAAACGTTTTTAAGGGTATAATAATGATATATATTGGTTTATAATGTTATTTATGTGTAAAAAAGTCATATAACATTAAAAACAGTTATGATAGTGTAAATGATGTAATATAATGGTAAAAAGTTATTTAAGGGTAAAATGAAACTTGTATTGGTCATGTAAGGGTAAACAAATATTATGGGAGGGTAAAAAAGTTTTGTAAGGGTAAAAATGTTAAATAAGAGGAAAATGATGTTTTGCAAATGTAAAGGAATGTATGGTTAGAAATATAAATCGAAGGTAACTAAATTTTATTTAAGGGAAAAAAGAATATTTCAGGTTTATGTAAGGGTAAGAGAATTTATGGGTAAATAGAGTAAGATAAGTGTAAAACACAGTTAATTATGGGTAAAAACAATATGTATTGGTAAAATAAATCTATTTAATGGTAAAAAGATGTTATGTATGACTTAAATTTTTTTTAAAGGGTATTAATAAACTTGTATATGTATGATAATTTTAAACTAATGTTATATTAGTTTTATAAAAATTTATATAAATATAAATGAGGTTAATGAAGGGAAAAAATAATGTTATGTTATGGTAAAACAATGTTATATATTTTAAAAAAATGATAAGTAAGGGTGAAAAGAAAATTTAATAGGTTTTTAAGGGTAAATAGATTAGTAATGGGAAACAAATTTATGTAAAAGTAATTAAAATCTTTTAAGGGTTAACCAAATTTAGGTTAGTGTAAAACCAAGTTATGTAACTGTAAAATAATGTTATGTAAATGTAAAAATAATTTAATTAATGGAAAATGAATGTTATGTAAGTGTAAATAGAATATTTTATAGGATATGTAATGGGGAATTAATTTTATGTAAGGGTAAAAAAAGTTAATTAAGGTAGAAATAGTAAAGAAAGGTTAATCCAATGTAAATTAAGGGTAACCAAATTTTATGTTCGGATAAAAAAAAATTATGTAAGGGAAAAACACAGCTATGTACTAGTGAAAAAATATGTGCATGTTATGATAGTGTAAACTAATGTTATGTAAGCCTAATGAAAGTTATATAATGGTTAACTAATGTTATCTATGTGTAAACTAAGGACAAGTAAGGGTATTAAAAATTTAAATAAGGGTATACTAATGTTAGGTAAGAGTAAACATAACTTATGATTGGGTAATACAATGTTATGTAAGTGTAAACATAAATATATATAGATTAAGTAAAATTAAACTAAAATTATGTATGTGTAAAATAACTTTATTTAATGGAAAAAAAATTAAGGATACTATAATGTTATGTAAGTGTATACTAATATTATGTAAGGATAAATATAATCATATAAAAGTTATTTAGGGGTAATATGATTTTTTTAATTTAATAAAATGTTAAATAAGTACATATTACATTCTGTAAGTGGAAACTAAATTTTAGATAGCATAAAAAAATTTAATGGGAAACAAATTCTAAATAAGTATAAACTGATTTTTTTATTTAATAAAAAGTACATTAAAAATTATTTATTATTTCTTAGATAAAGTTCCTATAGGATATATCACAAAGATATAGAACCACAAAATTTATGTCATTGTATTTTTTCCATGATGGGTACCGCTTATTAGAGAATCAAATATTTGTTGAAAAATTTATTTAATTAAGAGACAAGTCCTGTAGAAGCACTAAAGATGACCCACAAGACCCGAAATCTCATATCTCTCATCCTTTTGGTTCGTTGGGTTAGAAAATAGAAGTGGCACATGATATTATTGATCTAACGTCACCATTATCACTGCCTATGGTGGAAGTTTCCATTGTTAGATAATGTAGTTTTATTTTTTTTATTTTTTTAGTTAATATTTATATTATGTAGTTATATGGTGTATGCATTGTTTATCATTTTTTATTTATCATTAAATTCAATTTTTCTCATAATATTCACTTAAAATTAAATTATATATGACTATATGAAATTTATGGATTCACAATAAAGGAAATGAAAATTTCGGGTTCCAACACCTTAAGATACTCCCCATGTAGCTGAGAGGGTGAGCAATTTATAACAGTTTATATATATATTAGAAAAATAATATAATTTTTTGAGGAGTAAGTATACATTTTGTTGAAAATATACTTTAAATTTTTTTAATAATGAAATCATAGTTATATTAAATGGTTATCATGTCATTATAACTATGTCTTAGTGGTTTTCCATGAAAATAAATTTCAATTAATAATTTATTTTCTTTAAGTAAACGTATTTTATATTAACATTATTAATTTAGTTTCAATATAGGATTCACAACACTCTATTAATCCAATATTATTACACATTTGTTCATAGATTTATATACCCAAAATAAATCGAAATATATCTAATATACTGGATCAAAATAATGGAATAAAATTTGTAAATGAAAAATAAAAAATATTACCTATTTATTTTTCTATTCCTTGAGTTGTATGAAAATATTTATATTTATAGAGCACTATAAATTATACTATTATTAATGATGATTTTATTATGATTATGTGTACATTAGTGGTTATTATTACTTCTCCAAAAATAATGTAATGAATGTTTATTATGCTTTTTATTGGGTGGTGTTTTAATATGATTTTGAAATTTGATGAAGAATAATTTTTTTTCTATTATCATATTTTAATAATCTTAAATTTTCTATTTTAAACTGGTTTGTTAATAAATATTTGAAATTACTATAATTAATAGATTGGGATCTATGAGTCCAAAAATTCAATAGTTGGACCATAAAAATTGAACAAGACAACATTAAGGTTGACATCATTTACATGAGAAAATCCATTTTTTCTTAAATATATTGTTATTTTATTTTCAGGATTTTATATGATAAACATAGTGATATATTCAACAATGTAATGATGAATTTGGATATTATGTTTTACAGTTCATTTATGAGAATATCAAAAGCAAAATAATATATATTTAAAAGGTTAGTTTCATTATAGCAAATATAATTAAAAAATAATTATTTAATTTAATAACACATTATTTTTTAGTATTTTGATGATTGTTCTATTTTATCAAATGAATAAAAACACCTTCTAAATTTATTGTCTATATATTTTCAAATATTTACTGATTTAGAGGTTTAGTTTAATTTATTTTATATTTGTAATAATTGTTGTAAAATTTCTCAAAATTTTGTGCTACCCTTTTTTATTTCAACTTTTTTTTTGAATTTTTGGTATTATTGTTTGAGTTTTATGGTGTGGGATTATGTTATTTTGTAAATTTTTTTAAATAAAAATGAACATTGTTTTTCAATAAACTGATATTTAAATCCCTCATGGATGGATCACGTTTTTATAAATATTAACAAGAAAAATTATGGAAATAAATTCATGAGGTATTTACACATCCATTTTTTTGTTAAATAAACATTAAATATAAATATGAAGGCTCCCATCATCATTTATTCATAAACCAAATGTTGGAAGAACTTTATATTTCACCGATTATTAGAGTTTTCAATATTTGTTTATAATATATATACATATATAATCCCACTTTCTACCTCACATTTATTAACATCTCTTCATAACTGACATTTAATGATAAAAACCCAATTAAAAAGGTTTTTTCAACTAGTGAATTTTTTACAAGATTGAATGAAAATTTATGAATTTTTTGAAGAATCGCGGAGAAGATAAATTATTTTATGATTTTTATAATATTTATATAAATTAATTATAAAATTTAGACTCAAGTTATCATTGTTATGATATAGATATCATGAAACTCTAGCTCTAGATGATCTTTATAACATTCATATCACAAATGAAATGATAAAAAAAGTTATGATGAACCATGAAATGGTTATCAAGAAAGTTACTTCAATGTTGCATGAGAAGGAAAATATATCAAATTTATAAAGGGAAAATTCTATAACATTAGAATAAATGTATAAGTATATACAAGAAAAGTTATATTATTGTATTTTTTTCAAAGGGTAAAAATACTATCATTTATGTAAAAAATAAAATTTTAATAAAAGTGATTTATTAATTCATCCATTATACATTAATTAAAAGAAATTATATTATGAATGAATTATGAATAATTTTATTTTTAAGATAGATAGTCCATAATATGTCTCAAAAATATGGTAGAAAAATTGAATTCACAATCAAAGGGAATGAATGATATTTTATTAAAATATACATGTAGAATTATTTTTTTACAAATGTGATGATATAGATGATAAAATGGTTAAAGATAAAAACACCATTGATGATGATACTAAGAAGTTACTTATTAAAAAAGTACATGATGAACATTTCACCTGTGATAAAACAAATATCACTAAACAAGAAGACTAGTAGGAGGCTAAGACTGTACTATTGCTAAAAGTTATGTTTATAGAATTTCTCTCAAATATTGTTAATCATGAAAGCATGAATAAGATGATAAATAATGATGAACCTTAATATTAAAACATGAATATTTTATTGAATAAAAATAAAAGTAACTAAAAGAAATTAATATTTTGAATACATTAAAAGATGAAGAAGAAAAAGATAATAATCACACACGGAGAAAATATAATGGTCAAGGTGAATTAACTTGACCTTTCATGAAAAATATTAATCGATGTCATGTGAGTAAAACCCAATATTAAACACATATTTTCATGATTTTTTGAATCTTATATGAATAATAAATCTCATAAGGATGCACAAAATTACCCTATATGGATAAAAACAATGATGAATAGGGTTAGAAGAAAATTGAATTTAGGAAGATCTTGTATGTTTCCAAAATAATAGTAGTTGGAAATCCTAAAATTTTATAGGATTCAAATACTGAAAAAAAATATCCTACAACATGCGGTCATATTGAGGTTAAAAAAATATATACAATGAATAATATAATATTGAGTAGCTCAAAAAACAATGGTACACAACAATGTTCTGATACTGATGGAATAAAAAGTTAGTGGAAAACTAGAACATAGTTCTAAACTACAAGTAAGTTACAAATTAAAATATTATTTAATTTGGTGTATGTGGTACAATTAAGTATTACGGTATAGAAAAAATATATATCAGTTAAATTATCAATACATAAATGAATTCATGAGAAACTAGATGTGGTTTTTAGGCAGTGTCAACCCACTCAATGAAGAAAACCCTAGAAAATCATTTTGATGATTGAATGAAATTCCAATCCCATGAAACATTCTGTAAATGTTTTAATGAGACAGATCATCTGGTTAAACGATGGGTTATTATGTTACTAACATAAAAGTATTATATAATTAATCAATAAAAAATGAAAATCAATAAAAAATGAAAATCAATAAAAATATATGAAAAAGGACATTATTGTTTATCCATCTCAATATGCTAAAAAGGTGAATTAACATTGATATTAGATAGTAATTTATCTTCACATATGACTAGATATTTAATTTTATTAATGAATTTTAATGATTATAACTAATGGAAAGTGATGTTTGGAAATTATGAGTCCCTCAGAATTAATGCTACTGAATTTACTATCATTCAAAAATATGAATAAAAATAAAAAAGATCAATATTTGTTGATAGAATGAAACCGAATGTTTTAAATGCATCAAAAATATATAAAATAGGAAATAAGGTTTCTCTAAAAATATATGATTTTTTTTACAAAATCCGTAATGATGGGAATTTTATACAAGATTTTATAAAACCAAGGGTAAATTATTTTAAATTACTGATGTGAAGACTTCAAGCATGCTACGTTTGATGAATGAATGTAATCTATGAATTAATTAACTCAGATTTATGAGCTTGAGGGATTTGGGAAAAATTAAAAAATAGAAATAATTCATTATATTCCTGACTTTTCTGGGGGAAGATGTTATTTACCATCAATGGTTAATGTATCACCCATTGGGGGAGTAATGAATTTTGGATATCCTTAAATTTTAATTTTCCTTTATTTTGAAAAAACCATAGCCTCCGTTTAAAGAATTTTCTATTTTTTGATATAAAAACATTCACATGTCATTATATACAATAGTATTTACCATATTCACTACTCAAAAAGTTTATCTATATCCTTTTCATGATTTGGGAACAATCCAATACCATAAAATCCACAAAATTATAATCATTTTTTGTGGATTCAACAAGTAGGATATATCCTAACACTTGAATTGAACATCGATAAATACAACATTTGATGTTATAAATTTAACCGATATTATGTAATACTTTTTTGTGTAACAAGTAATGAAACCCTCTCCAGTTGGGTCAAAACAAGTTAATATGCATCCTTATCAATTTCCTATTTTTATAAATATAAAAACAAATTTCCTCTTTCATACAAAACAACTTGTATAAACTTTTGTATACACAAATTGAGACTGATCACATAGTCTGATTCGTCAGTCCAATTTCTTAGTCTAAATATATAACACTCCCATAATACTATTTAAATAATTTTAAACTACATTTGACTTTCTTCAAAAATATGCATCCAATATCATGGTCCGATCTGGTAACTTTGATTACTATCATTCCATACCCAACATTTATGTGGTACAATTTCATATGAATTTTAAATCTAGAAAATAGTATCAATAAAAATTTTAAATATTTCACATTCTCTCTTCACATGTGAACTTCACAAGTTTATGAATGAAAAAATTACTTTCTTCAATTGATAAGCGATCAAAAATTTGTTTGGAAAGGAATATGAAAATGAATTCCCAATAAAATAAATTTCATAGAATTTTATTTCATTCCCATTTTGTCTTCATTGTTAGATCTTTTAGTGCTTTTAAACACTTATGAATTCTTCTCAAACCTTCTCATGTGTTCTCAAGACTTCTTATTTATTTTATTTTTCTAAAATTTCATCATTATGATTAATCATTACAATGAAAACATACAATAACTGAAAACATATCATTATGGTTAAAACATATGTAGAATAAAGATTCTCTATTTGGATGACCACTTGATAAAAATAATGTATCAAAATACCGATGCTCAATACTAACTAAAAGCCCATGATAAAAACATTGAACAGACTATTATATAAACATTGTTTTAAATTCATTATAATTATGAATATTTACTATTTCAATAAAAATAACCATATATTTTAATGATACAAGAATTTACATTGAAAATAATTGGTAGATAAATCTATACACATTTGAAAAACCCCTATGAAAAATTAAAAAAAAATCATATTCTTATTTTCCATTGAAAGATGATCCTACATGCAAAGAAGTCAAGCATCTGATGACTCTATCTGTGTCATCCAGCATCTAATGGTTCATTGTCAGTCTCACTATAATTAATTTATGTCATGATTTATCTGATTAATCTTGGCCCACATAGAATACATCCCAGATTATCTTTTTTCTCTTGACCCAATTGTAATACAATTAGACCATTTGAAAATGGTTGAATATATTTTCGATCATCATATAGTTGATCAGCCTCATAATTTCATATATTTATAATTCTAACAACTTCCACTGGCATTCTTAACCAATCTACCTCTGATGGATTGTTGGAACATCAAGTCCGACGGACCTATGCTAGTAGCCACATTATTCTTCTATTTAAATTTTCATTAATCATGATTTATTGATGAATTTTAGAACAAAAGGGTCCTCATTTATGCATCTAATGTACATTGGGAATTTCCATGCCATTACATCTTTCCAGAACCTTCTTCCTTTGCAAACAAGCCTAAAAATTATTGGAATTACATTTTCTCCCAGTTCCAAAAAAATAATTGAATCAAATGTACATCATATTACAAATGATTCATGATAACTCAATGATACGAAAAACATGGTCATATTTTGTATAGGGTCATTTAGACTATGATGAATTCTCTTATAACAATGAAAACACTCGACATGAACACATGGTGAATACAAAAAAACACATTAACAAAACATTGTCATAATAGAAAATAGAAACTAAGGTACATTCTTAAAACAATTGTTATATTTTCTGACAAATTATAATACATTCATTATTTTCTGATTACATTTCATAATATAATTTAATTCGTTTGATTCCCAAACTAGAATTAGTTATGTGATTTATTTTTTTCCATTATTAATACTTTGAAACCATTATTTCATTTCTGATTATGTGGAATCCTTTCATTTTATCTCCTAATCACCAATAAATACAATGCAATTTGAATTCCTTTTATTGTGAAAAAAGGAAAATTAATCAACAAAAATTTCATTCCTCAAAAAACCTTCTTCAACAAACATTGTCCTAAAAATATCCTTTTGGGGTATATTTTTCAACCATGATTCATCAATCACTAAAATTTTTAACATCAACATTATGATATCTAGTCAAAAATTATAAGCTTTTGTGAGCTAACTAATTATTAGAAATAAGAATCATCGACACCAAAATCTAGTCATCCAAAAGTAGTGACTTATTATACTTATTTACCATTCCCACATTCCATTAGATATTTATTTACTACTTATAGTTACATGAAAAAATATTTTTCCCATAACCTTTCTAAAAAACAATTATAAATGTTCAAATACTTACTTGATAACTTGACAGCTTACCCAAAAACCCCTTGCATACATTCATCGTGATATTGATTGTAATATATCAATGGATATATTAATGATATTATTATCCCCATTTACAACCCTATCAAAAGACAATATGAGATAAGTTATATAAAAACATGCCCCAACATTAGAGAGAATGAGGTTTGAAACAAATGTTTATCCTCAACCTTTAATATTCTTATTTCGGTAATGGTTTTGTGAAGGTTATTGAAACTTGTTCATATATATGGATATATTCCATATTCAATTAATTATTCTTCACATGAACATTGATGATGTGGTATTTGATATCAATATGTTTTTAATGATAATGTTTTACTAGGTTTGTTTTATGGTTGATGGAACTTTGATTATCACAACCCCAGAGCAAGAGTAAATCCACATAAAAAGTAAGTCTTCCTACTAAGTCATCACCCATGTGTAGTGCATGGAATCTTTATAGGTATCATTATAATCAAATTAATCCATGTAATGTTTTAGTGATTAATTATTCTTAGTATTTCATGTTAAAATCATTTTCCCCATAATGAATAATCCACCAGATAATGATCTTCAATCATTAATATTTTCATCCCAATCAGAAAATAAATAACCTAATAAGAAAATTATTTTTTAATATTCACTTATGATTCATAATTTTTTTTCTTTTGATGATTCAGAGAATTAATTTTCCAGAAAATATATGTGATTTGTTTGGAGTGCTTTAGAATCTTTCACATAATATACAAATAGAAAAAATTTCTATACTTGAAATAGTCAAATAAAAAAATCATCAAATGAGATTCTAAAACACTTTAGAGTCATACAATTTACCATCTACATATTTATTCATGATGGTTTCCATTTAAATTGATATGGAAATAGGTTTCCAATATTCCATTGAAATCGTTTTATGATATTCTATAGCATTATTTTTGAGGAATAAATATTTTTTATTCTTTTTAATATTTTTAACCCAATAATGTATTTCATTTCACCTAAAATTGATATCTTAAACAAATTTTTCATCTCATAATAAATTATTTTATAGATTCATTACTCATTACCCTCATTGATAATTCAATTATCATTAAAATTTATAATGAGGGAAATATAATAACTTAATTCGACGTAAAATTAATATCAAACCTTCAATTCATGAAACTCATCTTTCTTAAGAAGATATCTAATTTTGAATATCGTACCATTATAGTTTAAATTATCTCCAAAAAATATTTCTTCAACATACACACATAACATTCATCCTTCCCAACAACAATTGAAAATGTTTTTTCAATATAAACAACATCATCATGTTGAATATTAAAAAATACTAACAATACATCCATCTATTTTTCATAACCTCACTATGAGGAAATATCATGGATGATTAAAATTATGTCCATCCATTCCACTATGGAAAAATATTCACCAAATTCAATTCCATCAATTTTGTGAATAACCATCAGATAGAAATCATTTTTATTTCATATTAGTTCGCCTAATTCATTTAACATGTTCTTGAAACCCTACTATGTTTCAATAATATTATATTCATTTGGACTAGGTTCCGGTTTCCAAGCATTATGATTTTTTATTTTATCCCAATATTCAATCATATACTAAATCCATTACATATACTGAAATGCATCTTTCACATCACTAGGATCAAATTTTGATTAAAATGAAGTATGTGTAATAAATAATCATTTTCATATTTATTGATTCTTTTTATATTGATCACCAATTATGATTTGAGATTCTACATTCATACTCAACATAGGACGAGATGTTCTCAATTATTATGTATCCCCATAAAAAACATAATCTTATTCTAATTCTTGTGTATGATTATAATTGTTTTCATCCTTATCAAATCATTTAATAAAAATTATTTCATCCACTTCAGCGTCATCATCTACATGTTATTGTAACACATCATCTACTTGTTTCTCATTAATATTCCCATCAATTGTGTCAAATAATCTTCCTCTATCATTGTTAAAAAATCCATATCCTATTACATCTAGATCATCTCATAAAAATATTTCATTTTCACCTCTGTAATCAAACATTCCCTGGTTCCCAAATTTTTTCATTATGATGTAGGGATTCCCAAACACTATTAAGTGTTTCAAACATGGATTATTGCCGTAAAAAATTTCTTATAGAATCAAAAGAGAACATGGATTTTTGAAAAAAAAATGGTTCTGAATATAAATATTTTTACCTAAATGATATCTCCATAAGTAATTAGAATGACCATGTCCAAGTAACAATGTATTCCCCATTTCAAATGATATTATATTCCTTCTTTTCGCAACACCATTTTTTGGTGGGTATGGTGTATTGAGCTCATGTAAAATTATATATATTTTTTATAACATTAAAGCACTTCACTCATGTACTCACCACTATTGTATGTTCTAATAATCTTCACAGAATTCCCACATTCCTTCTCATCTTTTTCTGGAATCATTTAAACATCTGCATGGAATTTTACTTATGTTTAAAATATACAATTCATGTTATTCAAGTAAAATCATGAATGAAATAAATTATGTACATATCTCAATGATGTGGTTGTTTTATCATTAGACCAAAAATATCAAAATGGATTTGTTCCATGGGTTTACTTGAATGAATATTGATTTTTTTGGAACTGAGTTTTCATCATCCCTTTGTGAATAATATCACAACCCCATTGATTTACAGAAATTAATTATTTATAAAAACCTATTTTCCTTCTTTAAATAAATAAAAATTATTCATAAATAAAATTTCTATCATGTCACAAGAACACAAAATATCCATAAACTAGGTTTCTTCTCCTATTGTAGCATTGAGATCGGTTTCTAAAACAAGATCATTCAACTATCATTTTTATTATTCAACAATGGATTCTATGAAATTTATTAACATTTTCTTGTATTGGTAAAAATATGAAAACATTTTTGTAAATTTGCAAGATGTTCATAACTTTTTCAAATATATTTCATTATTTACAAACTATATCCAACATTCACACAAACCACCTCAGGATTCTTTCTTTTAGGGGTTTGACTCCCCCATCAAAAAAATTCTATAACACTTGGGATAATAATAATTTTATTTATTATACAATCATATTATTCCTGCATGCCCAAAAGTAAAACAATACAAGTAGTACCCATATATAAAATAAATTCTTCTATAACATCCATATTGTCCATTATTGTGGACATGTTTCTCAACAACCTACATATAATTAAAATTAAAACATTGTTAACAAAAAACCATTCAATAATCACCAATAATATTCTTATTAAAATAAAATTTCATTCTAGACTTATTATAATTAGAAGCTTTTAAATCCTCAGATTCCTTTTTTCAAAAATATTTTCAACATTTTATAGACTAGTTAAGGTAAATTTTTTATATCCTTATTAGAATCACCATTTCCTTAACATTAACTAACATCAGAGATATGGTTCTTGAAACTTTTCACTATGTACGCAATGTTATATTGTTTTTTTTACATGATACATTTCTTGTTTATTTTTTATAAAGAATACCTCATGTTTTTCATTTAAATTATTTTCCTTCTCAAGATAATTCATTAAAAAATATTCGACTTAGATTAACAGGACAGAATATTCAAGGGAAAATTCATGAATGTATATTGTAGGACTTTCATTCTTCAAATTATTTAATTATTCTTGATTTTTTTCTATACTTATTAGACATTCTTTAATTTCATCATTGAGTTGAAATTCAACTTCAATGAATTTTTCTTCAGAACTACTACATCCAAACTCAAAATTATTAATGGATAAAATGTTTGTACATTAATCAACAATCTCAATAATCTCCTTATCATCAACTACATTGTATTCATCATCATCATATGGAGACACATACCCTTTCCATTGGGATTTTGAGAATCATTTAAACATTCCATTTGAAATGGATTTATAATTATCACCTTTTTTATTCCCCAATATTCGTGTCCTTCTAACAAATTCATCAATATCATCTTCACTCATTATTCGAAGAATATCAGAAGAAAATTTCACATTGTATCCAAATTCAAAAAAATTCAATTTATGATTACCTTTATATGTTCATATTCTGATTTTCACATTTTAAAAGAAATATATGAAATTCATCAATATTTTTAATTACCTCATTTTAAAATTTTCATTAATTACCATTTAATCTTCATGAATCTACCTAAACATTCCAGTTTTTGAGGCATTGAATGAAATTTCATAATAAACTTTTCTTTTCCCCATGGAATATTCTCCCATACTATTTAGAAAATAATGGTAGTACGAATAATATCATCTATATATAGAGCATCAGGATCTCTATCTTCCAAATATGAAACTATGGGATAAAACATTTCATTATTAATTTCATGAACCTTTCAACAACAGTTGAGTCATCCAACTACTCACCATGACATCTTATAGTGCTCACAATATCATCAACCCTTTTAATAAAGAGATCAATAGATCCATTGTTACCCATTTTTATATCTTCATTCATTAGCCTCCAGGTTTGAAACATTTATTTCTTCATAATTTTATTGACTATAAAAATACTCTTCAATTTCTCCATGATAACTTTAGAAAAAGAAACTCACATTACTCTTAGAAAATAACAATCATTAAATGAATAGATTAAACAATTCTTAGCTCCTTGATCATTATCAATATTCTTTTTATCCATAGATGTTACATGATATTTTTAAAAAATTGATAGAAATCCATCTATAAAAGCTTCCAATCCATCATAAAAAATAAAAATGAGACAAGAAAACAATATATCATTCCCAAAAAGTTTAATTATTACATATAAGAACGAAATTTACTTAATGTTCACATGATTTAGATTTTATATAACATGTTCTCTAAAATAACATAAAAAGGGTTAAATGAATATGACCTATAATCTAATACCACCTTTTTATTGGCATCTAAGATCAATGTATCAGTCCTTGTGAGAGTGGGTGAATCAATGATTTATTTTCATTTTATGGTTCACTTATTTTGAAAACCAATTATCCTCCTATGAAATATTACATAAATTTTCTAAAAAAGAAAACAATTACTGATCCACATGAACAATATTATTTAAAAAGTTCACTACTCAACAAGAGTAGCTACATCCTTAGAATGGTTTGGATATAATAAAATAAAATAAATTTAGTGTAGAAAATATTATTATTTATGGATACATCTTGTAGGAGATACCCTTAATCTTATGTGGCATTATGAGCAATATAATAGTGAATGTGTTACATTTTATTGAAATGATATAATACAAGTTTGTAAAACATTTAAATAAAAAATCACCATTTGGTTCAAAAAATGATACTAAACTGCCTTGTCAACTTCCATTTTAGATAAATATAAAAAAAATACTTTACATTACATCCCAAAATTATGTAAGAACTTATCTATACAAAAACTATGTCAAATGGATTTGTTTGATTCTTATGTTTGATTTCAATATCCAGAAATATTATTTTCCCTGAATATTTAATTAAAATTTTTGAACTACTTCTTTCATTCATAAGAAATCAATATATGATCTCTCAGTTTTATCTGATAACTGTGATTTCTGTCATTCAATACAACTTATCAATCTTGTAGACATCCTTAAGAATTGTTTGTCAATAATCATATTATATATGAATCATTATGTTTTTTACATCCCATTTCACATGATAATATTACATGTTTAATAAATTTGAAATCACTTTTTCAATTTTTAATACATCCAAATGTGTTTTGGGTGGGAATTTTTAAATGTTCTCCTACTTAAAAAAAGTACCGTAATTTGAATTTGTATTATATTTAGTAATTTTAATTGAATCATTTAGAGCTTCACAACTCATCTCAATTCACATTGATCATTCTCAAATACTCTCTAGACTTATTTATTCTTCATGCTTTCTATCATTTCATTAGTCTGATTCCTCAGTATAATTGTAGGGATTTATTCTCCAATATGATAAAAACATAAATGAACTAGAAATTTTCCCATACAATGAAAATATTGGAAAACTAAAGATTCATCATATCTATGAAAACATAAATTTTTTTGTATCCTTATTCTGATGCTATGTACCAACTAAAAAACACCAACGTAATGACTCGGAATTTCCATGTAATTTTTTTCATTATACAAGAATTTTACAAGTCATCGGAAATTCACAGCGTGTGATTTCGAGGCATAGTGTGCCCGGAATAAATATCTAAACTTTTTTTTGAGTACGTTCAGTAAACGTGCGAGCGGGATTTTTTTTCTTTTGAACCGGTGCTCGAAATTGAAATACGAGGACACCGTTGAACTCAGAGCTCCAGTATTAACTTCAAAAGACTTTCAACTCAACCATAGTTGGTCGAGGGTGAAAGTTGGTTTTCATGATCTTCATGGAATAAGAACAATAAAATGTTTATTTTCATGAACCATCCCCAAGGGCCCATGCCATGACTACCCCAAGCGCTCCTTCCATAGGCGAGGGGCTGCTGACAAGCACCAAAAGATGTATTCCCTAAAACTGAGAGGGAATTTCCTTTATAACCTGTAATCACACGCAACCAAGCACACATCAAGATACAAACACATGGAAACTGTATAGTAAGAGGAGTGCTAAATGTAAGTAAAAAGGGGCCAGAATACAAACCCAACTGGAAATTAAAGGAAAACAGAAAGGTACAAGTAAACTGAAATAGATCATGTGAGCACTCACTAAGTATCCTACCAGAAGGGAAGGTACGTCTCTCGAATGACCATCCATGTGGTATGCCTCATCAAATGTCCACCTACGAGCTACCTCCAGTCCAAGTACTCTGGTCCTCAGTTAGTGATGTCTGTCATTTACACCAAACACAACATGGTGCGAGCATAGATTGTAAAGGGGTGAGTGTGATGATACTTAGTAGGGACCTTTATACCCTCAAGGTCTCATAGAATCCACAAAGGATAATCCTCAATGAATGAAAACAACTGACAACCCTACATAGGTATATTCCCAAACTTATACCTATATTATCAAGTATAACCATCTCAACCATGAGGAAACACAGGGTCCAACCAAAAATCCCAAATCTCAATTATTACAAAAAGGAAGGAATACAATTAAGGTAAGTACCACAGAAGTACGCAACATAGAAGAATACCACCATGGTATTACCACGAAGGAATGTACCACCCAGGTACGAACTCAACTCACACCTGGTATAACTAAGGTACAATATTAATGATTATTAGATGTAAATACTGAATCATCTTACACTATTAAGAGGTATAACCTTGAAGGATCCCAAATTGTAGACCCACATAGGATCCTAGTATATCATCAGACCGACACAGGATCCTAGTACTACATCAGTACATCATCATATCCACACGGTATCCTAGTACATCGTCAGTAAATCGTCAGACCCACACAAGATTCTAGTACATCATCAGATCCATACAAGATCCTAGTAAATCGTCACTACATCCTCATATTCCCACCAGATCTTAGTACAACGTTACTACATTGTCTTACCCACACAAGATCCTAGTACACCATCAGTACATTGTCAGACACACACATGATCCTAGTACATTGTCGGTACATTGTCAGAACCACACATGATACTAGTACATCATCAGTACATCATCAGACCCACAAATGATCCTGATACATCGTTAGTACATCTTCAAACCCACACAACATCCTAGTACATATTCGGTACATCGTCACACCCACACATGGTCCTAGTACATCATCAGTACATCTTCATACCCACACATGATCCTAGTACATCATCAGTACATCTTCATACCCACACAGGATCCTAGTACATCATCAGTACATAGTCACACCCACACAAGATCCTAGTACATCTTCATTACAACGTCATACCCACACAGGTACCTGGTATATCATCAATACATCATTACAGCCAGCTAGAGGCTTCCCGCACTGGGTTTTCTAGTCTCCAGGAGAGACTGATCCTCATGCTACTGGTCATTACTCAAATTTATAGAAAGTCACATGAAGAAGTATCTAAATGGACCACTACGTAATAGGGGTCTCAACACAACAGACGTTGCATCAATCAGATGCCCGATCTGTAGGTTTTTAGCCTTTTAGTCCCAATGTCCAGTTGGATTGGTGCTCGATCCAACCCGACCGTACCCCATCATTATCCAAATCTCATGTGAGCTATACCAAAAGGACCATCTCGCTCCAATTTTTATAGTTCCCCTGATGGTTTATCAAAAAGATGCTCGATGCAAATGTTATAGACAAAAATATGGGATGGGTCGAAACTGGTCCAGGTCCGGTCCGACCCGGCCCGAGCAGACCCGCATAGTGCTGCGGTAGTCCACCACGGCTGGCCGAATGTCCAGACGTCCACTCTAGGTGGTGTGGTTTCACGTCGCGCCTTCACCAGTGGATGGATCATCTGGCCATCCTCCCTTCGTCGTCGCAATAGAATCTATGACCCTTCCTTGCTGGACGGTTTGGACGTGCGCCACCATCTCCATCTTGTGACCGGCCTCCGCCTTTTCTCTGTCACGACCGATGGGCTGCGAACCTTATCCTGTGGCGTGGTCACGCTGCCTCCTTCATCCTGGTCGGTCAAGGTGCCAGCCTCCATTCCTATGCCCCACCGGTTCCAGTTGATATCCCCCTCCATCGTAAAGAACATACCATCCATGAAGAATGATGGTGGGATCAGGCCACATTCATTTGGCATGCTCCCTCTGTATTAGTTCGGTAGTAGGCAGATCATGAGGATTAATTCAACATAAAACACAAAGAATAAAAACACCCCTACCTAGGAATTTTGTTGTCATCGATGTGGAGGGAAGGGTGGATGTCGATTTTTTATTTTTGAAGACGTCCCAAGTTGGAAGTGGCACGTTTTTCATTGGAGAAGATTCCACGTTCTTTGTTGAAGAAGATATTTGTTGGGAGGAGTTCTTCATTGGAGTGAAGGTTCCTCCACATTTTATCCCATATCCTTTTCCAACCAAATACTGCCAAAGGAAAGAGGATCGAATGTAATTTAAAATATGTAAATAAATTAGGTTCGCACAATTAAAATGATGACACATTTCATTAATTTTTAGTTGTCTCCAAAAATTAAATGGGTAGTTTGCCTAATTAATTTATGGGAGGAATTCCAAGAGTTATCTCCAATTAAAGGGGGGTTCAGGTGGTCCCCAACCCCAAACCCATTTAAATAGGTTTCAAAATGAAAAATAAAAATGTTAAACAATTTATTTTTCTTATTCCATGAAAATCATGAAAACTAACATTCACCCACGATCAACTGAGGTCGAGGAGAATGTCTCGTTAAGCGAATATCGGCGCACGAGTTCATTGGTGTCCTCAAATTTCAATTCTGAGGACCAGTTCAAAAGATACAAAAACCTGCTCACACGTTTATAGAATATAACCGAAGCAAACATTATATATTCATTTCGGGCACACCAGGCCTTGGAATCATGTGCCATCATTTTTCACGGGCTCGTAAAATTACCATATAATTCAAGAAAATTACATGGAATTTCTTGTAACACCCCGAGCTTCCATGATACAGTACTCTTTCAATAATGCAATAGTTTGCATTGTACGCATGTTTGAGATTCTAACACACCACGACCAATCAAAATAGCCATTATGAATCGTAATACCCACTTTTTGAAATTATATATATTTTATATTTCAAAATGGAATTCATTTTTGGATTCGGAATATCGAAATTAGCCTATTTTGAATTTTTGGTATTTTTATGAGAACTTCCAATTTATTATGAATAGTGAAAAATACTTATAAACATCTTCTTTAATAAAAATAATTTATTGTGATAAATTATACTATTGAGTGGTTTTAAATTATAATTAGAATATATTTTTACCATTTTATACAATGGTGGTCATTAGAATAAATCTCACTTTGAAATTGGACATAAACAATTGTCAATCGTTTGATATATATTGTTTCTTAAAAACACGATATTTGTTGTGATAGTGGGAATTAATTATAAAATTAATTAATCCAAATTATATGTTTGGAATTTTGTAAAATAGACATTATTTTTGAATTCGGAATATCAATTATAGCTCAGGGTGATATTTTGGCATTGTTCGGAAAAAATTCAATTTTTGATGAATAGTGAAACCACTATGTGGTAGTTAAAAACTGATTTATCGTTTAAATGAAACTTTACCACTTCTATGAATTTAATTTCAAAAATCCGAAGTATATGTTCGTAATTAAGATGTAAAATGTGGTTCAATGGGATTAAAATAATTTTTTGGTGAATAGTAACTTTTAAGTTTTATTAATCGGGATTAATGATAATTAGTGTAATTTAAGGTAATGATAATGTTTTAATAATATGAAATTACCTTGACACATGTTCTACCCCTATTGGATGATTCATGGCTGACCCAGACAATCCATGGGTCAACTTGGGGAACCCATTGATCCACTTTGGTAGGAAAATGACATTAAAAACTTTTTATTTAATGCTAAAATAAAAATGTCACAAAAATGAGTTGTTTTACTAAATCAATTTAATAAATAGGCTTATAAAAGTCATATTTTTTACTATAAATATTCATTAAAAATCTATAAATATTTCTACATCATGATTTTTTTTATAATTTTTAGACATTAAATAAATTAAATTATTTATGACACCATGATGATGCAGCGATTACCTCATTATTTAACGATTTAAATAAAATGAAAAGATAAGGTAATATCTAAGACCTACACATGTCAAAAACCTATTGGATGGGTGTATTTCGAACTCTAATCACCTTATCCTAGAAATATATAATTTTGGGACCTTTTCAATCAGAAAAGAATTTTATAATAAAGTATCCTTTTATAACTATCCAAGAGTGCCCCTCCTCTCCTCTTGTAAAAGCCCCCCACGTCTACCACCATACCCACACTTCTCAAGCCTTTGGCTCGGCCAAAACCTGCCCATTTTGTCTCTCCACATCACACTCTTACTCTTAGATGACTGACATTGGGCAGATGTCTTCCCAATGAAACCTTTAAGCTCAAATCAAAAAGAGTTACCCGTTTTAAAGGTACTGTTTTTTCTTTTGTTCTTATGTTTTATTTTTCTTCTCCAACCCCCTAAACTCTTTTTATTCATTTCTTTTGTAACAAAAACAGTATACTAAATATACTATAATTCTGTTATAAGAAGGATTCAATCTACACTTACACACACCTACATCCAATTGTTAAAGAACATATTGTTTCTGTGGATGGCAAATTTCTGCCTCACGAAATGATGATTGTTCAACACTCATATAACACCTTCAAATGTGGATATTTAGATGTCACTATATTTATATGTGATATATAATATGTTTATTTTTTACTTAAGCTTCTTTATTTTTCATTTATGGAATACCTTTATGGTTTCCGTTATGGGTAAACGTGATATCTTCATTTTAGGAAGTGCGGACTACCGCCCCCTCAAAGTGATTTGAATCGTTAATGTCATATGTGGGATGTATAAAGGATGGAGTAAATGATATTATATATGATATAATAATGGAATTAGAATATACCTTTATATAATTATGATTTCATTCCATTAAATACGAAATAGAAATGAAAGTAGCGTTCATGCGTACGTACGGATTGTCGTCTCAATGAACAGTGCATTTCATTTCTTACCTCTAAATGTTACGTAATATTATGAATGAATGTATATACTGGATATATATGATATATATGATATCTAAATTATAACTATAATTCTGGATATAATGGATATTTCACCACATGAACAACTTGTAATTATAAGAAGTTTATTTTTTCTCAAGTTCCAAAGATCGACCAAATTACCGTTATTAACTTAAATAATTACATAATGTTCATAACATGGTAATAAGTGATATAAAAGGAATAATTAACATGAAAAAGGTTCTTAAAAAAAATATAAATTAACTCTAGTATATTATTCATGAGTTTAACGAAAGATCGAGTCATGTAGGACACGAGGTAAGGGAACTTCTTAACCCAATTTCCGTTCTTTGGGCCAATCTCCTACTTTCAAATTATGTCCTGATATTTTTATGTCATATCCTGTGTTTTTACTTTTATTATGTTTAATTATAGTGAATACACATAATAGATCTATTTTATTTAAAAATGATCTTTGTAAGGGACTTTGTCTCAATCTCAATTCATTGAGGCATATTTTGTTTTATACTCAAATTTCTTTTATACGGTGTATAAAACCCTTTGAATTTTACATTTATTTAAAAAGAATATTTTTATACGAATCATTTTACTAAAAAAGGGAATGTTTTTATTTTCTTATGTATGTGGCGACAATGACTTCTCCGCCGCCGTGAGCATTATTTGAGTTTCAGCTTCCTGTACAAGCCTTAACTTTTTTAAAATGAAAAGTAAATACAATGTTTTAATTTTCAATCATTTTGGTATTGAAACTGGTTTTGAAGGTGTTTTTATTATATCAATGTGTTGTATTGATATCATTTTTTTGAAATGTTGTAATTTTATGTTTCTTTTATGAATGTTTTATGTGATACGATTATGTTATGGTTTATGATATGTTTAAACATATTCATATGAGGAATGAATTGAACTTAATATGTGACGGGTGGAGCCCGCTATAGCTCCTCTATGCATCGGTAGGTCTCATGAGACAAACTAGTGTCTTGGTACGAGGCGTTGACAAAATCTTATTTTTAGCATTGGAACGAGGCCTTGGATACGTGGTTATGAGAGTCTGGAATTATGCATTCCATCATTATGAAAGCGGTTATTTATATTGCATGTGATTATTCGACTAGTAGAATATCAATGTGAATAAGTAAATGGAATTATTTCATTTTATTTTTCCCATATTATGCTGACGTTCAAGTTTAAAAGGATTTTGTTTTAGTTATACATTTCCATAAATGTTAATGTTTATTTACGAAAGCTTCCGCTATATTGTTATCCTTACTGAGCATCTGAGATCACCTCTTTCAATGTTTTAATTTTTCTAGGATGTGAAGAAGTATTTTAAGAATGACCTGCAGGGATAGTCTGAAGGGGATATGAGTGTGGAAAATGGAGACTATGTTGTTGTAGTTTTTCACTTTATGATGGAATGTAATATTTATGAATGTATCTTGAGTTTCCAATACTAATAAACTAATCAGTCTTTCGAGACATTATCTTTTGTGATCATGACAATGTTATGTAATAATGCACCGACTCTGGGTGACTGGGGTCGGGGTGTTATAGTTGGTATCAGAGGCAGTTTAGTACAAAACATGGAAGCCAGATTTTGATAAAATCTGATTAGAGCACATAGCCCAAAGATAGAATTTGAGGATTAATATAGAAGAACTTCCTAGAATTTTGGTATTATAGAGATTTTGTGAGTTTCAGAGCAATACATCCCAGTCTGGATATGAGCAGGTAAAGGATGCTCTGGCATAGATGTACCTAGGGGTAAAACCCAAAAACACTGCTTTGACCTAGACTCGAACGGGAACTGGTGCATGAAAATGGGTCTTGCTGCACTCTTGGTTACGACACTCCTGGGGGATATGCTTAGGATAATTATCATTTTCTTTACAAACCATTATGATGGGTTTATGAGTATATTATTCTTCAAAGAAAACATTTGTATGATTATGGATTATATCCATAAATATTTCAATTTATGTTAAGTGTTTTACATGTATAGAAGTATGTATTTTGATTTATAAACTGATCTACTTTATGACATTGTTTAGAAATGGTGCCTAGTGGGGTGAATGGATACTGTATCAATGCACACACTCCGTGTAGGGATTGCCCTCCTGCTCAAGATAATTATTGTGGAGATGGAGATACAACTGGTGCTGATCAACTTATTACCATACTGGGTCAACTCACTCTGGTTATGAATAATAACCTTACTCATATGGAGCACCCTGATCCGCAACGTGGAGGATCAATGTTAGACCGATTAATGAGGCAAAAACCACCAATATTTAATGGGGATACGAATCCATTATTATGTGAGAAATGGATAAACTCCTTAGAGAAAATGTTCCACACCTTGGGGAGTAGCGAAAGGGAGAAGGTTTTCATGGAATTTTACCACCTCACTAGAGATGATGATCAATGGTGATCATTGATTCAAAACATAAAGGAAGATGATGGAGTATCAAGAATGGAATGGAGGGAGTTTAAGGAAATTTTCATAGAAAAATACATTCCACATGACCATCGAGCAGATATGGAAAGGCAATTCCAGAGTCTGAGGCAAACGGAGGATGAGAATGTCGCAAAGTATGAGGCTACCTTTACAAGGTTAGCAAGGCATGCATCAGACAATATACATAACCCAAGAAGTAAGATTTATTGTTTCTTTGATGGGTTAAAACCGTTTCTCCATCCAGCCTTAGTCTCACAATCTTTCTCATCGTATGATGATATTGTCTCATGTGCTATCAAGACAAAAAAGGAAATCTCTAAATATTATGACAATAATGTAAAGCAAGAGAAGAAGAGAACGGTTGATCAAGAGACAGATAAAGGGAAAAAGGGAAAGAAGGATTTTCCATTATGCTATAATTGTGGGAAGAATCACCCCGGTACTTCCCTAAAAGGAATGGGAGTTTGTTAAAAATGTGGAGGAAAAGGTCACCAGACTCGTGATTGCATGGGAAAGAAAGAGGCTACCAATGTTGAATGCTACAATTGTAGGGAAATGGGGAATTATGAAAATGAATGTCCTAAGCATCAGTGAAACTTACCCCAGAAAAGACCAATGGATCAAGGACAATCTTATGCTATTACTACAGTTGAAGTGGAATAATTAATGTATTGGTGCTTTTGGACTCAAGGATTATATTATGGTTATAAGAATAATGTTTTATATATAAAGATTGTACTGCAGTACTTGTTGTTTTCATTAAGGTTTTAATATGATGAAGGTCATTGTATTTTTTTATGTGACAATAAGAGAAACTTTACCTTTTTTGAGGAATCTGATGATACAATTGATTTTGGAATTTAGAGACCTTTTAGATAAAGTTTGGATAGAGATATTTTGGATAACTATAAAGGTTGGAATGGATTATATTTTACATTGGATTCTATTATTAAGGTTATTTTTGGATATTTATAAAAAGTACAACACACAGACCGAGTGACAACCCATCACGTCGGACAAAGGTGTGGGAATCGAACCCACAACCATAGTGCGATTGGGATTTATCGCCTACAACTGGACTATGTGAATTACCTAGAGTGTATAATGTAGTTTGTTTAGCTATGATAGATGATTTAAAAATTTATTTATGGAACCCTATATGGTTAGGATAAATAGAATATTTTTGAGTTCTATTATCTTTTTGAGTTAAAGATGAGTTTGTGGTAGAAATTAGTTAAAGGTTCAAACTCTATTTGTCAAGCATAAATATATATATATCTATCTATCTATTATTCTATGAATAAATTAATTCTTAAACTTTATTAAAGGTATATTAAAACAAAAAATGTGTTATCCTAATACCTTATGTCTTGTTTAACTGATAATATTTTAAATCAACATAGATTGAAGTCTTTGAGGCCCTCAATTTTATACGTGTTTGTGATTGATTACCTCAACCACTACTTACAAATATTTACGTTTTTCCTCCAATTATATGTCTATAATTGTCACCTGTGTTCTCTTTATTGATATCATAATTTGGTGGTGACTTTTTCATTTCCCTTTCCTCTTATTTAGGTTAAATTTTATTAACCTTATTTCTGATGTGGGTTTTCCACAAAGTTATTTTCTATTTTCAAACTTTTATTCTCAAAGAGGATTTCCAAATTGTGAGGGTGCAATTTATTGAAGGATGGGAGAATGTAACACCCCAATCTTCCACGATACGCTTCTCTTTCAATAATGCAATAGCTTGCATTGTACGCAAGTTTGAGATTCTAACACATCGCCACCAATCAAAATAGCCATTATGAATCGTAATACCCACTATTTGAAATTATATATATTATATATTTAAAAATGTATTTCATTTTTGGATTCAGAATATCGAAATTAGACTATTTTGAATTTTTGGTATTTTTCTGATAACTTTGAATTTTTTATGAATAGTTGAAAATACTTAAAAACAACCTTTTTAATAAAAATAATTTATAGTGATAAATTATACTATTGTGTGGTTTTAAAGTATAATTAGAATATATTTTTATCATTTTATCCAATGGTGGTCATTATAATTAATTTCACATTGAAATTAGACATAAACAATTGTCAATCTTTTGATATATATTGTTTCTTAAAAACACGCTATTTGTTGTGACAGTGGAAATTAATTATAAAATTAATTAATGCAACTTATATCTACCTTATTTTTAAAATAGACATCATTTTTGAATTCGGATTTTTAATTATTGCTTTGGGTGAAATTTTGGCATTTTTCTGAAAAACTTAAATTTTTGATGAATAGTGAAACCACAAAGTGGTAGTTAAAAAACTGATTTTTTGGTTAAATGAAACATTTCTGCATCTATGAATTGAATTTCAAAAATCCAACATTCAAGGTCGTCATTAAGATGTAAAATGTGGTTCAATGGGATTATAATAATTATTTGGTGAATAGTAACTTTTAAGTTTTATTAATCGCAATTAAAGGTAATTAGTGTAATTTAAGGTAAAGATAATGTTACAATAATATAAGATGACCTTGACACTTTTCCTACCCCTATTGGATGAGTCATGGAGGACCAAGAAAATCCATGGGTCAACTTGGGGACCCCATGGAGCCACTTTAGAAGGAAAATGAAATTAAAAACATTTTATTTAATGTTAAAATAAAAATGTCACAAACATGAGTTGTTTTACTAAAACAATTTTTAAATAGGGTTATACGAGTCATATTTTTGACTATATATATTCATTAGAAATATTAAAATATTTCCCATATCATGATATTTTTTTTATAATTTTTAGACATTAAATAAATTAAATTATTTATGACAGAATGATGATGCAGCAATTACCTCATTATTTAACGATTTAAATAAAATTATAAGATAATGTAAATTCAAAGACATACACATGTAAAAAACCTATTGGATGGGTGGACTTCTAACTCTTATCATATTATCCTAGAAATATAATATTTTGGGACCTTTTAAATCCGAAAATCATTTTATAATAAAGTATCCTTTTATAACATTCCAAGAGTGCCCCTCCTCTCCTCTTATAAAATAACCCCACCTCTACCACCTTACCCACACCTCTCAAGACTTTGGCTCGGGAAAAACCTGCACATTGTTTCTCTAAACATCCCACTCTTACTCCTAGAAGGCTCACTTTGGGCAGAAGTCTTCCCAAGGAAGCCTTTGAGCTCAAATCAAAAAGAGTTACCCGTTTTAAATGTAGTGTTTTTTCTTATGTTCTTATGTTTTATTTTTCTTCTACAACACCCTAAAATCTTTTTAATAATTTCTTTTGTAACAAAACCAGTATCCAAAATATACTAGTATGTTGTGATAAGAATTATTCGAGCTAAACTTACACACACCTACATCCAATGGTTAAAGAACATACTGTTTCTGTGGATGGAAAATTTCTGCCTCACGAAACGATGATTGTTCAACACTCATATAACACCTTCAAAGGTGGCCATTAAGATGTAAATATTTTTATATATGATATATAATATGTTTATGTTTTACTTAAGCTTCTTTATTTTTAATTTATGGCATACCTTTATGGTTTCCATTATGGGTAAACGTGATATTTCATTTTAGGAAGTGCGGACTACCGCCCCCTAAAAGTGATTTTAATCGTTAATGCCATATGTGGGATGTATAAAGGATGGAGTAAATGATATTATATATGATATTATAATTTAATTATAATATACCTTTATATAATTATTAATTCATTCCATTTAATACGAAATAGAAATGAAAGTAGCGTTCATGCGTGCGTATGGCTTACCATTTCCATGAACGATGTATTTCATTTCTTACCTCGAAATGTTACGTAACATTATGAATTTATTTATATACTGGATATATATGATATATATGATATCTAAATCATGAATATAATTATGGATATAATGGATATTTCACCACAAAACCAACTTGTAATTATAAGAAAGTTATTTTTGACTCATGTACCAAAGATCGGCAAAATGACCGTTATTAACTTAAATAATTAAAAAATGTTCTTAACATGGTAATAAGTGATATAAAAGGAATAATGAACATGAAAAAGGTTCTTTATAAAATAGAAATTAACTCTAGTTTATTATTCAGGAGGTTAAAGAACGATAGAGTCATGTCAGAAATGAGGTAAGGGAACTTCTTAACCCAATTTCTGTTCTTTGGGCCAATCTCCTACTTTCAAATTATGTCATGATATTATTATGTCCTATCTTGTATTTGTACTTTTTTTATGTGTACTTATAGTGAATACACATAATAGCTCTATTTTATTTAAAAATGATCTTTGTAAGGGACTTCATCTCAATCTCCATTCATTGAGGCATATTTTGTTTTATACTGAAATTTCTTTTATACGGTGTATAAACCCCTTTGACTTTTAAATTTATTCAAAAGAAATCTTTTTATACGAAGCGTTTTAGTAAACGACAAAAGGGAATTTTTTTCTTGTCGTACGAATTCGGCAACAACGACTTCTCTGCCGCCGTGACCATTATTTTAGTTTCATCTTCCTCTACAAGCCATACCTTTTTTAAAATGAAAAGTAAATAAAAAGTTTTCATTTTCGTTCATTTTGGTATTGAAACTGGTTTTGAAGTTGTTTTTATTATATCAATGTGTTGTATTGATATATTGTGATTGAAATGTGGAAATTTTATGTTTCATTTATGCATGTTTTATGTGATACAATTATGTTATGGTTTATGATATGATTAAACTTATTCATATGAGGAATGCATTGGACTTAATAAGTGACGGGTGGAGCCCGCTATAGCTCCTCGATGCATCGTTAGGTCTCATTAGACAAACTACTGTGTTGGCATGAGGCCTTGACAAAATCTTATTTGTAGTCTTGGCACGAGGCCTTGGCTATGTGGTTATGATAGTTTGGCATTATGCATTCCATCACTATGAATGTGGTTATTGATATTTCATGTGATTATTCGACTTGTAGAATATACATGTGAATAAGTAAATGGAATTATTTCATTTTATTTTTTCCATATTATGCTGAAGTTCATGTTTAAAAGGCTTTTTTTTAGTTATACATTGCCATAAATGTTAATGTTTATTTATGAAAGCTTCCGCTATATTGTTATCCTCACTGAGCATCTAAGCTCACCACTTTCAATGTTTTAATTTTTCCAGGATGTGAAGAAGTAATTTATGAATGACCTGTAGGGATAGTCTAAAGGGGATATGAGTGTTGAAAATGGAGACTATGTTATTTTAGTTTTTCACTTTATGATGTAATGTAACATTTATGAATTTATCTAGTGTTTCCAAGGCTGCTAAACTAATCTGTCATTCGAGACTTGATCTTTTGTGATCATGCGAATGATACGTAATAATGCACCGATGATGGGTAACTAGGGTCAGGGCATTATAGTTGGTATCAGAGGCAGTTTAGTACTAAACATGGAAGCTAGATTTAGATAAAATCTGATTAGAGCACATAGCCCAAAGATAGACTTTGAGGATTATTATAGAATAACTTCCTAGAATTTTGGTATTATAGAGATTTTGTGAGTTTTTCGAGCAATACATCCATGTCTGGATAAGAGCTGGTAAAGGAGGCTCTCGCACAGATGTACCTAGGGGTAAAACCCAGAAACACCTCATTGAGCTATACTCGAACGGGAACATGTTTACAACAATGGGCCTTGCTGCACAATTGGTTACGTCACTCCCGGGGGATATGCTTAGGATAATTATCATGTTCTTTACAAAAAATTATGAAGGGTTTATGATTATATACATCCTCAAAGAAAACATTTTTATGATTATAGATTATATCCATAAATTGTTCAATTTATGTTAAGTATTTTACAAGTATGAAATTATGTATTTTGATTCATAAACTGATCTAGTTTATTTCATTTTTTAGAAATGGCGCCTAGTGGGAGGAATGGAAACCGTATCAATGCACGCACTCCGTGTAGGTATTTCCCTCCTCAAGATAATTATTGTGTAGCTAGAGATACAACTGTTGCTAATCAACTTATTACCATATTTGGACAACTCAGTCAGGTTATGAATAATAACCTTACTCGTATGGAGCACCATGATCCGCAACATGGAGGATCAATGTCAGACCGCTTCATGAGGAAACAACCACCAACATTTAATGGGGGTACAAATCCATTAGTATTTGAGCAATGGATAAACTCCTTAGAGAAAATATTCCACGCCTTGGGGTGTAGCGAAAGGGAGAAGTTTTTCATGGAAGTATACCACCTCACTGGAGATGTTGTTCAATGGTGGTCATTGATTCAAAACATAATGTAAGATGATGAAGTATCAAGTATTGAATGGAGGGATTTTAAGGAAAATTTCATAGAAAAATACTTTCCACATGACCATCGATCATATATGGAAAGGAAATTCCTGAGTCTGAGGAAATAGGAGGATGAGAATGTCGCAAAGTATAAAGCTAACTTTACAAGGTTAACAAGGAATGCAGTTGATTATATACGTAACCCAAGAAGTAAGATTGATCGTTTCTTTTGTGGGTTAATACTGTTTCTCCGTCGAGCCTTATTCTCACAATCATTCTCGTCATATGAAGATATTGTATCATGTGCTATCAAGACAGAAAAGGAATTCTATAAATCTTATGACAATAAAGTAAAGCAAGATAAGAAGAGAACGGTGGAACAAGAGGAAGATAAATGGAAAAATGGAAAGAAGGATTTTCCATTATGCGACAATTGTGGGAAGAATCACCCCGGTACTTGACTAAAAGGAATGGGAGTTTGTTATAAATGTGGAGGAAAAGGTCACCGGGCTCGTGAATGCAAGGGAAAGAAAGAGGCTATCAATGATGAATTCTACAATTGTAGAGAAGTGGGGAATTATGCAAATGAATATCCTAAGACATAGGGAAACTTACCCTAGAAAAGGCCAAGGGATCAAGGACAATCTTATGCTGTTATTACAGTTAAAGTGGAATAATTAATGTATTGGTGCTTCTGGACTCAAGGATTATATTCTGGTTATAAGAATAATGTGATATATATAAATATTGTACTATAGTACTTGTTGTATTCATTATGGTTTTAATATGATGAAGGTAATCATATTTTTGTATGTGACAATAAGAGAAACTTTACCTTTTTTGAGGAATCTGATGATACAATTGACTTTGGAATTTAGAGAACTTTTAGAGAATGTTTGGACAGAGGTATTTTGGATAACTATAAAGGTTGAAATGGATTATATTTTACATTGGATACTATTACTAAGGTTATTTTTGGATATTTATAAAAAGTACAACACACAGACCGAGTGACAACCCATCCCGTCGGAAAAAAGATATGGGAATCTAACCCACAAACATAGGGCGATTGGGATTTATCACTTACCACTGGACTATGTGAAGTCCCTAGAGTGTATAATTTAGTTTTTTAGTTATGATATATGATTTAAAAATTTATTTTTGGAACCCTATACAGTTAGGATAAATAGAATATTTTTGAGTTCTATTATCTTTTTGAGTGAAAGATGAGTTTGTGGTAGAAATTAGTTGAAGGTTGAAACTCTACCTGTCAAGAATGAATATATATATACCTACCTCTTATTCTAGGAATAAATTAATTCTTAAACTTTATTAAAGGGATATTAAAACAAAAAATGTGTTATCCTAGTACCTTGTGTCTTGTTGAACTGATAATATTTTAAATCAACATAGATTGAAGTCTTTGAGGCCCTCAATTTGACACTTGTTTGTGATTGATGACCACAACCACTCCTTACAAATATTTAAGTTTTTCCTCCAATTATATGTATCTAATTTCCACTAGTGTTCTCCTTATCGAGATCATAATTTGGTGGTGACTTTTTCATTTCCCTTTCCACTTATTAAGGCTAAATTTTATTAACCTTATTTCGGATGTGGGTTTTCCAAAAAGTTATTTTCTATTTTCAACCTTTTATTATCAAATAAGAATTTAAAATTGCAAAGATGTAATTTTTTGAAGGAGGGGAGAATGTAACACCACGAGCTTCCACGATACTGTTCTCTTTCAATAATGCAATAGCTTTCATTGTACGCAAGTTCGAGATTCTAACACACCACGACCAATAAAAATAGCCATTATGAATCATAACACCCACATTTTGAAATTATATATATTTTATATTTCAAAATAGATTTCATTTTTTGATTCAGAATATCGAAATTAGCATATTTTGAATTTTTGGTATTTTTCTGAGAACATCCAATTTTTTATGAATAGTGAAAAATACTTAAAAAAAACTTTTTTAATAAAAATAATTTATAGTGATAAATTATACTATTTAATGGTTTTAAATTATAATTATAATATATTTTTACCATTTTATCCAATGGTGGTCATTAGAATTAATTTCACTTTGAAATTGGACATAAACAATTGTCAATCTTTTGATATAAATTGTTTCTTAAAAAAAACACTCTATGTTGTGACAGCGGGAATTAATTATAAAATCAATTAATGAAACTTATATGTTTGGAATTTTGTGAAATAGACATCATTTTTGAATTCGGAATATCAATTATAGATTAGGGTGAAATTTTGGCATTATTCTGAAAAACTTCAATTTTTGATGAATAGTGAAACCACTAATTGGTAGTTAAAAAACCGATTTTTCATTTAAATGAATATTTACCACTTCTACGAATTGAATTTAAAAAATCCAACATACATGGTTGTCATTAGTATTTAAAATGTGGTTCGATGGGAATAAAATATTTTTTTGGTGAATAGTAACTTTTAAGTTTTATTAATCGTGATTGAAGGTAATTAGTGTAATTTAAGGTAAAGATAATGTTATAATAATATTAAATGACCTTGACACATGTCCTACCCCTATTGGATGAGTCATGGACGACCATGAAAATCCATGGGTCAACCTGGGGACCCCATGGAGCCACTTTGGAAGGAAAATGACATTAAACACTTTTTATTTAATGTTAAAATAAAAATGTCACAAACATGAGTTGTTTTACTAAAAAAATTCTTAAATTGGGTTATAAAAGTAATATTTTTGACTATAAATATTAATTAGAAAGATAAAATTATTTCTTACATGATGATATTTTTTTTATAATTTTTAGACATTAAATAAATTAAATTATTTATGACACCGTGATGATGCAGCGATTACCTCGTTATTTAACGATTTAAATAAAATGAAAAAATAATGTAAAAGCTAAAACCTACACATGTCTAAAACCTATTTTTTTGGTGGATTTATAACTATTATCACCTTTTCCTAGAAATATATAATTTTTGGACCTTTTAAATCTGAAAAGAATATTATAATAAAGTAACCTTTTATAACATTCCAAGAGTTCCCATCCTATCCTCTAATAAAAGGCCCCCACCTCTACCACCTTACCCACACCTCTCAAGACTTTGGCTTGGCCAACCGCTGCCCATTTTGTATCTCGACATCCCACTATTACTCATAGAAACCTCACATTGGGAATAAGTCTTTCCAAGGAAGCCTTTGAGCTCAAATCAAAAAGAGTTACCCGTTTTAATGGTAGTGTTTTCTCTCGTGTTCTTATGTTTTATTTTGCTTCTCAGACCCCCTAAAATCTTTGTATTCATTTTATTTGTAACAACACCAGTATCCTAAATTTACTAGGATGTTTTTATAAGATGGATTAGAGCTAAACATACTCACACATACATCCAATGGTTAAAGAACATACTGTTTCTCTGGATGGGGAATTTCTACCTCACGAAACGATGATTGTTCAACAATCATATAACACCTTCAAAGGTGGACATTAAGATGTCACTATATTTATATATGATACATAATATGTTTATGTTTTACTCAAGCTTCTGTATTTTTCATTTATAGAAAACCTTTTTGGTTTCCATTATGGGTAAACATGATATCATCATTTTAGGAAGTGCGGACTACTGCCCCCTCAAAGTGATTTGAATCGTTAATTATATATGTGGGATGTATAAAGTATGGAGTAAATGATATTATATATAATATTATACTGGAATTATAATATAAATTTATATCATTATGATTTCATTCCATTAAATACGAAATAGAAATGAAAGTAGCGTCCATGCGTACGTACGGCTTACCGTCTACATGAACAGTACATTTCATTTCTTACCTCTAAAAGTTACGTAATATTATGAATGAATGTATATAATGGATATATATGATATATGTGATATCTAAATCATGAATATAATTCTGGATATAATAGATATTTCACCACGTGAACAACATGTAATTATAAGAATTTTATTTTGGACTCATGTACCAAAGATCGACAAAATGACCGTTATTAACTTAAATAATTACATAATGTTCATAACATGGTAATAAGTGATATAAAAGGAATAATGAACATGAAAAAGTTTCTTAAGCAAATAGAAATTAACTCTATTTTATTATTCAGGATGTTAAATAAAAATCGAGTCAAGTCGGACACGAGGTAAGGGAACTTCTTAACCCAATTTCCGTTCTCTGGGTAAATATCCTACTTTCAAAATATGTCATGATATTATTATGTCATATATTGTATTTGTACTTTTTTTATGTGTACTTATAGTGAATACACATAATAGATCTATTTTATTTAAAAATTATCTTTGTAAGGGACTTTGTCTCAATCTCTCTTCATTGAGGCATATTTTTTTTTATACACAAATTTCTTTTATAAGGTGTATAAAACACTTTGACATTTACATTTTTTCAAAAGGAATCTTTTTATATGAAGCATTTTACTAAACGAAAAAAGGGAATGTTTTTCTTGTCGTACGTATGCGGCGACAACGACTTCTCCACCGCCGTTACCATTATTTTAGTTTCATCATCCTCTACAAGCCGTAAGTTTTTTAAAATGAAAAGTAAATACAAAGTTTTAATTTTCCTTCATTTTGGTATTGAAACTGGTTTTGAAAGTGTTTTTATTATATCAATGTGTTGTATTGATATCATTTGATTGAAATGTGGAAAGGTTTTGTTTCCTTTATTCATGTTTTATGTGATATGATTATGTTATGGTTTATGATAGGTTTAAACCTATTCATATGAGGAATGCATTAGACTTAATAAGTGACTGGTGGAGCCGACTATAGCCTCTCGATGCATCCGCAGGTCTCATGAGACAAACTATTGTCTTGGCACGAGGCCTTGACAAAATTTTATTTGTAGTCTTGGCACGAGGCCTTGGCTACGTGGTTATGATAGTCTGGCATTTTGCATTCCATCATTATGAAAGTGGTTATTGATAATGAATGTGATTATTCGACTAGTTGAATATCTGTGTGAATAAGTAAATGGAATTATTTCATTTTATTTCTACCATATTATGCTGAAGTTCAAGTTTAAAAGGATTTTGTTTTACTTATACATTTCTTTAAATGTTAATTATTATTTATGAAAGCTTATGCTATATTGTTATCCTTACTGAGCATCTGAGCTCACCCCTTTCAATGTTTTAATTTTTCCAGGATGTGAAGAAGTATTTTTGAAATGACCTGCAGGGATAGTATGAAGGGGATATGAGTGTGGAAAATGGAGACTATGTTATTGTAGTTTTTCACTTTATGATGTAATGTAACATTTATCAATGTATCTTGTGTTTCCAAGGCCACTAAACTAATTGGTCTTTAAAGACTTGATATTTTGTGATCATGCCAATGTTATGTAATAATGCACCAACTCTAGGTAACTGGGGTCGGGGCGTTACAATTCCAGGTCTTTACAAACAATTAAAAACATCAACCACATCCTTTAATAAACATTGTTTCAAATTGTATAGGCTTATATCCCTATTATTTTCAGACAATCATTTTTTCAATATCACAGGATAAAAAAATTACTTGGAAACACATCGACATCAAAATCAAAACCTCTTGGAAAAAAACGTCTTCAAAAATAATTACATATTTATCCATTTCATATTTTACATAGATTTATGATCGTATATTTGATGATGTACAATATCTGATGGCTTTATCGGTTTCAAACTACATTTTATGGATCTATCTCTATGTATCTTTGGAGAATTATTATCATGAATTTTACATTGATTCTTGACCCAAATGGAAAATAATAAAGAGATTGTTTTTGACTAGGCACAATTTTAATGCAATTCAACAAGATGAAAATAATTGACTACATTTTTCTTTATAATCTGGTCGATCCGCCTCTTTCATTCTTACATGAATTGTTCCCAATGAGTTTAACAAAATTCTCAAACAAATATTCCTACGATGGATCACTAGAACTCTGTGTCTAATAGACCTATTTCATCATTGACATTCTTATTCAAAAACAATTTCCCTATATTTTGAATTCATAATGACTTGGACAACTCAATGATCATCAAAGTATTGTCTAATAAACATTGGAATATTCTATGAATTTCTATCCATCCATCACTTTATGTCATTCCACGCAAAATCAAATTCATTGGCATCAAATTTTCTCCCCTTTCCATCATAAGGCTTGCATAAAATGTATATCACATTATATATGATTTATAAGAACTCCATAATCTGAAAAGCATCATTTGATTTTACATTTTCTCACATTGATCAAAATATTCTTTTTGGAAAATAGGTGATTCCAAATAATTTATTTTTCACAAAACATATTATGAATATAAAAATAAAACCAATGATCATTCATTTAAAAATGACTCCAATAATCTGATTACATTGAATGCTTTCATACATTTCTAATTAAATTTTAATCATTTATTTTTCTATCTAATCCCCAAAACACAGAAGGTAATGTTTTTTCCTTTTCCTTTTTAATAACATTACAACCTTTAATTTTATATGATTACTTTGAAACCAGTCCTTATTTTTTTCTAATCAAAAAAACATACAATATAATGTGATTTAATTTTCTTTCCATCAAACGAAAAAACTATGAACTCAATATTCATTAAATGTAAAATCCTCAATAATAATCATGGTACCAATAGATATTACATGTGATGTTCCAAATGATATAAATATATGATTTAAAATTAAATACTTAAGAAAGTTGAGATACACATAATTAATCTCTTATATTTTATACATTGGGATATATACAAGCCATATAATGAAACCAAATAAGAGAGATATCTATAATATTTACTTTATATATATATATTTTAATTTCATTAAATGTATTATTATTGTGATACATAAGTGAGAGGTTCCCAAAATGTTTAAGAGACCGTGGATATATTATGAAAATCATTTTGGATATTATGTGAAGATGATTCAAAATGATAACAGTTCCAATTACAAAATCGGGTTTAGTAAGAATTATCTTGAAAATCATAGAATTCATCATGAATTTAAAACACTATATTTATTCCATAATATAATGGTGTTGAAAAAATAAGAAATAGATACTTTTTGGACATTACATGGTATATAATGATTGAATATGATAATATTGGATTCATTTAGAGGTAAACTTTCGGAACATTAATTCATAATTATTATTTATGTTTCTATAAGACCAAAACTAAAATGAATCATTATGATATGTATTAAAATAAAAACTTGTCTTAAATACTTAATGGTGTTTGGATGTCCCTGGTTAATGGTGAAAATCAATGTATTATTGATCAAAGAGGTGTTGATGGAACATTCAGCGGTTTCCATCCAAGTGATAGAGAAATGGATGTCATCATAATGAAACCAAAATTATATTTGAATCTCTAGATGAGAAGGCATGGGAAAATTATAAAATAATTTTATGATAGTGAAGTATATATTGACAATTGATTTATGATAAATTTATTATAGTAAATCAACATAAAAACTATTTTAATTGGAGTAATAATATAAAAAATGATAGGATAAAGCTATTGATCTATATGTTCATGTGTTGAGAAATATTATCATTCATTTGAACATAGTAAATGAAAATAAGAGTATTTCCAAAATTTCATTGTTAATCAATGTAAATTGGATATAACCAAAAGAAAATATACATTAGTTTCACATACATCCTAATATTCCCACTTTAATTGAAGTGTTTTTGAAGAATATTTGAGTAATAAAGATTGAATTAATTCCATAAATGATAAACTATATTTTATTGAGAAGAATAATACATGAGAACTTTTAACGAAACTAAATTATAATAATATATTGATGTAATGTGGGAGAATAAATAAAAATTGAATGAAGAAGGTTAGTATACAAGAAATTAACCAGACTATTTAGTAAAGGATACTCATAGGATGACATAAATGATTTTGAGGAGACATTTTCTAATGTAGAGATACATAAAATATTCAGAATATATTTTAGCATTTATTAATAATAAATTTAATTTATATTTACAATCAATATCATATATTTATTCAAAATGGGGAACTATAAGAAGATAGTTTACAAAAAAGAAACCAAGTGGATTCATACTTGTTGATGAAGAAATATATTTTTTAAGATAATGAATGTTGTATATGGATTAAAAATAATTCCTTTGTAATTTTAGATGGATAATTTGATGAAGATGATGATGCTTAGAAAAGAATAGTTGGTAAAATTCTATACATTAAAAATCAAGAGGTTTCCCCCATTATGATAATCTGCATTTAAGATGTCATATTCACTAGTAATA
Organism: Viscum album; assembly: GCA_963277665.1. Lineage (NCBI taxonomy): Eukaryota > Viridiplantae > Streptophyta > Magnoliopsida > Santalales > Viscaceae > Viscum > Viscum album. The sequence goes on along the minus strand of OY728121.1, from coordinate 1,736,107,442 downwards.
ATGAACAAATGCATGGATTTTTTCACGAATGTGATGGATTTAATTAAAATATAAATTCTAGACTAAATGAAATTGTTTCATGTCATACAAATATTTCAAAATAAGTAATACATTTTCCATATCAAGAGAATCATGAAAAAGAGTTTCTTATGCGGTTAGGAATGGAAGATTCAAATAATATTTTTTTCACCCATTTCAGTGGTAACAATGTTGAATAATGATGGGAATGTAATGTAGGAAGATACTAAATAATTGAGAATTTAAATAAGAACACTATAATATCTAATAGTTTTAAGGACACATATTTTGTATGTTGTTATATTATATTCAAATAATCATATTCTATGAATGAATATAATCATATGACGTGAAAAGGAATAATCAGAAATATTAATGGTACAATTGATTTTAAGACATAGCATTAAATCATAGATAAGTTTGAACTTTTTAGTCATAAAGATGAATATATTTATTGTTTTTTTGAACAAATTAGATCCACATATAGATTCATTTTCATCCTTGTTGTGATATTTGTGATGTTGTATAAAAATAAGTAATTCATTATAACTATTAGCAGTATAGAAGCCAAGTATATAGATTACTATAAATCTTCATCATAACTTAAGTGGATGAAGACAGAACTAGATGATTTTTTAATTGATATATGTTTACAAATATCTATTGTAATGATAATAATATTTATTTAAATCTCAATAAGACTCCAGCAAAACAATCTTTTTATTTGAAAATTGACATTTTAAAACTCTTACTAAATGATCATGTGGAATGAAATAAACTAAAAAAGAATCTATTACAATGATGGATTAAGCTGATGATATTCTTAATAAACTATATCTGATGTAAATATTCCACACCTTATGTTAGATCATTGGTGTATATCCTGACTCTCTACAAGGATATGGTATGTGATATCGTTCTACTATCACATCATGTATTTGGATAATATTTTCAAAGGGGGAGAAACAATGTAAAAAACCTATATCTATTGGAATGTGCTTGACCATATTAGGGAATATATTTCATTTAGAGGGTCTTTTTAAATTTTTCTATTAGTGATTTCATCATATATGAACTATTTTAAAATTTTGTTATTTGTGAAGATTTTTCTTCCTATAGGATTATTTTTATAAATAAAATAATATTTATAGGTATAATACCTAAAAATGAATGGGAATGGATTATGTTTAAGGGAAGTTTCTTAGTGAACTAATTAATGTCAACATTTAATTATTGAAAAATTATTCATGTTTCTTATACCGAGTTCACTCGCTTAGGCCTGGAATTGTCGCAAAACTTCTCCAGCTATTCCAATAAAATGTTTTAGTGATTTATATTCAATGATTAAAATAAAAACCATAGGGGTAAATATTTGATACCAGTGTATTTATTACACGTTTCAATTTTTTTGGATATGTTACGTGAATATTGGTTGTTTGAAGAAATGTTTCTTTTTGTGTCATCAATTTTTAATGTAAAACACTTACCATTAATGAGGTGAAAAATAAAAGAACATTATAGGGTTATAAAATTTATATACCATTGTCTAATGGAATGAGGATAATGGGTGGATATCATTAGCTGTTATGTGAGACAATATTTGTATCAAAGAATCATTCTTTGTTCTGTTAGACATAACAATCAATGTGGTTTAAAAATGGTGATGTTTTAATGATCCTAACATTCTATTATTTCTGAGTAAATAATGTTTTCATGATCAAAAAATGTTCATAAAAGAAATATTTTAAGTTTTTCTTTTAATGTTTTGTCGAAATAATAGATGATGTTTCACAGGAAGTGTAACGCCCCGACCCCAGTTACCCAGAGTCGGTGCATTATTACATAACATTGGCACGATCACAAGAAAGATCAAATCTCGAAAGACCGATTGGTTTAGTAGCCTTGGAAACACTAGGTATATTCATAAGTTTTACATTACATCATAAAATGAAAAACTACTACAATAACATAATGTTTCCACAATCCACACTCTTAACCCCTCATAAAATCCCTGCAGGTCATTCATAACTTACTTCTTCACATCCTGGGAAAAATAAAACATAGAAAAGGGGTGAGCTCAAATGCCCAGTAAGGATAACAATATAGCGGAAACTTTCATAAATAAGAATAAACATTTAAGGCAATGTATAACTAAAACAAAAGCCTTTTAAATATGAACTTTCAACATGGTATGGAAAAAATAAAATGAAATAATGCCATTTACTTATTCACATGGATATTCTACTAATCGAATAATCACATGCAAAAATCAATAACCACTTTCATAATGTTGGAATGCATAATGCCAGACTATCATAACCACATAGCCAAGGCCTCATGCCAAGACTACAAATAAGATTTTGTCAAGGCCTTGTGCCAAGACACTAGTTTGTCTCATGAGACCTACTGATGCATCGAGGAGCTATAGCGGGCTCCACCCGTCACTTATTAAGTCCAATGCATTTCCATATGAAAAGGTTTAAACATAACATAAACATTTTTATTAAAACTAGAATACGAAATGTCAATACTTTCACCATAAACTATGAATGGTATAAAAATAGCACATCCACAGTCAAACATATCACAAAACCTTCAATACAATATAGAAGTTTTGTATCATAATAAATCAACTTCAAATAATCTTAAAATCCATCAAAGGATGTTGACATAGATGAAATCAAAATTCTTTTAAAAGAAATATCTCCTTTTATTTTGAAATCATTTAAGATCCATATAAAATAAAACATTTTCTTTGAAAATATTCTTATAAGCTTGTAAGGGAAGCTTTGAAGATTTTATAACGGCGTAAAATAACTGCACCCGCCGTATAAGTTAAAAAAACATTCTTACCTCAATTCTGTCGAAAAGGTTAAAAAGGACCTTGTTTTGAAAACGACGGAAAGATTATTTTATAAACCTCTTATAAAAAGTCAAACAAGGGTATAAATGACTTTAACCCATATTCTTGTAAATAGTAAAAATGTTTTGAAATAAATTTTTAAGAAACATGGATTTGGATGATAAAGATATCCCAGTAGATTATTACGTATAAACAACCTCGGATAATGAAGAGATTGTGAAATAACCCTTACCTTGTACTTTTCCTTTGTTGGGGTCGGTTAACCTCCTGTATAATGGTGAAATAATTGTTATTAAATTATACAAGAATCATATACATTAATATGATATCATATATGATCTTTTAACATTGCTTTATTAATAATATCTTAGTATTATCGTCGTTTCAGGTGATAATCGATTCGTTCTTCTTAAATGTTTGGTTACATAAGACATGTTTGTAATGGATAGATTAAATCTTATTCATAATCAGAATGATATTAACATTATTTTTAACCCTAAAATGAGAATAAGACTTGAATGGATACGATGGAGGATGGATCTCACCGCGTTCGTGGAGACGGTAGTCCGTACGTACGCACGAACACTACTTCCATTTAATTTTTATTTTAAAAGAATTGAATCCAAATGATACATAGGTATATTACTATTCCAGTATAATATAATATTTTATATATGTTACTTAAGTTCATTAACACCATCCTTTATACGTTCCATGTGTGGTATGAACGAGTCATATCATTTTAAGGGGGCGGTAGTCCGCACTTCCTCAAATGAAATTATCGTATGTATATACAACATGAAACGAATAATGGTATGAAATAAAAAGGAATTACAGAAGCTTATATATAAAATATATACCATTAATATCATATTTAATTACAGTGCCATCATAATGGCCACCATGAGAGGCGGTAAGATGTATTTGAACAATCATCATTTCGTGAGGCGTTAGTTTGCCATCCACAGAAACATTATGTTCATCATCCATTAGATGGAGTTGTGTGTATCTGTAGTTTGAATCCTTCTTATAACAACATCCTAGTATGTTGAGGATACTGGTGTTGTTACAAAATAAAGGAAATAAAAAGAGTTTGGGGGTTGGAGAAGCAAAATAAAGGAAAATAATTTAAGAGAAATCGTTACCTTTAATTTAGGTAAGTCACTTTGGTTGGAACCAAAGGACATATTGAAATGATTTCTGCCTAAGGGGAAGCTTCAAGGAGGAGGAGAGGGATGTGGGGAGCTTAGTTGGGAAGAGTTTGGACGAGACAAGTGGCTTGAGAGGTGTGAGGAATGAGTAGAAGTGGTCTCCTTTTATAAGGGAGAAGAGGGGCTCTTTAGGAAAGAGTGAAAGTATTACTTTATAATATAATTATATTTTGTTTATAATGGTCCAAAAATCATTGAGGTCGAACATAAGATGACTAATATTATAAATAACATCAACCAATAATAATTTTACTGGTTTTAGATAATATTTTAATCATTATAATCTTATTTATTTAAATGATTTATTAATGAGGTAAACATTGCATCATTATTGTGTCATTAATAATTTAAATTATTTGATGTCTAAAAATTATAAATAAAATATAATTATGTATGAAATCTTTTTATCTTTCTAATGAATATTTATAAGCTAAAATCCAACATGTATAACCCTATGTAAAAATTGTTCTTCTAAAAGATGTAAGCTTATGCCATTTTTATTTTTATTTTAACTTTATTAATATAAAGTGTCCCTACCACATACAAGTGGCTCCAAGGGGTCCCCAAATTGACCCAAGGATGCTCATGGTCGGGTATGTGTCCACCAATAAGGTTAGGACACGTTTTAGTGTAATTGTGTATCATTATAATATTATTTTTTAACCCTTATTTACCGGATTTACCCTTAACCATGGTAAATAAATTATTTACCACAGTAATTATTCAAAATGTATAAAAATAAAAGTTACCTATTTACACAATTTGGACATCCTGATTCCAAATATGGAATCCATTTTTCTAAATTCAAAACACAGAAGTGGCAGAAATTAATTTAAAATTAATTCCCGCTGTCAAAACAAAAAACGTGTTTTTAAGAGGTAATAACTATCAAAAGATTGACACTTGTTTATGTTCGGTTTAATTGTAAAATTATGTCCAATGACCAAAATTATATTAAATGGTAAAAATATATTCTAAATATTCTTTAAAACCACTCAAATTCACAATTTATCACTATTAATTATTTTGATTAAAAAAGTTGTTTTTAATTAAAATTTAGTAATTTTCACTATTCATCAAAATATAAAAGTTATCCGAAAAGTACCAAAATTTCACCCTAGGCTAATTTCAATATTCCGAATCCAAAAATGAAGTCCATTTTCAAATATAAAATATATATAATTTCAAAAAGTAGGTATTACTATTCATAACGGCTAGTTTGATTAGTTGTGGTGTGTGTTAGAACTCGAGGTTGCGTACAACACACGCTATCGCATTATTCGAAGGGAAACGTACCGTAGAAGCTTGGGGTGTTACCTTCTCCCCTCCTTCAAATAATTTCATCCTCGAAATTTCTAGAATACTTATCACATGAAAAGACTCGGGTGTTTCTTCATCATAAGTTCCTCGGGTTCCCACGTTGCCTCTTCCATCTTATGATTTCTCCACAAATCTTTTACCAGACGTGTCGTCCGGTTTCTCAGTACTTGTTCTCTTGTATCAAGAATCTTGACAGGCTCTTCACAATAAGACAGATCGGGTTCCAGTTCTAATTCCTCATAGGTGAGTACATGCGTTGGGTCGGGCATGTATTTTCTCAACAGAGATACGTGGAACACATCGTGAACTTTGGAGAGACTTGGCGGCATTGCCAATCGGTAAGCTACAGCCCCAATTCGTTCTAGAATTTTGAAAGGTCCGATGTACCTGGGACTCAATTTACCTTTCTTACCAAAACGTATGACTCCCTTCCATGGAGATACCTTTAGGAAAACATGATCACCGACCTGAAATTCCAAATCCTTCCTTCGATTATCGGCATAGCTCTTCTGCCTACTTTGAGCTGCTTTGAGGTGATTTTGGATTACCTTCACCTTTTCCACCATTTCCTCCACCAGTTCTGGGCCTACAAGTTTTCTTTCACCAACGTCATCCCAACAGGTTGGTGTACGACATCTCTTTCCGTATAACGCTTCATATGGTGCCATCTGAATACTTGAATGGAAGCTATTGTTATAGGAAAATTCTACCAGAGGTAAATATTGATCCCACATACCCTGAAAGTCAAGTGAGCAAGATCTCAACAAGTCTTCTAAGGTTTGAATAGTCCATTCTGATTGTCCATCTGTCTGAGGGTGGTAAGCAGTGCTCAAATGAAGTTCAGTATCCAGGGATTTCTGAAGACTTTTCCAAAATCTTGAAGTAAAACGGGGATCACGATCAGAAACAATCGATAGGGGTACTCCATGATGTCTCACAACTTCATTAATGTATAGTCTTGCTAGACGTTCCAGGGGTAGATCTTCTCTTATAGCAAGAAAATGTGCTGACTTGGTAAGACGATCAACAATAACCCATATTGCATCGTTCCTTCTAGGAGTCTTCGGTAGCCCCATGACAAAGTCCATCGTAACATTGTCCCATTTCCACTCCGGTATGGGAAGAGGTTGCATGACTCCTCCAGGCTGTTGCCTTCCAGCTTTCACTTGTTGACAAACCATACATCTTGACACAAAATCAGCAATCTCCCTCTTCATGTTGTCCCACCAAACATGTTCCTTCAAATATCTATACATTTTGGTGCTCCCAGGGTGTATAGAGAAATTGGAACTATGAGCATCATCCAGCAATTCCCTTTTTAGATCAGGTATATTGGGAACAAAAAGTCTCTTCCCGAATTTCAAAATTCCATCTTCATACACAAAGTCTCTCAATCTCCCATCATTCACAGCTTTAATTTTTTTTTGGAATTCTTCATCATCGGTCTGAGAACTCTTAATCCTTTCTAGTAAAGATGGTTTGGCAACCATTTGAAAAAGCATTGATGTTTCACCTTCCCTGGTTATTCCCATGTCCATCTTCACTAGATCCATGAAAATTGGATCCCTTTCAATTCTCATATTGTTCAAAACACCATGGTCTTTTCTACTCAAAGCATCTTCCACCTTGTTTGCCTTCCCTGGGTGGTAGTGTATCGTACAATCATAATCCTTGAGTAATTCAAGCCATCTCCTTTGCCTCATGTTGAGTTCTTTTTGTGAGAAAATATACTTCAAACTCTTGTGATCAGTATAAATCTCACATTTTTCACCATAGAGGTAGTGTCTCCATATCTTCAAAGCAAAGATCACTGCTTCTAACTCGAGATCATGAGTAGGATAGTTTTGTTTATGAATTTTCAACTATCGTGATTCATAGGCAATAACTCTATCATTCTGCATAAGGACACAGCCAAGTCCTTTTTTCGATGCATCACTATAAATAACAAACCCATCATTCCCCGATGGTAGAGTCAATATAGGAGCATTGACTAATCTTCTCTTCAGTTCTTCGAAACATTCTTCACACTCTTTTGTCCAAACAAATTTAACCCCTTTACGTGTGAGCTTCATTAATGGGTTAGCCAATCGGGCAAAATTCTGGACGAAACGTCGATAATAACCTGCCAAACCAATAAAACTACGTACCTCAGTTATACTCGTAGGTGCTGGCCATTCTTGGATTGCCTTGGTCTTAGAAGGATCAACAGAGATTCCATCTTTAGAGACAATATGGCCAAGAAAAGAAATCTCCTGAAGCCAGAATTCACACTTGCTAAACTTCCCATATAATTCATGCCTCCTCAGAGTCTTCAAGATATTGCGCAAGTGATTTTCATGATCTTCGTAGGTTTTGGAGTATACCAAGATATCATCAATAAATACCACCACAAATTCATCGAGATACTCCTTGAAAACTCTATTCCTCAGATCCATGAATACAGAGGGTGCATTAGTCAATCCAAACGGCATTACAGTAAACTCGTAATGCCCGTACCTGGTTCGAAATACTGTTTTCGGAATGTCTTCCTTCTTCACACACAACTGATGGTATCCAGATCGAAGGTCAATCTTTGAAAAGTATTGAGCTCCATGCAGTTGGTCAAATAAATCATCAATACGAGGTAGGGGATACTTGTTCTTTATCGTTATAGCATTGATCTCCCTGTAGTCGATACATAACCTCATAGATCCATCTTTCTTTTTAACAAAAAGAACAGGGGCTCCCCATGGAGAAACACTAGGGCGAATAAATCCCTTATTAATCAATTCCTCTAGTTGTTTCATTAGTTCGACTAACTCTATAGTGGCCATTCAATAAGGGGTCTTCGATATAGGCCTTGATCCAGGAATCAAATCAATAGAAAACTCAACTTCTCGTTCTGGAGGATGTCCAGGTAAATCTTCCGGAAATACATCTACAAATTCTTTCACAACAGGTACATCCTCTATTTGAACATTCCTTTCCTCACCGACAGTTATTTCATTCTCTTCCTCCCCAATAATTGAATTAAGATGAGCTACTGGGGGTGGATCTAAATAAGAATTAGGTGGTGACGATTCTGCTCCAAAAATAAGGCGTTCCTTATCATTATCATCAAGAATCGTAACCTCTTTCTTCTTACAATAAATCTTCGCATCATAGTCCGAAAGCCAGTCCATGCCGAGGATTATATCAAACTCAATCATAGGTATGACGATGAGATCAGCAGATAATGAAAATTTATGTGCTCTAATGGGGACTGATTCACAAATATTTGTTGCAACGATACTCCCCTTAGGAGTTTTAACAGACAACTCCCTTATTAAATCAAATTGGAAATATCTAATTTTCTTAGCAAACTGGGAAGATATGAAACAATGTGATGATCCAGAATCAAATAATGCATTTTCTAAACTTGAGGAAACCATTAAATTACCTGCCACCACGTCTTTCGGAACTTCTACCTCAGCAGTAGTGATAGCATAAGCCTGGCCTTGATCCCTTGGCCTTTTCTGAGGTAAGTTCTCCTGACGCTTAGGGCATGCATTTGCATAATGCCCCATCTCCCTGCAATTGTAGCACTGATCGTTGGTAGCTTCCTTCTTCCCCTTGCAATCATGAGCTTGGTGGCCTTTTTCACCACACTAGTAACAGACTCCCATTCCCTTCAAGCAAGTACCTGGGTGTTTCTTCCCACATTTACCACATGATGGATATTCAACCTTTCCATTCTTCCCCTTATTTCCATTCCCAGATTGATCAGTAGGTCTCTTCTTCTCTTGCTTTTCTTTAAAGTCATAAGACTTAGAGAATTCCTTTTCGGTCTTGATAGCACATGAGACAATGTCTTCGTACGATGAAAAGGATTGTGAGACTAACGCTCGACAGAGAAATGGTTTTAACCCATCAAAGAAACGATCAATCTTACTTCTTGGGTTGCGAATATAATCTCCTGCATACCTCGCAAACCTTGTAATGTTAGCCTCATACTTTGTGACATTATCATCCTCCTTTTGTCTCAGACTCAGAAATTGCCTTTCCATATCTGCTCGATGGTCGCGAGGAAAGTATTTTTCTAAAAACAGATCTTTGAAATCCCTCCATTCCATATTTGATACTTCATCATCTTCCTTCGTATTTTGAATCAATGACCACCATTGATCAGCATCTCCAGTGAGGCGGTAAACTGCCATGATAACTTTTTCCCTTTCACTGCTCCCCAAAGCCTGAAATATTTTCTCTAGGGAAAATATCCATTGCTCAGCTACTAAGGGATTTGTATTCCCATTGAACGTTGGTGGTTGTTGCCTCATGAATCGATCTAACATTGATCCTCCACACTGCGGATCAGGGTGCTCCATACGGGTAAGGTTATTATTCATAACCTGAGTAAGTTGTCCCACTATGGTGATTAGCTGATCAGCACCAGTTGTATCACCAGCCCCACTATAATTATCTTGAGCAGGAGGGCAATCCCTACATGGAGTGCGTGCATTGATACGGTTTCCATTTCTTCCACTAGGCGCCATTTCTAAACAATGGCATAAACTAGATTAGTTTATGAATCAAAATACATAATCCCATACTTATAAAACACTTAACATAAATTGAACTATTTATGGATATAATCCATAATCATAAGAATGTTTTCTTTGAGGATGTATATACTCATCATCCCTTCAAAATGATTTGTAAAGAAAATGAGAGTTATCCTAAGCATATCCCCCGGGAGTGTCGTAACCAAGAGTGCAGCAAGGCCCTTTGTCGTGCACCAGTTCTCGTTCGAGTCTAGCTCAAAGCGGTGTTTTCGGGTTTTACCCCTAGGTACATCTGTGCCAGATCCGCCTCTACCTGCTCATATCCAGACAGGGATGTATTGCTCGGAAAACTCACAAAATCTCTACAATACCAAAATTCTAGGAAGTTCTTCTATACTAATCCTCAAAGTTCATCTTAGGTCTACGTGCTCTAATCAGAGTTTTTCTAAATCTAGTTTCCAAGGCTTGTACTAAAATTCCTCTGATACCAACTGTAACGCCACGACCCCAGTTACCCAGAGTCGGTGCATTATTACATAACATTGGCATGATCACAAGAAAGATCAAATCTCGAAAGACCAATTGGTTTAGTAGCCTGGGAAACACTAGGTATATTCATAAGTTTTAAATTACATCATAAAATGAAAAACTACTACAATAACATAATGTTTCCACAATCCACACTATTAACCCCTCATAAAATCCCTGCAGGTCATTCATAACTTACTTCTTCACATCCTGGGAAAAATAAAACATAGAAAAGGGGTGAGCTCAAATGCCCAGTAAGGATAACAATATAGCGGAAACTTTCATAAATAAGAATAAACATTTAAGGCAATGTATAACTAAAACAAAAGCCTTTTAAATATGAACTTTCAACATGGTATGGCATAAATAAAATGAAATAATTCCATTTACTTATTCACATGGATATTCTACTAATCGAATAATCACATGCAAAAATCAATAACCACTTTCATAATGTTGGAATGCATAATGCTAGACTATCATAACCACATAGCCAAGGCCTCATGCCAAGACTACAAATAAGATTTTGTCAAGGCCTTGTGCCAAGACACTAGTTTGTCTCATGAGACCTACCGATGCATCGAGGAGCTATAGCGGGCTCCACCCGTCACTTATTATGTCCAATGCATTCCCATATGAAAAGGTTTAAACATAACATAAACATTCGTATTAAAACTAGCATACGAAATGTCAATACTTTCACCATAAACTATGAATGGTATAAAAATAGCACATCCACATTCAAACATATCACAAAACCTTCAATACAATATATAAGTTTTGTATCATAATAAATCAACTTCAAATAATCTTAAAATCCATCAAAGGATGTTGACATAGATGAAATCAAAATTCTTTTAAAAGAAATATCTCCTTTTATTTTGAAATCATTTAAGATCCATATAAAATAAAACATTTTCTTTGAAAATATTCTTATAAGCTTGTAAGGGAAGCTTTGAATATTTTATAACGGCGTAAAATAACCGCACCCGCCGTATAAGTTAAAAAAACATTCTTACCTCAATTCTGTCGAAAAGGTTAAAAAGGACCTTGTTTTGAAAACGACGGAAAGATTCCTTTATAAACCTCTTATAAAAAGTCAAACAAGGGTATAAATGACTTTAACCCATATTCTTGTAAATAGTAAAAATGTTTTCAAATACATTTTTAAGAAACATGGATGTGGATGATAAAGATATCCCAGTAGATTATTACGTATAAACAACCTCGGATAATGAAGAGATTGTGAAATAACCCTTACCTTGTACTTTTCCTTTGTTGGGGTCGGTTAACCTCCTGTATAATGGTGAAATAATTGTTATTAAATTATACAAGAATCATATACATTAATATGATATCATATATGATCTTTTAACATTGCTTTATTAATAATATCTTAGTATTATCGTCGTTTCAGGTGATAATCGATTCGTTCTTCTTAAATGTTTGGTTACGTAAGACATGTTTGTAATGGATAGATTAAATCTTATTCATAATCCGAATGATATTAACATTATTTTTAACCCTAAAATGATAATAATACTTGAATGGATACGAGGGAGGATGGATCTCACCGCGTTCGTGGATACGGTAGTCCGTACGTACGCACGAACGCTACTTCCATTTAATTTTTATTTTAAAAGAATTGAATCCAAATGATACATAGGTATATTACTATTCCAGTATAATATAATATTTTATATATGTTACTTAAGTTCATTAACACCATCCTTTATACGTTCCATGTGTGGTATGAACGAGTCATATCATTTTAAGGGGGCGGTAGTCCGCACTTCCTCAAATGAAATTATCGTATGTATATACAACATGAAACGAATAATGGTATGAAATAAAATGGAATTACAGAAGCTTATATATAAAATATATATCATTAATATCATATTTAATTACAGTTCCATCATAATGGCCACCATGAGAGGCGGTAAGATTTATTTGAACAATCATCGTTTCGTGAGGCGTTAGTTTTCCATCCACAGAAACATTATGTTCATCATCCATTAGATGGAGTTGTGTGTATGTGTAGTTTCAATACTTCTTATAACAACATCCTAGTATGTTGAGGATACTGGTGTTGTTACAAAAAAAAGGAAATAAAAAGAGTTTGGGGGTTGGAGAAGCAAAATAAAGGAAAATAATTTAAGAGAAATCGTTACCTTTAATTTAGGTAACTCACTTTGGTTGGAACCAAAGGACTTCTTGAAATGATTTCTGCCTAAGGGGAAGCTTCAAGGAGGAGGAGAGGGATGTGGGGAGCTTAGTTGGGCAGAGTTTGGACGAGCCAAGTGGCTTGAGAGGTGTGAGGAATGAGTAGAAGTGGTCTCCTTTTATAAGGGAGAAGAGGGGATCTTTAGGAAAGAGTGAAAGTATTACTTTATAATATAATTATATTCGGTTTATAATGGTCCAAAAATCATTGAGGTCGAAGATAAGATGACTAATATTCTAAATAACATCAACCAATAAAAATTGGACAGGTTTTAGATAATATTTTAATCATTATAATCTTATTTATTTAAATGATTTATTAATGAGGTAAACATTGCATCATTATTGTGTCATTAATAATTTAAATTATTTGATGTCTAAAAATTATAAATAAAATATCATTATGTAGGAAATCTTTTTATCTTTCTAATGAATATTTATAATCTAAAATCCAACATGTATAACCCTATGTAAAAATTGTTCTTCTAAAAGATGTAAGCTTATGCCATTTTTATTTTTATTTTAACTTTATTAATATAAAGTGTCCCTACCACATACAAGTGGCTCCAAGGGGTCCCCAAATTCACCCAAGGATGCTCATGGTCGGGTATGTGTCCACAAATAAGGTTAGGACACGTTTTAGGGTAATTTTGTATTATTATAATATTATTTGTTTAACCCTTATTTACCGGATTTACCCTTAACCATGGTAAATAAAATATTTACCACAGTAATTATTCAAAATGTCTAAAAATAAAAGTTACCTATTTACACAATTTGGACATCCTGATTCCAAATATGGAATCCATTTTTCTAAATTCAAAACACAGAATTGGCAGAAATTAATTTAAAATTAATTCCCGCTGTCAAAACAAAAAACGTGTTTTTAAGAGGTAATAACTATCAAAAGATTGACACTTGTTTATGTTCGGTTTAATTGTAAAATTATGTCCAATGACCAACATTATATTAAATGGTAAAAATATATTCTAAATATACTTTAAAACAACTCAAATTCACAATTTATCACTATTAATTATTTTGATTAAAAAAGTTGTTTTTAATTAAAATTTAGTAATTTTCACTATTCATCAAAATATAAAAGTTATCCGAAAAGTACCAAAATTTCACCCTAGGCTAATTTCAATATTCCGAATCCAAAAATGAAGTCCATTTTCAAATATAAAATATATATAATTTCAAAAAGTAGGTATTACTATTCATAACGGCTAGTTTGATTAGTTGTGGTGTGTGTTAGAACTCGAGGTTGCGTACAACACACGCTATCGCATTATTCGAAGGGAAACGTACCGTAGAAGCTTGGGGTGTTACAGGAAGGAATATTTTTAATGAATTAGTACAAGATCAATGGTTATAAAAAATATAAAATGTTTTCAAAATCTCTTTAATTATCTGATCATGAGATGGCCATTAAAAATTGAAATAATAAGAAAGTAAAATAACGACTTAAAATAATATCAATGATTTATTTAATGGATATCATTAATACTAAATCTTATGAAAATTTGTTAACTTTTATGATTTTTCTATGTGGTCAAACGTAGAATATGTTATCGATATTTATAGTGTTTAAGTGGGATAATATAATTTTTTATTAATAAAACCATTTTTAAGGATTTAATTCTTATATATATGGGTTTAGTGTTACTAGGTGATAGCTTCGAGGTTATTTGTGTTGGGAATGGGACTTCATATGTGCAGAGTTGATCAGAAAAATAGAGTGTACATTCATTGATTTGAATGATAGTAGACATATTTTCATATCAGTTTTTATAATAATAATGGTTTGAAAAGGTGATAAAATTAATATATATTTAGTTTGTATGATAGAAATGGTTTATTAATATGGTTAAATGAATAATATTTAGAAGTGATCATATGAATTTAGGATCATACCATGTTTTTCAGATGAATTAGTGACTGGATAGAAAATTTATTTTAAATATTCATGAGGAAGTTCATTCTAATAGTTTCCCAGCAATGTTAAGAGAAATAATAATAATATCAATGATATCATGATTGAATAATTTAAGGATATTAGTGGCAACTTTGATGCATGTTCCAAAAGGTTCTTTTTATTGTCACAAAACTTGTTATATCATTACTCTATAAGAGGATAACATATATTGTTGATTAAATATTGTTCTATTCATGTAAAACGTTTCACCCACCCCCTTATTTACATAAATATTAAATTTATTGTGTATTTTGATCTTATGTAAAACATGGGTGATTTTGGTTTGTTGTTGGGATATTTTTTGTTTTACTGTATGTGTATTAAAGACTGAATGGTTTGATAATAGTTATTAAAAACCTTGGATAACATCTATTAACCCATTTAGGGTGTATTACAGAGTCAAATGGTTGGTTTACAGTAGTAACATGGTTTTTATGAATTACTATACATCTCAGGTGATATTAAAAAAAAGAAACATAGAAAAAAAATTATTGGCACATGATTTTCTAATTAGGGTTACCAATAAAATGTGGTATTATCTTTATAAAAGAAGCACCACACTATCAGAATTTTTTTTGAAAACAATTTGTACTATGTAATGTTGTTACCTATGTTGTCGAGTAATAAAATATGTGTCTACCTATGTTTTCAAGTTTCCCATGATCATTTGGTGCACTATTTAATCGACTGGGTAGCCTAACCATTTGATGTGTAGAAAATGACCCAGAAATTAATGTTTAATCTATTTTAATGTCCTAAAATACTAATTTTACCCCTATTCTTATATGGTATTGTATTCCCCTTACCCATAGTCATTTAAGGTGATTCCTCTAGATCCAGATATATATTTTTTCATATCTATGTGCATTGGAGTTCAAAACTAAATTATAGGTAATTTTTCATCATTTTCATTCATATATCATATCATATACTCTCTAATAGACACATATATCATATCAAATATGGATATATTTCCATCCACGTATGGTATGTTTGATGAGATATGGTTGAATTTTTTGATGGTATGGTAATGTGAGATTACATCTAGAATACCACAATGTTGTTCTGGATTCATTAGATGTTGTGAGGTAGTAGTCATATCTCCCTTCTATATCTAATCCTGTATATGTGTGGTTAATTTTGTTTATTTATTTCATTAATCCATTATGGAAACATTGTGTGATTTTTATAGGTAACCCATATTTGTTTGTTTTCTAGAAATGCATAGGTATTTGATGTCATTTGGAAAACCCCTTTGTTATAATTTTAAAATGTTAGTCTTAAATTTATTTTTTCATTTTGATCTAAGTAATGTTTTTGATGAAATGATATCAAGAATGAATCATTAAATATAAAATTTTGTTCAATTTAAACAATAATGCATTTGATATAATCTATAATGTGGTTATACATCAACAGGAAGTACCACCATCAAAGTGGGACGAAGTATGGCTGTGATATACCAACATCAATGTAAAACACCATGATTTAGTGAGCGTGTTTGGGTAATTATAGAAATATATTATAAAATTTTTTAGGAATTATTTCAGGTTTTATTATTATTTCAATGGAAAATCGTTGTGGTTTTGATTTAGACATGCTTATTGATTTTCCAACTAATTTATAAATAATAGGGAATGTTATTAATTTTATAGTGGAATTAGTTGGGAATAATTTGGGGATTTCATATTGCATTTATAATCATCCAATATATGGGAACAACAGTTTATTTTTAAATATAATCTTTTGAGACATAGGTAAAAGGATGGTATCATATTTATATATTGATTCCTCTATATTCAGATGGTGGGGAATATAGAGTTGGGTCATAGAGCTAGTTTGGGAGTGTTTTATGATGATGCAAATTTAGTGGCATTGGGGGCTTCTCATATTTTTTTCTTTACATATATTATTACCATTGTTACTTTTATTTTAATATTTCATAGAGTGGTACCATTTTTTTAATATTTACTCATGCCTCATATTGATGGGTTGGATGTTTTTTTTAATTATAGTAATTTTATTTCTAAAGGGGAAATCATCCCCCACTATTATTTTAAGACCTTCGATATTATTTTCTGCATTTGGTGCCCTGGGGATGTATGATAAGTCTAGTGTCAGTCTGTCATTTCAAGAACCTATGAAGAGGTTGGCGATGTTTCAAATAGTATTAGTCTTGGTTAGTTGGTCTATCATTTGGAATGGTATCAAGTATATTATAATTCAAGGACATGAATTTTATACCTAAAAAATACACATGTAAACTTTTTATGATACCAATAATATTACTTAGGGATTTTGTGTAAATATGTTATCTAACACACACATATGTGTGTCTTCCACTCATCAGAATGGGTTTAGCCGCTAAGGATCGTATATTACTCCTTAGTTGTGATAATTACCATTAAGAAAAAATTGTTCATCTTCAATTGTATAATATATGGAAAATGATTGAAATGTTTACAATTATTGGAATTTGAAAAAATGGTTAATTTAATTACTAATATGGTAATTTAGAAATATGAATGCCATCAATTTCATGTGAGTGATGGATAATTTGTGTTTTTTTTATTGTTATAGAAACTGGAATTGGTAAACATCAATGAAATCAATCAGAGGAGGCTGTATAATATCGGGTTGCATGTGATCCAATTGTGAACTAGAAAAAATTTCATAGAATCAATGAGGGGTGTCCAATCCTTCATAGAAAAAATAAAATTGATGAATCCTTAAATGTAGATCACTAGGTTGATTTTAAAATTTAGGACCCTCAATCCATTATGGGGGGTCAAGAGAATGAAAAGGTGGTGTTATGGATAATCATGAGGAATAAATCATCAATTTCCTTGGAACACAATCAAAAAAAAATTCATGTTGGAAATATATATGATAAAGGATCTAGTAGGACACTGGTTGTATTTTGATATTAAGGACAATTTTTTCTAAAGGATTACATGGGTGGACATACAAGTTTTTTTAAACAACCAAGTCTATATTAACACATTATAGATATCAAGAAATATATTTGTTTCCCATTATCAATGGAATTGATTAATGATGGAGTATGAATTTAGTTTTATGATCCTTGTTTTTTCACAAGGGGTAGATGTAACTGAATACTCGAGGGAACATTCTATTTAAACGGGGATGAAACAAAAAAATATCTCAATGATTATTTTCTTTTATATTATAGAATATATAGAGGTGATTAATATAGAGACTATGGAAGAATATTTTATATCTCTAAATATGGTCTGTGGGAGAATGTTTATCATAATTAGAATATGATGGAACTCTAAATTCAAGAATAAGTGAAAGAGGCACCATTACGTTTAATGTTGTGTTATATATAAAAATCTAGCTAAGTGAATTGTTAAAATATCTAATAGACCAAATATGTGCTCTTATATTTTCAATGTAGTTCCCTTGAGAATAAAAAATTACATTGTTCAATAAAACATTGATAAAGTCCCAAATCTTTCTAGATGGTACATTATTACTGTTTTCTTCACAGTTTCCCAATTATGTTGCTGGAAACACATATTCCATCTCTATAACATGTAATTATTTGATGGTATTATCTCAGAAAAATAATTATCTCCCTAAATCTATGAGAGTAAGAGTAATTATAGGGACACCATGACTCGACCTTCTATGAAATTTCAATAGAGAAAAAGAGAAAGGATCATCAAGTAATAAATTTATGGTGCTGAGTAGAAAATCAAAGATGATAAATCTAGTCATTTGATGATGCGAGGTATGAATAATTTTAATTCCACACTTATGCATGAATTTTTTGTAAGGGTTGATTCACAATCTTCTATTTCCCTCTTGCTTCATTCATCTTATGAATTTTCATATTTATATGACTACTTATTTATTCATCAATTAAACTACTCATGGATAATGTGGGGGTTGATATTTTATGAGTGTAGCATAATCAATGACCATATATGGTGATTAAATGGTTTGGGACTTCTCTATTCTAGAGATGGGCATCGATGACCAGATTTGGGGGATAGATTAGTAGACATCACTCAAGGACCATAGTGATTGTTCATCCATTCTAGTTAGTTTCACACCTTATAATATTGTTAATATTACCATTAATAGAGATTTGGAAGGGAACAACCCCATTTCCCCTCATTCCTATAGGAATTGACCAAAAATATAATTCAAACTGTGTAACTAAATTTATGATTTTTAATGTAATGTGTTCATCCATCCGAATATGTATTCATATAGATGAATGGTTATTTTTTTAATGAATGTGGATATGAAATTTCATATTTTTTTTATAATCATAATCTTAATCTTGTTTCAAAATATAATTCATATCTATATCTATGAATGAATGAAAAGATACATCAATTTAGTAGAGAGCAGTGGATCTATTAAATTGATTTATGAATAGTGTATCATATACATTGAGTTTGGAATATGGATTTCCTAAAAAAAATTCCTAAGAAGTTGTTATTTGTGAATGCCCTTTTATATATTTATGTTTTTTATTACATGTATCCAATTTATAGTCATGAATATAATGAACACTCCTATAATTTTTTGGGAAAATCATTTAATACTAGCACTCTATATTTTTATTTTATCATTATATATAGTTAAAATAATGTTATAGTTTCTATTTCATATGAAATATAAAATTTTTTTCGATAATTTATTCAACTATGTTCAAATATAATTATATTTCTAGAATGAAATAATTTTTTCCCGAACATACTACGTGATTTAGGTTTCAAAAAACATTATTTATATTATTTCATTTTAATTTATTCATAATTAAATATATTTTTACATATGTTTTATGGATCTTATTATAATGAAATTTTTTCATTTGGATATCCTATAGATTTATTTACATTGAATTACACTAAAAAGATGTATGAATATATTGTTTATATGCTATAAAAAGTTCATATTTTTATGATTTTTTTAGAATTTTAAAATTTCCATATATTATTTTTTTGTTTATGTAATCTATTTAAATATACCTAAATATTTGATGAATATTATTTAGTTAGAAATATAATATGTTTTTTACATTTATATCACGGTTATATAAACCCAAAAGTGAAATTTAGATACATTAAAAAATAGATGACGTTGTGAAACATTTCAATTATTTTTTCAGAATTTCATGATTATATATTTCGCCGTCGGTTTTCATATATCACGATATATATATATTATTGAAGAAATAATTAATTGTGTTTAAATTTACCAAAAATTAACCACATTTCATTATTCTGGTCCTTTTTAATGTCTGTCATTTTTATGGATTAATAACCAAGGAAATTTATTTGGAAAATCCACTTATTAGAATATTTAACTACTATTCTTCATGTCCTTCCTATAGATATATTTGATCATGGATGATTCAATATCACATGTTTTTCATGAAAACTGAAGAATCAATATTATGATCATTAATGGTTTTTCTGCCTTGCTCATGTATCTTCTTCCCTTTAGAATGACATAACCTACATGGCCCCTAGTTCTATACCATATGTTTGATACCAGATACACCATCTTCACCACCATATCTCTATAAGTATTGATGATAAAAAAATTTTTAATGGAGTTAGTACTTCATGATGGTAGATATCATTAACTCATAAAATTGTATCAGTCATTCTACTTTTTATGGTGGCATCATAACTATAATAGTAGAACCTTAATAAATGAATGTGTCGTCTTAATAATCTTTAATTGTGTCATGGAGTAATCTAAATAATGTTATAGTTCATTCACCCTTTCTGTAATGGTATATCTCCCTCATATACCATTTCTCAACGGTAGAACTTCTACCTGATTATATATGCATATATATAATGGTTTTCTAATCTATGACTCCATGGTAGATCATCCATCCTTCATGTGACAACGGAGTGAAATAGAGTATCAATGTTAGTTCTAATATCCTTCCTTTAATAGTACATAATCTCATTCATGTGATGGTAACACCTCATCCAAACAACAGAAGTACCATTATGTGAATGTAGCGTCATCTTGCAATATTAGATCCTACCACATCAGAAGGAATCACCACTAGAAGCCTTAAAAAAGGTACTTTAATGATAGAATTGGTGAGATGATGTCACAATATCACTCCTTTACTGGTAGAACCATTTCACTATGACAGTAGTACCACAATTCAATTTGATATTAGAAATATATATCTACTACTTGGTTGTATAATTTATACCATCCCAAGTTATTTATATTTTTTTATAAAATATTGTGATGCTCTATTTTTTCTATTTTAAAATTTATGTATATTTATAATAGTTATTTATAATATTTTATTTTTTATATAATTATTTAATTATCATGTTTCGTCATTTTAATATATTTATATATTATTTTGATCATGATTTAATACTGTTTTAATAATATTTCATAGAAACAATATGTATATATATATATATTAATATTTGTGATTATTTTTCATCATTGTATCAAAATATATTTTAAATAATTTTAAATATTTTCAATTTTTATTCAATATATTTCAAACATAGAATATATTTTTTAATAATTTATGTATTTATATTGATTGTGTTCTATTGTTTTGTTGACAATTAATCAAATTTTGATATTGAACGTTTAATTTGGCTAATTTTGAATGGTTATTTTAAAATTATTCATGACAAATTATTATGGATATTATATTATTCTTATAAGGTATAATTAAATTATATTTGAATTGGTCATTATGTTTTTAATTCATAATAAATTCACAATTACTATGGATAAAATTCCCACATGAATAATTTATAGCATTAACAATATTACCTAGTTAGATATTTTATTATTTTTTTAATGATTGTATTTATTGATTTCTAGATGTATTTAAAGAACATAAATGTTGATAAAATATTTGACAATGTATTTTTAATTTGGTAAAAATCATTGAACATTCATAGTGTTATACAATCAATAATGTAAAATTTGATACTATGTTTTATCATCTATAAGATCTCTCAATTTCGGAATTACATCTTCCTCAAATTATAATTATGAGAGAAGGTGTCCTAATCATCCACTAAATATCCATTTCATGTTATTTCTTCATTTACATTCTATATCAACATTTTTCTTATGTCGGTAATATATTTTCATATCTTTCAGACACACTTAATTTTTTATACATACAATATTAACGAATAGAATATATTTGTCTCTTCAATAGGTTGTGACACCCAGATTTTAATTTCAATTGCATTAGGGCAGTGACTCCCATTTTCTATGGTCGATGATGTATTTGGGCTATGAAATATGGTATAAATGTATGATTCATTGTTGTTGTACCTCTACTGTATACAAAAGGATTTTGTAATTGGGTTATGATTCCCTATTTAAAATCATATTAGTGAATGACCAATCTCCCACCAATTAGAGAGGTATAAGAGTATAGTGGGACCAAATTAGACCATAATATAATAAAACATATATACATGGTCTTTTTTGAATTTTGCAGCTAATATAATGCATGAATTAGCTTTCTTTATTAATTAAGATAATCAATAATTTTAATTTCTAATTTTAATCTAATGTATTCACCCCCCTTTAATCCACCTAACTTTACCCTATCTGACAAAGAAATTAGTATTATTGTATGTTTCTTTTTTATATATCCAATACTTATATATTATATTTTGTTTATATTTTTTATGGTAACATATTCGTAGAACTACTAATTTAATGAAAATATCTTTATGATGGAATGAATTAATAAAAACAATTATTGGATTCCTCATTATCCACCTCACTTTTATCGAAATGATTATAGATACTAGAGATATAGAATTGATGAATACCTAAAATAGTTAATACTAATTTGGAGGTTGATAATTTAAAAATATTATGCACTACCATACGCTAACCTTGATATAGGGAATAAAATTACCCTACAAAATATTTTTTAAATTTTGAAATTTTTAATATTTTTTTAAAAAATATTAATAGTAGTGTTATTTGTCAAACGTGTTCATGCATGATATATCATGATATATGGAATATTCTACAAGTTACTATCCCTGGATAAGATATTTTTATTTGATCTACACTTGGAATACATTGAGCATAGTACCATGAATTCATGATGGGTGAAAATGAATATGTGATTAAAATATTCCACAAACTCAAAGGAATGGTGAATAGAATGAATTCACATGGGGATGATTTAGAAAGTATACTAATTGTTTAACAAGTCCAATAGGCTTTACTGAAGATACAATTTGAAAATATTAATTCCATTGATGACTAAAAGAACATCATCAAGTACACTAATGATATATTTATTAGATCACTATTTAAGTATTATGTGGAAATGAAGAACATAATTGAGGGGGAGACAATGAAAGGAACGTGTATAAAATTAATATATGTGAATGTTTTTTATGCTAAATCATTTGAATATGATCTATATAATATTGAAAAATAATATATGTGCCAAATTCTCAATGTTTTCTATAAATAAATCGAGATTAAAATATTTAATAATTTATTTATAATAAAACCAGAAAAAGAAAAATAAAAGGGTGATAATAAATGTATTATTTATTACCAGGATTAAAATGTTACTAATATTGACTATATAAATAAACAGAAGATAATTCCTAAATATTCAACACTAATTAACTCTTAAAATTAATAAATGAAAGAAAAAAATTCATTAAAATGTTTTTAGAGTTACACTAAAAACTGATTCTAGTGATGTATCTATAAATGAGAAAGAAAATTATATGTCAAGATTAATGTCATCTACAAATAAGGTTAGTGATACTAGATTTCATTTTGGGATTTTTGATTCTAATTATGATTATGAATTTATGATTATTTATTTAAATCCAAAAATTGAAAGATTTGGAAATGTTTTTTTTCAAATATGCTAATCTATATATTAATATCAACCCAAATCATGAGAAACATAATTATTAAAATAAAATAATTTCCCTTGAGATTGAAATATTAATAATACACTTGAAATTATCATTATAATGTTGTTGATAATTTAAAATCTTCAAATGATTTGAATGAAATAAAAAAAATAATGTTGAATGTCTTTAAAAAACATTGTATTACTTTTTTCAAGGCCATGAAATATATTTTATGATGATTTAATTGAATAATATAAAAAACAATAATTATTGTAGTGGTTATTATAATATATTACCCAAAATTTATATAAATCACATTGTTAAATTTAATAAATGGTTATATTTAAAATTTTATTTTTTAAAATGTGGCATGAATGGTAACTATTTAATTTATTTTTCTCATAGATTCACACAACATTTAGAATTTTAAAAAAACTATACATTTATAAATATTTTTTTATCAAGTGTACCATAAAAAAAATTTAAAAACAGAATGAGTAATTAAAAATTATATTACTAATATGTCTCAATCCAGAATTCATTAGGTTAAACAAGTCATGCAACTCATTTTTCTAGGAAAAATGCCTTGGATATTTCAAGAATGAAATCTTTTACATGGAAAATCGATTATATTTGAATATTAATTGAGACTCATTAATATCTACCACTTAAAATATATTTAAGGGAAGAAATATTATATTTGGAGACAATTATAAAGGCGATGTAAATGGTTTTGATAGTGTGGGTATTTTAAATTATAATTTTATTTCAAAAATTTATTTGATGAAAGATTAAAACATAAATTAATTAGAATATATAAATTATGTGACATTGGAAAGGATGTTAAATTTAAAAAATTATAATTATATTTTTTGGATAATTATTTTTTTATGCTATCCAAAATAGAAATATTTATACTATTTAATTTTAAAATCTAACAGTTTAACATTTTAAGTGTTTTAATACTTTCCAGAGTGATAAAATAATTTGTAACTGATAATTAGGAAAATTTTATTTCATAATATTATGTAATATATCTAATCATTAGAATATGTTATATAAATCATCCCTCAAGAATGAATAATGTCATGTTTGTGATGCTTACAAAAAAGAAAAAATGAACATTTATATTATAGCCTATAAATAAGATAAGTAGTAATATATTATTACAATTACTAAAACAAGATTTATTGGGCCCCACTAAATTTTATATTTTAAAAATAAAGAATATAATTTAGTTATTGTTGAGGGTTATAATATATTTAAATTGGTTTACTTTCTCATGCATAGAGATAATACATTATCAATTTTTAATTTTTTTGTTACATAGTTTAAAATTAAAAAGTTAGAATGATTATTTATATTTATAATGTTAATGGTAAGAAAATTACAAAAAATAAATTTGAAAGTTTTTTTAATATACCTGAAACAGTACTGCCAAATATGGTGCAAAATTCATAAACATTACATTATCGACTTCGATACCGATAAATGTGACCAAATTTCATCGTATACAAACCATACAATATTAAAATTTAAAAAAAAAGATAACATACATTTTTGAGGGCCTTTTAGGAATATATTTATACATAATTTGGAAAATCACTTACATAAAAAATTACAATGATATTAAATGAGCATTTATCCCACTTAACAATGATTATTTTATCATTAATTCATAATCATCATCCATATGAAATCTCCTCTATAAATAATTCATTTAAGATAAGTTTTTATAACATGGGGAAAAAGGAAAAATAAGACTGTTGGGATGAAATGTATAGGAACAGAAAATGTAAGCATAAAAAAAAGAATTTTATTAGTGAGAATAAGAAGAGAATAAGGGTATAATAACATAATCAATGTGCATGAGTATAACATAAAAATATTCATATCCATAAAAAAAATATCATCGAACATGAAGAAATTTATTAATAATTTAACAATGTTAATAGTCATAAGAATCAGTAATCATGAACCATGTGATATCAACCTTTATCAAATGAGACATCAAAACCCTATAGTAATTTTTGACAAAAACGTGTTGGTATATTGGACATTATGATCATAAAAAACATACAGTACCCTTACATTACCCTTACAATAATAATAATAATATGAAAAAATACCAATATAATTCTCTATAGAATATAATCATTACCTAATACATTGGATGATTATCTAGTCACACCCACCACGTACGCTATGACATACATACCTAGAGCTATCTTGTTGCACCCATCATATATAATGTTTATGAACCACGA
The DNA here is from genome assembly GCA_963277665.1 of Viscum album. Classification (NCBI taxonomy): domain Eukaryota; kingdom Viridiplantae; phylum Streptophyta; class Magnoliopsida; order Santalales; family Viscaceae; genus Viscum; species Viscum album. The sequence continues at coordinate 1,736,081,611 of OY728121.1, read as the reverse complement.
CATGAATAATCTATAGAGTGATTTAATAATACAAATACTAGAAAATTATGTACTCTTCTATAAAATGACCAATACAAGTAAAATAAATGTGTTTCATGTCAATTTCTGTCAACTATAATTAACATGTGTAAAACTAATGGGTACTATAACAATGACATTTTAACATGATTTACCCACATAATAGAATCATGCTCTATATAAATCTAATTGAAAACATATTAATCTATATAGAGTAATAATAGTGATGGTATTATTAAAAACCCCCAATGGAGTACAAGTAACAACAATGGTTTTTGACATAGATGGATAGAAATAGAATTAAAAGATAAATATTTTTTTTTCAGAAAACAAAATTTTCATTTTGAAATCATTTTTATAAACACTAAAATTCCTAAAATATTATAAAACCCGTTTCTTTTAAAAAAACATAGAAAAAAATATCGGGAGTTTTAAAAATAATTGAATACAATTTGTGGTGAAAAAAATCACCCCTCTTGAATTTTTTTTAAAATATAATAAATTATTAAAATAATTCACTTTGAAAAATACATTTAGTAAAAATGAACATTCCTTTGTAATTGAAATATTTTTATAAATTTTCATTATTCAAAGCATGACGAGATGTTTTATTTCACATTTTAGTGGACAAAAAATGAGAATATTTTTAAAAATAACAATGGATTACTATTAACTAATTTTGAAAAAAGTAAAACATTGTTAATTTTTTTAATAATAGGAGAGTCATGATACAATTTTAATGAATTTTTATATGATATTTTTGTAGATACAAATTGATTTCCTACTAAATAGAGAAATGAAATCAGATTTCATTAAAATATTTTATAAATTATTTTGTGTTAGAAATTTTGTGGAAATATGTACTATTACTTTTAAATATCAGGAATGACAATATTTGGGTAAAATTAATTAGTTTCTTGAGATATGGATCATAATATATCATAATTTTATGCATCATCATAAACAAACCCTTTTAAAGGATGTGATTGTAACATAAGAATTACAACTAAGAAACATTGAATAGTAATTCCAATGAAATAATAACATTAAATTAAACATATAATATATTAAAATAATTACAATCATTATATAACAAATCTATTAGGTAGTATATACCCCTAATAAAATAATATAGGTTTATAATATAACATTCTTCTTAGTGAAGGAAAATTCGGAAAAAATATGATACTACTTTGGGAAATTTGAAACCATAAAACCATGAAAGAGATATCATAAAAGTTATATCTAAATACCCATAAATTTATATAAAATAATAATGAAATAGATTCATTGAAATTATGTAATCCACATAACATAATATGTTGTGAAAATGGAATATAAGCCACAAAAATAAAAGTGAGATGTGAAAGCCCTTACATCAAGTATGATTTTTCGAACATCTTCATTATCATCCTAAATAATAATATTATGTTAACTATTCACATACATATGAAAATTTATAAATTTTATTATTAATTTTTTAGGATATTTACATGTTATATAATATTATTAACAAATTAATTTTATATTAGTTGTTTTGGCCATAATTATAATTTGTGTCAAAAATTATGGTTGGTTCAATATGGTCAAATAGGTCATTATATAAACATATAAATAGTTAGTACCCATAAATAATTATAATATTTATAAATCTATTATAATATCAAAAAAATTCATGAATTATTGTTATGAAAAATTAATTCTATTACAATCACAGAGGGTGTAGTCCGTACGTTCATGTGAGTAATATTTCCATTATTCCATTATAATTATAGAAAAGAGGTATGTAATATGTTATACTTAATGAATTGTCATATTAAAATATATATAATATTATTTCTTTATATATATTTTTATATTTCATCTACTAGTTTTGGTGATGAAAATAGACTTACACCACTTCATGATGGTTGTAGTCCACACCTACACGAACGATGTTTTCAACCATATATAAAAAATGATATATTATACCTCTATAATGAATAATGTTTAAAGAATGCAACAAAAATTTCATTTTTCTCTCATATAATAATTAATATTATTCTTATTACCTTCCATTTAATGTGTTATTGAGAAAATCCATGACCTTGATTTGTGAGGTTGTAATCCTCTATAGACACAAATGATGTTATCGTATCCCCAATATAATGGAATTTAAAAAAGGATATATTTAAAATAATGACACCAAAAGTTTAAATATTTTATAAATATCATATATAGTCTTTATATCCATCATCATAATTATATGTGAAATGTTTTAATGATGGATTTAATGATATTAGTTTGTGATGTAGTATTTCTCCATACACATAAACATTCATTTTACAACCCATTTGATGGAAGTATATAAGTTTGTAGGAAATTCTATTAATATAAAAACATACCAATATATGTAATATAATGATCATATTATATCACCATGTTTTATTATTAATTTATTGTTTTGGGTAGTAAATATAAATAACGATTCCCATTGATGAACATTACCTCTACTTCATGTATCCTCAATAGGTTTTCACTAAATCCTTAATAGGAATGATTTCTAAAAAATAAGTCCTATAGGATGAGGGTATTGAATTTTAGAGGTAATTTTAGCATATATTGATAGATACAAGTAGGTTTTATTATGTGGTAAAGATAGGAGAGTAGGTGGCCATTTATAAGTGGTGGAAATGACATAATTGGAATTTTTGAAAAGAATTGTCTTCCCCCGTATTTTTCATTAAAAATGGTAAATAACAGACCATTATAGAACCATATAGGTCTAGTTGTATAATTATGTCTATAAAATCGTTTTTAGAAATGAATATAGGTCACCTTTAACCTTATATTCTAGTTTAATCGATAGTAAACCCATTTTTACCATAACTATGGTAAATAATTTATACTGTATTCACAATTTATATTGGACATAATTATTTTTAACATATTAGAAATGATCAATTTTTGATTCCAAATATGGAATTTATTTTTCAAAATTAAATTCATAGAAGTGTAAAAATTTAATTTAAAATTAATATAACATATGTGACGAGAATGAGGGATTTTCAAGAGAAAATGATCAAATGTTTACTATTCTATCTATAAAAATAATAAACATGAAAATGATAAATATGAACTAAATTGGATTTTATGTTGTAATTTTATTACAAATTTTTGTTTAAATACAAAGTCATATATAATTTAACTATATAAATATTTTTATGGAAAAAGGTGTGTTCAATTTAAATTCAGTATGTTTCAATATTCATAAAAATATATTTTTTTCAAAAAAATTATGAGAAAAAATTAAAAAATTATTATATTAAAAAATTATTTAATATAAATTTTATGAAATTGGATGAAATAAAATTCAATACAATACATATAGATGTGATTAAAAAGTAGGTTATATTATACTTTGTTTGTCAAGAAGAATGATGATTTTATATTAAATAAATGTCTTATAATTATAATTGTATGAATATAAAAAAAATTAAAATATAATCTATAAATTTCATTACAAAATTTCTTTAATATATATTATTTTAATTAATTAATTTAAATAATCATTATGTTCTTCAAAAGGGATTAAAAACCATTAAAAAATAAACATATACTAAAATCCAATATAAATATTTTAAAAAATACAATATGTTTGTTTGATATAAAAAAATTATACATAAATTAATTTATAAATAATTTCTAATTTAAATTAGATTATTTATTGAAAATAATTGAATGTTTTTCAAAATCGGTATTTTTTAACTGTTCACAAGAAAAACATTCTTTTTAGAAAAATTAAAAACAATCACTGAATGTAAATTTAGATATTTCAATTCCATAAGAAGTTATCTTTATAAAGTAAATTTTAATAATCTTCTAATATTTTCATATAATATTATTTTCATAAAATGAAATAAAAAATCATTTATGGTGAAAACATATTTTTTGTAAAATAAAATCTCATTACTAAAAATAGATTTATTATTCATTAAAAATTTATAAAAAATAATGTGATGTTGGATATATATATATATTTCAAAAATTTGATAAAACTATTCATACCCACCAATTTAATCCCTATTATATTATGTTTATATATTTCATAGGTCATTTAGGCTCTATGTTGTGTGTTGAATGTGCTATTGAACATAAGAATATTTGGGTTAAGTGTATTTTAAGTAATTGAAAAAAAAAATTATTTAAAAAAAATCATATAATAATTTCATAGGGAGTAACATTCATAACAATGTTCATTGTTGTATATCATTTGTGTTATCAAACATAATTTTATTATTTTAAATTCACGTGGTATTATGTCCCACAGTCTTTCAATAAATTGTATCCTTATAGTTTCAAAAATATGTTGTTAACAAATGGTTGGATATTTGAAATTAATTTTTGCTATAAGGCCACATAAAAAATGATTATAAAAACAACTTCTTGATAATTTATAATAAGAATTTCGATGTTCACCTTGAATAACATGCAAATAGGATTCTCAGATAGAGAACATAGGTAGAAAATGTTGTTATAAAAATTGAACAAAATAATAACTTTATATATATAGTGGTAGATGTCATTGATTATAAGAATGATATAGATAAATGCAATGAAAAGGGCCTAAAAAAGAAACTTTTTATAATTGAAAATACCATTTGATCTACAAAAATGAAGGTAACATAATTAATATTTTTCATGAACATTTCCCTATAGTTTAGGCATTATCATATCATATAGACTATGAAAATATATAAATAAATGAAAATGATGAAAATAATTTCATCTAATAACAAATTCACATCACAAAAATTATCTTTTTCTCCAAATGGTATATATTATGGAAGAAATTTTCATGCCTTAATCAGAGAACCAATCTTCTAAAGGATCATATAATACATAAAATAATAACAAGCTACTCCACCTATCATTAGACATTATCCAATAAAAATATAGACACCATATAGTAGGATTATTTCCAAAAAAACAATAGATATTAACAACCAAAATTTTATTGTAATACCCAATGTTCAACCAAAATCTCTTCATAAAAAAATATCCCTAATATTTATCCTACATTTTTAGACTTTGTTCAAAACCCATTGCTTTGAAGGATTCTATCATATATTATTCCCAAAAAATAAACCATTATTTTTTAACAAAAATACTACATGTTTTTTAAATAAAGAAAATATTTAGATGAAATAATGTCACACTAACATGTACAATTAGGCAAGGTAGTTGTAGGAACTAAAAACATTTACTTTATAAGTTTTGTGATCATGTCACATGAAATTTTTAATCTAATGGGTTTTCACCCAACCTTTAGGATATCTATTGTTTTCTTAATACATGAAAAAATGTTTTCAACTATAAATGACAATTCATATTGATCCAATGATTCAATAAAACACCAACATAAAATACCATATCCCAAAATATCATTAATAACCAAAAAATTTATATTACCTTAATTTTGGTTTCTATGATTTTAAACTTATGATCAACTATAATATATTGAACCTATGTTGCTATAAGATCCCAGCCATTTCTAGAGTCACATTGGCCACATTTTTAGGAACTTTTTGAAGATTTTAAGTACCATTGTTTTGGACTAGTGGCTAGGGGTGAATTTGGGTGAATTTTTATGGTAAAAAATAGACAATGGGTTATGCACGGTTTGCGCATGGTTTAACAAAAAATGTTCCTAAAACATTCAAATAGATAGGTCCGCATGGTTTCTGTATAGTTTGACCAATCATGGAACCAAACCATGCCAAATGTGAAAACCTAGACAGTTGGTTCCTTATTGACGACGCCGAGTTTTCCCTAACTGTGCACATTTTCTTAGGACACCATGTGTGCAGAATTTAATAACTAAAAATACATTTTAAAACCTCCAGAATGCTCATAGACTCCCATATTTCGACCTTCTCTCTGTCTAGAAATATTCTAGGTGTTCCAAGTTCCTTAATAAGGAATTCCATGTTGATCGATGAAACGTTCTTCCAGAATGAAATCTTGGAATGAAGATACACTCTATTCCAAATAAGAGGATTTCCTCCCGTTGCTTCTCTCGTTTATTACTCTATTGATTCATAATATTTTCACAGATTATTTCTATATTTTCTATGGATTTTAATATATTAGTTGACAACTAAATAAAGGATTGTAGATCTAGATCAATATTTGAATGATCTTGATATAATTGATCTAAATTTTGGATTCATGATTTAGATATGAAGCTACATCGATGACGTTGCACCGATCGAATTTGTGGGTATTTCATTAGGCTATCTTTTGTCAATAAAACAATGTTGGTGGTATGGATAGAACTCAAGTTCTCCTGAATATTACATATGAATATTAATATTTGAATTTTATAGCTTTCCATGATAATCATTTTCCAAAATTTGAGTAATTAGGAATGTTGAATTGACTGATGATTGCCTTGGTGATTAATTGATAATTGAATCACAGATCAAATGAAGGTGGTTTCCCAAATATATATGTTTTTATGATATTTTTTGTGGGTTGAGATATATTAATAGAGATATTGAATTTATTTTTTGATGATAATTAATTGGGGGAATTAATTATGAATTAATGTTGGGATATGAAGGATAATTAATTGTGGGAATTAATTATGTTCCATGATTTTGATCAATGTTAATTAATAATAAGAATTAATTGTGTTCCGTGATGTTCATCAAAGTTAATTAATATAGATAATCAATTATGACAAGTTGATATGTGATATGGACAATTAATTGTGAATAAATAATTATTAAAAAAAGACTTTTTTGATTGATTATTTAATTGATTACTTGTTTATTGGATTGTTTTGTTATTTAATTATTTATCTATCTAGTGGACATTGAAATTTTTAACTAATAAATGGATTTTTAGTGGAATTATTTGTGTGATTATTGTGAATTAAAGAATTATTAAATGGATGAGATTGTTTTTGTTCTTGAAATGGAGTTTTAGACCGATTAGATATTCTGAATTGGACATGTAGTTCCTCCTCCATAGCTATACAAGTGTGAGATTACGGGGTGATAGGAATGAATAACAGCACTGAATGTGATATAGAATGATGGGCATGGAGATATACATTTAATGTGATTTTGGGTGCTAGGCATGGAGACATACACATAATGAGAAGTGCGGTGCTAGGAATGACGACCTGCACCAAATGATTAATAACAATGATTTATGATTCAAATGGGAAACATGGATTGAAATTGGGCCTAATGTTATGACTAATTATTAAATGAAAATTTAATAACTAATTATTTATTCATTAAATTTTTTGTTTTATTAATCTTCTTGCATTACTTTTTTGCTGGAATCCATTTATACACCGTTGGTGGTGGCCTACCGAGTAGTAGTCCCACAATATTTAGGCTCTCAAATCATCACCAGAGTAGAAATTATTGTTTAGGAAATGATAAGAGAAAATCCCTAGGATAGGTTGTTGTTTTGGACTGGATAAAGGGAGATGGAAATAGGCATGGTTCAATACCCACATGGGATTCATTGGGTCTTTACTTTTATTTTCATTATAGACACTTGAAACTAGCATTGTAATATCATATTTTACCTTCCGGTTGAATATTGTATTTTATTTTTTGACTATAATATGGCATGGTATAATTATGGTAAGTTATACACCTCCACACTTGGTTTTTGTTGTTTTCATCCATTGGTATTTTTATTGTAATAAATGAGCCTACAGTCTCCTCAAGATTGACTTACCATACCCTCTCTACTAGTCGACACCCTCTATTGTATGGGGAGTTGTGCTTGAGGGCAGGTGGACATCCATCATGGAGAAAGATTTAGTGGAACCTTGGTTGGAATGTCAAAAAGTGGTATCAAAGGTCTTTTATTTTCATTATTATTCATTTTTCTTACTGTTTTGGGAAAGGTAAAAAAAGAGACTAGGAAGAGTCGAGGCTGGTAATGAGCTTGTGTACGGTAGTTGCAAAACCATATACAGGTGAAAATCCGAGTACTTAGGGTGGGATTATTTCGATTAATTATTTTTGTAATAGTTTGATATTATATCACCTTGAGTGAAACACTTGTGGTGAGATATGATATTTGTTTTTCCTATTATTGAATTTTATTTTGTGGCCTAAAGGGACACAATACATTAGTATGCATGGATCATTCTATGTACTCATAGGAAAATGGTTTATGGGTAAGTTGGTGAAAATGAACTATTTTTCCTTGATTTGGGATTGAAATAACGATGAAATAAAGAGAATAAATTGGGCTCTAAAGAGAACATTGATAGATGAAGTGAGTAAGATTAATTAATTAATAGTTGAATTAATTAATTTGATTTAGTGTTATTAATTAATGGTTGAATTAATTTATGAGATTTAATGTACCCAAGATAACAAATACCTATGAGTAGGATTGTTAGGGGTAGTGATAAGGCCTCATTGTTGACCATGTGGATAGAAAAGTGGATTGGATTGTTAAATCTTGTTGTGTTAGTTTCTCACCGTGCATAAATGTTTTTAGGTTGCATTAAGAGACCTAATACGTCTGGTTGAATTTGTATATATATTCCTCCATGATGCCTATTGAGGGATATACTAAGGGTTATGGCTCAAAATGAACATCCAAACAGGGATCCTGAGGCACCATTGGTGCAATAAGAAGATTCAAGGGAGCAGCTTCGAGAAAAATTTTCTCATTTCATGCAATTCTTGGAGAGATACCCAGTGCGGGTTCTGAAAATCATGTATGAGTTAACAAAGGAGTTTCAGATGGAGAACCCTCCAAAATTAACTATATAGGGTGGATTTAAGTGATATGAATACTGGATTTAATTCATAGAGATGATACATGACCATTTGGAAGATCCGGCTGGGATGAAGGTCATATTTGATGCTTATATTCTATAGGGGTTAGCGAAGCGCCAGTGGAATATTCATGTACAATCTAGACAGACTAGTGATATGTTATATAAGGAATTTCTATAGAATTTCGTGGAGCACATAAATAAAGAGTCGTTGAGATAAGATAATGAATTAGAGTTTATGCATTTGACTCAAGGAAGCATGTCCATAATTGATTACACTGAACGTTTCATCGATTTAAAACATTTTTCTCTAGGTTTTGTAGCATATGTGGATTCTTCAACAAAAATATTTCATGATGGACATAGGTTTAAAGTTATGTCCAAGGTAAATATCATTAGTTTGATGAATTTATATGAAGTTTTTAATTAGGTTCTTATTTCATTCTGTAATTTGAAGGAGGATTCCCATAATGGATAGGTAGTTGTAACTGAACAATCAGGGATTATGACTTATGAGTGCATCAAGCGCCTTTATGAGAATCATAGTAAGGTATGTGGAATGAATGGGGGATATTCTAGGGGAATGTTTCATCAGATCATACTCATGTGCTTCTCCACTAGTGCAGTAGGTAGAGACACTATCATACATATTGTCCTTGACCACCAGTGGTGTGATGATTCAGACGCATGTTGGGGAACCTAAAGATGTTCCGTAGGAAGCACCGACATTCTCTTCCTAAGAGAGTAGCATATTAGAGTCATAGTGTTGGATGGGATAATTATACAACATATTGATTTGGAAGATAGGGTTCTACTAGAAGATGTGGTAGAGGTAGTGGGCTTGGTGCATCAGGGTATGAAGGCCCATGTCAGTAGGGTGGTGCTACACATTGGAGTTAGACGACATCATAACGAAGAGGGGAAGGACCACATAATGCAGTAAAACCAACAATTTATTAGGGCGAGGATAGTCCATAGACATTGATTGATAATATTATAGTTTCTTCTACTTTAACTAGTGCCTTTTTCGATACATGCACCTCTTATTCAATTATATATGCAAATCATCATAATGGCATGATCATAGAAGAGGATTCTATAAGAAGGGTGATGAATATCGACACATTATTGGAAAAAAGTCTAGGGATATATTTTTATGAATGGAATTTTATCTAGATATCATAGAGTATAGTTTTCTTTGGGATATCTACGTCTATGATATTAGAGGCTTCGATATCATTATGTGTATGGACTGGATAGTCCAATACCAAGCCCATATTGTTTTTCCATAGATGAGTGAACTTTGTATCTCTAAAAGGTGACCAATATGTTCATCTTGGAAATGGGATATCCATGGAGGCTGAGATGGGACAATTATTGATTAGTTGGGAGCGCTCACAATCCATGTTGTTATTCATTTACAAGATGATAAGAGTGGTTGGAAAGACTTCCTTCCACCAGTGGTAGAACTATTTCAGTATTCCTTTAATAAATACTTTTCATGGATTCCACTGGAGAGAGATGTAGAATTCACTATTGAGCTCATGTCGGGGGCTGAGCCAGTATCAACTCAACCTTACAGAATAGTAGTGACTAAGCTTAATGTAGTCAAAACACAGTTATAGGAGTTGGAGGATAAAGGGTTTATCCGTCCAAGTACATCACATTTGGGATCACCTATTCTCCTTGAAATATATGCTGATGGGAGTTTATTCTTGTGTGCATCTTACCAGAAGTTGTATAAAATGACTGTGAATAACTAAAATACTCATTCACTTGTTTATTATTTGATTGACCATATAAAGGGGTCTTTTGTGTTCTCATATATCGATTTGAGATCATGGTATCATCAGGTGAGTGTTAGGACTTGTAATATAAAATTAATTATTTTCAGATGTAGGTTTGTACTTTATGATTTTTTTTAATGCTGTTTTGGTTGACAAATGCTCTAGTAGTATTTATGGCCTTGATGATGTTGAACCTTAATTCGTACATAGATCCGTTGGTGGTGGTGTTTTTGGATAACATATTTGTGTACTCAAAGTCTCACAGTGATCATGACCATCATCTTGACATTGTCCTAGGTATACTAAGAGTGTACCGAAGATACACCAAGCTATCAAAATGTCAATTTTAGATTGACATTGTGCACATTTTGGGGCTCATCAGCTCAGGATTCGGTGAGGTAGTGGACAAAAAAACATGAAAGTAGTGATTTCATGGAAGAAGCTCAAGAATTTTTTTGATATCAATAGCATTTTAGGATGAGTTGGTTATTTCTGGAGGTTCATCCAGTACATTTCTCTTTTAGCATCACCGCGTTCAGGTTTGAAAAAAATAGCGGTAAGGATTTTTTTGCTGGAAGCATGAGAGAATTCTTTCAAGGATTTGAAGAAGTGATGGACATCAACACTAATTTTGATCTTACCTGAGTCAGTTGAGGAGTACACTGTGTATTGTGATGATTCTGGGATTAGACCCAGAGTTGTGTTGATGCATGGGGATCGAGTCCTTGCTTATGGGTCTCGGTAGTTGAGGCCACATGAATGGAATTTCTATATTCATAACCTAGATCTGTCAATAGTGGTTTATGATATTAATCATTTGAGACTCTATATTTTTGGTGATAGGTTTAATTTTTTTACTAATCACAAAAGATTGAAGTATATCCTATCACAGCATGACTTGAATCACTGTCATCGATGATTAATTGAGTATATTCATTACTTTGATTTTGAACTCTCACATACACTCAAAAAGGGGAATAGTATTGTTGATTCCTTGAGTAGGAAAATTCATACCCAGTTGGTTTATGAGTCGAGTGTAGAGTAGAAGATGATGAATATTTTTGGATGAAATGCATGTGGTTGTTCAGGAGATTCAAGAGCAGATGAATATGGTTTTTTTAGTAGTGGAGTCTACAATCATGAGATGGATCAAGGATAGGAAGTTTGAGGATTTGGAGAATTTGGCCTGAAAGTAACTCCATGATGGCGGGGAGACACCTTTAGTCAAGATGATAGATTAGTATGAGATCATCTATGTGAGAAATCGGGTTTTGTGCCTATGAGTATGTGAGAGGAACTTGTGCATGAATTTCATGCCTTAAAGTTGGAGGTACATCCTAGAAAGAAGAAAATGTACCATGACCTATGATGATAGTTTTGGTGGCCAGGAATGTAAAAGGATATAACATAGTTCATAATAAAATATTTCACCAGTTAGTAGGTTAATGTAGAGTTCAAATGACCTGGAGGCCAATTTCAACCATTTTCCATTGTAGAATGAAAGTGGTTTGACATGACAATGAATTTCATGGTAGGACAACCAAAAAATCGTAAATTGTTTTTATATTTCACTCATTTTTTTAATAATGAAGGAAGCACACTTATTACCTATTAGGGAATCCATTATAGTAGAAAATTTGGGATAATTTTTTGTATGATAGATACTTTTTTTCATAGGGTTCCACAAACTATAGTTTCACATTCTAATTCACATTTTACTTCATGCTTCTGGTAGGGTAAACAAAAGTTTCTTAGTACATAGGTTTTGTTATGTATGACCTTCGACCCAGAAACATATGGGGAGTTAGCGCATACCATATATGAGTAAGAAGACATGCTATGAGCATGAGTTCTTGACATTGGTTGTTCTTGGGAGAAGCACTTGGTTTTAGTGGAGTTGGCCAATAACAATAGATATCAGGAAACTATACAAATGTCACCATATAAGTTATATTCATGTAGACATTGTAGATCACCGCTATGACGCTTAGAGGAATGTGAGTAAGAGGTTTTGGGATAGAGTTTCATTCATAAGACATTAGATCATGTGTAGTTGATTCAGAAATGTATTGAAATGACATAGTATAGGAAGATGTTGTATGAAGATTGATAGAAAAGACCCCTATTGTTTACATAGGTTGATTGTGTATCCCTTCATGTGGTGCCCAGATTGGGTCACCATAGGATACATAGGTTGGGAATGTTGGAAATGAGGTTTGTAGGTCTGTATGAAGTGTTGGAGATAACCGGGATGGTGGTTTACCGATTATCACTTCCACTGAAATTCAAGGAAATACATGATTTTTTTCAATGCGTCATAACTAAGGGGGTATCACCTTGACCATTTTCATGTGATTGATGTGGTAGAGGTCGACCTAGATATTGATGCATCCTTTTAGGAGCATCTGATATGTTTTTTGGGTTGTATTTAGGAAGTGTTATGAAGGATGACTGTTCTATTGGTTCAACTGTTATGGAAACATAGAATTGTACAAGAGGAAACCTGGGAACGGAAAGCCGACATGAGGGATCAATGGACCAATCTTTTTGGGTCTAAATCATAGAGATGTTCGGGTGTATAGCTTGAGTTTTCATAGTTATAAGGCAGGGATATTGTAGGAATCTAGAATTTTCTAGAGTCATCTTATACAAATTTTCAGGTACATTTTGATTATTTTAGGTACATTTGTTTTGTATTAGTGGATTGGGGTGTGTTTGGGTGAATTTTTAAGGAAAACTAAAGGATAGTGTGATGTGAACTGTTTGTGCACGGTTTGACAAACACTACAGCTAAACCATGCCAATAGAGATGTCCATATGGTTTATGCACAGTTTGAAAAAAGTGTGTGAACAAACTGTGCCAACCATAGAAATATGGACAAAGGGATCCGTACTATTCGAACATGGTTTTCCATAACCATGTGCCTCTACCTAGGATATCATGTTTGAAAAAGTTAATATTTGGAAATACTATTTAAAACCACCTGAAACCAATGAGTCGCACATATTTTGACCTTGCCTCAGGCTTGACATATTATATGTGTCGCTAGAGCCTTATGGAGGTATTCTATCGTGATTCGAAAACCATTCTTCAAGATCAAAACCCCAAATTGACGATCCAATATCTTCCTAGTATGTGAATTTCATCTCGTTTATGTTTCCATTCTTTCATGTATTATTTTTTATATTTTCATGTAATATTTCCAATGGTTCCATGGATCTCAATCTCTGAGTTGAGATCATGATCTAGGATTGTCGATTAGGATCTAGATTTAAAAAGATCATGATTCGTTTGATCATAATTTTGTTTAAGGGATTTAGATGTGAAACTTGATCAATGATGTTGAGCCACTTTGATTTTGGGGATTTTTATTTTGCTAACTTCCATAAATGAACCAAGGTTTGTGGTCTAAAAAGAACTCCCATTGTCATGAATTTTATATGTGAATGTGGGGTTATGAATTTCATAGCTTACCTTTATAATTATTTCCTAAATTGGATTAATGAGGAATGTGTAAGTGACCAATGATTTCCTTGTTGATTAATTGATAATTGAATAATGGAACAAATGAAACGGGTGGGGGTTGCCCAAATAGATATTTGTTTGGGATATTTTTTATTATTAGAGATATTATATTTTATATATTTAATTAATTGTGTGAAAATAATTAATTTGGGGGGAATTAATTTTGAAATGATATTTGGCTATGAAGGATAATTAATTTTGATAATTAATAATTTCCATGATGAGGATCCAAGAAAATTTACTATGAGAATTATTTTTGGGTCACAATGCAGATCTAAGATAATTAATTGTGAGAATTAATTATAACAAGGTGATATGTGGTATTGATAATTAATTGTGATGAATTAATTATGGAAAGAGAATTGTGTCGATTAATTAATTAATTATTTATTTATTTATTGGGATATGTGCTTATTTAATTTTTGAGTTAACTGATGGACTTTGAAATATTTATGTAATGGTTAGATTTTTAATTGGATGATGTGGATAATTATTGTGAATTAAATAATTATCAAATGACTGAGATTTTTGTGGTGTTAGAAATGGTGTTCTAGACTGATTAGAAGTAAGGACTAGGACATGGTTTCCTCCCCAAGTTATCCAAGACTGCTAATACGGGGTTATAGGAATGAAAAATTACATAGAATGAGATATAGAGTGATAGGAATGGAGACCTCCAATTATGTAGGTTTTTCCATTATAGGAATGGTTTGACACTGTTAATAAAACTTGGTGAGCTAGGCATGACGACCTACTCCAAATGAATAATAATAATGAATAAGGATTCAAAGGGGAATCATTGATTGAATATAGACATAATGTAATGATTAAAGTCTAAATGAGAATGTGATAACTATTTAATTATGCATTGTATGTATTTTATCATAGAACATCATGTAGTATCTCTTGATTTTACTCGTTTTAAACACTGCTGGTGGTGGCCAACTGAGTTGTACTCCCACCCTATTCGGGACACCTAATTGGCACATGATTAGACTTCATTTTTGCAGGGTAGGACAATGGTAAGGCCCTGATATAGGTTGTTGTTTGGGATTATAACATGGGAGAGGGAAAAATTATTCTTTTGATACCCACATGGGAGTCATTGTGTCTTCACATTTGTTTCATAGTAGACGCATTACCCGTGTATTGTTATAGCATGGATTAACTTCCAGTTGAGTAATGTATTTTATTGATTTACTATAATATGACATGGTATAATTCTGGTTATTTATACACTTAAGAAAATGGTTATTGTTATTTGATTCCATTGGTGTTTTGATTCTGATAAATGAGGGTATAGTCTGCCTAGTACTAACTTACCTGACCCTTGTTGCTTGTTGGCGCCCTCTAGATTATGTGGATCCATACATGAGGGCATGTGTCCAACTGGCTTGGTGAATCGTTTATTGGCACCTATATAGGGACTTCATAGATAGAATCCATAACTCTTAAGATAACCAAACTTGAAAATATTATAATCTTATATGTTATCTGAATAATTTCTTTATTATAAACTATAATATACATTCACCCATATTACTAGATCCTATGGTAAATTCAGAAACCTTAAATTCATGGCTTTGATATCCAAAAAGGTGAACAATTTTTTCCCATCCATTCTTTATAATATCAAATGGAAAACATGGATCACTTACATTCTCATGGACCTTTTTGGATTAGTGTTTTAGATAAATTTAACAAACCTTAACAAAAATATTTCCCTTGAATTTAATTGATCATTTCCCTAATAATATAGAATTTTCTTTTTACACATTAAGACATCATCATTATCAATAAAAATTATCTTCTAGATGTAATTCATTTAACCACATTATTTATGACATGGGGAAAATGAAACATATTAATTTTGAGTTCAAACACATAGTAAGGTAAATTTAAGCATTAAAATTAAATTATACCAGTTAGCATAAGAATAATACAAAGGTATGATGAAATAAACAATGTTCAGGAGTATATCATAAGAATAATCATTCCCATTAATACATGGAAAATTATACATGAATACAAGGAATACAGATTTAGAAAATGAATGTCTCATAAAAATCGATAAGCATGTGAGAGGTGATATCAATATTGATCAAATGAAACATCATATACCCATAAAAACCCATGAAAATTTGTTTTGGTATCTAGGACATCCTCATCATAAAACACGTACTGATTACATTAAAATTTTAATAACCAAATAGTGGACATCAAATATAATTTTTTGGAGAACATAATCATTAACAAATATGTTTGAGTTCTATCCGAGAGGACAAACAATATAAGATATAATGGACTCACCTGATGCTATCTAGTCACCCCTGTTGTATGTAATGTATATGATCCACAACATGAATATGGTTGTAACAACTCAAACTCACCCATCAATATTATCAACTAAAAACAGTCTATTAATTTTCTTAAATTATGTTATTTGAAAATTAGTATTTATATTATAAAACTGAGGATATTTTCCAATCTATTTTTTTGAGGATTAGGGAAACACCTTAAATAAAATCAGAGTATTAATTTTATTTTAAATAACAATTCAGTATCAGCTACACTAATTTTTTAAACAAATCCATCTGTTATAGACCTTTTAAACGTCATGCGAATAAAATTTTAAAATGGGTGAAGAGAATAAAATAACTGAGTAAGGGGATTTTTCACTGTTCACAAGTACATAAATGATCATACATAATATTATAGATAAAATAATATATAATTGATATAATATTTCACTTTCCAATATAATAAGATATCTTTTTTTTGAAAAATACATAGGAAAATATTTTCAAAACAAATAAAAAATACTTCCTACTTGGATTACGTTTCAATAATAAAATTTGAAAAATTCTTGGATGTCACATTAAAATCCATTTGATAATAATAATTCATTTATGGATGAAAATGATACGTCAATGATATTATGATACCCTTATGGATACATAGATGTATCATTGGAGGATAGTGTCCCATTGAGGTCATGGCTTCTATCCACATTCCTCATTATCTCAATTTATATGCGAATACCAAATGAATTATAATGATTCATTTTTTAGATATATCTTTCTAATTCACAACCCATGAAAATCCCTTTCAAAATAATACATTATTTATTTTCAATAAAAAAAATTAATTCAGTGATTGGAAAAAATAATTTTCTTAGAAAAGCACTGTTTTCTGTAAAATAATTCTTACATTACAAATTCCTTAACATAAACCCCTTAAAATAAAAAAAAAATAAAAAAAAATTAAACAACATTAATAAATAATTATAGAATATGTCGATATATACAAATATAAATAATTAATGAAGAAACAAAAATCCATGATACACATTTTGTAATAGATTTTATCATTATAAATTATAGAGATTATTTATTAAAATCAAATTATTTTCTTAAATTTTTTATAAATAATGAAAAAAACATTTTTTATTTTTAAAATTTTTTGAAATCAATAATGCACAGATAAAAATTTAAGAATTATTAAAAATAATAAACAACATTCTATAATTTATTTCCGGACAAAAATGTTACTTGTTTTTGAAAAATATAATCCCTAAAAAATAATTTTTAATACAATCATAAATACTACACAAAATGGTAGTTTACAATTTCAAATATATGAATAAAATATAATGTATAATTATAATAAAAAAACTTTATTTCAATGTATTTGTTTTTAGAAAATTTATTTCATAGATGAGTAATATATACAATAAGTGTTCAAAAATAATAATATAATTATAAATTATTAAATATCTTTTGTTGAAAAAGAAGAATTTCCACAAAAACTAATGTTTTAACAAAATAATCCATAGATGTGTGGTTGAAGAGAGGAGTTCTTTGGAGAATGAAAATCATTTTTTTGAGAGTTAAAAATTTCGATATTTATTTACATTTCATTATATTCAACCTATTATGATGATAATAAATTTTCATCCAATATATGTGTAGTAGAAAACTTTTATCCCATATGAACATATTTTTTTTATTTGTTTGGAAGATGGATGCTCGAAAATTGATTTCTCTCTTTTTTGGAAATTCATAACAATGCAATACTAAATGTTTTTACAATGAGAGTGATAATTTCTAGGGGTTTGACATATTCAAAATTGTGGGAAATATATAAATATAAATATATTTATAAATATATTTACAAAAAATATTTATCATCGAAAAATTAAATCAATTTATTATGATATTAAAATGATTGAATCATTTATAAGGATTTAAATTTTATAATCCATTCTATGGAGGGTTTCTCAAGATGTTTTAGATTACATCAAAATACAAAAAAGGTTTATTAATTGACTAAATAATGGATAAAATGCATATCTGGAATTGAATGATGAAGAGTACTGTTTTTATAGCAATATATGTAGAAAAATATATAATGATGAAAAATAGGGTATTTCCTACGTCAAACAATTATTTCAAATTCAAGAAAACATCGAATATATATTTAATAAATTTAAAATTATTAAGATACTTAAAATAAATACACAAACCTACTTATATGATATTCACAATGTTGGAAGAAAATGTTGATGATAAATAGATTGCACTAGAATATACTTTTCCACAACCGCAACCAATCAGTAAATCGATTGGCATCTTACATAAGCAAATTGATCCACTTCTAGTAGTGGATCATTCATCAATGCATGACACCTCATATTCTTCAATTTCTAACCAGGACTCATTCCCCTTGAGATTTATTATCCATGTTCTAAACATCCCATTAACCTCATGTGCTCGGCCTCTCCAAACCCCGTGATTATGAGGTCAATCCCCTTTTTTAAACTATAGTATCAAAAAACCCCTAATCCAATTATAAATTTTTTATAAAAAATAACAATATATATCATATAATTTTAATATTTCAGATTATATGAAAATTATAATAATTAATATTAAATTTTTATAATTTATGGTTTATAATATTTTCATAATCACATTTAATATTATAATGTTAATTACCTTCAATGTCCATAATTTTATAAAAAATAATTTAATTTTTTTCTTAATTATTATAATTTTAATATAAATATATTTTATAGTATATGGATGATTATTCTTTTATTTAAAAATAATAATAAATTTTTTAATTTGATATATTCATAATTAATGTATTGTAAAAAATCATATTTATAATTATTTTAATAATGATATTCATTTAAAAAAATTATACACTTTATATATATATATATTAAAATTTATATATATACACCATATTTTTATATTTAATTATTAATTTTTTATAATCATTATTTTCTTATTTAATAACATATTTATAAAAATCAATAATTATAATTTTGTAATTAATATTTTATTTCATGAAATCATCAAACTATAAATATTAAATGCTAATATAAAATCATAAATAGTTCATATTTTTAAAATTTTATTTAAAATTTCATAAATTTTAATAATTTTATTAATCAAAAAATTTTAAAATAAATATTTTTCCACTTATTTTTTTAATATTTTTAAATATTTAATATAAAATATAATAAAATTTTATTTAGATTAATTAATGCACATAGTTTTAATGTTTTATTTTAGAAGATAAGTTATTATTAAAGAATCCATATATTAATCACATATTAATATTCTAGTATTTCTAGGTTGTTTTATTCCCCTGCCATATTAAATTAATTACTCCCTCACAATTCATTCAATAGATTTAAGACCTTTAATAATTTCCATTTTTTCGAATTAGGATAAACTAAAAAGGATGAAATTCTATACACTTAATGATTCTTATTTAATTAATGGTTCAATTGAAAATTAAATTGCTTATATTTTTTAAAAACAATATGACACCTTATCTCTAAATTTGTCAAAATCATTTCCTATAATACCCATGTGACAACCCAAACACACTCCTCCACATTTTTTATAAAAAATCAGTTGTACAAATTAATTGAAAAATGCACAGAACATTATACAACTGAGGAACTTTTCAATTCATTGATTTGGAGGATTAGGAAATTATGTTACATAAAATCAAGTCTAAAAAAATTATAACCAAACTATTCATCTTTACATATACTAATTCCTTAAACAAATCTACCCATTTTAAATCATCTACAAAACTTTTGAATTTCTGTAAAAAATAATGGAATGAAAATAGAACATTCCAATATTGGCTTAAAATCAGTGAAAAATAATATTAAATTACATTGAAAACATTTCCTATGAAATATTAAATATTTTATATTATAGATAAATTTTCAAAATAATAATCATGTGTTATATGAGAAATACCTAAAAATAATTTGAAAACAGTTAAACAATTCTTTATATTTTGAAAACCTTTCAAAAATACCATTTGAAAAATACCTCGATTACTCCATAGATTCCATTTGAAAATAATAATAAATTAATTAATCAAAATGATATGTAATAGTTAAAATGAACCAATTATGGCTGCATTGTATTATAATTAGTAGGACATAATTCTTTTGATGCCATGGGTTCACTACCCATTCATTATTATCTCATTTTATATAATATTTCCAAATTAATTTTATGAATTTTTTTAAAATATGTCTTTTTTATTCATAACCCATCAATAACCCTTTCAGAAATATTAAATAATTTATTTTCATCAAATTAAATAAATAAATCAAATCATGGATAAAATAAAAATTTTAAGAGATATCGAATTCCCTAAATACTTTTACATTCTTTTTAATGCATGAACATAAAACAATTTAAATTAAATGATTATAGTGAATTTAAATGAATGGTATGTCATGACGAATTATAAAATTCAACCATACCTAAAACTTTTTATGATAATTAGAGAATCTGAAAGCTATAATACACATAAACTGATAGATTATATCATTAAAAATTATGTAAAGAATTTATAAATATCGCATTATTTTAATAGAAATGGTTTTTAAAAATTAATAAATCATAGATTTTTAATTGTTTTACAATTATAGAATAAAATTTGATTTAAAAAAATATAAAAATATTTTTTAAAATAATAAATAATATAACATAGAGAATTTTTGGACATAAAATCTGACTTCTTTTTAAATAATAAAATCTCAACAAAGGGGATTTTTAAAATAATCAAAATCATTAAAAAACATAATTTTCCAATAATAATGAAAACATAATATATATTATATATTTATACCAAAATCAACATTAGAGTTAAGGGTGTTTTTTTGAAGAAAAATAATACCATCCTTTAAAAATATATAAACTAGATGTTTAATAATAATAATAATAACCTAAAACCCTATCCTTATTTTCTAACAGTGAAGGATTACTACAAAAAACAACTATTTAAAAAAATAATGAGAAGATAGGGGTGTGTTTTGGAGAATGAGAATCATGTTTCCTATAGTGAAATTGTCATATATTTATATGTTTTTAAATTTAGACTATCTATTATGAAATTACTAAACTCGATTCAAATAAAAGTTCAGTGGATGAAGTATATCACATAAAAAAAATTTCTAGATGGTGGCTCATTCATTGAATCATATCTTTGTGTGGTCATTTAAAATAAAAGCAAAAACTAAAATGTTAATCACATATAGTTATAATTCAGAGGGTTTCAGTGTATTATAAAATATGGGATATATATATTTATATATGTATATACAAATATCACTGGAACTGAATGAAGAATAATTTTAATAATAACATATGATATTAAATCGATTAATTAATTTATAATGATTTATATTTTATAATATGATTCATATAGACTTCTTCATGACTATTCATATTGCATCCATTTGTACAATCGATTTATACATTGATTTAATCCTGGATAAAATGATAATATGGAAATGTCGCACCAAAAATAGTTTTGTTGATATCGATTGAAGAAGAAAAATGAAGAATGACAATATACATTGTACTGCCAATTTCAATGAAGGAATAATAATACAAAAAAAAGATGAACATATATTTATTAAATCAAAAATGATTTATATACAATAATAATTACCCAAACCAACCCATACTCAAATGCTGAGTAGGAGGAAAAAAACAAAAACAGATAATGATCAATTGTAATGTCTCACATTCGAAACTGTTCAGTTAATTGATCTTCTTCTACCTTTATCAAATCAAACTCCTACATGTAGTTGATCCTTCACCCATGTTTGATACCTCAGTTTCTTTGAGAATTTATCTTTACATTATATCAATCAGAGTTCCTATCTGTGTTGAAACCCTCACATAAACCTCCCATGATTGACCTCAATGAATCCATTGAGTATGAGGTTCAATCCCCCTTTTCCAAAAACAAGTCTCATGGACCCCATTATTGAATTATTTGTTTTTATTAATATTTTTAATATAAAATTTTTATATTAGATTATATATAAAAATAAAAATACTTACATTTTCAAAATTTAATGTTTAATATATTATCATTATTTTATTTATTATTATATTGATAATCACATTTAATATTCCCAATTTTTAGAGTAATAAATCAATAAATTTCATATATTTAATATTTTATTATTTTTATATATCATATTATATTCATATATTATAATTTATATAAAATAAACATATTGTTCTTAATTGGATATTTTTTTCATTGAAAATTAATTTAAAGTAGATTTATAATAGTTATACATCTAAAACCTAATTCAATTAAATTTTTTTGATAAATTATATATATATGTTATACTTTTCATATATATATAGTCGTGTTTTAAATTAAATTTATAATTTTTCATATTCATGTTTTTATTTTATATCACATTGAAAAAAGAAGTATTGATAATTACGATAATGAAATCATAATTCCATGAAACAAAAAACAATGAACCTCTCATGCTAACATAAAATCATTATAAGTACATATTATTTTTTCAATGTGTTAAATATATCAACTTTTATAATAATTTTATTATTAGAAATATAAATAAAATTAATATTTTTTATGTATTATTTTATATTCTAAAAAAATAATTTATAATCAAATTTTAGTTTTATTAATTAAAATCATGATTTTAATAATTTTTTCCCAGACCTGAATTATTATAAAAAAGGTCATTTAATGTGAACTTATTTATATTCTAAAATTTCAGGGATGTTGTTAATGTAAATATATATTTCCTCATAAAATTCTTAGAATCAATCATTATTATTCAATATACTTATTAACCAATTGAATATAAATTTACATCATGTCAATATATTTTATATGGGATTAATTAGTAGAAATTAAATGGGTTTTAGTAAGAATCTATTTGAAACACGATGAACCCATGTAAAAGAAATAGATTACATAATAATCTCTTAAAAACAATATTATTCATTCATGTGGAACAATGATGATGGAATCATTATAAAAAATCATTAATTTTCATAACTTAACAACATGGGGTGGTGAAATTGATGAATAAAAATAAAATTAAATGATAATTAAAAAAATTAGGATGAAAATAAACATTTCTTTTTGAACTCACTTTTAAAAACATTATAATTCATGAAAAATTGTAAAGGACATTTTTCGTGGAGAAAACCATGCAGACATATAAAGGATGTTTCTAAAGTAATTTATAAAATTTCTTAAAGAATGTATATTTTACTATTTAAAAACATTTTTTTAATGTCAAAAAACAACTTGAAATCCCTTTTCTTTAAAAACTACTTTTAAGAACTTTGAATTTCAAGAATATTAAATATTTTTTTAATATTCTTATAAAATGTAATGTGAAGCCTCAACGAAATGTTCGTTGTTGTTGAGGGTAATTCAATAATTCTATTCATGTTAAAAAATCTCCTTTAACAATTTAAAATTGATTCAAAAATTACATTTTTGGGAAATGACTAGAAACATCCTTTCACATATTCGGTAAAAGAAAAATGGGAATTTATGGAAAATGCCAAGAATATTCATTTTAGAAGATTATTTAATGAGGTAAAACATGGTTGAATGTTTTTTTAAATTATATCTGTTTTATAAATATTTCAAAAAAAATTGAAAAAATTATTTTGGAAAAGAACTGATTTATGACGAAAGTGAGAAATAATGTAATTTTACATTCATAACAATATTAATTTATTTTACATATCAAGGTGTGGAAAACGGGTTATACTAACATAAATATCCTGAATAAAATGAGGATTATATAATTAATATGTTTACTGTGAGGTTGATCCTAATATCTCATCATCGGAAGAATAATCATAAGTAATCTTGATAAAATATGTTATTACAACATAAGAATCTAATCACATTAGCAATATTGAATCATAATCCCAATGAAAGAATAAAATTAAATTAACCATATTAAATCTTTAAATAACTAAATTAAATATATAAAATGATTATGGGGATGTATATACTCATAATAAAAAAATATAGGTCTGTAATAATACATACATCTCAAAGATAGAAATTTAAAAAAAATCAATCTCAATTTGGTAACATTGAAATCATAAACCCCATATAAGAGAAATACTCATATTAATATGAAAATTGCCATATTAATTTTCAAGATACAATAAAACACATTCAGGGTTTTTTTATTAACCTCAAAACAAAATAAGTGGTGAATATGGAATATATCACATTGTAATAAAGGTGAGATGATAAATCTCTTACATCGATTTTGATTCACCTTACTTCTTATTTATCATCCAAAATAAAAATCTAATATTAATTTTTCACTTTTTTAAAAAAATTGTTAAATTTTTTTATTCTATTTATTTAAATTATTATCATGTTATATATTATTACATAATCAATTAGGTGTACATTATAGTTTTTAACCTTATTTGGATTATTTATAAAAAATGTATTTGGTAGGCCGACTATGGTAAAAGATGTCATTATATAACCATATAGAGAATAATAATCATGAAAGTATTTTCATATTTATAAATAAATTCATCTTTTAAAACCAATCAAGAAATATGGTTATGAAAAATGAAGTATAATATGATCATATAGACAATATACTGTATGTACATATGAGTATTGTTTCCATTTCTCAATGAACATCATTAAATGAGGTACGTAATATTTTGTATTTCCATAATGATAATAATATCATATATAACATATTTTTTCATGAAATATACTTATATTTATATATAATCTATGTGGTGTGGTGATGAAAAAATGTGACATCGCTTCCTGAATTTGGTAATTTACATGTACTGGAAAGACGTTACTGACTTTTTATGGTAACACTTTTATAATGAAATAATATTTTTCATGAATTAAAAATATTAAAACACTATAATTTTTATTAAATTATTTACACTTATAATTATGAAATTCATCCTTATTACCATCCATTTAATTTGATAGTGTGAAAATGAATCTCATTTTTTCACAAGTTAGTATTCAACCGTACACAAAAATATTGTAATGGAATCCTCTCTGAAATAGAAAGTAGAATGTTTTTTATGACACAATAAAATAATAGGTATTAATATGTTAAAATTATCATATATACATATTCAAATTATATAAATACTCAAACCTAACATTGAATTTTTGTAATGGTAGAACAAATTACATTATTTTGCAAGGTGGTAGTCTATCGTGCACACATACAATGATTTGATAACATATTGGACATAAATAATGATAGTTGTAGGTCATTAAAATATTATAAAAAAAATTAATTATATGTTTGTTTCTTATTATATTATATCATTATCATTTTAAAATAATTTATGGGAATGGTTATTGAAATAAAATAAAGAAGCTCGTTAAAGAACATACACCCTTCTTTAGCTATCCACTATAGGGTTTCACTAAAACTTGTCGAGGTTGGATTCATGCCCAAAATAAAGAATCTATGATAAGGGGAGGTAATATGGGAACATATTTTGGACATTAATGGATAAAAATATGATAAATGTTTTGATGAGTAGAGTAGAAGGGTTACCATTTATAAATTAGGGGAAATGACACACATGGTATTTTTGAAAATAATTGAGTCATACCAAATTTTTCTTACTTAACTAATGTCCAAAAATGACCATTACGTAACTATTTATGTTTAATTCTTGAAATATGTACCTATAATACTTTTTATACTAGTATATATTTCATTTGTACCCTTATCGTTTTTTTAAACCCCGATAAAACATTTTTCCCTTAGCTATGGTAATTAATATTTACTTTTTTCAGTATTAAATTTGGGTAAAAATTATTTTTAACTAATTATAAATTAAATATTGTTCAGATTCTAAATATGTAATAAATTTTTAAAAATTATAATCATCTATGGAAAAATTTATTTCAAAAATAATCCCACACACATGATGAGAAAAATAGGGATTAAAAGAAAATGTTCAAATGATTAAAAAATATAACATAAGAAATTAAAATAAAAATTATTCAAAAGTGATAAAATGGATTAATTGATGTAATATAGAATTAATTTTACCTTAAAACAAAATTTCAATATAATATTACTTTATAAATTAATTAATTGAAAATGAAGCATTCTAATAAAATACATTTATTACGATTCATAAAAAATTAAAATTTTACTAAAATAACAATAATTTGACATAATATAATATTGAAACTATGATTTAAAAAACTAATTATACTTTTTAAAATAAATAATGAATAATTGGATAAAATTAAATATTTAACAAAACCTATAGTGGCATTGTAAAAGTGTGTTTTCAAGAAGTGTATTATTTTCAGAACAAGATGATTTTATATTAACTATATGTCTTATAATATTCATTGTATGAATATAAATTAAAATTAATTGACATAAAATATAAAAATATAATTTAAAAAATTATTAATTAGGGATTATTATATTTAATTGATATGGTGAAACCTAATGTTCCTTAAAACTATTTTCCAAATAAGTTCTTTTTAAAACCCAAAAATATAAAAAATACTAAAATACAATATAAATTTAATTCTAATGAAAATAATTTTTTTAAATATAAATAAATATAAAATATTTAAAATTAAAAAAATGGTGAATTTAAATAAATTAATTTATTGATAATAAATTCTTTTTTAACAAATATCAGTAATTTTCCATTATTCAATGAAAATTCATTAATTTAAAAAAAAATTAATAAATATCACCAAAAGTAAAATTTGATATTATAATTCCCTAAATGACGTTATAATTATAAAATTTATTTTATAAATGTTCTAACATTTTAACTTAATAATATATTCATGAAAATAGATAAAAAGTATTTTTGATGAAAACCAAATTTTGAAAAAAATTAACATTACTAAAAAATTATAGATTATATAATAGAAATTTATAAATTTTAAAAATAGATTTTGATATATATATGTTAATTTATTTGATACTACTCATACCCACTAATTTAATGATTATGTTATAACAGATATATATATCAAAAGTTGTTTAAACCTTATGTTGCGTGTTTAATACACTATTAAACATAAAAATCCTGACACTGTTTGCACTATATGCTATTGAAGAGATTATGTTTTTTTACAATGAAATATATTGTAATTTGTCATGTATTTTAAATCTCTTATATACTAAACATTATGTGTCATTTACATTAAGTAACAGAACATTATTCTTTTAAAATAGTGGCATGAAATATGATTTTCATAATTTATCCACTCATATAATACCATCGAAAAAATGATGTTGTAGAAAATAAAAAATAGTACCCTTATTGAATTGGACAATACTGTGTTAAGAGAATATAAGATTCCAAGATAGTTTTTTGCATAATCATGTTTTTTATGATTGTTATATCTAAATTAAAATTATTCTAAGACCTCTGTTAATGAAAACTATTTTGAATTGATGAATAGTAAAAACCTAAAGGTTGTTATTTAATTTTTTTTATTCTGAAATTTTTATTTTTGGTTTTTTTTGATAATTTGGATAATTTGTTTTTCTAAAATTGATAAAGTTATTTTCAGGATTATTAAAATAATATTATTGGTTATAAAGTTTATAATAAAATAACAATAGTTGTTGAGGAATCTATTCATATTGTTTTTAAGGAAAATAATGTTAAATTAAATGTTTATTCTAATATTTTGTTATGTGTTTAAAAAGTAAATTTTGGTGATGAAAAACCCTAAGATAACGATAAATAATGTGTGCAGGAGAATACACTTTCTTGACATTTTCCTTGATAATGAATGATTAATAATTATAATCGTTTTTAAAATGTTATTTAAATGTTGATTATAGTAGTAAAACTGGAAACTCTATTTTATTTTATTTTCTACTTCTAATTTTATTTCTTTTTTTATTCCAAATTATGTTAATGATTTTTTAAATGATGCTAACTTTATTTTTTTATGAAATATGAGCATAATCAGTCGATTAAATATAATGTAGTTTCTTTATTAGAACGTCCTAAGGATATGTAAAAAACGTGAACTAAATTGATATTTACAAAAATGCTATATTAATTTAGATATTTAATCAAATATTGAGTTAGACATGTTTTCCTAGGTTAATATCAACAAGATGGTGAAGAATTTAGTGATCAATTTTCAAATGTCTCAATGATAGAGAATATTTGAATCAATTTAGATATTTATTTTTTTCATTGGTTGAAATAATTTCAAATGGATGTAAATAGTTCGTTTTTAAATTGATTTATATCTTAAACTAATTATGTTTATAAACCTCTAGTTTTAAAAATGAAAAATTCTCTAATCATGTATTTAAATTATCAATTGCTTTTAGGGTCTAAAAAATCACCTAGTTATTATTATAAAAATATTTATTTATTTATTATGAATATTTGTTTCATGAAGGGTAATGGTGTTCCAAAACATTTATATTATAAAAAATAATAATTATATTTTAATTGTGAAAATTTATATTTATTATATTTTTATTTTTCATCTATGGAATTTTTTAATAGTTTTTCTACATTGATGTGATTTGAGAATGAAATGATCATAATATTATTATTAAATTTATTTCACTCACATAAAACTACCAAGAGGAAATATTTGGTATTTTATAACCAACCAAAGTGTACTTTTGAGTTGGTAAAAAGGATTTGTTTTTCTATTTAAATTTCATGTAAATAACCTATTATTTTTGTGTTATATGTATTTAAACTAAATGGGTAATGTTTGTGGGGGGGGGGGTTCAGAGTATTTTTGGATTGATTTTGGTTCTTTTATCATGGGTCAAGGTTTGATCAATATTTGTAGAAACCAGGAAACACCTATTATAAATACATGCTTCTAAAATAGTGTCCACTAGGTAGGCGCAAGTTTGGGAACACGGTTTGAAAAAACCATGCAGCCACATAGGAGAGATTGGGAATGTTTGTGGAAAGGTGTTTATCATAGGTGGCTCAAAATGTTTATATACGTGCAAGCCAACCATGTGGGGGTGTTTTCATGCATTGGATGATACACGATTATGGCATAATTTTCCTAACCACGCGCCCTAACCGTGTGGTGTTATAAACATGATCTTTATTTTCTGGATGTAATTGATATTTCCTCTTAAATGGATGTTTTTTTCCGTAACATTATCTTACCTATAATTACTCTTCCTCTAAATGTTCGGGAGACATTTCCTCTCTATCTGAGAGTAATTAGTTGGTGAATATTTATCTGTTGGAAGACCATAATCCTTGGGAAGTGCCTATTCATTGATGTTTTCCTTATTTTTAATATCCATACATTATTGGATATGTAAACATAATCTACATAGGGATAGATAAATTTTTTTTATTATAATAATGTTTATAAATTTTTATGTATGATATAAAAAAATATCATACTCTTGTTATGGAATATATTAGAGAAGATTTGGGAATTTTTTGTTCTCAATTTTGGCATAAATTTGAGAATTATGTGGGATCACTCATGAATCCTACTAACAAAACATGAATGATTTATTTTAAATTTATTGAATTTTTTTATTTAAATTGTGAAGATGATGAATAAATTGAGATAGAAAACCTCTTTGGTGATTGTTAGAGAAATTGTGGAAATATGTCGGTGTAAAATGTGCTTCGTTTCATGATTTTAAAATTATTATTTCAAAATATGAGATATTTTGTTAATGGAAATGGATTAATGTAAATGTGGTTAATAAAATAAATCTTTCAGTAATCTGTCTTGAAATGGATAGTTGATCCTATGATTTATATTAAATAGTCAACGTGTGTTCATTTTCATTAACATGATGCTATGGAAGGGGAGAGTCACATTAGGAATCATGGCACAAGATTTCCTTGTCAAAACGTGGTTAATCAATGAGAGACAACTAATGTGTTTGAAAAAATCTCCTAGAATGAATACTTTATTGTGTGGAATGGAATGGGTTTTTCCAAATGGATTTTGATTTTAATTTAAAATCATTTTTGTAACTTTTTATGGAAACATTATTTTTCTTAAAAATGGGGTTGGATTGATATAAACTGATTTAATTTGTTTTAAACAATTATATGTAAATGTTCATATTTTATGTATCTTCGTGGAATGATTTGGGGAATGATTGGGTAAATCCTAATTAGTATTATACGAACCCCCTTTTTGGGAAAATTTGGTTTATTTTTAAATATTATATATCAAGAGACGTTTAAGGTAAGGATTATCATTCCTTTATTGATGCATCATGATACAATTTGAATTGCATGTGATGTTAGAGCATTCAGTATGTTTGGAGGTTATGAGTTTTTTTGTTGATCTTCTTTGATTTTTTTAGTTTTTTTGTCTACTTTTCACACTTATATTTGTCTTGGTTTGTGTATTTTAAACTAATATAGTTTTGGTTTTGCTTGATTTCATTGATTTTTATTTCTCGCAGATGCATCATATAGTTGGATGTTCAATGACGGTAATCATGGTTTTCATGTTTTATTTTCGATGAGAAAATCGCCCACCAATTTTTTATGAATCCATTTTCATTTATTTAAAGCCTTTAGTGTTTTTTGGATGTCACCAATGTTAATGTAATGATACACTACCTTCTCAGGCCAAAAAATATGGGTGTGATGTTATAGATTGTATCGGTTTTCTAGCTCCTTGAGTTGAAATTAAAAACAGGTTATCCATGGAATTATTTTTGTATGAAAATAGTTGGATTGTCGAAACATTAGATGTAGATCCAATAGATGTGTAGCTAACTTATTCATAGTGAACATTATGTTATCTATTGTTGGTTCTAATATTGTTATTGTAAAAATGTATGATTTTTTACCTTAACATCATGGGTTTAGTTGAAGATGTGTTAATGAAATACAGTGATAAAAATGACTGCCCACAAGTAAATTCTTATTATATTTTTCGTAATGTTTTATAATATGATAAAAATGAATGATTTATGAAATGTTTTGAATTTTTTTTATAATTTTTGATCTAAGAAAGGCATGGTGGTTATATCATTGAAATGGATCGATAATCCATGTGCATAAAGGAATTTTAATAAATGGTTGGACAAAAGAATGTGGTGAAATTTGGAAATCCCTATTGGCATATGCGTGATATGATAAATTTGAATTTGTTAAGCATTCAATTTATAGAGAGTGAGGTTGAATGGAGTTTTTTGTTATATAAAATTGAATCGGTAATGCGTAGAAAAAAATCACAGGAAGTCACTACTAAAAATGTGGTTTCACCATAGCCATATTAGAACTAAAACAAATTTCAATGTATTTCCATGTATTTATAATCTATGTATAGATGTAAAAAAAGGTATAAACTAGGGAATGTGGATCATTATGTTCAATTCCAAATGAAAAATATACCCTTATTTATGGGTGATTCCGTAATTTCAAAAAAAGTGTTTCGAATGAATATGATGAATTGAATGATAAATTTCATTAGCACACAAATGAGCATAAACCTATAATGGAAACATACATGCTGGAGGATCTAGCACTGTAGTTCTAATATTTAGTTTTTCTGGATAAATTGGACCAAGGAATTGAATAAGGTTATTTTAATGAATTTTTCAATAAATGATTATATGTTAACAAAATTATAATTTCTTGAATTAAGGACTTTTTATTTAGACGCATGATAATATCTCAGTTATATATTAGTTAGTTAACATTATGATTTTAGTATCATTTTCAAAAGAAGATGTGGAATGGTAATCCTTAAGGGATAACATTTTTTAATGGTGGGTGTGGAAATATATTATCCAATATTTTATCATGATTTTTATAGTGGATTATATAGAGATGGTCAATAGTGGTATGAAGAAAAAATTTAAATATTAGTTAATACATATGGAGGAAGCTTGTTAATATTTAGACAGCTTGGTGTGAACTCTAATGATTGGAATAAGAGGAAGAGGGAGGAAATTTTTCAAGGTAGTGGAATGACACATAATTAGATAACTATACCACTAAATCATCATAAAAAACTAATTAAAAATAATTAATGTTTTTAGTGTGGTTCTTTTGATGACATGGAGAGAGATTTTATAGAACCACATAGTTCTTATCAAACTTTCATACTGATGGAACAACTTCAGCGCTATTATTATAATATCCATTTTCAGGTGTAGGGGACACTTATAATGTTTTTATGAAATTATAGTATTCAACGAAATAAGGGATGAAGAATAATTTATTATAGGAGATACATGATATCCATGGTGATTCTTGGTATTCCATAACTCCTCAACTTGTGAAATATCGAAAGGGTAATGAAGAAAGAAGTGAATCCAGTAAAAAAATTGGATAGGAGTAAGTTATTTTGGATGATTAGTATGGACCATATATAATGATAGGAATGATTATTTTTAATTATGACTTTATTCATGTTTTTTTATTTTGGTTCACCACTTTCCATTAATGATTATATTGATGTTGATCTAAAGGGTTTGAATGTTGAGATGACTCCTTCTGTTTTTTGAAAATTTTAACTCTGCATAGTCAAAGAGTGTGGTAAGACATAATGTGAAAAGAATGTTCTATTACTGTTGAAGGGGTTTCTTTGATTTGGGAATTATCTATTCTTTATATGGATTTATATTACATAATCTATAGTATGGATAAGATGAAAATGTTTACATCAAACATCAACAAATATACATGAATGGATTGATTAATATATATGACATCATTAGGAATCTATTTATAGTATAATATAATGTAATGATAGGTTTAGAAGTCATTTTTTCACTATAATTTAGAACTATCTCATTCCAGATGGATTATTTTATCTTGGAATTGGTAGATGAGATCATTAATGAAGGTTTTACAATAATTTTTTATTAGTTTTTTGATGTTTTCATGATTGATTCTCATGGTTTCTACACAGAAGATAAGTGGAGTTTATGGTTGACCATTTTCCTAGGATGTGTACAATACAAAATCATTTATATTTAATGTAACAAAGAAAATTTAGTGAACTAAATGTCATGTTGGTAGAGTATGAAATAAAATAGTTCATTCAACCAAGTGTGTGTACATGGACAAAAATATTTTTATTTCTAATAAAGGTTGATGGAACTCTTCAAATATTTGTAGATTATCCTAGGCGTAACTATATTATGATAGATAATTTGTATCCTCTTCCATGAATTTGTTATTTGTTTCATCAATTGAGGGGATCCCAATTTTTATCTAATAGTTACATGTCATTGGGATATCACCAATTGTTGGTTTGGAAGTGGGATATTCTAATAATGGATTTAAGGGGTGGATAAGGACATTATGAATATATTTTTATTCCATTTAGTATTAAAATTTTACTTTTTGTTTTTATGTAAGTGTTGAATCCTATATTTCAAATCTATCTAGATTCTTTTGTGGTGGTGTTTATAGAGGAAATATTGTTCTATTCAAAGATATTGTTGAGCATGATAAACACTTGGGGAAAATTTTGTGAATCTTTATGGACAATAATATTTATGAAATACATTTAATCTATGTTTTTTTTTGATTTAAGGGGAACATTTCCTTGCCCATATTATCTCTAGAAAAGGGGTTTCTATGGATCTATAATATATGGAGGCCTTCATCTCTTGAAAACCACATAATAATGCCTTAAGGATATACATTTTCCGTGGCATGGATGGTTTTTACCCACATTTTGTTCATAAATTTTCAATACGAGCTTGATCTACAATTGAATTCACAAATAAAAATACTTCATTCTTAGGGAATTAAAAATTTCATATTTTTATTCAAGAGCCTAATGTTTTCCTTAAATCATCCATGATCTTAATAAATCCTGAATCCATACATGTATATGTGGTATATTTAAATTCTTTGGGATCTTGGTTGGGATGTTTTATCATGAAGTTAGATAATATTGTTGTTATGGGATCACAACATTTACAATTTATTGATATAAACAACCTAGCACACAATTTTTAATCAGCTATTGTATTTCATGATTTGAAGACTTGGTTTCATTTCCAAATTTGATAGATATTTTTGGTGTTTACGAATTATAACCGTTCAAATCACATTTTATAAAACTGTTTGTTTAATCTAAGATATATAAGATAAGTGGAGTGTCTCAAAATGTTTTACATTTCCTTGATGTATAAACCAGGTAATGGAAATGTAATATTAGATGAATTATTAATGAAGTCATATAGTTAACTATAAAGTGTTTCTTTAGATCAATGGGAGATGATATAACTGATAACCAAAATTCCCATAGATTTTGATAGATGATGCATTGTTTCAGTCTTCTTCCCAGTTTCATTTATTCAAAATTTGGTTGAATGGATATAGATTCACTATCAAATTATTATAAATGTGTTGAAATTATGTCAAAACTCAATGGCGGAGAGACCATTGAGTGATGGAAACATGGTGTGAGTATTTTTTTTTAAATTTAATAAATATACTAATGAATTGTCAAAAATAACTTCTCCATTCTAACCACCATTTGTGATGGAATATTCATTATAGAATACAAAATTTGCTTACTGAATTGATAGAATCATTTTGGTAGATTATAATAAAATGAAAATTGGCTGAGTTTTTCAAGAGATTCCTCACATATCAGTATGTTAAGGAAGAGAACTAGAATCATTTGGTTATGTTCAAATATTTATTTATTACTATGTCAAAATGGGAGTAGATAACCAATGTTTTATAGAAAGTATACCAATTAATGTTTTGAAATAGGATTCCATATTCAAGATAGTGGATCAGATCGAACATATTGTCCCATTTCATCCATCTTCATGAATTTCATACTATGAAAGACTTGTCAAAATTCAATATCAAAGAAGATTTAAAGAGGTAGAGAATATCAGTTTTGAAAGTATAAGACTATGAACTATGGTTTAAATATTTTCTACAAAAAACTTTTAATAATCCCTTGGGATTCAATTTACTATGGAAACACTATATCATGCTTATATGGATGTACCATCTGAGAGGACAATATAAATTTTGGAATAAATTTTTCAAAAAAAATGTAACGGATTTTTGTGGCTTATGGGATGAAAAACATACCATTAGAACAGTTCCCTTACAACAAAATTTATAGGGACTCAATATGTATGGATCCTTTTCAAGCATTTTATGTGTTTCCTGATTGTTATCCACTTTATCGGTTGAAAATATGTAGACATCGCCAGTTTGAACAGTCCTCATACAATAGACTATAGAGAAGATTTAGTTTATCATGAAAAGTATGGAGACAGATAAGAGTCGTCCGAAATCTTATTTTTATCAACATCTAATGATATTTTCTTTTCAGTTGAGTGGTTATGTGTTCTTGTGAACCACTCTAATGATTGGGAATAATCAATTTGTAAAGTATGAAACAATTTCTTCTCAATATATATGTCTGTTTGAGACAGCATAATAGTTTGTTGAGGTCTCATACTAGTTGTCATTGACCAGAATATTTAGTTTAGTGAATAATGTGTTTAACGTATCTAAATTGAAGATGTATGAATATGATCGTATCCATGTGATTAGATGATATGACATTGACCAAGGGTCATATGGTATATTTTTTCAAGTGCAACTGAATATTCTCGTTAGGCAATAGAATTTCATTCATGGTAAAAGCATCATTCTAGTGTGGGTTTTCTGGATACATGTTGGGATTTTTGAAGAGTAATGGGAACGTGAAAATGAAATAGTAGTGAAATTTCCCAAACTTTTTAATGCTTCTGGGGTTTTTTTATCTTTCTATGTATGGAAATAAAAATGGTGGGGAGAATGTAACACACTTATATTCAGGTAATTACCACTTTATTTATTTATTTAACATATATAAATTAATTCAGCTTTGTTTTAGTTGGTTTAGGGTAGTTTTGGAGTATTTTTGTGGTGTTTATAAAGGATCAAATTTTGTGAACGGTTATTAGAAACCATGAAACACATTCTACGAAACCACACAATTCCATCAATAGGATCTGTGTAGCTATTTGTTTAGTTCAATGGTTTGTCCAAACCGAGCATCAACCCATGAAAAACCATGAACATGTGAAAATAGGGGTTTAGTATGGTTGGTCCATGATTTTCATATCCATATAATACAAAAATAAAAGGGGTTTTTAGATGGTGTTTCTAAATAATGATTAGTAGAAGGATTCCATTGAAGTGTTACCTAGACATGAAACATTTCAAAAAGATAGGGAATTTTTTGATCTAATTCATATTCACACCTAAATATATTGTTTTCCCATAATCTGATCGTAACATAAATTCCACTCCATCCCATGTCTATTGAAACCCTACCTCATGATCATGGAGAGATCCATTGGTTAATTTTTGTGCATTGTTGACCTGGATTCCATGGAAAATGGTGGTTGTTGGTTTTTTCCCATAGACTTATTCTTCAACTGTATCTTGGATACATAGATATAATATATTGGGGAAATATCGATGTTATATTATTCCAATATTTTCTAGAAATAATTTTTTCGATGGTATGTAACAAGGCCTAAGGTAGGTTTTGAATGATCTAAGTGATTTTTTAGGGTTTTATGTAATTCTTGACTTTAACTTATGATTGATAAGTACATGGATTCACTCTCTACCCATCTAATTAGAAGACGAATTCTTGATTTTAAATTTATTTCATTTATTTAAGATTTTTTTGAAAATTGTTATAGAATCCCTCTTTAGTGATGGTTTGTGAAATTGTGGAAATGAATTGTTCAAAAATGTGATTTGTTTCATTTTTTGGAATGTTAATTTCTAAATATGAATTTTTTTCATAGAAATTTATTGTTAGAATTTTTTGGAAAATAAATTTTTATTTAAAATACATCAAATTAGTGGGATTTTGATGGGATTTCATATAAACGGATAGAGTGTGTACATTTTTATAGACATGATCCTGTGTAAGGGGTGTTTTCTATTAGGGAAAATATTATATGATTACCTTTTTGTGAATTGGTATGTTGAAACCAGATAACTCAAGATTATGGAATTTTCACCTGGGACATCATGTGTGGATGAGTGGAATAGAACATGTTATGCCAATTGGATTAGGAAATGGATTAAAATGCTTCATCAGTTTCATTCCATGAAAGACCATTTTTTTCTTATAAATAGATCTTGATTGAAATAAGCTACCTTTATTTTAATTAAACAATTCTATACTAATTTGATAACTCATTCTATCATAGCTTTGTGTTTTAAAAAGTCATTAGATAAATACTACTAAATTTTATACCCTCCCCATGCTTGGGAAAATTAATTAATTTGAAAATATTTTATATAAAGACACCAATAAAGGGATGGTTTCTCATTTCCTAAGTGATTCATTATGAAACCCTTTCAAGGTCATGGGGATATGGAAAATGGAGTAGTTTGGGACATGATGAGTCCATGGCTTGGTTGTCATTGAGTTTTGTTGATTTGCGTTTTCCTTTGTACTCTAATATTTCGTCATGGTTTCCACATTCATCACTTATGTAGTTTTGTTTGGATTGGGTTATTTTACATATATATGTAACAATTTAATTATATAATAGTTTTTTATGGCTTTATTGGTTTGGATGTCTTATTTTCAATGGTATAATCATCCCCCAATCATTTATGAAGACCTATGAATATATTTATAGTATTCCATGTCTTGGGCATGTCACAAAATGGCATGTAATATTCCTCCACCTTCTTAAGCCAATAAGGATGGAAAATATCTTCTATTCAACCTCTATTCTTTTAAATATTTGAAAAATCCCATAAGTACATGTTTTAAAATGCATGTTTATTCATCTGGTGAATCTATTGATTTTAATGTGTCTATAGTCATGAGAGGTAGCATGATTTATTTAACTTCATGTAGTTATGATGTCAAGTTTTGGATTAGTTTGTGTGAATTATTTCATGTTTATCCTAAAGAGAGTCATGTAAAATGTTTAAAATATAATTATACATTATAACGAAACCCTTAATTAATATTTTTTATTACTGAATATTACTATTTTGAATTAATATCATATTATGACTCTAATTATGGGAGATGTAAAATTTACCAAAAAAGCACATAATGTATGTCTATTTTTCTAGAAAAAATATTAATTTCACAGTCCTATAAGACGTAATTATGTGTCTCTCTATAATCTATATTTTTCAGTATATCAATAATTATTATTATTTTCCTCAAAGATTATGGATTATGAAATCATTACATGATTTTGGTATTTATTATAGCAAATTGACTATTTATTATGATAACAAATATACATTTTCTATTTATATAAATCCATTCTAGAATTATAGAACAAAAAATATCAATCATAGGTTTCATTTTATCGAATAACGTTTTAATAGGGGTGATATTTTTTATAATTTATCCCTTTTGGAAATCATTGTTCAGATATTTTAACTAATACATTAGATATCGGTCAGTTTAAGAAAATTATGTTTGATTTTTTTATGATGGAATCATAATTAGTATATCTTTTCATATGTATAATGGGAGTATCTATTTGATCATTTTTCATTTATAAATTTTGTAGAAATTAAAAGTTTCATGGTTTGAAGTCATAAATTTATTAATAAAAAATTGGTTATATTATTTATGAATGTTCATGAATGAATTTTTTTTTTGATTTTTTAACTATATTATTTTTATGTTTTTATATACTAAAAATAACATATTAATTTAAAATAAATGGTATTTGTGACAACCACTCAATATTTTAATTTTATCTTGATCTATATTGATCAGGATTTTATAATTCCTGTTTTATATGAATGAAATTAATTTTATCTAACATTTATTAAATAATTATTATGGGTAATTATTTACCTAGAATGTTTACATTTTATTCTTAAAAAACAACAAGCTTTATGATTCAAAATCATTTTTCAGTTTAATGTGTTTAAATGTTATATTTTGTTATTCTATTATAAAACGAGTTATATAGATCATATTCTCTAGTAACCTATTTCATTGGATTGAAAATATATTAATATTAATTTCATTGAAGCATATAGATGTCTAAATATGTTGTTTATATTCTCAAAAAAATTCATAATTATTATAAAATAGTTCAATAATTCAAGATTATCCAATATATAAAACATTTTTTTGATTCAATAATATATCTTTTGATATAAATTAGAATAAAATTATTTTTATTTCATAGGAATTATAACACGATGTTACACATTTCATGAAACCAAATGAAAAATAAAAAAAATATTCAAGATACAATACAGATGGATGAATTCCAAAAGAATTTTAATTAGTTTTTCTGAAGATCAGGTTTATATATTTGACAATTTTTTAGGAATGTTAATGTTAAACATGTCATATTTAAGTGGTTTTTAATCCATTTTAATGATATCCAAATTATATAAATACAATTCTAAAGGAAAATTCAATAATTATATCATTTAATTGGGATAAAAATCACAAAAGTTTATCAGGACAAGGCACTGATGTAAATGAGGATAAATGTTAATTATAACTTTCCTCCTGCTTCAGTTTACCATTTATTCTACTCCCTCCCAAGTTCAACATGAAACATTCCACATCTCTACCATGCTCTCCAACAGTTCCCCCTCCATTCTCATATATCTACTCATCTTCGATGAATAAAAACTTGTAGTTCCCCAGTTAATAATCTATATGTGGGACACTATTCTCTCCATATATGAAGCTCAATATTAGCATGAACCATCACCACATCTGTGATGTTAATGGAATTAGTTCTCTATGATGGTAAATTCATTTTGATCATAAAATTTTAGTGCACCTATATGACTTTTCCATGGAAGCATCGTAGGAGTAATGGTACCACATCAATCAATGGAAGTATCATCTCATTATACTTCATTAGTTTCATGAACCCATATCTATATGTGTTATGTTTTTTCACCCTTTAACCAATTGTATATCTCATACATATATTGTATCTCAATATATGCACCACCTCTAGATTGTATATTCTCATCAATGGTAGTTATATCATTTATCACTCAATGGTTGATCATTTATCCACCATGTAATGATATTTTGTATGAGAATCTGAATATGAGTTCTAGTAGGAAAATATCAATGGAATCTCATATCATGAATGAGGGTGTATCACTTCATCCAACCAATGGATGCAGCAATCTACACTAGTATATCTAGTATGAAAAAGCAGTTCCTACAACACGTGAAGGAAGCACCACTGGACAAGTTGATAAAGTAGGAACTTCTATAATGGTAGAACTGGTGTGATGGTATCATATTCCAACTACTTTAAACGTACTATTATAACACATATATGGATGTACAACTTCACATTATTCCAATAACAATATCTAACTACCACTATAGAATTTTTTTTCAAACATAAAATATTTAAATTTCTATGGAAAATCATTTGATGCTGTGTTTTTTTAATTTTTAATTTTTTAATTGTTTTATATATATAATAAGTTTTTTAATTATATTGTTTTATTATAATTATTTATTAATAATGTTAATTCTATGTAAATGTTGTTAAATTTTTTGACATATGTATTTAATATTAATTTAAATATTTTTTCAGTTCTTTGATTCATGTAGTGTAAATATTAATATTAATATACATATTATTTACAAAATTATTATATTTATGTGTTTTAAAAAAAAATTAATATTTTTTTATAATTTCAAAGACTTTCTAATTCATTACATACCTGATTTATTTATATTTAAGTTTATTATATAGATTATATTCTAATGATTTATTGAAATCTATTCTACTTATGATAATCATGGAATTTTTTTCATAGATTTAATGATTTATTTTAAATTATTATTATCCAAATATTACAGTAACTATTTTATTTATTTAATTGGTAATTGATATTTTTTTAATTGGTTAGAATATTCTGAGTTCAAATATGATATTTAATGATTATTCTAAAAAAATAATTTTTATCTCTAATGATTAATTTGGAAAATGAATTATGTTACCCGGTTGGAAATTTGATGGCCAGTATCATTTTTCTTATTCAATTTAAAGGTTTTAAAATTCATCAAATGGATACTAAATTAGATACCCTCTATGAAAATATTTTTTCATCTTGATCAAATGTGAACTTTTAACATGTTTTACAAATCTATAAATACATATGTGATACATTGATTCATCATCTAGATGAAAACCCATGTGCGGAAATACAACTTCTTGAATTTCAACTACCATGAGGAGATTAAAGAATCCTCATCATAAAAATGAGTATAGGTTATTTCATTTCTTATACTAAATTTTTTCTCATTTTATCTATCTATAATACTTCTTCCAATAATTTATAGAAACTCTATTTTTTAATCCTGTGTTTGGATATTAAAAAAATTCTATTGTTCCTCCAGTTGATTCTCTGGAATTCTAATTCCATATCTAGTCCAGTTGTGCCTCCCATAGTCAAAAGTCAACATTGTATTTGGACTATGAATACCCATTATAAATTAATTTACAGTGTGGTTATCTCTATAATGTATAGAAATATATTCTATAATCGTGTAATGAATCCCGATTAAAAATTATAGTAGTGAAAAATATGTCTATAATCGAGTAGAGTGGTATAAGTTTACGGTAGGTCCAAATTGGGTAGAACGACTACAAAAAAATTATTTTATTTTATTTATTATTCTACTAATTTTCTATAACATATTACAAAAAAATTTATTTTTAAAATCAATATATTTCGTTAATATTTTCAATATTTTCGATCTATCCCTCTCTAGACAATCTGCCTTTACCCAATCTGACCTGACATTCAGGTAATTTATGAATATGTGGTTATAAATACATAATAAGTGTTCAAATAACTATTTAATTAGATCATTTATAGGTAAATTTCCCCTTTATTTTAGTGTTTTTATTGACAATATTAAATTATATTCTAGAAATAAAACATATCTTCAACAAAAAATTTCTATAGTATTTAGTATATTCATGGAGCAACACCAATATTCACATATTTTGATATTTGATTTGATGAAATAATATTTATGCATCCTTGGTCATGCCGTCTCTAGGATATGATTTTAATAAGTACCTAAAAAGATAGAATCTATTATCTCTTGGAATATATGAATGAATTTATTTAGTCTATGTAATTTCTTTAGATCAGTAGGGTATTCTAATAATTTTATAATGATTCTTCTAGGATTTCTTCACCAATTAATCATTTTTGAGTAAACTTATTCATTTAAAATGGGTTGATAGTTCTACAAACCTATTAGAGGTCAAAATGATTTCATTTCATCAACACTTATCGCCAAATTTCTCTACTTAGTAAATGTTTATGGTGTCTATTGTGATGAATTGGTTCTTGGTTAGGACATGTTCTCGTGTAGGGTGATCATGTAATAGCTTCTGGATCATGATAGTTATGAGTTCATGATAATGTTTACCAATCACATGAATTGTATCTAGACATTGTATTATATCCATCTAAGAGTAAGTGTTATTTTGTTATGAGAAATTCATGGTGTTTATGTGTTTAAAGAATTTGAACCACATTTTCCATAATTAGATTTGAACATAATGAAATTAATATGGATGAAATGTCTTCATACTTTTTTCTTTATCTAGATTTAGACACTGGGTAGAAGAAATTATATTGCTTATGAATTAATTATGAATGCATATAATTAGTTGTTGAAAGATATATCGTATTAGTGGAAACGAATTTCAGTCATAGAAGACATACACAAGGACTATGTGAAGCCATATGATATTGTTGTTTTTAGTATGGTTTTGTTTTTTCCTAATATGATTTATCATGCTATGGATTAAAAAACATATGATACAGAATGATTAACCATGAGTTCTAAACTCTATGGCTGTGAGATAATTGAGTGATGAATGCATGGTTAGAGATCATTATTTTTTTTGACATGGGATCATAGTTACACAAAAAATCCATG
The DNA here is from genome assembly GCA_963277665.1 of Viscum album. Lineage (NCBI taxonomy): Eukaryota > Viridiplantae > Streptophyta > Magnoliopsida > Santalales > Viscaceae > Viscum > Viscum album. The sequence goes on along the minus strand of OY728121.1, from coordinate 1,736,038,185 downwards.
ATACAGTTGTTATTTCTTATAGTCATATGAGATATATTGTTCATCATTTTACTTAGAAAATGTATAATGTAATGAATGTTCTTTTTCTCTAGGTTAGCATGAAGTAATAAGTGGATGAATTTTTTTCGAGATTCCTCACCTATAAAGAAGGTCATATAAAATATTAAAATAATTTATAGTATTTTTCAATATTTACAAATACCCATATGGAAATGAGAGTAGATAGAGACAGATTATGTCACATTACTACCAATCATGGTTTAGAAAATTGACATTTTATCTGAAATTGTAGATTATCAGATAAATAATTACCACTTTATCCCTATTTTATAATCCAAGATGATAAAAGACTTTTTTAAATTCAATATCCAATAACAAGAAACGTTCCAAAACATACTAGTGTCAGTTTTAGGAAACTAATACCCTATGTTTACATATCATTTAATTAAGTCCATGTTGAAATCCCTTAGTACTTATTTTGCTAACAGAAGAGCTTAACCTCCTCAAATTGATGTAAAATTTGGTATAATTATCTAAAAATTGGATTAAATTATTATAGTTTGTGTAATACTTTTTTCTGTCTCATGAAAATTTAATATTCCATTATTTGAGTTTCTATAAAATAACAAATATCAATAAATAAGGAATATGGATCAATTTGAAGAATTTTATGGCCTCCCTAATCTCTCTCAACTTTTTTAGGTGAAAATAATTTATATTTTACTTATTAGACATTGCATTATATATGAAACTTCATATAATATTCATTTGATCATAAATAGAATGTATATCTTATAGAACTATCAGAAATTATATATGGATCGCCGTAGATGACTTTTTCTCTTTGATGCGAGTGATCATGTTTTCTTGAGAATTTAATCAAGGCCTCAAACTCATTATTTTGGTATGCATGGATACTTATATCCTCAATACATTAACTATATTGAGATACTTGAATATATTGGTGATGTGGATTATCAAAAGGATATATATTTAAGGTTTTATTCTATACATTATGTGTTTTATGTATCTCAATTAATGATGAAAAATACTAATCATCACCATGTGTTTTTATTAGACTATGTTGTCACAAACCGGAAGATACATTGATTCATGTAACAAAAATAAATTTTAAAGGAAACTCATGATATTTCACAGGAAATGAATTGGTTTGGAATAGGTTTTTTGGATTCCTAGTAACAGTTAGGATGATTCATGGGAACGTGAGAAGGAGAGGCCATAATAGTGTCCAAGTCTCCTCAAATTCAATGTTTGTATCGAATATTATAAAGAACAAAACACAAATAGAGGGGAGAGGGTATCAACCACCATTTTAGGAAGATTACCATTTTATAATGTAAATTTATATTATATATTACTTTCAGGGCATTTTTGGTTCTTTCCGGATCATTTGAGTTGTTTTGGATGTTTTTTATAGGGTTCATGGTTTGAGAAAGATTATTAAAAATGTCACACATCATCCATGGAACTGTAATGGGTGACTCAAAGTGTCACTGCTAGGGTTCATGGTTTAGAAAAACGTTGAATCATCCCCTGGGAAACCAGGGAATGGGTAACACATTGAAAAACACATTTCATGCAATATTTTATAATTATGTGATCAAACCATGAGGGTTTTTGTACTTATTTTAGTAGCCCCACATGGTTGGTGAACAATTTTTCATAAAACGAACCTTTAAAAAAATTGGCTTCTTGTGTTCTCTAGAATAATTTTCATTATTGGTACATGGATTGAAAATCCATGCATTCTATCCATGTGAAATGTATTTAATTACTATAAAATAGAGGTTTAATCTAAATTATTTCAATAAAACCCTCATATTCCACATATACATCCACAATAATTAATTTATATTCCAATATTGTATTCAAAGATGAATCATTTTATTTAATGAAATATTTTCTTGGCTCAATATTCATTGGAGATATGGAATCAATAGAAATTTATTATTACTCCCCATTCATCTTCAATATACTATTCCACTCCTTTATAATACCATTTATCAAATCCAGTTTGTTCATATGTATTTATTTGATATGAATATTTATTTAATATGGTTGAATCTAATGAATGGATGGGGTTGGGAGGCTGAAACTGGATGCTCTTAGTGTCTTTATTTATTTTCAATTTATTTATTGGTGGATTCCTTCTATTCCAACTCTACATGTTATACAACTTGAAAGATTAATTTTGTAAAATTTATTTTACTGAATTTTCTATGGAAAAGATTAGTTTTAATCATGGGAAAATGATTTTTCATTATCCTATAGAAACAGGGGAATATTGGATGACTGATGAAAACCCGTTTATCATTATTATTATAAAATAATAGTTGTAAATGTTTTTTATTCATGAAATGTTATAAAGGAAATAATTTCAATAAATGACTAAAATAAGTTAAATTACTTGTCATAAAAATTGTAATAATAGTATTGGAAAGTTTAATGAGATATAGAATGGTCATAATTTCCCTTCTTCAATGTGGAATAATGTATGATACCCACTTTAATGAGAAACACTTATCCAGAGTGTGCATGTGTGAGGGTGAACATGGGAATGTTTATTCCATCTAATATGAAATTATAAGATTAATGGATTCCATTAATTTTTTATTATTATTTCTATATAAACAAGTTAATTTTATAAAATTAATTTATAAATAATTTTGTAACTAGTTATGGTATTAGTGTTACATGTTTGGATTCCATTGACGAATGAAAACACAGTTAATACTCACCCCATAAATTAGAAACACATTTTTTTATTGATATAATCTATTAGGCCATAGGTAAGTAGAGGATAACAAAATTTTCTATTGATTCCTATTGATCTTGTGGGAGGGGTATATATAGTTGGATCATGGTCCCAATCAATGAGTATAATGGGATGATTAGACATTAGAATCTATTGGTTTTTTATCTTTTAGTTTTTGATTTATATATATATATTTTCTATTATTAATCTGATATCATTGTCTAAATTGAGTTTTAGCATTGGTCTTATTATTTATTAATGAATCATATAGATGGTATGGATGTTTATATTTGAAATTTATAATTTATTATTTCGATAGGAAGACCCATCCTACAGTTTTCATTCAACCCCTTGGAATTATTGTCATGTAATTAGTGACTTTTTGATTTCAATTTTGGCTACTAGAATTCTATTACATCTTAATAAAATTTTCAGGGGAAGGATGTTACATTACTCAATATTATATTTTTTCTATAACTTTGAAAATTTTATTTTCAAATGGTTTGTTTTATGATGAAGTATATCATAAATAACTCTCTATAAACCATACTTTCAATATAACGGTTAATATAAAAAGGGTGTAGCTTTAGCAAACATATCATTCAATTCTCCCCAATTAAATGAAGCTTAATATGCTTTTTTCCATTCCATATTATTTTTTAACATATATAGTAAATTATTGAATAATATCCAAAACATTCTTAATACCATCTAGAAATAAATAGGAAAATAAACCATTAAAATCACATTGTTTCTCAACATATATAACACCATGTGAATAACCATTCATAAGTCTTTTGTATCAATAAATTTAGTGGTAATGATGGTGATAAATAATATTCATAAAATATAATATAAAATAAAACAATCTTTTTAGTTTTTTTTATAAAAATAGAATGAGCCTCATTTTGAATATAACAGGTTGTTTAATTTTCAATATTTATAGAAAAATTAAAATTTTGGTGAAAATAAATTTAAATATACACAGTAGAATAATAAAACAGTTGAACAGTTTTATAGAAAATATGGAGATGGATGAAAATAATTCCCCACCTAAGGGGAAAAATGAGTTCCTTGTTTCTAAAAAATATTTTTCTGATCATTTTATGTACCACAGAGATTAAAATGATATGATTATTTGTAAATTAATTGAATAAAAAAGGAAATATAAATATAAATTTAATTTCATAGAAAAATAACTAATAACATCCTTAATATAAATTCAATCACAAACAACCTCGATTAAGATTGAAACCTATTTCCCTTACAAAGATCATAATTTTTAAAGGAGAATTGATAAATGAAATAATTTTTTTGTAAAAAGTAAAAAAATATAAGATAATACAAAAATAATTCATTTCACAACTAAATGTGGCATAATATAACCAATTACATAAAATTATAATCAAATGAAAAGAAATTTTGTTATAAAACACCATAACACTTGGTAACATTAACGTAAAATACTCTTGGATGGAATAATTGATAAAAAAATACAATTATCAGTTATGGATAAAAGATATAAAATTGAAAATTGAAAATTCATACAGAATATGAATATAACTATGTTTAAAACATTTAAACATGCCTGAAAGAAGTGAAATTGAAACAAAATCTACTCCATCAAGTCGGAATTGTCACGTACTTTCTTAATCATCTTGAATAATAAAATAATGTTAACTATTTAATTTATTATGAAAAAATTTAATGTTTATTACTAATATATTTTTATTTAATTTCATTTTTTACTTATTTAAATAAATAATTATGTTCACATCATACATTTTAATGATTTTTAGTTCGTATGGAAAAAATGATTTCGGTATGTTGACAATTAAAAAACATGACATTATTCCTTCATCAATTAAATAATAATATTAAAATAATTACCATATTAATAAAAAATGATAGTTCTAAACACATCCATGATATATCATAATGAATAATTAACAACATCACAATCATGTGATGGAAATCCCTACATACAGATGAGTAACATTTCCAATTTTCAATGATAATGATTGATAAAATGTAAGTATTACATAATAATTTATTTATATAGATGTATATTAATCAATATATTACTTATTTAAAAATACATACACACACACATATATATATATATCTCTCTCATACATGTGATGTAGTTATGAAAAACATATCACATCCCTTAATGGAGGTTATTGTCCACATATACGCATGGAAGACGTAATCATTTTTAAATGGATGATATATTGATAAGTTAAATGATATATATATTTTTATAATGATATTCATTTTTTAGATATGATAAATATTTATATATATAATAAATCCATCTTGAAAAATAGTCTTGAGAGGTGATGATGGATAATTAATTATATTAATTAATGAGGCGACAATCCATCCTACACAAGAATTATGGATTAACATCCAATTTTTTGCAATAGGATATCAATGTAGGTTATGAAAATAAAATCATTAAATTTCATTATATGGGAGAAATGAGGTCATTATATTTTAATGGTTGAATAATATTTGTAGGTGGTCGAAGAAGAAATATAAAAAAACATTTGGTTAATAATAATAACTCTTCTCTTGAATACATGTTTAGAATTATAATAATAGCCTTATAGATTGGGTTTTTTATAAAACAAGGGACTCAATATTTAGGTTATTGATGTTAGGAAGGTACTTTTAGGGATTTAAAAAAAATTCTTATTGTGTGGAGTAAAGAGTTGTGTAAAAACATGATTCATTAAAAGTAGAGAATGTTGTTCGATAGCCTATACGAAACACAATAAAAAGCATAAAATAGATTTCAAGTCCTAATACCTTATGCCACAATAGTTTTTAAATATATTCTATTTCATTTATATTTTTAAAAACATGAGACACTGAGTTTTAATGAACCACAATATAAATTAATTTTATTATTTAGATAAGATGTTTAAAACAATCCATTAAACATTGTATTATAAATATTATTGATAAAAAAATTATAAATAATTCTAAACATATTACATAAGAGAAATTTATTCCTAAATAAGTACATAAATTATGGTAATGTGTATATATTCATTGAAAATAATCATTTCTCAAAAAAATTGTTTTTATTGAATTCTGTGACCAATTAATTTTAATAATTACATAATATTTTGGAAAAAATAATTGATAGAAAAACTTATTTCTTTATGTCTAGATGTTAAAATTAGATTATATGATTTATTTAATTTTCTAAAAATAATTATTCTTTATGAAGTGTGACAAATAATATTTTTTAATGAAAATTACCATTTTGAATAAATTATTTCCAATGATAAACGATAATCTACCTAAATTTTATAGTAAACAAAGAAAAATTGTATAAAATTTTAATTAGTTTATGTAACTTCAATCAATTTCATATTGAATATTAATATGTTTACATTTAAAACATTGGAATGTTTTTCTTTGGATGAACCATTTTTACAAATCTATGGGTGTTATTTTAAATATAAACCATCCACATATATTACTTTTATTTAATAACTGAATCATCCACTATAAATAATTATAATTAATATTTTTTCATATGTTTAACATATATTTTTATCATTATGAGTAGTAATGTTAGTAAAAAGTGATTACCAAGGATATGGTAGAAATAAGAATATTGTTGGGTTAACTTAATAATATAGGGGTTATAAATAACCTAAAACATGTCCAAACCCTCTTATATAAAGATATTTGGACCATATAAACTCAATGGTTCATGAATTTACTAATTGGGATCCTTTTTCAAGATAAAAAAATATATGTTAACTTTATTCTTTTAAAAAATTCGTGTTTGCCTCCTCCCCAACATATAAAGGGCCAATATCTCTCTGATTCTATTCAAAATTAAAAAACCATTGTTTTATAATAGTAATACTGATATACCATCTGTATTTATGTATCAATTTCTTTGTTATATTGTATTGATCAAATATCCATCATATTAAGTCTTTAGTGGAAAACATAATGAAATTTTATGAAGAAATGGTTACGTTATAAAAAAGAAAATTTTTATTTTAAATATTCTTCCTCAACATTTAAATATTATTAAAAAATAATTATATAATAACCTCATTATCATAAATATAAAAATGTGTATTTATTTTAATCATGTGGCATATATCCATCTTGTCTTCAATCCAATAGAAAATTAAATCATCGATCTGGTTTATGGTGACTTTTGGCTTACCAACTGAGTAATACCATTCCAATAACCACCTTTAAACGATAAATATAATAATATATTTAACATATTTTTTTAAATTTATGAAATCATTATACTTAATAAACATTTATATCACTTATACCTTTTTACATTCAATTTAATGGGGGATATGACAATGTCGCTCGTGTATACGGTGAACTAGCTCTCTATGAAGGGATTCGATTCATTTTTCACTTACTCATTACATAGAAGTTCTTAAGGAAAATGGTAATGAATATATGATATATTAATGACCCAACCATGATTATAGATACATAATATTAAATCCAACATATTACATCCTAATATAATAGAAAACAATAATGTCAGTCATGCATTCATCCAGAATACCACCTCCACATATTGATGTGAATGTTTTTCATTTTATTTTTATATTGATCTTAATAAGGATGGTATATATATATAATTGGTATTGGAAATTTAATTAATATTTATTTTCCATTTTTCCATCAATAGAAGAAATGTAAAAAATATTCATGCATATGTTTGACCTACAATCTCTAAAATAAAAATAAAAATATAATGAATATAATGAATTAAAATACGTAAGACCTTGTGTATGAATGGTTATGCATGCGTATGAGCTAAATTTTATTTAATATTCTATCATTAAAAATAATTGATGTCTTAAAATATGAATATAATGAATATATATGATATGTGTATCATTTTTTACATTCTATAGATTATATAACCATGATAAAAAAAGGACCGAAAATACTAAATCGAAACACAAATGAGAAACACAATAGTTATAACAGGAAATGTGTTTTTAATAAGAAATTGTTAAAGATCCATTAAAAAATGTAATAATTAAGTCATATATAGTTAGATATATATATATATGGTTATATAAAATATTTTAAATAAATTTATATTTATTATAAATGAGGAACAAAAAGGTATGAAGGAAATCAAACCTAGGGTATGGGTTTTTTTCTATATATAAATCATTGGAGAATATTTTAATGTTATACACATAATTTCACTACATTTTGAACATAATTCGACTATTTAATGTAATATCTTGAATACATCATACATCCTGATATTTAAATATTAAATTACTATTATTTCCAATAGGATATTTAACTTCTAGGATAATAAGTGATAAATAATTTCATAGCTGAATTTCATTTCATTGGGATATATTTCTTCTTCATTGTCATTGATATTATTGGATTTTGTGTTTAAATTATTTTGATGATTTGATGTTTTATTTGGTATTTTTATTTCTATTTATAGTTGATTCGAATAATAGATTAATTGATTAATTCTCCCTTAAATTTTATGAACTCTATGATGGTTAATTTTAAAATATATTTTAGATAGAGATTGTTAATGTGTGAATTTCTATGTAATAAACTTAGTTGACCAGTTTCAAATTAATGAATTTAAGTTTTATAACATGTTGATGTTCAATATATTTTCATGTTATATTATAAATTTCCTCTCATTGGAATGTGAAATTTAAGATAATTTTTCTTAATAAAATCCAAATTTCATTCTCTATTCATTCAAAAAACAATTTTTTCTAAATCCATATTTTAGAAAAATAAAATATTAAAATATTCCAATTTTATCAAAGTGATTTATTAAATACATTTTTATCCTTTTATACATTATAATAATTTTTTAATGGAATATTTATATATATTTCCAAACATGCCTCATTTCACTTGTACAGTATGTATGCACGGAATCATTATTTTATCATGTTTGACAAGGAAATAATCTTCCTCCATCATAAAAACTCAATTTTTTAATGCATCATTTTTTGTATCATATTATATTTTAAAATGTATGTATTTTTATAAATTTTGATGACATATTAGTCTCTGGAAATTATTTTCTAAATCAAAGATATTTTTTCCCGATGAATGTTTTTTATTATATTTTTATGTTATCTGTATTCATCAATAACATGAAACCCTTTAATTTAGTTTTGATCCAATAAGGATATGTTTCATTGAAAAAATCATTATTTTTGATGTGGATGGTTTATAATGAGTTTGACTATAATATGTAATAAAATTTAATTTCTTGATTTATTTTATTATTCTTAACATTCCCACAAAATAATCACTTTCTTATTATCATTAACAGTTAACCCAAATATCCATATTATTAATCATGGATATACTTATTAATAGAACTGTATATCACTTATACATATGGTATTTTACATTGGATGTTAATTTATTGGAAGGGAATTTTATTATTAATCTGTAATTCTTACTCGATATATAAATTTGCTGATAAGGAATATATTTCATGAATTAAATTGATCATTTGATATATGTGTAATTCATTGGACATGAGGATAATATCATCTCCCTGTTTTAGATAGACCCATGATGAATCAACAGTATCATTAGCTGAATTAGGAATATAACCTTTAAATGGGTTTTACCCATAGTTTTAACTTTTTAATTAATGTTATTAGTAGTAGTTCTCTTCGTATGTGTGATACCGTGACATAAAATAAATAATAAGTACATTTGATAATTTTAATTTCTATCCATTATAGTTTTGTAATGATATAATCTATGGACACATTCAATTTTAATTTTATTTGTTTAATGGAATGGTTTTTCAGTTATATAGAATTACATATTAATAATTTCTTATAGAAATATGATTGAAATGTTATGGATTAAATTAAATGTGTGTTTAGTTATTCACATTACCATATTAATTATGAATTATTTCTTCATGATAAATTCCACTTTATGTAAACCATACTGTGTATTTTAGCTAACACTTATTTTGTTTCTTTTACCTATGATATGAAACTGACATCATTGAATCAGTTCAAGGATGTAAAAAAAAATTTCATTACTATGTATGATATTTTTTATTCCCAATGTAAAATGGGTATGATTTAAGTATTTTTTTCCATGATAATTAAACTGGTCAATCTGTAGTGATGTCATCCCTTGTATCTTATGGCAATCTAATAATGTTGAAACCAGGTACGGGTTACAAGAGTGGGGGTTTTATAGATGGAATCAAATAAAGAGTAGTAGAATCATTGGGAACTAAAATTTGGAAAACATAGATTATGGAAAATAACCTAATTATTGATTATGGGTATAGGAATTGATTAAATTCCAAAAGATTTGGTAAGGTACAGACTATGTGGTTTTTCCTTGAAATACATCATTGTATGTATACAAAATGTGGAAATAGTTTTATCAAATATGTACATTTGGGTAATAACTCTAAAAAAGTCACATCCATCATGAGTTTTGAATCTCTTAGTACTTGACAATGGTCCGTACTACATCTTTTGGTTTCACACTATTAATGTATATTCTTTTGATATTTCAGATTTTCATCTCCTACCATTATGAAGTATTTGAATTGATTATATAAATTAATGAAGAAGTTTAAAATTATGATGTCTTATATTAAAAATGTGGTATCATGATTTAGATATAATATAATTGATTTTATAGTTATTCCACAATAATTACTATTTCTCACAAAATTCTTTTTATAGTAAATAACAGTAATACTAATGAATCATGGTAAAATTGAACATGAATGTATATATGGTGACTATGATCAACAAAATGGGATGATTATAATAGTTAAATATATGGATATTATTCCTAAATAGGTATCTTGAATTAGGATTTGAAACCTATACCGTAACCAACTCCTAGACTCACCAAATAATAGAAGTATGGAGTTCTCTAAGAGTTCGAGTTGTGGGGACCATATATGAAATAAGGATCGATTTCCATTATGTTAGAAATGTGAATATATATTCCCAAGAAGGTGAAACAAAGGAATAAGAATGTGATTTATGTGTGAAAAGTATATCCATAAATTAATATATATATATATATACTGCAAAAAATGAAGAGTATAATGGAAGGAAATAAATTTCATTCTAAACAACCATTTAAAGTTCACTACCTTAAATATGAGGAACCGTGGAATTATCTAAGACAAATCACCATTCAAAATTTTAACCCCTTGTCCAATGAAGGTGCTATGATGAAACAAAATTGATGAAATATTTATTTATTGGGATTCTAGAATTTATTCCATGAAATATTTTTTTAACAATGGTATTTTTATTATGAGAATCATGAATATTCTATAGTTTTTATTAAATTTGGATTTATATATATATTTTCATTAACATAATTATTATGGATACAATAATGGGTTTTTGAGAATAATGTAGATCATAAATTCAATTTCATAAAAACCCTTTAGAAAATATATGTTGTAGGAATATAACATGATTGAGGGTTTCTTTGGAATGCATTTATGGGAATACAACCTATTAGATTTGTAAATGTTATCGGTTTCCTAAAAATAATGGATTTAAATTTATTTGACATAATAATAATGGTATTAGTACCCTTTATGATATATCTTATCCTTGATATTGTAGTAATTATGGTTCATCACAATTGTTGAATATCATAAGAATCATATAAATGTTGTTTTGTAAAACAGATAACCCACATGATGGGTGAATACCCCTATCATTAGGAAAATGACAAGGGCCTTAAACCCACAACAGAAGGATGATAATGGTTTATCACCGTCCATTGGCCTACCTGATATTTTGGCTAATATTTCATTGTTACTTCATAAATTATTTGATGAATAAATTTTAATGATGAACAAGTTGGGTTACTATTTAGATTTATAGATTAGTGAATTATATTAAATAATATGTGCTAACAATATCATTTATAAAAATAATTTAAAAAGAGGTAGAATGATCTTACACTATTTTATCAAACATTTGACCTGTTAATCATTAATTTTAGTTCCTCAGACTTAAAAATTCATTTTTCAAATGATTTTAATGAAGTAATATATGAAGTTTTAATTGAACAATACTCATCCAACAGATGAAAATTTTCATATGGTATATAAAAATATCAATTATGTATTTTTAAATATATTTTCAAACAATATAATAAATACAAAACAATAGAAAAAATATTTTGAAAAATAATGTTATCGTGTTAATTTAATATCTGTGGAATAAATATTATTTTTACTCTTCAAATATTTATTATTTTTTTATTGTTTACATTTTAATTACCATTAAATTTATTTTGATCAATGACCTCTATCCCCTCCATAATTATTTGTTAAATACTATTTTATTCCATGTTTATATCATCACTTCCCAACCACTAATCCAACATATAAACATCGTGATTTTTTTCCATATCAACATTTGTATTTATCCTTCCAAATATTAAGAGGATGTCTTCTTAACCCTCTTTTCATTGCGGTACTTTCAAATATTAAATTTCAAATATAAATATCTTATCATTTTAGCGTAAATATAATGTATGGGGGCACAATTTATTGAATGTGGTAAGAATGTTACACCGTTATATTATAAAATGAAGATAATTGGGTTCAATAGATTATATAACATTCAACACAAAGATTATACGATAATATATCACCACAAGACATTATTATACTACTAAATTTATTGAAATTTAATTTCATCAATTTCATTCATAACACACAATAACTATTTTTAATGAACAATGATATACTCTCAATTTTATTATTTAAACAAGACCATTATAACCTTGACCTTACACATGGTGGAATAAACAGGAAAAACCAAAATTTTTATATTAAGTACAAACAATATAGATAAATTAAATATGTTGAAAAAAAGTAATGGCCTTTTGCTAAAGTCTTTATAAGTTTCGAAAATACATTTTTCCAAGAAAATGATTTTTATTTATCATTGAGAAAAAAAGTGTACTTAAACATTTATAAAATTTATTAATAAAATTTACTTAATTTTTTAAATCTAAATGTCAAAAGTAATTTTTTGTGGTTTTTGTCAATTTTTTGAAAAGATATTTTTTTGATGAATAGTTAAGAATACATATTTTTAATGAAAACTACCTATTTTTTTATTATTTACAATGTAAAATAATTTTAAACTACTATTAGTTATTTTATAATATAAATTAACTAATTCAATTCATTAGATTCAATATCATAATGAATTATGGAATTAAATCTATTATAACATTGAATGATTTATTTTGGAAAAACCATTATTTCAACATGAATATGGGTTTTATTTTAAATTGAAATCACAAAATTCAGTAAAATTAATTATGAATATAAATTCCATATTTTGAATTTGAATAATTTATTCTATAAAATAATATATATTTTTTCCATTATTAATTTTAAACGTAATAAAAATTAATTACCACTATTAATGTATAAACATGTTACTTGGGGGTTAAACAAAGAAGACTCAGATCGAATGTTATGTAAAAATTTTCCAAAACCCATTGGATGGAAATATTTCTTTATTATAACATCTATGGTTTGATAATGTATATTTTTTAGCCATGTTTCATTTAAAAAACGTGAATATACCTTACACATTTCAAATAATCGATTATTTCCTCTCCCCCACTAATAAATGGACACACTATCCCCTCTCCTTTTCACGCAATGAGATCTATTTTGAAAAAAAACCCTTCCAAATCCATTATTTACTCCTCCTAAAACATCTAAAAATAATTTCTTTATACCTATTAAAACCTATTAATATTTTTCATGCAATGATGATGATCATTTTTTAGGATCAGGAAATGTTCTGGAATGATCATTTTTATTTTTCTTATTCATTCACCAACATAAAATCATATTAAACTATGATTATATAATTACATTTTTATAATAAAAATACAGATACATTTTAACTTTATTTTAGTTACCTATATCCATATCATCATCCATAAAATGTTAAACAAATCCCTTGATTGTGTGTTTGACAAACAACCACCTCACTAATAGTTTTTATTTGATTTCTATCACCACATGTCAAGGATTGATAGAATGATTGTAACATCCCAACCATAATCCCTATGTTTGAGCTGAAATAATACATGAACTCATGCACAACTCCCCATAAGCCAGACCTAGTCGACTAGACGTGAGGATTCATGTGGAAAATTGGGGAGACTATAACCTCTATATGGAGTCATAATATCAATAATCAGTAATAAAAATATAGATAATCAAAGAAAAATTTAGAAATGAAAAGATGAAATACATACAATGTAATAGCTTCCAAAGTGGAAAGTAAACCAAAGTAAGTAAAATAAAAAACAATAATATGAATAAACAATCATCTGTGGAGTTCTCTGGTTCTTGTCTCTATCCTCTCCAGCTCTATGCTCCACCGTTATACCAGCTTCCATAGCATCATTTCCCTTCAAAGGATTTCTAATCATGGAATCTATAAGCACGCTAAAATTCCCATGTAGGATGTGAGTAAAATACTCAGTAGGACACCACCAACGCATTCTCAACCGAATTCCCTTAAAATAAAATTATATTCCAATATAAATATTGCATAATAGTCACACAATAAAAAACTGATTTGTTTTGAACTATCTGATCTTCCACATCCCCCGACCGTACTAGCTTCGACTCTATAACAGAATAGATAACAATAGTGTCAGACAAATCAACTATTATAAATTTGGATAATGAATCATTTTTCTCAGCATCGTAATGCATCATTATCAATGCTTAGAAAGAATGAATGGTTCTATATATGTGAAGGGGAAATGAGATATATCATCTTTTTTAATTCGTTGAGTCCATGAACTAAGGACCAAGAGCTAATTGTGTCCCATAGTCATTGAATTTCACTGTTAAGAAGACAAACAAGCGACTGAGAGAAAATTAGTCCCCACTTCATTGAGTTTATCACAATGAATCAACAAATTCCATTCTCAAGCATTAATCCATCTTCATCAATCATGTGAATACCTCCCTTAGTGGATAACACAAGTCACGGGAGTCCTCTATATAATACTCCGATGGGATCATCACATCCCTCATTTTCGGACATTCATATACCAAGTAATTTTTATATTCCTTTCTCATGTATTGGACCCTTGTCGTTAGTTAAACGTATCACCATCTATAGGATTACCCAATTCACAATGGTCAATTATGTGGCTTCCCCTCTACATCTTCATGTACCCACCCATGCATTGGAACCATTTAATCATACATGTGCATCCCTCCTCATACGGATAATTCATGTTGATGGTCCACCTGTCATGACTCCAAGAACAATACTATAATGCATACGTATCATATTAGGATATATATATATATATATGAACGAATCATCACATCATCAAGAGTAATGTACTACACAATCTGCATTTAATCGCAAAGCAATGTAAATAAATAGATATAAATAGTCATTTAATCAAGTGTAATATAGAGATTTTGGGACTATACACATACCTACATGTATTCACTATATATCTTGGTCATTAAACATCTATGTGCATCATCATATTATTGTAAATCATTTTCAAACAAGCCCAAAAGGTAGAAGAACTTATTACCTCATATGTTTGGGAAAACATCTCATAGTTCATCCTGGTGGTAGAGTGGCACATCAATGTCTCAAAATGATAGAAGATTTTTGTTGGAGGTTTTATAGTCTTTTTTTCTAAAATTTCAATTTTTTTAAAAATTAAAATGAGATAAGACATAACATGTGATAATAAATTTTTTAGTATTTCTCACTTTATCCTTAAATTTTTTTCATGTGCTGATAATTTTTATTATCACAATATCCTTTTAGAAAATCACAAAAAATAATATATATTTTTCACATGCGTTGATAATTTTAAATTTTCATTTTACCATTTTTTTTAAAAACATCGCATAAAATTGAAATCATTTTCACCTACATTGTTAATTTAAATTATCATTTTTATTTAGTTTTTTCCAAATGAAATGATAATTATCAAAAAAATGATAATTTCCTGATTTTTTATAATTTATCACTGGAGAATCTATTATAAATTGCTTGAAATTAAATAATTTTTCATTCCATTATTAATTTTGATAATTTATAATAAATCATTGAAATTATTATTTAATGATTTTATCATTAATTGTATATAAATATTTTTAAACAAATTTTGATCAAATATTTATAAATTATAATTTGTTAAAACACAAAAACCCCTTTTGTAATATATAAATAAATATCATTTTATTTTTGATTTATTTATTTTCAATTAAGTTTTCAAAATTATTTAATATTTTTTTATATTCTTATTAATCACAAATTTTTTTCTACGTATGAAATGATGGGAAAAAAAGAATGAATAACAATAAAATGAAAATGAAACATGTGAAGAATTTGGGGTGTTTTTAAAATATAGAGAGAAGATGTAAAATAATCACCATCCATTGGAATTGGATCTACATTCACTGAAAGTACAAATTATTCTTCAATGTTGGGATTTAAAGTATTATTGAATAGTTGGTATTTATTGTGTTTTAAAAACACATTCTTTATTTCTAGGATTTATTACCCAATTTTCTATCAGTTTTTCAACAAATAAATTCATTGGGAATTATTAGATTATCAGATGGAAAAAACTGAAAATTAATTCAGGTCAAACTGTGTGAAGAATGAAGGTTCAAAAATTACTAGTCCATTAATAATGGCCTTTCGTTTCTTTATGTGTGATGAAAAATATTTCCAATATTTAATTGAATTCATAAATTAAATTATTTAATTTAATTATGAACACATGTTAGTTTTAATTGGAAATGTAACCAAAAAAACATTACATATAAAACATTTACCCATCCTAGGGTAATCCCCATTTCCTTAAAACAATAGTGGTATCAAAATTTCCATGTGACATGATGTTTGTGTGATATTAAATTATCTCCCATAATTTGATATATTAAATATTTTATTTAAAATTCTACATTTTTGTGGGCCATCCATATATCTGCTTATATTGAATATTACAGACCTTATAGGGTAAAAGCCATGTTATGGACCCAAATGTGATATCTTTATTTTCATATGAACTACCATTTGGTAGATATTAAATAAATTTTAATAAGTATCCCACACATAAAAAATAAAATATTTAATTTTTTTATTCCATATTCTCTAAGGCTATTTATCTTTATAAACTCATACATAGTGAGTGATTAACTCAAAAAAATATTTAATTTTTTTATTCCTGAGTATTAATCAGTTGTTATACCCATCTTGAATTCATTTAAATAAAAAAACTAACTCTTCACTGGTAAATCATTTTTTTACTTAATAATTAATCATAAGAGGGATTTATAATTACTATAATAAATCATGATGTTACAATTCTCCTCATCTACCAACTAGCCATTATTTAGAGGTATTTCTAGTGGGTTTTTCCCATATAACTCAAACAGCAATGATTGCATATCTAACAAAAAATTTCTTGTATATTCTAATATTCAAACATGAGTCATCTAAATTTAGACATTTGGTGTCATCAATCTTCTCATCAACTACTCACATCAAAAGATGTTCCACACTGAAGAGCCTCACATATGTATCAATCCCATTGCCATCATCCTCAAAATAATTGACATGTGTAGGTTCATGTATACTCCTTTGATGTTGTGATACATGGAAGACATCATACATACCTTAATAGCAGGAAGGGATTCTTAGATCGTATACCAATACCATTATCCACTGAGTAATCACTTTATCATCTACATATAAAAATATCTAATGACCATCATTCTCTAATATACTACTGTCTCATGTCATCGTTTGATGACATATTAGAGATAGGTATGTTATGTAAGTGTAAATATACTAGTAAATCAAGTCTATACCCTACTCACAAATATAGGGAAAACAATAGTATTAAATAAGGATGAGGATTGAATGGATGTGATTTAAAGATTAACTTGTATAGAAAAAATATTGATATCAAAATTAGTTGGTTCTAGGTATATTGAATAGACATTACCTACCTTAGCATTATGAGAATTCCCAAGTCTTTAAAAAGTCATCACTATTAGGGTATTATATATCCTCTTCTAGGATTCTCCATTCCTAGCCAGTCCTACCCTTATACAACTCATTTAGAAAACCCTTGAGAAAAAACGTCAAAAGTAGTCAACCTTTACACAATGGTGTTAGTCTGTTGTGGCATCCAACAAGTTATTTTTTAATGTCCATGTTCTGTACAGTTATAAGACTTGCCTAAAAAAGTTCAATTATTACCCGATTTTCCATCACTCTACTGCTCCTGCTCGCCCTTTCTCATCCTATATCAAAAGGGATTCTGATAGAAAAAAAAGAGAAAATTCTTTCACTGGATGACTATGGGATGGATGTTAGTCTATTTTCATATTCTCCTCTAGTCCACATTCAATATTTTGGGACATTTGGATGACCTATGTATACATTGTTCTGTAAAAACCAATAACCAGATATCTGCACTCCGGTGGATGGCCTACCTAGATCTTTCAAGCCTTATGTGAATAATTCCTATCTAAAAAAAGAACAAATGAAGTATATCCTTAAAAAGTGAAGGGTATTCATAGATAATCATAGAAAATTTTCATAACTCCTTGATCACCTAGCCTTCCAAAACAGGTTGTCCCATCAAATGTGTGAGACAAAATCCCTTGTAATGTGAAGGAAATAAATTCAAAAAAAATTATTAATAAAATGACTAATAATTCTATGAGATAACAAAAGTTTTTTCAAATAGTCGATGTGATCAATCATGGATTTCCTAGGAGTATATCTTTAACCCAATGTATTCGCTCCAAGCACTAACCTATGTTTATATATCTACATGTTAATCATATTCATCATATATATACTACTGAAATAACATTTTATGTTCAACTAATTAATTCCAATTAATATATATCACACAACAAGTCATTAGAGATATATAACATAGAACAAACAATCACAAATAGATAGTACAAATAATTAAATTTATTTAATGAACTACTATCCATCAAAACCATATGTATATATATGGAATTTCAACTTATATACCTATTCATTATGCATTAATATACACAAAATCTAATACATCACATATAAAATCATGTGTATCACCAATGGTGAATCAATAGTAATAGAATATCCTAAATAACCATATTTTGGAAACTCAGAGTTGTACTCTCTAGTACTAGCCAGGAAAAAACATAGATCCCATGGAAATTTCTAACCATCCTAGCCCGTGTAAAACCTACAACAACCCTATTAAAGATGTTAAATAGGCTAGTAAAAACCTAATCCGTTGATACCATTTTGTTACTTCCTGAACTGAATCATCATGCCTGAGCTGGAATGGTACATGAATACATACATGCGTACCTGTATGCATGAGGCTTCCAAAAAGTAGGAAGGGTCTGAAGTGGAACATTTGGTAGAATATACCCTCTATATCGAGTCTTATGATCATTGATCATCAACAAAAAGTATTGATAATTAGAGTAAAATGTGTAAATGTAAAGAAGGTATACATAGAATGTAAAATCTCCCAATGTGAAAAGAAAATCAATCGTAGCATAAGACAAAACATGAAATAAATAAGCAATCATATGTGGAGTTCTCCATTTCCTGTCTTAGTCAACCCTAGCTCTATGCCCCACCATTTTATTGTCCTCCATAGGGACATTTCCCTTCATCACAGCATTGTTCACGTAATCTACAAGCACACAAAAATTACAAAGTATGGTGTGAGTACACGGCTTAGAAAGACACCACAAATGTTTACCCAACCAGATGTTTTCAAAATAAAATTTCTTTCTATAATAAATAATTTATCATAACCATTCAATAAAATTTAGATCTATTGGGTTCTAACCATGTTTCCACAATACCCTACTATACCTACCTCGAATCTATGACAAAATGAATACCCACAGTGTCATTAGAATCAACGATTATCCATTAGGCTAATTAATCATGTTTCTTGAGCATCATTGTGTGACAATATCAAAGATCTCTAAGAAGATGGGTTCCAATGTATGTGAAAGGGAAATGAGATCTAATCATATTCCTTTAATCATCGAGTTGATGTACTGAGGACCGAGAACTAATCATATACCTTATTTAACAAAGTACTCCATTGAGAATACATACTAGGGACCAAGAGTTAATAACTCCTCTCTTCATTACTACATCCCAATGAGTCACTGTATTCTATTTTCATGAATTAAATCCTTGTCATCAATCATGAACATCCCTCCTCTAAAGGATAACACATGTCTTTAGGGTCTGCTACATGATACACCCATGGAAACATGAAATCCCTCATTATCAGGCATGCACATCCCAAGGCTTCATCATGTGCCATCCATATGTATTGGAACCTTATCATTAGTCATCTGTATCCCACCCTAGATGATAACACAAGTCAAAATCATCAACTATATGGCTTCCCCTATGCATCATAATGTTCCTACCCCCATGGACTTGACTCTTGTCATCATTCAAGCTCATCCCTCTTCCAATGTATAACAAAAGTTGATGGCCGACCTGTCTTGACTCAATGAACAAAACTGGAAGGTATAAAAATCATGGAAATATATATATATATATATATATATCTTCATGAATCATCATATCATCTTGGGTAATTTATAACACAATGTACATGTAATTACACAACAATTTGAATATACTGCTACAAATACACATGGAATCAAGCGTGATATAGAGTTTCTAGGACTACACACATAACCATAGGCATTCACTAACTAGAATAGATATTAAACATGTCTTCACATCATTATATTGGTGGAAATCATCTTTAATCAATCCCAAAAGGTTAATAAATTTTTTACCTCAATAGGTGGGGAAAATCTATCATAGGTATTCCTGATTTCAGAGTGGCACATTAATGTATCAAGTTGTCAACACATTGTTGTGAGATGTTTAGTAGATGTATTTCTAGAATCACGAAATTTGTTTTAATTCCATTGAGATATAACATCACATCTGATAATCCCTTTCGAGTAATTTCAAAATTTTCATTAAATTTATTGCATGTGCTGATAATTTTTAATTATCAGATTTCCCTTTTAAAACATCACAAAAACTGATAAATTTTTTTTCAGATGCGTTGATAATTTTATATTATCATTCTATAATTTTTTTAAAAATATTACATAAAATGATAAACACTTTTCTCCTTCAATATAAATCTATATTTTATCAATTTTTTAAAACATATGTGATGATAATTAATATTAATAATATTAACTTCATAATTTTATAAAAATTATCATTGGAAAATTCATTATACATTTCTTGAAATAATTCAATATTTTATCCCCTTAATAATTTTGATAATTTTTTATAAAACAATTAAACTATTATATAATGGATTAATCATTAAAAATTTATAATTTTATTACATTTTTTACAATTTATTACCAAATTATCTTTTGAAAAAACACTAAAAATATACCCTTTGATAATTAAAAAAAATAATCATTTGATTTTTGTTTTTGTGAATTCTAATTTACCATTATAATTTATTTATAATTTTTTAATATTTTTTCTTATTAATCAAGTAATTTTTTTTCAGAGCATGAAATAAATAAAAAACGAAAAAAATAATAAAATAAGAGTGAAAAAGGGGAAGAACAAGGGGTTCTGTACATACCTTTAGAGATTTAGAAGAAGAATTTCATACCATTTGAGTTGGCTCATGGATTACTAAAAGTAAATCATCAATCTCAAAGATATGATTCAAAAAAGTATAGAACACTAGGTATTTATAGGGTTTCAAAAATTCCTTCCATATTTCCAGGATTTGTTGACCGATTTTCATTTAGTTTTCCAAAAAATAAATTCACACATATATAGTAATTTATTGGTAGGAAAAACTTTCCCCTCAATTTCGGTCCAAACCATGTGATGAGTAAGGTTTTAAAAACCATCCAAGTATGTTCATGGGGGCCTTCCATAGGATGAATGAAGATAAATAGTGTTTCATTCATTTATTTAAATTAATAAATTAAATTATTTAGTTTAATTATCAAAAAATGGTTGCTTTAAAGGGATAACTAATGGAATACCAATTGTATATAAAAATTTTACACTTCCTAGGGTAAAACCTTTATTCTGGACATTCTAGTGATTTAAAAATTTCTACGAAAATCTTCGTTTATGAAATTTAAATTTATATCCAATTACTTAAAATATCTAACTTTTTATTTAAACATTAAATTGTGAACATGGAATCCCAATGTCTGGTTCCTTGGAATGTTACACCCCTCCTAGGATAAACACTAAGTTCCACTCAAAAAAATGATCTTGATTTTATCATATGATGTACAATTTTTAGGATAATAAATTATTTATTATAATTTTCCCTCGCATAAAAATAAAGTATATAATATTTTAATTTCATCTTCACGGAGGCTTTATAGATCTTAGTACCCATTCATTATGAGTTTTTATCACAAAAATTAATTAATTTAATATTATAAAGTATAAATTTCATGTTTTACTCTTCGGTTGTACATTTAACTAAAAAATACAACTTTTCACTAATAAATCAAATTTTCCACATAATAATTTATCACAAGAGGGATTTACGATTGTTGTAAAAAACCACGATGCTAAAAAGATTAATTTATCATATTTATATGATATTAATTACATTATTATACTTCTTTATTTATTAAAATACTTATACATTCTTACTTTAAACTCAATGGGAAGATAAGGTAACATCTCTTCTGTGTTTAGTGGACTACACCCTCTTAAAGCTTCGTGATTTTTTTTCTTACTTATGATTTATGTAGATGATATAAAGGATAAATTTAATAAATATATGATATATATTACCTAAATATCCTTATATAAAAATAACATCTTATTAATTTTATTACAATCTAATCCGTTGAAATATAATAACATCGCTCATTCCTATGTGTGGACTACCGCCTCAATGTAGCAATGTGATTTTTTATTTTTATTTTTCCATGTCTAGTAATATAAATATAATTTATATAAATAAAAGAAATATATGAAATACTTATGACTATGTAATGGTTTATTAATATTTAATTTTCTTTTATTTTATTTGTTGAGATATTTGAAGTGGCACTTATGCATGTGTATGACCTACCTTCTCAATGAATGACGTATTACATTTTCTATCATTATCATTAATTATGTAATATATATATATATATATAATTAATATATATCATATTTATATCATATTTTAAATTCTAGAGAATATTTAACCATAATCATAATAAAAGGCCCAAAAATACAATATTAAAACATTCATAAAACATGATTTTAACATGGAATTTCTAATAAATGTGTAATAATATGTCATAAAAAAAATTATATATGGAATGATATATAAAATTATGTTAATGGAATATATATATAATAATACTAATTTTATTATACATGAGGTAATGAAACATACAATGGAAATCCGACCACAGTTAAGGGGTTTCTCTCAATTTCCATTTAAAGAAGAATATTATAATGTAACACACCTAATGACTTTATATGGTGTACATACTACCCATATTCCATGTAATATCATCAATCCATCATTATTAATTATATTTTATATTTCAATATTAATAATTTCATTCAATTTCATTTATATTATATGTTACAAAGTGGTAAAGTATTTCATTACTCAATTTCATTTCATTATGTTGTAATACATATTCAATGGATTTATAATTATATGATTATTTTCATAATAAATATTGAATCTCTTATGTCTTAATCCCATATTTTTAGTTAGTTTAGATTTGATACACATAGTCATTCATTGATTAATTCTCACATAAACGTTTTTATCACTGGAAGGGTTTATTTAATAGTATCTTTTGAAATAGGATTTTTTCTATGGGAATTCCCATAAATGTATTTTATTTGATTTTATATATAATAAAAAATTAATTTTAGGTCCCTTGGTTAGTGATTAAATATTCAAATAAAAATATCATCTTCCACTATTTAGTACATTAAATGATATTAAATTGCTTTTATTATTATCCATATTTATTTCAACCTTCGGTCGAAAATCATTTTTTATCCAAATCCCTGTTTTTAGAAAAATGCTTCCAAATATTCATAAAATTATAAAAATGATGTATTAATCAAATTTTTACCCATGATTGAAATATTACACAATGGTTTTAATATAATATTTTTTTAAAAGGTTATATTTAGAATTAATGGAAAATGTGAATGGAATCATAATTTTATGACGTATTGTATGAATGAGATTTATAGCTCCTGAGTACTCAATGATTTAGAGTGTAATTTAATTTTCCTAAAATAATCTTAAATTAAAAGGGTTTTAATTTTTTTACTTATGCTTTAAAATAATATTTTCATTATGAGAAGGTGATTATCCTCAAGAATGATTGTAATGATATTTTTTTTGGTATTTTTATTTATAAAATCCATAATACCATTATTGTAAATACGATTCACTAATATATATTTTATTAAAAACATCCATATTATTATTTTGGTTGGCTTATGATTGGTTTGTGTAGGGAAATTATTAACATTCTCATTCTGGATTTTTTTTTAATCATAACCATTCCATGGTAATGATGAATTTCTTGTTATTATTGTAATGTTAATTTATCATAAATATCAATATTATTTGTCTTGGATATACTTATTAGTCTAATAATATAAAATTTTATATATTATATTTTACATATATGTTTATATGATAGACTGGGGAAATAATTATTTATCAACATTCCTTAATTTGTAAGAAAATTTGCTGATAAGTTATGTTGTTCATGATTTAAATTGATCATTAGATATATACATAGATTCCATTGGAAATTAAGATACATGTTTGGCCAAATTATTGATAGCTACTAGATGCATAGGTACACTCATGAGATGAATGAGTAAGATATAATTAAATAGGTTTTCATACATGGTTTTTATCGATATTGTGAAAGGTATTTACATGAGATGTGCCATGATAACTGAGAACATAACATAAATTAATAAAGAATCCAATTCATGAATAATATATTTATTATTATATACAGGATTTTAAAAATGATAATATATATTGAGGAATATCATTCTCAGTTCATTGATTATATGTATTTTGTTTTCTTTTATATTCCTTTCCATATTGGTTAGGCTTTATCTAATTATGGAGTGATGTAATTGATTAAATGGAATGTGTGTGAAGGTATTTAAATTGGGTATTTATTCTAAATTTTATATTAAATATGGAACATTATATCTATAATTCTTTTTGAGAATTTTAGATCACTGTTATAATTTTCCCCAAGATACAAAAATAAATTCATTGAATGAGTTGGAGGACAAAAAATGTTTTCCATTTAACTGTTTTCTATATTTTTATTCCCAATATGAAATTATTATCACATGTGTATTTGGTTCTACAAGACTAATAAAATTATTAATCATTGGTGGTGAGATACCATTTATCTTAGGATAGTGAAATAATTTAGACATTAGCTATAGGCTACTCAGTTCTATGTTATTACAAGGAGTGGCAGATTCCTTTTATATGTGAGGGGAGGGGCAGTTTGGGATCATCAAACATTATTGAATTATTAAAAAATTATTTTCATATAAATATTTCCCTATAATGATATAATATTAGTATAGGATGATGAAGTGTTGAAATCCAATCAACCAATAAAATTTGTTCATGTTTACATTAGTTTATAAACCTTATTTATTTGTTTTATTCATCTTTAACCCTTTTGAAGTTACAATAATAACAATGTTTTTACTTTTTAGGGGCCACGATGTTATCCAAAAAATGAATTTTGCATAATAAATGTTCCATGGTTGATATTTTCATCTATATCATAATCACTTGTCCACTGACAAGCATTTTAATAATTTTAAAACTTTTACTTTTATATTATTTATTATAAAATTTCATTAATTTCATTTTTAAATAATTTTATATAATTTTTAATCAAAATATAAATTACTGAAATTTAATTAAAATATAACCTTTTTAACCCATCACTAATATGTGATATTTCTATCATAAAATCACAGAACACAACAATTCATTCAAAAGATATTACTTTTTTATTCTTAAAAACATTTTTCTTAATTTTTTTATTAAATAAATGTATTTCCATCGTTGCACAAGAATTTGTTGTAATTATTTGATCAATATATTTAAAAAATAAATGTCCAATATAAAAACAATTTGGAATCGATGGTTGCAAGAATCATGGTACAACTACCTCTAACGGATTTGACAAGACATTTTAATCATTGTTAGTAAAATCCCATTTTTGGACATCATTATCAACTCATGACACACCTGATACATCATAGGGATATTTATAATTGGCCCCCACCTATGTCTACATGTCCAAAAATTCCAAAAAAATTAAAATGATCTATTTAATTCATGAATAAATATTCCCTATAAAAAATATGTATTGATTAAATGATATGTATTTAACATCACTTCGTCAATTATTCAAATATCATTCAACATAAAAACCATATAAAAAATCTTTTAAGGATTAGGAAATATTCATATACATGATATAATAAATGATTTTATTTAATAAAATCTTCAATGAATGGAGATAAAAAATAAAAGTTATGTATATACTCCATATTAAAGAAAATAGGTTTATAACATCAAAAATATTTGTCAACTGAAGAAAATTAATATAATGTCCTTTGTAAGGACCATATCATTAATCATATGAATAGACTATATGTGTTCACTATAATAGCACATAAAATTTCTCGAAATATATTATTAAATAATAAAATGTCATTCAACTCATAACAATAGCATTGCATAATCAATGAAATACTTTTTTAACCTCAGGAATGAAAATCGAGATACTAAATCTCTTACCACATTGTAATTAGTCGAAAAGTATTACCCATAAAATCAATGATACTAATGTTAAACATTAAATAAGAGGAAGGTAAATAGATTAATGATAAGATTTATCATTGTGATTTATGTAAACCACACACATGAAATTATAGTTTAATAAATAAAATATCTCACCAATGTAAAAGTGAAACAAGAAAACATTACCACTTTTATATCATCTGAGTTGATAGCCCCATGAAAGTAATAATTAACCAATGAAACATTTAATTCATGGAAATTAATGTATTTAATTTTATTACATATAAAATATTTTTATGTACACCACACACTATTAATAAGGTTGAATAAGATATATATCTCACATATTTTACAGTGAGATGAGAAAAAACGTACCACTTTGTAATCAATCTTATTGTATTCCACATAAATAAATATTTATCAAATGAATATAGAATTCCATGATCATAATGAGATACGTGATATTATATATAAAAGGGTATTATTTATTCCTTACATAAGAAATAAGGTCTGAAAAAATAAATACATCTTACACAATAAATGTGAGATAGGAAAAAAATATACCACATTGTAAATAGCCAAATAATATACCCCATAAAATTAATAATTAGAAAATGAATCATTGAATTTTATGGATATAATTATTAATTATATGAAATAACAATGGTTAATTACAACATAATTAATAAATATGTGGTGAATAAGACATATTTCTCATGAAAAAATTGATGCTAGAATACCCCTTACCTTATGTTCGAAAGTGTTCTTCACATGTACATAATGTCTAGATAATCCATTTTGATTCATTAATTACGTAATTAAGAACGTATTAAATAAACACATGATATATTACATTTTATTATTTAAATAAATGTCCATTTGGATGACTAATAATGTTTTATTTTGTGATCCACTACTATTCATTTCATGTTTTCATGTGGCTTGTGTATAAATAATGATGTTCTTTTAAAATTGGTAAATTTCAGTAGAAGTAAAATTATATGGTATTAATTAACAATTTTTTTCTAAATTTTCTCACATATTATTTGGATATATGTTATTTGGATGATTAATTTGATTAAATATTGATGAACATATTTTAATTAATTTCGGTGGTTTTTACGACAATCAAGAACTAGTATATCCACATTTAATATTATTTTTGTTAAATTGTTTTCAGATATAAAATAATTTTTAATAAAAATTATATAATATTTTATAACCATAAAATGGTTTTATGATGATCCATGATAGTTTCAATTAAAAATTAAAACAAATCGTCCATGGAGGAGGTGAATTAACACCACACATACGATGTTTTCTTTTCTAGAATTAAAAGGAGATGTGGAGTGAATTGATGATAGATATTCCATTATAGGAAAAACATTATAGTATATATATCATTCTAGTGTTACCATTCCACATTTTAATGTGGTGTATGGAGAAGATTATAAAATATAAAAAATTAAAATAAAATAAGATGGATTTAACCACTTGAATATTATCTCCTTGAGACCCTCTATAAAGAACATGGATTGCTATTTAGGTATGAAGAGGATGTCATTGACATGGGGAATATAGTTGTGAAGGGATTTGGTAAAAAATTGTACAAAAATAAATTCCTTGAATTTGTTAAGAGAAGGGGTGGAATTTACTGCTCGATTGGACATGTATTTTTTATTTTCTTCACATGTTTTTTATTTGCAATCAAGCCTCTAAATAGTGTTGATTCATTTAACATAGTACAAGAAACTAGTCCATGTGAGTTATAAAAAAAAATTTCTTGAATAAAAAATTACTCGAAATATCATTTATTAGGCTTAAAATGATAAATTTAATAAATTACAATATTTATGTATTCACAAAAAATAGGACTATTTCTAAAATATCTAAAAAAAATCACAATATACATTTCACATTTGGTATATTTTAAAATGGAAATTATTTTAAGGGTTTAAGTTTATAAATATGGTAAATTTAAATTCTAATTAAAACATTTTTTATTTGAAAAATATCAATTTTTAAAATTATAACAGATGTATTGATAGTTTAACAAAATTAATCAAGGGATCGTAAATTTATATTATAATTTTGAATGAATTAATAATAATTTACGTATATATATTATTAATAGAAATATTTTTTTAAATTATTTTATTAATTATAAAATTATAAATAAAAATTGATGTTTAAATAAGACCAAAAAATAATTTTCGATTTCTTAGACATTCGATTACATATTCAAAAAAAATTATATTTATATTTATGAGAAAAAATATATATATACATTCAATTATTATGTTATTCTTATAATTCCTACGTTGATATTCCTAATAGAAACATTACAATTCTAGTTGTCATGTTAATATTAAATAGTATATTATTGTTCTTTTAAGATCTGTATTGAGTGAAATGGAAGCTATTGAATTAATTGAATCTATTTAAGAATATCCAATAAAATTAAGGGGTGCTATTTTTTGATATGTTTATTAGAAAAATGATTGGCATGTTAGGGTATGATTATAAATAAATGAAAATTGGTGAATAAGAAACTATTAATCAAATCATTCATTTATTCATGAGAATTTTTAAGCATTTGACTGATCTAGGAGAAACTATTGATAATTAGATTCTTGTTGTTATATTTTTATGTACACTACACAATAAATGTAATTTTAATAAATTTGTAGTTGATAAAATATTTTTTAAGGAAATATATAATTGACTAATAAATATGATCATTATTATAATATGAGTTTGATCATAAAACCATTTCTCAATATGAGACTCCAAAAAAGAAAACTAATCTGTTCTATATAAAAAGATACTACTTGGTCATCTAAATATATTTTAAGGTCAAGTGACAGAGATAGTACATCTCATGTAGAAAATGTATGATATGGAAAGTATAAAATATAAACTCACATATTTAGAAAGATTCATTAAAAAAATCGAAGGGAAAGGAATAAATATTGATATTATTAATAATTATTCTGAAATTATTTTAAAAATTGATGAAAAATAGGCAAAACCAATTTTAATTTATAGAGGCCTAAAAAGGAAAGTACTCGAAGGAAATAGGAAAAAATAAAATGAATCCAATTTTACTTGGTTTGTGTTATCCATCAAACTCATATTATAGTGATAAATAAGGCGTTGAAAAAGAATCAGCACCACAATGCTTAATAGTTTCATTAAAATTTGTAATTGAATATTTTTTTAACCATATTATAAATAAAATTGAGAACCCAATAAAGATTGTTTTTTTGAATAAATGAAAAAAATAATTCAAAAAATTTAAAAATAACAAGATTATCACAATTTATTAATGAAAATTTTATGGTCATTATTCAAGAAAATTTTAAGAAATAAATTGTCCTGCTAAATTGATGAATTATGTGTATAAATATAAATTTTTTAAAAATAAAATATCATAATTAAGGATTATTGGTCCAAATGTGAAGATACTCAATGATTTTTGTTCAATTTTATTCTGAATGAAAATGAAGTCTATAGATATGAAATAGAATCGTTGAATGAAGATCAATAAAAATTTATTAATGGGAGGAGAATCAATAATAAAATGTTGAGTATGAATATATTTACAAATAATAGAAATGGATTGGATATAATAATATTTTAAAAATACATAAAATACATTGTATGTTAATGTTTTTGATATTTATACATCAACTACACTATGTTTTAAATGTATCATGAATGGTAATTATGAAAATGAATGTTCCATGATATATCCATAGTATCTCAGTCCTTCCAAAACATTTATTTTTAAAAAATTATAATAAATATCACCTATTATTAAACACTTCAAATCAATTTGGGATCCTAATAATTCATATACTAATATATTATGACCTATGATTTAATGGGTGACAAACATATCATAAATATGTCTTTTTAATGAAACTATTCTTGGGAGAATCAAAAAGTATATATTGTGTGAGGATATTTTTATCTCATGATATATAAATTCAGATATATTAAAATATTTATCTTCCATTAAATGTGATAGTGGTATGGTAACATCTTGTGATAACATAAAATAAATAATAAAATGTATTGGAGAAGTTGGAATTTGAATTCCTTTAAAAATTTACAATATTATTCTTTAGATGGTTTAATGAATTATTTAATAACTATATCACATTATTATGATGATATCATGAATTTTAAATTTGAAAATGGTATGTATATTTTTCAAAGAAAAAGATGTATTGTTTTATACAATTATCAAGGATAATATTTACTCTATAATTTTTTCTACATTAACTATGAAAAAATACATAATTATATTATAAAATGATAATTATTTGTGGAAAAATATTTTCCCTTATTAAAATTTCATATTTCTATAAATTCTCTCTAAATATAAAATTGCATTGGACCATCTAAAATAAATACTATACACTATCTATGTATCTGACTGATTCATAAATTTTATTCTACATAAGGAGTCTTTTAAATCAGTTCATGATCTAAGATAATCTTTAAAAAAATCATATTTTACATTTTAACCTAATGGATTTAATGAACACATAAATTATAGGAGGATATATATGTTATTATTATTATATATTTAATTAATTTTTCTATAATGACTTATTTAAAGACATATAAATATATGACTTTTTAAGTATTTATTATTAAATATAAATCTATTTAGAAAAAAAAATTACATCTAAATTTTACAATTAAAAGTGATAGTGGTTATGAGTTCTCAAATATAATATATGATAAAATCGATGAATACAATAAAAATGATCATAGCAGTTCATCCCCAGGACTCCAAAATGAAATAATGTGCTAGATATAATAATATTGAATCATATAAGAATTATATAATAAAATGATAAAAGAGTATAATTTTTCAAAATATTTCAAGGGAGAATATGTTACCACACAATGTCATAACTATAACCTAATTCTTCATAACCAATTTTTAATGGAAACAAAATTTTAAATATGTAATGGATATAATCATTGAATTTTTGTACCTTATAGTATTTGGATTCAATGTAATCTTTCTTAAAATAAAAATTTGAATTCAGAAATTTGAATCAAAATCTCATAGGATTATTGTTAATGGATAATATAATTTGTTTAAATATTTCGTAGTTTTAAATAATATAATATCTATGGTTCTTGATCAGCTATTTGCATATTTTTTGAAAATCAGTTAGAATGAAATTTTTAGTTGTACCATGTTAACTAATAGGTTATATATTTTATCTTTGGTTGTCCTAACAAATCATAATTGGAAGTATCTAGTATGGGTGTATTACCTCTGGTTAAAAAAATTAATTTTTAATATATTTTATATAGTTGACACATAAATTGGTGGCATTACAACCATGGTTAATAATTTATATTCATTATGAAATATTTCTAGATAAGAATTTAAATGATGTATTTAGGAATTCTAACCAGATTATGGTTTGGCATGATGAATTACATGATTATTATTGAAATTAGTAAAAGACTAATACTAAAACTATTAAATCTAAAAGAATTATTGGAACATGATGCATGTATGGATATACATAATACTAATTTTGTAAAATAATTTGAAATAATGATATATTAGATGATAATGGGTAAAATCAATAAGGCTTTGACAATGATGGTTCATTTATCATCAATATAGGATTAGAATCTTTAAGAATTATATAGGCATGTTCACCTCATTTTGGATGAATTTTTTTTCAAATGGTTCTTTATATTGTATTTTATAAAGGTAATACTTTTTAGAATGTATTTTAAAAATTGGCCTCTATTTTTTGAGAATGAATCTGAACCTAATTAAGAGATTAAATTTTATAAAATATATTTTGTTGGAAATAATCTTTTATATCATTTTATTAAAAGATATTGATTTCTCTTTTAAAAAAAAATTGAGAAATAAAATGTTGATTAAAATTCATTTTTTTAAAATGAATTTAAATAATATTTTTATGATCCAAATCTATCTGGATGGCATCATTTTTTGATCATAAAATGATAATTTATGTTAAGAATATTCATATTTATTTACTAGTGAATTTTATATGACCATAATAAGTGAACATATATCATTTATTGGTCATAAAATCTTCCAAAAAGAATATTTTATTTTTGTTAATTAGTCTATGAATTGTAAGGATTTTAATAAAAAAAATTCATTGATTCATGTGAAATTTAAAATTTTCTTAAGAGTATATTAGGTAAAATTTATATGGAAAATGCCTGAAAAATTATATAATTTATTATTTTTAGTGTTGTAATTGTAAATATATTATATGTAACTACATCCTGAATAGAATTTATGTTTTGGGAATTATTTTATACCACTTTTATATCTAACCCTAACCAAAGACAATTAACTTCATCTTTATATGAGAAATAAATTAATTATAAATGGAAATAAATAGTGTTAAAAATTTTATTAATATTTTACGTTCCATAGAAACCCCATAGATATTATCAACATAAAAAATATGTTTGATAGAAGCTACATTCATCAGAACCAATAAATGTTTTAATAACATCCACCATTTTCAGCACTTTTTTTTCCTTGATAATAGAATCATTTTCATCACTAGAAGTAGTAATAATAAAATCCATGATGTATCAGTGTTCTTCTGAAATTTATTGAACAATACAAAACCAAATTTATAATTTAGTTTCAATTTAATTAATATCACAATATACTAAAATAATTCTACCATTTTTATAAACATTTAATACTTTGGTATATAAAAATAAAATGTGATGAAAAAAATATCACATATATCAAAAAATTAAAAAACTATAATGTTATTTAGTCTTTGTAACCCTCTCAAAATATCCAAATCATTATAAAAATTTCCTAAAAAATTAACCAATTATAATAAATAGGGTTTTAACTATATAAAATAATATTTATGTAATACTATATTTAATTAATAAAAATAAAAATATGATATAATGAAATAACAATATGTCACTTCTAATGATAAAATTTACACTTATAGTCATACTAGAACACTGTGTGTTGGATTAATGTACGGTTGATTCCCACACCTAAAAATAATTTATTGATCATTATATTAATGTATCATGAAAATACTAGAACAATAAACTAGTTTTTTGTTTGTTAGATATTTTTTGATCTATAATGTAAATTTTAAATTAAAACCCGCACATTTTTTCATAGTAGCCAAATTGCCTGTCATGTTGAGATTTTTCTGATTGGTTTGGATGCTATGTTTTTTATGGAACAATGTTTTAAAATATAAAAAAAATAAGATTATTTTTTATTTTTTTATGTTGTGACACACCATTTTATCAAAAAATTTATTTTTTAACATGAACAAGGATCAATATTTGTGACATTGTTCAATAGATTGATGAAATTTTGAATCCATAATGTAAACAATAAAAATGGAATATTGTAATTTTTTACCAAGAATATTAAATAGTTTTTAATAGTTTTTAAGTTACAAAAACATTTTTTTTTAAAAAAATATCTATTTTAAACTAAAAACAAACACGTAAGGTCATATTTGTCACACCTTGTATCAGATAGATGTGTGAGTAAATTCTAAAAGACAAATATGACTGATGGATAATTTTCTTAAAATATAAAAATATGAATTTCTTTTCATGGTTTTGATTATATCACACATTTTTTAAATTTAAATTTAAATTTTAAAGAAAAGACACACAATAATTGTCTATAATATCTTAGTCAATTAAATTCTAGGTTTTTAGTATTAGAGGTTTTTGTGTGAGATTTTTGGAGTGTTTGCAGGAAGTTGGAGGTGCGCTGGAACTGCTATAGGAAAAAACATCATGTATGTCTACTACATGACATGAAATTTTGTTTTATGGATTGTCCCTATTTAGTTAATGTGGGTAGGTTTTCAAGGTAAAATAATAAAAAGGTGACACATTTTTCGGCAGAGCCTAGAATAATGAAATTACATGACATGAATCGAAATTACAAGTAAAGTAATTCATTGATGTTATAATGTTTTAAAGGTTTTAGCCACTTATGTTTTCTCAAAACCTAAACTCTCTCCCCATCAAAGAAGCCATCATATTCTCTTTCATTTGTTCCTAGAATCCATTTGATGAGGATTTGTTCTCAAATTCATGTATTCGATCTATAGTTATTTCAATTATCGTACTGATCTTATTTATTCTGTTCTTCGTTGGGATTCCCTTTTTGCTGAGTTTCTTCGGTATAGGGTGTGTTTGGGTTATGTTTCTGACCACCATATAATTTGGTGTAGTTTGATCCACATTATTTACATGAAATAGTGATTTTCATATGGTTACGTCATCACTATGTGGTTCATAATCAGTCAAAAACATCTTTGGGGTAGGGATTTCATCGTTTCTCTTCATTTTGTATCATGCTGGAGTCGATTTATTTTGAAAACCAATGGTTTATGTTTATTCCATCTAAATCAAAGATAAATAATTATTTAATTATATTTAATTTTGAATGTATGTACTGTTTTTCATTCCTTTACAAACATGATAATATTTTTGATATTATGAATTCTATGGTGCTTGATTCCCCACTGAAAAATGTGGCTATTGGAGGATTTGATTTGGTTGGATACATTTGATTTGATTGATGCATTGTATGTGATTACTATGATATTAATATAAAATGAAATTTTATAATTACATACACTTTGATAATGAATCGGTTTCCCTAACATTTTGGTTTGTGTGATAGCACCCCATAATTAAAGTGTAATGTGATAAAAGTTCCATTATAAATATTTTATTAGCTCTTGATGTATTGTGATGTGTATCCATATATTTGGGAAAAAAGATGTATTATTGGGATGTGGAGAGATATGTGGTTTTTTGTCCATCCTTTTGGGTAGCATGTTTGTTGTATTTTTATATTCCTTTTGAGTGAAAAGGTGTTATTGTTGGGGATGGCTAGTTTCTTATTAGATATGCTATCTTTCATCTAGATACTCAATTAGTGGCCTAATTAATAAATGAATGTTCAATTATGATTCAAATGGAATGGGATAGATTGGTTAATGAGATGGATGTTTTCTAGTGTAAAATTGAATTATGTGTTGTGTGACTAAATGTAACACACCGAAATTCTAATGTATGTCTTTATATTGAATATTGTTTAGGTCACGCAACACCTAGTGTGAAAAGGGAATAAATTAACCTATTATACTACTATATATTTAAAATCATAAAATAATATAATATATTACATAGCTTTTAATTCACACAACATTGAGTTGTTATGTGTTACATGAAAAAGTGACCTTCCATGATGGATTGTGTTTCATACAAGAGAAACCTTCTTCAATAGCTTGTATGACATGCAAGACCGAGTTTCACAAAAAAAATGTATTATTAAAATATTAATATTTAATATAATATGGTACTAACTAGATGTTATGATTTAGGTTATCGATATTATTAACTAACATTTTGAACGTTATAGTTTATATAAATATAAAATGAATTATTTAGTTACCAATTATTGGGAAACAAAAATTAGAACCAATTGGATATAAAAAATGATTTTTTTTATTTCTATTATTTTAGTTGAGTTATATATTAATAATAATGGAAAATTACAATTTATTATTGACTTTAATGAAATATATATGTTATATATTCAATAGATTATTTTTTATATTCATCCATCAGGATTGGTAGGCATAAGATAAGAACAATCCCACTTTTACACATAAAAAACTTCTATTTTTATAACATATATTTACTATATTTTAATGGAAACCCAAATTTAAATATTATCTTTTACACATTAATTGATTTAATATTTCTTGATAAAATTCACATTTTAATGAAAAAAATAAAAATTATGTCAGATGGTTAGCCAACGACTCTATCTACTGCCAACTTAAACAATGTGCAGAACATGATTCCTATCAACAAATCAAGAACCTCTTCCTATCAGCGATTGCGGTGCTACTACCTATGATCTGGTATGGAAGAAACACAATTATTCACATACATTACTAATTTAATCTTAATGCAGGTGAGATGATGATCATTATTTCCATCTGAGAAACATCCTCCTTCAGAAAGGAAACTGTCACTACTCGGTTGGGTACTTTATGATTATTCGATGTCTCAACATTGATGGTGTCTACGATAAGCCTAATGTACCGGTTGAGGTGTTTTGGAAAGCTTTAACACCTTTTTGGATCAAGATCAATGTTTGTGGAGCTTCCATAGGAAATCCAGACCCTGCAGGATGTGGGGCCGTCTTCAGAGATTATCTTTGTCGTTGTCACGACTGCTTCTTTGGAAGCTGTGGCATTACCTCTACCGTAGAAGCTGAGATAATGGTAGTGATTCATGCCAATGATTTTTATAAGTTAAAAGGATGTAATAACATATAGATTTAGAGTGGCTCCACCACCATTGTGCAAGCTATTTGGAATGGAGTGCTTCACCTTGCATGTCCTCTCACTGCTCGATGGATGAACTCTCTCAAAGCACTTCTTAAAATCAGACAAATTGTCAATCATACTTATTGATAAGAAAAAACGGTTTCAGATGGACATTCCCACAAAGGAGTCAACAAAGCCATGACATGGGGTGGTTCTCTGCCGGTTGAGCTTCTTCCCCATTTCGTTAGATATTTTAATAAGATTACATATTTTCGTTTCATGTAAACCTTCCATCTCTTTTCTCTCTTAATAAAATTTTTTCTTTGCCCCCACAAAAAATAGTATTATGGATCCAAACTACATTGTCATCGAATTTATTTATGAGGAAAAATTATAATATTAATTTACCATAATGATTAAATATATAATATTTTTATAAATTAATACAATTTATTTCATTTTAATCAATTTCAATTTTAATTTTTTATATATACATATCAATCAATCCGATGATTTTACCTACAAACCGGAATTGTCTTTCCAAATGTGGGATGGATTTTAAATTAATTTCATCAACCTCTATGATAAGAATTTAGAATAATTGATTACATATATTTATAACTAATATTTTATAATTTTGAATAATAAATTCTTAGTTTTTTACCAAAAATTATAGTCAATGTGAATAAAATTCAATATAATTATTAATATAAAACTATTCTTAATAAGGGACTAAACCATTATCTTAAGGGCCACAATGACCTAAAAACATGTAAAAGAGAAATTTTTTGTCCATGTGTTGACAAAAACCTAACTTTAATTTAATTTAATGTTAAATTTAATACACATAATATTTTATAAACATTCATTTTGTTATTTTGTGATAATGTTACAAAAGTGTCAACCCTCCTCCACTATAAATGGACCTCCTCTACTCCCAATTCCCCAAAACAAAAAAATATATTCCAATATGGGTCAAAAAAATCACTCCCCTATTCATATACCCCTTATCTTGGGTAGGAAATCAATCCATGGAATACATTTTGTACAATCCAAATGTAGTTACCCGATTAAGAGGTAACAAACTTACATAATCATTTCATTTT
The DNA here is from genome assembly GCA_963277665.1 of Viscum album. NCBI lineage: Eukaryota > Viridiplantae > Streptophyta > Magnoliopsida > Santalales > Viscaceae > Viscum > Viscum album. The sequence continues at coordinate 1,735,999,924 of OY728121.1, read as the reverse complement.
TATTTCAATTCTCTAACCCCTAAAACATTATTATAATATGATTGTATAAATACACCATTATCCTCAATATAATATGATTTTTTTAAGATAATAGTTTAACATACACTTACATACACTTTTAACTAATAGACAATGAACATATTTGATTAGTGTACATTTAATTATTGTGTCACGAACTGATGACTGTTCATTTTCCCATTACCTCTTCTCATGGTGGCCATTATGATAGAAAATATTTTTATATAGCATATATATTATATTTATAATATTATTATGTTTCAATAATTGTTATTTATAACATACCTTTATTCTTTCTGTAATGTGTAATTATGATAATTTTAGTTTAGAAAGTGTGGAATACCACCCCCTCAATAAAAATTGACTAATTCACACTATACATTGAATGTACGAAGGATGGTATTATTAAACATATCTAACATATATAAAATATATATGATAGTTTCATTATATTATAAATATGTATAATTTACGTTTCATATTTTAAAATACAATAATGAAATTAAAGTAGCGTTCTTGCATACCTACAACCTACTATCTCTATTAACGGAAAACTGGATTTCACATCTCCAAATATTTTGGATTATTCCAGATACATATATAATGGATATATATGATATTAAAATAATTTTTTACATTCAATATATGATTTAAACATGTTATATTTAACAATAAGAACAAATTATTGTTCAAATAATACTCAACAAACTATGAAATTAACACAGGAAACAGTTAAAATAATGAATGGTCTTTAAAAAATGAAAAGTATGATATTATAAGAGGATCATATGTGACATAATAACTATTAATATTGATCTTTTATAAGTTTACGACATGTTGAAACCCCTTATATAAGATGTTAATGTTAATCACATGAAAGAAATCTCAAGGTAAGGGATTTTCATCACACCTTTTTTACAACTATGAGATAAACGTCATGTTCACCAAATATATCTTCTATTTGGTGTATGTAATACAACATTTGTCGTTTTTTATAATTAATCCTATGAAATTTATGGTATTTTAAAACTTTCTTTTTTTATTTTTACATTATGCGGTTTATGATTTAAAATGATTCAAGGTGGTATGGAACACATTGGAACGATGAACGATTATTTTCATGAACAATTACATTAATGATCATTAAATTGTATATTTATTTGAGGAAATTATATAACCATTTTTCAATAAATTCTTTCATTTTATCATGTTGGGGTTTTCATGGACATGTTAATGTTTTAGTTCTATTTTATTACTCATTATTACAAAATACATTTCATAAAATAAATATCAGAAAACCCAAAATTATTTCGCTCATTAGTCAGAAAACTATTTTTCATCTAGAATTTTTTTATTAAAATGTGATAAAATCTTTTTATAAGTGTTAGGGAAATTCATTTTGAAACCTTTCCTTATATTACAAAATTTTCAACGGAATCATCTTATCACCATCCAGATAAGTAAAATATCATACAAATTTACAATGAAAATGAAATGTTCTTCTTATCACATATGGAATGTAAGGATTTACTCGAAAAAATTTCATAAAATATTACATTTCATGTTTAAAAATTAATATATATTATTTTTAAAGAAATTTGATATAATGAAAACGTTTTTTAAAAGGTTTATAAAAAGTGTTTTCGACTGTTTTTATATGAAAATGATATTTTCATAAAGAATGATTTTAAAATTACATTTTATAATATTTTCATTCTTTAAGGATATCAACCATTTATTTCAATAAACACGGGAATGATGTATTGATACCAATATTATCCATCCTATAGATTATTTTTTATTTATTTGATCTAGGATGGTATTTATATTAACATACATGATTTATTTGATAGCCCCCCTGAAATATTCAACCTCTTATGATAAATTAATTTCACATAAATATCAATATCATTAGTCAGGGATATAATTGTATACTAATTAGTATACTATTTTAAATTTGGTGTCAATATATATATTTATTTTATTAATTGGGGTAATATTGATAATTAAAAATTCATTATTCAATATAGATATTTCACAGTGATTGTTATTAATTTATGTATATGGAATTATTTAGACAAATACTGATGGATGGATATTGGACTTTATATAGATCCTCGAAGAATTGATATGTTCTCATGAGAAAAAATAGTTGCACCAATGAAATTGGTGTCTTTCCATATTTTTATACCATCTTTTGATAGTTCATGATAGTAAAATGTTTTCTTGTTCCACAAACATGAGATTAATAATTAAGTGTTTCCCTCAATTTTCAGTAATTATTAATCCATGTATTTTACATTGACATGTCTATGGATATATTTATTTTTCATCTTATTGATAAAATGACTTGGGTTTTTGTATCTTACCTTGCTATATTTATTTTTTCCTTATCTAATAATTTTAATTGCAAGTGTTTCCTATTATTAACTTTCCATATTAGTTAAACTCTTCCCTGTTATTTTATTTATTACATGGCATATGAGTTTAGTTTTTTATTCATGTAATAATTATTATTCCCATTGAGTCATTATTTCTTCTCATATATTTTTCCCTTGCATGTCATTTTATATATCCCTTAATGACATTGTCACTATGAATACATGAACAGTATTATGATATATATATATATATATATTTGAGTATTTACAAGATGGATTAGAGTTACCCTCAATGTTATTTATTTATATTTCAAAATGAGGAAACAATTATGTTTTTATTATTATAGTTATTTTTAATTCAAGACTCATTAATTTTTTGGTTGACCGAGACTACTAAACTGATTGGTCAATCTAGGATTGAATCCCTGTATTCTGGCCAGCAATATTTGTTGTAGACATTGACCCCTGGTCATCTAGGGCGGGAATGCTACATCTGGTATCAAAAATTTTTTAGCAGAATCATTGGGAACTATATTTAGGAAACCATAGGATGGATAGCAAAATAATAATGTAGAATGTGAGGATATGTATAGAAAAACCTCCAATAATTTTGTTAGGGTAGATATTATATGGGAATTCTTGGAAATACATACCTATCTGAATAGTATAAGTGGAAATATTTGTGGAGTATAAGAACCTAGGAGTAATAATTTTGACAAGGTGTTTCGTGTCTGACTCGGGGTTACCAGGTACACAACAAAATTCCATACTACACAACTGTTTTGAGACATACATGAGTTATCATTAAGATAATTATAATTTTCATTACATTTAATTATTAAGGATTTTAATAGACAATGCAAATGAATATGCTAGGATAAATGTAAGAGGTTCTAGTTTGAAGATAAATAGTCGGGATTTAAAAATCATAATTATGATTTTATGGTTAAAAATTAGTCTAAGGAAGGACCAATTTTAATGAAGTACATCAATATTAAATAATTAAATTATAAATTTATTTTACCACTAGTACTTTGGATATATGATCATGAATCATCTAATGGATATTCTTGATTATAGAAGCATATTTTCATGTGAAAAAATGTTGTTAGAGGAATAATGACTTTACATTTTATAAATGTATGTTTAAGGGTATTGAAAACGTTTCAAATTCATATAATCTGTAATGAAATCATTCTAATAGTAAAATATGATTATGACACATTGATGGTTGTATTGAAAACCATCGATAAGAGGCTATTTAATGATTAAATTTCAATTATATCCATTAATTTAATTTTTTAAATAATATTAATATGGTTTTTGAAAAGGACAAACTATATACTTAGTAAAAACCTATCATCTCTAGAATGGTTGTCGGTCTTGAAGCCATGACCAAAGGAATACATGGGTTTCACACCAACCATTGACCTACATAGTGGCCTGTTTAATTTTTCATTGATTTAAGTTTATCAATTTTGTGAATAAATGCTAATTATGTAAAATTTGTATCACTTTTGAGGATTAGAGATTAGTCTATTAACTCTATAGGTTTTGGATGATAGTTAATGAAAAATAGGCAGACATTTCAATCATTTATATGACCTTTAATCATTTAAATGTATCTATTAGTGCTTCTGGAATACACAATTATCATTTTTTATAATTATTTTCTTAGAGTATAAGAATAATTTATAAATTGATCAAATATTAACCAAAAGATAGTATTTATCATATGAAATAGTAATATATCAAGTAAAAATATTTTCGTACATTATTGTTCGGTAAAATAATTACAAAACATTATAAAAATGGATTTGAAATAAAATGGATTCATAATACCTATATTTCTCTTGAACTAGTGGTCTTCTAAATCATCTCATACATATGGAATGGATCCCCTTGACATTATAGTTATCATTCACTTGTTTGTGATTGATGACCTCAATTAGTACATATGAATATATATAAATTTCCTCCAAGAATGTGTATCTACCTTCCACTATGGTTCTCCTACTTGTAGACCTAGTTATATGTAATTCCATGTCACCCATGAAATTCCCATTTTCTCTTCTATTAAGGACGTTTTATGAAACATTCTCACATTATGGGATTTGAACATAAGATTTATTGATCAATCGATCACCGTGATCGAGTTTAAATTTTGGTGATAGAATTTAATATTGGTAAAGAGAATGTAACCACCGTAAATTCTAATGTACTTCATTGTATTCATCAGGTTTTAAGACATGCAACACATTGTGTAAAAGGGAATATATTAATAAAATACATTACAATATATTTACCATATTAAATAAATATAACATATTACACTACCTATAACGTTGGAATCAATATGTTATCTTGAATAACACGCTATAGTGACATTATTTATTGAATGGTGTTACCTGTAAAAGAGAACCTCCTTGATAGCTTCCATTACACACAAGATTGAGTTTCACAAATATAACAATCTATAATTAAAATATTATTAATTAATATAATATGTTAATTTCTACCTGTTCTATTAGTAGTTACAAATATTATTAACCATCATTTGAAAATATATGGTTTATATAAATATAAAATTAATTCATTGGTTACCAATTATTGAGAGATGAATGTAAGTTCAAATGGGATATAAAAAATGAAATATTTTTATTTTTATGCTGTTAAAGGAGATTTATCTTAAAAAAATCAATAAATTATTTTATATTAATTATTTTAATGATATTTATATGTTATATAATCTATATAATATGTTTTATATTAATCCATTAGATTTTATGGGAATGTGATAAGAACAAAACCTATTTTCACATAAAAACCTTTATTTTTATATTAGAATTTTTACTACCTTCTAAAAGCGACACTATATTAAATATTAATTTTTAGTAATTGATAAAATATTTCAAAACAAACATTATATTTTAAACTCATTCATAAAAATTATCTTACGATAAATTTTTGGTAATTTTCCATGATGTTACTTTTTGAAATAATTAGTTAACAATACTGAATTTTACTTCAAAACTACATTATCATCTATTGTATTTTTGATGAAAAATTATATTTTTAATTCGTTTTAAAGTTTAATTACATAATATTTTCCTAAATTATTAATATTTATTAAATTTTAATAAATATATCTATGAAATTAATTATAAAAACAAATCATTCCGTTAGACAACTTTTCTTTAAAAACCCACATTATCGTCCAGCCTACAAGATGAATATTAAATTAATTCCTTCCAATTATATTATTAAATTTTTAGAAAATGAATTCCATATTATAAGACATTATAATTTAAATTTTATAATATGGCCCACATTTTTTTTCAAAAAAACATTATTGGATGTGATTAGAATAAATTACAATTATTAAGATAGATTGAACATAGTAAGGAAATGATCCTTAATCTTAAGGACACAAATTAACTAAAAACATTTCCAATATCCATTTTCATGGAAGATTTAAACCCTATCCTAAATTTTCTGTAATTGTATCCATTATTGGAGAATCAATTAATGTCTAAAACATTCATGGAATTCCATTGTGAAAATACAACAAATGTGGAATGCCTCTTCCACTATAAAAGGTCCTACTATCCTCCCACTTCCTCACACCTCTAAAGACATATTCGATCGAACATGATATAACCATTAAGATACTAAAAATACCTCCCATATTATTAGAATCATCCCTTTTTTCAATAATCACTCAATAGAATCCTTTTGGTACAAACCTAATGTAGTTACCCAATTAAGATTTAACAAATATCCTAATGTGATTTAGTTTTATTTCCATTGTCCAACCACACAAACATTATTATTATATGATTTTATAACAAAAAATTATCCCTAGTATACTAGGATATTTTAATGGTAATTTTTCATCCAGATCATACACAGACATCCATCTAACGGCTAATGAACTTATTGTTTTTGTGTAAGGAGAACTACCGCTTCCAACATGATTATTATTCATTTTGCTTTTACCACCACTCATGGTGGCCATTATTGATGGAAAATATCTTTATACATGAAATATATGATATTTAAAATATATTTAGGATTATTTATTTTTATTTATGACATACCGTGTTAACTTTCATAATGCGTAAATATGATAATTTCATTTGAGGAAGTGTGGAGTTCATGCGTATGTACGACCAACCGTCTCTTGGAGTAGTACATTCAATTTCATATCTCCAAATAATATATTTTATTCTACATATATATATATATATATATATTGGATATTAATGATATTGAAATCATGTTTTAAAATCTATATATGATTTAACCATGTAATATTTAATAATAACAACAATGTACAAGTCATTTGATACTTGAAAAACTAGACAATTAACACCTAATATAGTTAAAATAATGAATGGTTATTAAGAAAAAGGTAATAAGATATTATAATAGGATCATATATGAAATCATAAGTATAATTATGTCTCTATTATAAGTTGTTAACAATTTTAGTCTCCTTATAGAGGATGATGGAGTCTATTAATCAGAATGGAAACTCAAGGTAATGGATTGTCAACTCACCTTTTTACAACAGTGAGAAAAATGTCATTTTCACCACTTACATATTTTCCATGGTGTATCTACTTCCCATTTTTTATATTATATGATTAATTCTTTTATAATCATGGTATTTTAAAACTTCTATTTAATATTATACCTTCTTGAATTTTATGATTTAAAATGTTTGAATCTAGGATGAGACACTTTGGAATGACAATAGATTGTTTTTTGCAATAATAAAATTTATGATATTTCAAATATATTTCCATTAATGGAAATCATATGACCATTTTTTAGAAAATTCCTTAATTTTATATCCTCACGTTACTCATGGCCATTTTCTGATATTAGTACCTTTTTTAACTCTTTGTTACATAAAATGTTTTAGAAAACATTTTTCATAAAACCTGACATTATATCACCAATTAGTTTGAAAACCTATTTTTTCCAAAAACATATCGTATATTAAATCTTTTTTATTTATTTCATAATTATTGGGTAATGAAAATTTAAGCCCTTTTTGTCTTATACCTATTTTTTCAGGGGAATCTTCTTGTCACTATCTGCGCAAAACAATTTTGTTAACTTTTTTCTCTTATAAATATATTTTCTTTTTATCATATATGTCATGTATTTATTTAATCTATTTTATTACATTGAATATTACCATTAACTTTGAAATGATTAGTTATCAATAAAAATGTTTCGAATATTTATTTCAATGAAATGGTTTCTAAAAACCATAACATTGTTTCCTCAATAATGTTTTAAAATATATTTTTATATTATTTCCATTTATAAACAAATTCAAACATTAATTTTACTCCAATAGGGGTATGTTTTATTGATACTGTCATTATCCTTCCTCTAAATGGTTTTTAATTTACTTGTACAAGGATAATATTTATATTCACATAATTGATTTATTCGATAAGCCCTATTAAATATTCAATCTCCCAAGATTACTGAATTTCCACTAATTATATGTACCATTTATCATGGATATAAATATTTCTTAAACCCTATACCAAATTACATATGGGGGTCTACAATGAGTGTTATTAGTTTAATTTGGGACATATTGATAATTTATATTCATTAATCAATATATATATATATATATATATTTGAAATGGAAAATTATTCATTTATTAATGATGAATGCTTTTGAATGGTATTGATGAATGGTCCCTAGATACTATACAGCTCCTCAATGCATGGACATGTTCTAATGAGACAAACATAATTCAAAAATTAAATGGTTTTATGTCAATAGTTTTAATTCTTCTTGTATATGGTCTTGTAGATAATAAGTTTTCATGTTCCTTAGAAATGATATTCTATAAATTATTTCCAGCAATTAGGATTCAACTATTATTCATCAATGATTTTTTCATTGATATATATATACACACATTTATTTCCAGATCATGGATAATGTTGAATGAGTTTTTTTCTTATCTTTCCATATATATTTTTCGTTATATATATATTGGAATGGAATGAGTTTCCCATTATTACATTTCCATATTGATTATGCACTTCCCTATCAGTTAATTTATTATAAGGAATGTGTTTTCCGTTATTTTCCATGTCATAATTATTTTTATCGTTAATTCATTATTAGTTCTGTTATATCTTCCCCTTAATAATCATTTGAGCTGACCATTAGAGAGTTTGGTTTCTTTGGAAACCAAGAAGTGTACAATTAATGATATTTGAGGATTTACTAGATGTATTATAGTTACCCTTGAAGTTATTTATTTAGATTTTATATAGTTGAAAAAATTATGATGGAATTACTGTAGTAACATATAATAAAACACTCATTTATGTATCTAGTTTACCAATACTACTAAACAAATCAGTCCAGCCTGTATTGATTCCTTGTACTAATTTTAACTTCATTAGTACGAGACAATGGCTCCGAGCTATCTAGGGTCTAGGTCACTACATAATATGTGGTTTTTTCTAAATATTTAAATAAAATGCTGTTAAACATGGATTATGTTTGAATCCACATTAGATTATCAATTCTCTTTACCATATTAAATGAATATTATTGTAACTAATAAATGAATTTAGAGGTGGAACCAAATGTGATGGTGTTGTGATTTGTTATTTTGATTGAGAACCTATAGGTTGTGCATCAGTATTTGATATTATATATATAAACATTTATCTTCTTGTTTATTTCTACATGCACCAAACCCATGTTTATAACTATTTACCAAATACTCATATAGTCATTTGGGGGTGTCTATCCCTACATACTAGTGGGAGGATGGATGGCTGGTCACCCACTCTTCCCTACACCCACTTCTAGGCAATGGCAACACAAGCTTCTTCTGGCAGTATTTGTTGAGATGTTGCATCCTAGTTGTCTATAGGATGAGTAGTGATGTGGTGTCCCATGTGTCTTTAGGGTATGTAGTTATGTGCCTTCCCATGTGTCTTTGGGATACGATGTGATGTGTTTTTGGGGGATAGGTGTGTGATTGTTGCATTTTTGTGAGGAACAGGTGTCTGTGGGAGGGATGTTTTGTGTGGACCATGTGTATAGGGTCGAGATGTGTTGTGAGGCCCAGGTCTTTGCGGGCATGATTTGTTGTGAGGCCCAAGTGTGTGCAGGAGGAAGTGTTGTGAGGCCCATGTGTGTGTTGGTCTGATGTGATGTTGTATATTGGAATGTGGTGGGAGTGCCATGATGTTTTCTTTTAGGGTTTGAGAGTGTCTAATTAATGGTAAAGTGGTGTAGGATACACGATAATCAATGTGATTTAATTTATTTTATATTTTAGGCCTTGTTCTTTTTTGTGATTGTGACATGCTGATGTAGGGATTGTTTCTTCACCTAATTGGGTGATGTAAGGTTCTTATGTTTTCTAACACGATTTTTAGTATGATTATATGATATGTACATGAGAGACTTGATAATATACTACTAATTATACCTCTATACTCACTATACATATATAAAAAAATTCCAATTTTCAAGGGATATTTCATGGATAGTTCTAGACGTTACTCAATAAAAACCATTACAGTTGTTGTCTCGCTGCATTATCATAATATTTCGGAATTTTATTTGGATAATTTTACCTATATCAGTTATTTTTACACAAGAGTTGTGGGATTGTTTATTTTCTCATATTCATGTGTTATTGTTGTTTTTTGAATGATTTATCCTTTCTATAAATTAAGTTTTCTTATAAGTGGTAATTCCTCCCATATTGTGATATTTGAACACCATAGGTGTTAGTTTCCAATACAAGTCTTACTGTTGGTGTGTTTCTGTGGTCATTATCTTCCTTTCTCAATTTCCATCACATGAGATGTATATTTGGAGGGAGGGTTCTTGATTGATTTGTATCATAGTTTATGGATGAAATATTTGGCAGTGTTTGGAGTTAGGAATAGTGAAGATATGTTGGTTTTCTAAGGAAATAATATCAGATGATAATGGTGTGTGACATAGGCCATTGATGATAGGCTAGGAAATTAGATTTTATAACCCCTGTGAGCTAATTCAAGGAATATGAGCCTACCGAATAACATAGTGTGGCCACACTATTCACGAGGTAGAGACCTAAAAGAGTTACATGCATCGTGATGAAAAGTGTTCAATTTTTAATAGGGTTTTTATGGAAAACTCAAAAGGATTAAATAAATAAAATGAATTATAATAATAATGATTAAAACTCCACATTATTCGGATTTTAAAATTGGTGTTTTCGTATTAGCTAATAATTTTTTCGTCGTTTTTGTGTGGATCAGGAAGTTTAGATTCAACAGGAAAATCAGGTTGGTCGCTAAAGGGGTGATATGGATGAGGAGGATGATCAGTGATAGAGGATATGGTGTATTTTCTAGTGGTATGATTTTTCTAACTAAGAGGGAAGTGGTTTAGATGTGGAAATATAAATATAGAGGTCAGAGCATTTTATCTCATTCAATTTGATACAAGCCCTAACCGTGTACAAGGCCCCTTTGGTACAAAGTTAGATGTGAGGATCTATGAGCTAGCAGTTGATGTTGTATCTAGGAGAGTGGAAGAGAATGTCAATGTGGGAGTGGGTAATCAAGATCAATCGACTTTTTTGTTTTCCCCAGATCTTTTCTCGATGAGTATTCTTGTGTGTGTTGTGTGGAGGAGGCACATCAACCTATTATCATGAATAAAAATACTCCATTTATTTTTCACATGTACTTAGAGGTTCATAAGAAGGAATAGGTGATCGATGAAATTATATCGAGATGAGTTTGTTCATGGGAAGGGAAATAGTTGGGTTCCTTAAGTAGAAGGGTTGTGTATGGATGGTTTTAAGAACCATGATCTTAGCGATTTTGACCAGATGAGAGTCGACCTCAATAACTCCCCTTTGGAACATCATGTTTTTGTGTCGTTCTAGCGGGGTTAGGGATAATGTGTTTCTTCTGTGGGGTTCACACAATCATTAAGACTACTTCACTTGGCTTCTAGAACCTATTTTGGTAGAGGTAGACATGTTCAGTTCCATCCCCAGTAGAAATTTCTTAGGAGGCTATTGTATTAATAGGGGACAGATGATTTTGCTCTGCTGATGGGAGATAGAGCTATTAGAGGCCAACCATAGAATGTTACTTTTGTTCAAACACCCCAAATAAGTCATGGATGTGGAGTTGGTAATCATCGTAGAGTTATAGGATTTGTGCATTGGGAGTTTCATGCAATAGAAAAATCATCTCCGAAGGGGATAGAGATTATCAAAGGTACACTATGATTGTTTAGTAATTGTATATGTGCCTTGTTGGATTTTGGAGCTTTGAACTCTTTTTTGGAACCCTTTATATACCATTCATTGGGAGTATACATATAGAGTTTTCTGATACCACTGGTGTTGTCTATGTCAGTTAGAGATCATACCATCTGGTATGATGTGGGATGGAGGTATAGACTGATGATGGGGTCGCATTAGTCCTATGTGGATAGTTTGTTGCAACAGATTCATCCATACAATTTCATTCCCATAATCGACAGCTTGCATTCCATCTGTTATTTTATCCACTTAATCCTAGGGATATTCATGTTTTTTGATATGGATATTTATTGTGTGGTTTTCTATAGTGAGAGGAGTTATCAGGTGGTATGTTAGTGTGTCGAGCCTCATCTTTCATTGTCAGATTTTGTATTTGTGAAATTAGTGGACAATGGGATGGAATATTTTCCCATGGTCTCAGGGAGTCATGGATGTTTTTTCTAATGATTTTATGACCCTAATCCCACAACGTGGTGTGGATTTTGGGAAAGACATACAACCCAATTCTTCTCTGATTTTTATGGATCCTTATTAGATGGAACCTTCTTAGTTGCGAACGATGAGGATTTAGATAGATTATCAAATGAAAAATTGTTTTATATGAACCAATGGTTTTCCATGGGGAGATCTAGTATTTTTCTCCTCTAAAGAGTATAGTTGTTTGAGGTTGTGTATAAACTACATGAGGTTGAATAATGTGTCGATCCAGAACATTTACCCTCTTCCAATGATAGAAAATCTTATCAATGAGCTGAGAGGGGTGAGTTGGTTTTATAGGATATACCTACCTTCTTGATATCGCTAGTTGAGTTTGAAGGATGGTAATATCTAAAAGTGTTCCTTAAAATGTATGTTTCCACACTTAAATATTGTATTCATTAAATTCGGTGTTATGAACACACCATCATTGTTAATGGGGATTGTGAACATCATGTTCTCGGAATTCCTGAATCGTTTTGGATTCATTATCACCAATGGGTTTCTAATCTACTCAAATTCAGAATAGGAGAATGTCGAGATTCTTCGAGTTGTCTTGGAGGTTCTCACCACCACTTACTCTATGTAAATTATTCCATGTTTATGTTTTCGAAAGGAGAGGTATATTTCTTCATGAATGTAGTGTCTCAACATGGTGTATATGTAGTCCCATCAAATGATGATGTTTATTTTCCTTAGGTATCACCCATGAATGTGGTAGAGAATTTTAGTTTACTTTTTATTTTAGGAAATTATTGGAGTTTTTTACTCGGTTTCTCTTGAGTTTCAACCACATTTACATATTTGACTATAAAGGACCCATATTGCATGAGGATTGATGTGTGATAATTTTGTGGTGTATGAAAAGTGGGAAACTCATCCCTAATCGTGACACATTAATTGTGATGTGATTAGAACCATGCGGGAGAGACAATGCCACCTAGAGTGTGAAATATATAGACAGGGGAGATGGAATCCCCTGATTTGTGTGTTTGTGATGGTGTCGTTATTGGGTTATGCAGTGGCTGTGTGGTAGTGTGGTTCTATGATAGGAGATATTTTTTAGTTTTAGTTTCATGGTGATGAGGTTGTGTGGGATGTTTTTTGTCATTTGGTGTGGTGTGTTTCTTTGGTGGGAGGGATTGAGGTATGACAGGAACCTTGAGAGATGTATCCAAAGTGGCTGTTCGGACCCCCTTTTTTCATGGTTTTTGATTCAAATGATAGTCATTATTTTTATAGTTATATGATTTTATTGTATGTTGCCTCCTGGTCAATTAGATTTCCTGTTTTTTTTGTAATGGAGGTGTTTGTGGGAGCTTTTGGGAGTTTTGATGGAAGCTCGCGGTGCATCAGAACTGTTGTGGGAAATACACGTCATGTAACTATATTACATGATGTGAAAGTTCGTTTCACAGCTAGTCTAGTGTAAGTTCATGACATTTAGTTTTTTTCGTATTAAATAAAAGAAAGGAAAAAAAATATTTGGTGTAATGTGTAATCCCTAAATTTCCCAAAATGAAAAGTGATTACATGTCATGTAATTCCTAGATAATGTACATTTTTAAAGGTTCCATCCCCTTTGGTTTTCTCAAACCCTAAGCTCACTATCTCATTAGAGGCTTCCAGCGGATCCCCTAATGGGTGTTTTGAGATTCATTTTGACTAGGATTTATTCTAATCTTACTTTATTTGATAAATGGTGTGTTCTCCCCTTATTCAAATCTATATCTTATATTAATATTACGGGTTCCAATGCAGTGGTGTGTCTTCAATAATTGGTTTTTTTGATGTGTTTTCACCACCCTTTGGTAAGTTGTATTTTAGACTCATGATTCTTGTGAAACAATAATTTTTGGTGCTTTCTTCATTTCTCTATGGTTCACAATGAGGAAGAAATGTTCATTGAGGTAGGTATTTTACCGTGTATTTTTATTTTGTGTCATTTGGGAAGGGCTTTCTTTTGTATACATAAGAATAAGGGTTATCCCATATAAATAAAATCATATTGAATTTGTAAATTGAATTGAACGGGGCATGTGTGTTTTGTTTTAGATTTTTTTATCCTTGATATTATTTGTGATATTGTGAGTTGTAGGGGTTTGATTACTTGCTTAAAATATGGGTGATTATGGGCTTTGTTTTCCATGGATAATTGTTATATTATTACTTATATTATTGCGATTTTTTAAATGTAACGCTAAATTGAAATTTTTTAATTACATACACATGGTCATTTAAATGATTTCCCAAGGAATTTGATTTCTGTGAAAAAACCCCTAAATTAAAGGGAAATGTGATGAAATATACATTAAAAATATAAAAAACGCTATTAATATTTCTTGTGGGATGATGATGTGTGGTCATTGTGTTGGGAGATATGTGGTTTTCAGGTTGTGATTTTGGATTGGTGAGGTGGTGGTACATTAGGAGTGATTTTTTTGGAGGAAATGTGTGATTTTTGGGGATGTATGGTTTCATGTGATATGTGATTATGTTCTCCTAAATGCCTAAGAAGTGGTGGAATTAAATAATTAATGCTTAATAGTTATTTATATTACATGTGTTGGATTTCATAATGGGATAGAAATTATCCAATGGGAAATTTAATGATTGTTTTTTTAATGAACTGTGGTTGATGATAAATAATATAATTAATGGGTATCAAACATGGAGGAAATGTGAAGCCGCATTAGATTACTAGGGATTTTCACCTTCTGTAATAATTTTTGTTGATATAAATAATTTAATTTAGAGGTAGTATAATGGTTATTGTTTGCATATTTGGTTGTTTGTTTTAGAACCCATTGGTTGGGAATGAGTCATTGATATTAAATATACACAAATATAATATTATCTTCATTAAAATTTCTATACACAACCTACCCAAATTGAGTACTATGTGTCACGTACCCACATTGTTCTTCTAGGGTGTCTTTCCCAACATCCCAGTTGGGGGATGGATGGATGGACACCCTATCTTCCTTATTCCCTCTTCGTGGAGATGATAACCCAAGATTCTTCAGTCATGATATTAGAAGATATGGTATCCCATGTGTCTTTTGGGATGAGTTATGATTTGGGGTCCCAGGTGTCTTCATAATGAGTTGTGATGTTCATTATCATGTTACTTTGATGTGATATATGGGGTGTTGTGATGCCTAGATATGTGCCGATAGGATGTGTTGTGAGGTCTAGGTCTATTTGGACTGGATGTTTTGAGAGGCCTAGTCCTATGCAGGTGGGAATTATTCTAAGGAAAATGTGTGTGCAGTTAGGATGTGTTGTTAGGCCCATGTGTGTATAGGTTTTATGTGTTGTGAGGAATAAATTTGTGCAAGAGATATCGATATTGTGGCCAGGTTGTGCGGGGAAGGGATGTGGGGGGAGTATTTTGAAGAGGTGGGAGCATAGTGAATGTTTCCATTGGGGTTTCAATGCAGCTAATTAGTAAGGAAGTGGCTTGGGGTAACCTATAATTGATTTGATTTAAATTATATTATATTACATGACTTGCATTATTTGGAGAGTGTGCCTTATGGAGGATGGGATGGATTGCATACCTATATAGTTATTTTCTAGTTCTGCTATTTTATTATCTCATAGGACCATTAGTATGTCTATTTTACATGTGTGCGAGAGACTTGAGCTTTTCCAAATGAGTATAATTGTATGCCAAAGGAAATATATAAAACTATTTTTAGTTATATAGGGGGATATCATTGACTATTCTAGACATTACCAGTTTATACCCCTGATAAATGTTGTTTCTCTACATTAGATATTATTTTGGGTATCTATGTTGGAAAAAAGAATTATATGAGTTATTTTTACACAAGAATTGTGTGGTTGTTTTTGGTTTTATTATATTCATTCCATGGATTTTTTTGTTGATGATTCATCTTATCTACTAATATTTTTTCCTTTTAATGGGTAATGCCACCCACATTGTGATATTTATAGACATTGGTTTTAGTCACCAACTCAATGCCTACTAGAGGTGGTATTAAAGGTATCATTATCTCACATTCTTCATTTCTTTTATAGGAGTGGTATCTTTGGAGGGAGGGGTCATGATAGACACATTAAGTCATTCCCTCCACAACATGAGTTTTATTGATGTTTGGTTCATTCCAAAATGTAAGAAATGACTTACGTTAAATTTTCTCTAAGTATCTAGTAAATCATAGTGTATTTTATTTCATTTTAGTGAGTAAAACATGTTTTTAACTATAATGTCATTTTTAATAAAAAACAACATAATATGAGTCTTACCAATCAATTCATGTTATATATGACATGTGACTAATTATTACTCATCATAAATAATGAATGGATCTTCTTCCAAATATATGATGGAAATATGGGGTTGTATTCTCTCTCATTTATGTTAGTGGTGTATCATGAAGGGAAATTAAATTATTAAACTAAAAACATACATGTTGATTCATAACTATCACACCATGTATCAGTTAAACATTTGATAATTCCTACATATATAAATTGATTTATATAATTTTTTTCCTAATACAACATAATTATACAAATATGTTTCCAGGATTTTTTTTGATTAACACACTATTTTAAGTAAAATTCTACATGAAAACTATAGAATGAGATTTCTAGTTATACGGCTCACATTGTGTATCATAATTTGGTGAGAGTAATTCATTTATGTAACAAATAACTTATGTATCATTGGAAAAAATTAATAAAAAAATTCGAATGTGTTTTAGTAGTTTTGAGTATATCATTTTTATTTTGAACTAAAATATCAACATTAAATAAAAACTCTCACATTGAGTAATTCATGCCATATTGTGTGCCAAAATGATGTGTTGATTCCAAAATATGATGAATTATATGTGCATCAATTTTCTAATGTATGAAGACAATCCAAGTGTTATTTTGTTGTTTTCAAGGAGTGACACACATTTCAAACTATAATTTCATTTTTAAACTAAAAACATGAACATTATGTCACATAGTTATATCATGTAACATATATATGTGAAACCAATCCATACCCATAAAAATTTATTTTTGTATTGTTAGTGAATATATAATAAATATCTATTTGTTATTAATTGTTTTGTAATTTGTAGCATGTTTTTAAATAAGATAGTATTTTCTACTAAAAATACTCACTTTGAGTTATACTAGTAACATAGTGTATTAGATTGATGTGTTTATTATTAGTTAACATAAAAAGGAAAAATATATAATTTTCAAAAATAATAAAAACAAAATGAATTTTTTTTCTTAGTTTCTAGTGAGTGACACATGTTTTTAACTAAAATGTCTCATTTTTTAAAAAAAAATACACACTCCAAGTCATAACAGTCACATTTTTATTCTGAATGATCCAATTTATATTCCTATAAATCAAAATTATTTATGTATAATTTAATTAATTTATTAAAAACAATAATGAGTTTTCTCATTTTTCTGAATGGCATGCCACTTTTGAACATAATTGTCATTTTTAATAAAAACATGGTCATTGATTCATATCGAAAACACAATGTGTTTGACTAATTTTCAATTGAATTGGACAAATAAAAATTTATATATGGATTTAATACTAAATTTTCGTTAATATATTATTTTTTTCTTCTATTTAATTGAGTGACATGGTTTCATAACGAGAACAATCTTTTTAATTTGAAAATATAAAATTTTAGTCATTCTAATCATACAATTAATTATATTGATGTGTGGATGATATCTACTTATCAAAATTGTGTTCTGTACTGTTTTAAAAAATTATTAAGACAATATTACTGTTTTTACATGGTATTTATTGACTGAAATATTTCTAACTGAAGTTTCATTTTAAGATAAAAATCATACTTCGAGTCATATGTGCCACACTATGTATGAGATAGACATGTTAAAAATTGATAATAGTGAAATATTAATAATCTTTTTCCAATTTAACAACAACATTATGAAAGTTTTTTTATGATATTAGTGATTAGAACATGTTTTTGTCAAAAAGTAAAAATTAAATTGAAAACATACAATTTGAGTTATATGGATCACATCATGTTCGATTTGAGATATGCTTGATTCATGTATATCACAATGACTTCTATATTTTTGTTCTAATGTATCATGAAAAATTTATTAGGTTTTATTAAATTGGGTCATATTAGAAAACATTTCAACTAAAATGTCAATTTAAAACAAAAGTCATGCACTTTGTGTCATAACGACTACACCGTGTATCAAATTGATATATTCGTAATTAATAAAAATAAAAAAACTACTTATACATTATTTTCTAAAAGTATTAAGGCAAACTATATTTTCATGATTTTTATATGTGATGTGTATTTTGTACTAAAATGCATATTTTAAATAAAAATCACACATTCAATCATACCTATCACACCATATTTAAGATTGATTTTACACTAATTTCTATATGTTAAAAATGGAATATGTGTATTTTTAATAAATTATTAGAAACCAACATTTTATTCATTGTTGTTGGTCAGTTTCCTCTGTTTTTAATGAAAATTACACTCTTCAGCCAAAATTATGCACCTTGAGATATTTACAGGCAAACATTTGATCATATTGATGTAAGACTAATTCCTACACACTATAAGTAATTTTTGGATAGTTTTCCTAATGTATCATTATAATCAAATCAGGGTTTTTTATTCATTATGTCATGTGATTTTAAACTAAAATATTGATTTAAAAAAATTATCTTTAAATCGTACCGTATAAGGCCACATAATTAATAATTACATAATCATTAGATTTAGTAATGAAATTACCTTCTTTCACATTGAGGATCCCTTCAGTTTTTTTGTTTTTAGAGAATATTTCAATAGCTATTGCATAATATCTATATTATTACAAATTAAAATCTTCTACTCACTATCAATTTTTTCAGAAAACATAATATCTTATAATATAACATGATTTAATTTCTTTGAAAATTTATAATAACATTTATCCTCACTTCCTTCTTCCTCTTACCCATCATTATACCATGTGAATTGTTTTTAACTAGGGATGGAAAAAGTGTAGTCACGTGCATAAAATAAGGAAAGAAACTTTTATTCCATGAATACTAAAATCTCCAGAAAAGATTTTAAAAATCCTATTCACTTTAACCCATTAAAAATAATATCCTTTTCTTAACTTATCAAATAATAGGTTTCCTATAAAAATCTTGGAAAAAAATCATAAAGGTTACAATTGGAATCAATTCTATTTCTTCCTAACTATAACTTTCATGACTACATATGAAATTACCTTTATAGTTTCATTTGGAATACCCATATAGTATATTACCTTAATCTATTAGGAGAAACCATACTTGTTTACTCTGTCTCACTAACCAATGCATTTGACAACTGTCACGGGCTCAGTCACCTTCAGTTCATCAAGGAACCACTTGTACAGATAAACAAAACCCATGAAAAATAACATAATCACAAAACATAATATATTCATGAAGGAAGAATAAAACTTATACATTGAAGTGACATTTTATTTTTATGAAGAAGTAGTGAGGACCCATCCCCTAGGGCCTATGTCATTACTACCCCAAGCCCACCTACTAAAGACTAGGGTTTGGGGAATAGGGGAAAAGGCAACAATTTAGAAGTGGAAGGAATTTCCAAAGTACCTGTACAAACAAAAACATCTAACCACATCCAAGAAAACTTGAAATGGAAATATGTATAGTACTTAAAAAGTGTTGAGTACAAGAACAAATAAAAAAAGAATGGCCTAAATACAAACAAAATAAAGAAAAACTAGAAAACTAGAAAGTTAAAAACAATCACCGGATATCCACCAACTTAAAACACCACCTTGTAGATACTAGATATGATAGTAGTAAGCTACATCTTCCAGATCTCACTTTCCCCTATCAATCCCTAAGGGACCAATTCCTCTGTCGAAATGGTTGTTTTCTTCACATGACAAGAGACATGCAGGCGAAGCCCTGGTAGGGCTGAGTAACACATTACTCTATAGGGGACCCCAATAAACTAGGGAGAAATACAACAATTTAACCATAATAAAATCTCACAAGGTGAAGACACAATGGAATGAATGCTCACAATAGGTATAATCATATTCATAGGGAAATGGATCAACAGTTATAGTGAATAAAATTTCGTAATGTTGAGGGCCTAATCCCTGATGAGTCGCTGATGTCTGTCAGGCCACTAAGGTACAAACAACGACTACATTCATGTCGGTCCACTTATGTTCACACAGATATTCTGTGACACTAAGGTGAAGATGGCTACTAGTCTACCGGGCCACTAGGGTCCACGCGGCTACTTGTTTGTTCACCAAAGAGCCCCACACGACTTCTACTCATCTGCACGCTTGTTCCTAGGAGAACCGCTCCTTCATTCCATAGGTATAAACTCATATTCCTTGTAATACTTCATAGATTATTCCAAATGAACCTACATGTTGTGACGGTTCCAATGCCATACACAGTTTTTTGATCAAACGCTCGGTTTGTTAGATACGAGAATTTAGGTAAAAAGGGACCGATAAGATTCAAGTACAATAAAAAATGTCCATAAACAAAACCCTCCAAATCATATTTAGAGTATCTCGGAATAATTGTCTCATCGCAAGGGTCCCATCATAACAAACAACATGTCAGTCAGACGCTCAGTTTTAGAGATAAATCCATTTTAGTGAAATGAGGATCGGTTGGGTCTGGGTTCGGTCCACCCAGCTGGGCCTATCTGGCACAACCAGACCCGGTCTGGCCTGGGTCCAGCCTATTGGGATGCGGGTTCAAACTAGTAGGGCATATCTGGGCCGGAAGCATCGGTCCATCCCCTTAGCAAGGGTCTGCCCTCCATTTTTTCATTTCCCACCGTCATGGGTCGGCTCCTCCATTCTGAGGCAGTACAACCACATCATGTCTTAAACCCACATGGCCAGTGAAACCATCTTTACCCCACACATCACCCACAAATCTAGTCCATTGGTTGACCAGGTCAAGGTGGAGGCAGCGTGGTACCACAGTTCTCCTGTGTTGCGGCTATGGTGGCTGTGGACAAAGTGGACGTGGCCTTTATCGCTTGCCACAGCAACCCGGATGCAGGACAGCACTTACAGGTGATGCCTATCGGTGTTGCACCTCCACACCACGGTGGCACACTGGCCACGAAACTCTTCCACTGTGGTGCACTGACGGGCGCGCTTCCTCCCTTCACCAGCGGTCGCACCTCTGGGCAACCGCTGGAAATTTCTTCTATGGGACACAAGATTTTCTCTGGTGGTCAATTTCTCAATCCATCTATTCTTATGGGATCGTAAGGCTTCCACCATCACATTGATGGCCTAAAACTTACCTTTACCAAATTTGAAGAAATCATCCACAAATAATGCACATGTGGAGGGGCTCAGGCCTTGTTCGTGTCAGCTTGCGCCCTCCACATTAGTAGGTTAAACCATAGGGATGTCTATGGATTATAGATCAATCAATACAAGTGATAATTTGAACATAGATAGAGAAATCCCAAAAGAAGTCACCCTCCCACAAGAACACATGATCTGCATATCAACATGTTCATGGGTTGATCCGCATTTGTTGTTTTTAGAATAGAACGATGAAACATTAAATATTTGAAGCCGCTATGTCAATTTGATGTCTGCTGCCGAAGAAATCCATTCTTGGGGATTCATGATATTTCAATAAATGTCACGTCACAGCTTCATTAGGGATCGTTGTCCTTCATTTCCTCTCAAAATCTGTCCCATCAGTGATTGTTGTCCTTCGTTGGAGAGGAATTCCACAGCAGGTTCTTTGGAGAATCAAAAACATTTAATTCCCCCTCTCCAACACGTTATCTAATTAAAAAGGGAACATTTCACAATATTTCTATTACACTAGTACGTATCATCATTATTCATGAACGACATTCCATTAATTACCTCATTTAAAGTATCTCTTCATCGTCTTCTCGCTGCATCACAGCGCCGTCGTCTTCCGCTCATCGGTGAGGAAAAAATAAAATAAAATAACATTTTTTTTCTTTTATTATTTTATGAAAGGTACAAAAATTATCTTTTCCATCTCATTATAGTTGGTCGATGTTATGTCCTTTCTAATAGAATCTCAAAGTTTCATGTTTGATGGTGTCCTCAGATTTTTGATCCAAGCACCAGTCCAATAGTTAGAAAAAATACCTTTCAGTTTACTGAATGTTCCTTAAATCAAGTTCAAAATTAGGTTCTAGGGTCACTAGGCCTTAAAATCATGTTCCTTAAATGTGGATGGTCTCTAAATAATTCTCTAAAATTAAAAATATGACAGGGAAATTCATGAAAATTACCTTCTTGACAACTTTGGGATTTACGTCCTCAAGAGACAAAACAAAGGATAACAAAAAATGGGGTTATTGAGCATGAATCTGAGCCTCCCAATCCCATGTTCTCCCATGGTTGTTCTTATGCTTCCACTGAATGTGAACTAGAGTAATTGATCATCCATGAAGGACCCAATCATTTCGATTCACTATCCCCACAGGGAACGTCGCAAACGTCACCCTATTGTCAATGTCCAGCTCCCCCCAATCGATGATGTGGGATTCATCATGCATGTATCACCTCAGCTAGAACATGTGGAAAACATCGGGAACCTAGTGTATATAGAGGGGGATAGCTTGGTGGCACGCCCCCTTAGTAACTCTTTTGAGAATCTGTAATGGTTCAATGAACCTTAGAGATAACGTGATGCCCTAACCAAATCTCTACAATCCTCATCGGGGAGAGACCTGAAGGAAAACATGGACTTCCTTATAGATCTCCAAGGGTCTCTGTATCCAATCATCGTAATACATCTTCCAGCTATGTACAACCCTCCTCCACTCCTAGATGATCTGCACCTTCTCAGTGGTAGAATGTATAAACTCTAGGCCCATCAGTGCGGGCTCTGCTGGGTCTGTCTGGCATAGAGGTGATATGCAAGGCTACCTGTACAAGGCATCAAATGGTTCCATGAAAATGGATAAGTGATAAATGTTATTGTACACAAACTCCAGTTGTGGTTGGTGGTCCTCCTAACTGTGACCAAGCTTCAGGACACAAGCACGAATCATGTCCACAAATGTATGTGTCCACTCTGTCTGACCATCTGTCTGTGGTTGAAAGGTGGTGATCAAGTGCAACTGAGTCCCAAAGCCTCTTTCAATCCATTCCACAACCGGGATGTAATGTGGGCATGATGATTTGAGAATATCATCAAAGGAAACCATTGAATATGTACTATCTCTTGGACATCGGGGAGTCTCAAACCCTTTATTGATCCCTAATCCTGGATGGGTCAGAAATGAGATGACCAAGAGAGTCTGTCAATGATCATCTAGATAGAATCACGGACCCTAGACATCTATGGTAACCCCTTCACATTTTCCATGGAGATACCATCTAACATCATCTCTGGTATGGAAAGTGGTTATATCAGGCCTGCTGGGACATGATTCTCAGACTTTACATGATGACAAATGAGGCATTGTAATGAAAATCCGGCCACCACATTCATCATATCTAGCCACTAGTGCAAACGTCAGAGGTCCTGCTACATATTATCCACACGAGGATGTACTGCCAAAGGGGCTGTATGGAACTCTCTCAACACCTCCTCCTACAACTCCACTAGTATGAAAGTGCACCCTATGAAGAGGATTAAGTGCTCCTCAACTATCAAAAATCTATCTCGGGACTATCCTGAGAATAACTTGGTACGTCGGGCCTCACATTAAACATCCATGAGATATGTCTCCCTTAATCACTGAAGGAGTGGGGGAGTGACATTCCTAAACTGAAGGAAGACTGCTCTATCAATATCCACATATGATATATGCATCATGGCTAGCTGGTCCATTGTCTCACTCAGTATTTGAAAACCAGACCTCTTGCTGAGTGGGTCTTCCACTGCATTCTCCATCCTAAGAGTATAGACTATATCAAATTAATTATCCTAGAGGAACTCCATCCATCACTATTATCTATGGTTCTAGTCCTTTTGTGAGAAGATATACCTAAGACTCATATAATCAGAGTATATGGAAAATTTTCACCCATCATGTTGTGCGACCACATCAACAAGGAAAACACCAAAACTACTAACTCTGGGTCCCGTGTCACATAGTTCTTCTAATGTTTCCTCAACTTCGATGATCTGTAGGGAATCATATCTCACTCCAACATTGGGATAGAACACATTCTCATCCCTGATGCATCACAGAGGTCCATAAACCCAATGGCCTCTTCTGGTTGACTGAAGATGGGGTCACCCATCAGCCTCATCCATAGCTCCTAGAAACTCTAATGGAGCCTCTCTTTCAACATGAATTGTTGTCCCCTCATTGTCAAAGTTGATAAGGGTGTTGATACTATAGATATTATGTGCTCGAACATCCAGTAGTATTCGACCAAACTAAAGAAACAACACACCTCAGTCAAGCTTCTAGGTGGCTCCTATGTAAGCACTGCCTCTATCATCACTAGATACACTGTAACTCTAGCCTCTGAGATGATGTTTCTTAGAAAGCGAACATCCAAAATCCATAACTAGAACAACTATATATTATCATAAATTTGTTTCTCTTAGAGTGTATCTAGAACAATATGTAGGTGTGTATCATGCTCCTCCTCTGATGCAGAGTACACCAATATGACATTAATGAAGACTATAATGAAATGATCGAGGTAAAGCGGTAATATCATTTTCATGAGTACCATGACCACTACTGGGGAATTGGTCACACCGAAGGGAATATCCAAAAACTCATAGTGGCCATACTATAATCTAAAATCAAGATTTTTTATGTCTTTATCTTGTTCCCGAAGTTGATGATATCCAGATATGAGGTTGATCATTTAGAAGATCCTCACTGCATTCTATTGATCTAAGAGTTCATCAATCCTAGAATGTGGATACCTTTTCTTCACGGTCACCTTGATCAGGTTCTAGATGTTCAGAAATATCCTCAAGTTCCCATATTTTTTCTTGGAAAATAAAACATGGGATACCCATTGTGAAATGATGGGGCTTATGAACTCATTCTCCTACAACTCCCCTAGTTGTACCCTCAACTCACGAAGCTCCACATGAGCCATCTAATATGTCAGTGTTGATATATGGGCTATCCATTGATACAATGCAATGAAATAGTCTACCTCTCTACAAGATGGTTGTCCTAGGAAATCATTGGGATAAATATCCTCATACTCGTCCACCACTATTGGAAAACTCAAACTCCTATCGACCAACACATCGAGGGTGAGTATAGACAACTAGTGAGTGCTTGGGTTCACCCTCCTCTAATAAAGGTCATCCTGTGCTGCAAAGGTTCCCTTCTCGTCAGTGAAGGAAAAATTGGTTCCATCCTCATAGACACAATGGAATTTGCACCCAAAATAGTCGATCTGAGCATGGACAATAGATATATAGTCCATACCCAAGATGACATTGTAAGGCTTCGATGCTACTACTTGGAGATCATAGCTAACAGTTCCGCCTCTTGTAATACGATCAGAGTACCAGCACCATTGTCTAATCATCTAATCCCCTCCCGTAGAAGAATATAACAATAAGGATCGAGCCAACAACTCTACTGGAATCACTGAGCTCTGAACAAGAGTTGTGGAATGGAAAGTGTGATTGGTACGTGTGTATATAAAAAATGGAGGTTGGGTAGAGAATATGTAGATCTTTCCTTGAATCAACTCTATTGTGACTTGGTTATCAAACTCTGCTTCCTGAATCCGAGATCGCCTCGGTTGGCCTTCTCCCTGAGGTCGGGGTGGACCACCTGGAGGAGGTTATGGTAGTACATCAAACCACTTCCCACCTCATGCCCCTCAGCCTACTCCCCTTCAACATTTTACCCCTGCAGACGTCCTCATTCGAACCTTCGCCTCTATCAAGACAGTCAATTTAACATTTGTTGATTGTCTGTTTGGTGGGTCGGGAAGCCATGAGCCATGTGTCCCTACCAACTGCAAGAGTAAGACACCCTTCTCTTCTGATGTCTCATGAATTCATGGCAGCCTAACACCACAAATCATGAATCATGGCTTCATCCACTAGATGATCTGGCATGTTTGGACCACTACACCATCTTTTGGATACCTTACACAGAAGGAGAAGCCACCTCTCACCCAGTGGTGGAAGCCACTATCAGTTCTTGCTCTTCAAGGATGCCCTCCACTAGTAGACCTCTTTTTAGTACTCCAGCCTACGTTGGGATGATGAGAGAAAACACAGATGCACCAATATCCTAGAGTATCCCATGCTAAATGGATCAAGCCCTATTAAAAGGGTCTCACACCATGTATGTAGAGTAGTTAGAGAGATCTTTGAACCTTTCTTAGTATTCAGCTACGATTTTTCCACCCTACATAAGGTGAAGAAATTCTGGAATGCATTCCAACTGCATAGTTGGGGGGGGGGGGAAGAACTCCTACTAGAAAATCTGATCAAAGTTCGTCTAGGTAAGTGTCACTTAATTATGAGAATGGATAGTAAATCTCTACCATCTCCCTACCAAGCCCTGTAATATTCTCATGGATTGGACCTCCATCTAGTCAAGTGGTGTCCTCCCAATGCGGAAGACCCACGTCACTACCTCTATACAATCATTAGTGACGTGAGGATCCATCTACCCCTAAAACCTTGAAGTATTTGTCTATTTAAATCATGAATGGAACTATGTCTACGCACATCGAATGGATGTACCTCAAATATTAGATGCTGACCAAGGGGTGGTGGAAGCACTAGTGAACCACCCGGTGGGGCCAACTTGAGAAATGTTCCTTGAACAGATGCCTCATCACTAGCCAAATTTTCCTCCTATCAAAGTAGCAGAATACTATTTGGACATCCATATGTAAGAAACCTTAAATTGATCAATATGGGACATGACCAATAAATTATACCTGGTGAGATGACTCTTATAAAAAATAAAATAAGGATACACTTTTAGAACCAGTGTTTTTATGCATTGAGTCAAAAATCAGAATTCAATGTCCTAGTTTGTGGATATGGTGGCTGCCACACCAACACTAGACTCCCTGAATCTAAAATTCATACTCGTAACATTTTACTCCATTTCCCCAAAAATAAAAAAACAATCTATCAGTCTTTGAGGATGAACCACCCACCTTTGATATGAATTTCTCATGACCTTACCCCAGGGGCCCGTGTCGTGACTACGCTAAGCCCACATCTCGAAGGCCAGGGGTTAGCGACTAGCACTGAATGTGTCAACCTAAAAATGAGAGGCATTTTCCTGGGAACATGTAATCACACACACATCTAAAAACATCCCACATACAAGATAGGGAAAAGTGTATAACACTAAACATGTGCTATGTACAAGTATAACTGGAAAACAAATGTCCTAGAATACAAACCCAACAAGGACTAACTGGAAAATCAGAAAGTAAAAAATTAATCTCTAGATAGCCACCCACTAAAAACCCCACATGGTAGAAATAATGGTGTAGCTACTAGATGTTGTAGGAGTATGCCCCATCTTCTAGATCTCAATGTGCCATGCCTAGTTCGAGGCCATCGAGTCCTCTTTTGAAATGTCTGTTGTCAGCGAAAGACACAACACGTGCAGACGAATCCTATGTAGGGGTGAGTAACAATGTACTCACTAGGGGACCCCTATCCACTATGGAGAAATACCACAAATCAAAAATAGATAAAATCCACAAGGAAATGCCACAATGAAAGGATATCTCACACCATGTACACTGTAATGCAAAGGGAAAAGGTTCATTATTTATGGTGAATAAACATTCATACTTTTGAGGGACTCGTCACTGATCAGTCACTAAAAAATGATGGAAAACTAAGGTCCACAGAGCTACTGCTCATCTACTGTGACACTAATGTCCACATGTCTCTACCAGGCCAATGAGGTCTACACAACTGCTGGTCTGTCGGGCCATTAAGGTGCACATGGATGCTCGTATGTCAGGCCACTGAGGTCCACACGACCGCTTCTCGTCTGCACACTTGATACCAGTAGAACCGCTCCCCCAAGCCACATTTTGAAATTCAACATCCATTGACGTCTCTTTATAGTATTAAAAAAGAAAAACCTTGTTGTGAGGGTTCCAACACCGTAGAAAATTTGTTGATTAGACACCCATTTTGTATGATACTGGAATTTTGGTAAAAAGGTCCCAGTTGGATTCGCATCCAAACCCACCCGGATATAAGCTGACCCCCACCAGAACACACATAATGTATCTCAGAAGAACAACCTCTTCACAAGGGTCCCAACTCCACTGATGTAACATCTATCAAACACCATGTGTGAGAGATACAAGTGTTTTAGTGAAATGGGGGTTAGTTGGGTCCAGCTCTAGTCTGACCCGGTCAGATCATCCAGACCTAACCTAAGCCAGTCCAACCTGAACCCGACCCTTTGGGTCGTGTGGCCGGACCAACATAGTGTGATAGATCCTCCATTCAAACGTCGAACAACCACATACGGTCTTCAACACACACGAAAACTCCCTCCATGTCCCCCAAGGACATGGTCCCTGGGTTGACCCTGTAAATGCGGTACTAGTGTGGCACCACGGGTCTCAAGTACCACGACTGTGATAGGCATGGACTCTGTCTCTATCTTGGGTGGCCCAGACATGGGCCGTAGCCACCACACTGTGCCGGTCGGTGCCGTAACTTCTCGCAGCCGTAGCCAATGTTCCGAAATCCTCCACAGCTATGGCCCGACGACGGGCGCACCGCCTTGCTACACCTACGGTGGCCCCCACCGGCCACGGCCATGAGTTTCTTCTTCTAGCCACCAACGTTGCACTTGTGGTCTGTTTCTCGATCCATCTGCTCCAATGGGATTTTACACCTTCCACCTTCACTACAACTACATTAAACTACCCTTTCTGCAAATTAACGAATTCATCCTTGTGGAACACACATACAGAAGGGACCATGCCTTTTTTGCAACGGCTTGTTCCCTCAATATTAGCCGATTAATACATGGTGAGGTCTAGGAATTTTAGTTAAATCCAAACAAGTGATAATTTAATCCATAATAGTGAAATCCCAAAATATGTCACTATCCCATAAGAATGCATGATATGCAGATCAAACTATTCGTGGGTTGATCCATGTTCGTCGTTTTTAGAAATTAATGGGGAAACATTAAATAGTTCAAACCCCTGATTCGATTTGATTTCCAAAGACGAAGAGTTTTGTTCATGGGGGTTCAAGCTCATTGGAGATTGGCACATCCCACCTTCATTAGTGTTTGTCGTCATTTATTTCCTCTCGACTCTATCCCACAGGTTATTGTTGTTCATCATTGAAGAGAAATTCAATTGTAGGTCTGTCAGAT
This sequence comes from Viscum album, assembly GCA_963277665.1. Lineage (NCBI taxonomy): Eukaryota > Viridiplantae > Streptophyta > Magnoliopsida > Santalales > Viscaceae > Viscum > Viscum album. Next base: position 1,735,970,323 of record OY728121.1, on the reverse strand, counting down.
AATCCCCCATATTTAATTATCACTCTCCAATTCATTATCTAATTAATATGTGAACATGTCATGGAATTTCTGTTACAATGTGACATTGCATTTATACACTGTTACATTAATTAAATTGAGATGCGGTTACGCTTGCACAACAATCTATTAATGACCTTCATTTTATGTGACTTATTTTTGTCTCGTCGCTACATCCTAGTGCCACCTCCTACTACTCAATAGTGAGAAAAAATGATATAAAATAACTTTTTTATAAATTTTATTATTTTCTGAATGGTCTGAAAATTTAACATTTTCGTTCGACCCTTTCCAGTCAAAGTTAATTCCTTTCTAAGAGAATCAATACATTTTGTGTTCAATAGTGACCTTTGATATTTAATTAGATTACCAGTTCAAAATTTAAAAAACCAAACTCACACATTTAATTAATGTACCTTAAAAAATATCAAAAATGCATTCTGGGATCACTAGGCACCGAATTCATGTGTCGTCAATGGTCCAGGTCCTAAAATAATTCCATATAATTAAATAAATTACACAAAAATTCCATGACATTACAGAAAAACACTGATAAATGAAAACTAATTTTTTGAAAATAAAATTGTAAACATGTAATGGATACATCAATTCAATAAAGAAACATAATGGTATTTAAAAAAATCGTTTTGTCTTTCAAAGGGATTTATATACTCAAAATGGTCGTAATTAAATCATGTCCTGAATAATATTAATTATATAATAATAACGTTTTTAAATAAATTATACATTTAAATGAAACCATTAATGCATGGTTTCAAAACGTGAAATAATTTATAACAATGGAGATGGTAGGTCGTACATATGAATAAGTTAATTTTTCAAATTTTCAATGATAATTAATAAATAAATATATTTATAATTTTATCATTAAAAAATTAAAAAATATGATTAATAATAAATTAATCAATTAAATATACTTATATATATCATTAATGAGATGTGGTGATGAAACAAAAATCACATCACATCTTGGTGTTGATAGTTCATATGTATGCATGAACGACATTATCAATTTTATGTGCAACGATTTTAAAGTACATAAATGATATATTATTATTTAATAATTACACATGGGTCATTTATATTATATATAAAAATTAATTCTATCATTATAAACTGCCTTTAGAGACGGTGATGGAAAACAAATTAAATTAGTTCATGAGGTGGTAGACCACCGTACACACAGTTTAATAATTAATTTCATATTTGATGGAATTGTAGATTGATTTAGATGATGATTTTAACACAATAAAATTATAGTATATTTATGATAATTATGTAATTATTTCTTCATGTTTGAATTATATTTAAATAATTTGGAAGAAGAAACAAAACCAAACACATAAAAATGATACATTTCGTCTGGACAATATCCTTTTATTTACACTATAAAACCACTAATCTGAGTTTTATGAGTAAAATAATAGATCTATAATTTTTTCATTGATTATAGGAATGGATTTTGTCAATGAATTGATTATCCAAATTGGTTTTTAAGTGTGAAGAAATGAAAATTTTTAGTTCCCTTTTATAATATATGGGAGGGGAACACATCGAATTTTACAAAGTATTAAATTGACATATATAAATTTTTCATTACCAATAGATCCAAATTGGTTTATTTATAATATATAATGATTATTGGTAATAAAAAAATCATAAAAGAAAATAAACATGTTTAAACATTTTTTAATCCTTACCTTTTTAGCTTTATCCCTTACTATACAATTTCAACTCTTTCTATGTTATCATGTAATTTACACATTGAGGGTTAATATAATAACTATAACCTGTGAAACAACCAATAAATGAGTTTTTTTTAATATTTTAGGTCTTATACCAATTATATTTTCATGTTTCATTGATTTTTATATATTTTATTTCAATTAATATAATATATTATATTTTCTAATACCAATTGTGTAATTTTTAACAATATTCATTTCATGACTTTTTAAAATTATGATAACAACTTGGTATCTTATAAAAAAATATTAAATAATCCATACCAAATCTATTTAATCCATAAAATTTGTGTATGACATCAATTATATCAAATTATATATATATATTATTTATAATATTGTTTATTTGATTCTTTCATTAGTTATGCAATTAATGCATCATCATTTTGTCGACATAAAATTTATTTATTTATTTCATTAAAATTATAAATAAATTACCATGATGTAGGTAGGGATATTATATTTCTAAATAATATTTATAGTCTAATATATCCCTTAAATAACTCATATTAACACATTAGTTGTTAAAAACACGGGTGTGACAAAACTGACTTCTCGTTGAAAATAATATTATAAATTTCCTACCAACTCGCATGTGGATTTCATAGGGTATTACATCATCCCAATGATTCCTTTTGGTGAAAAACACAAATCCAATGGAATTAACACAACTTCAGTTGTGATTTTGTATTATTCAAATTATTATTTCTTCATTGAATAACCAAATTTACCCTTAATTGTCACCATAAAAATATTACAAAAGTTACTATTAATAATTCCCAAAAATCATAGAGACCAATTTTTTTAATTTCTACCTTATTTATAGAAATATAGAATACATTTTTTCAAATTACAAAAAAAAAATTGGTAAAAATTAATTAAAAATTAATCACATTCACTAAAAAAGAATATATGTTTTTAATGTAAATAATAGACAAAAGATCACAATGCTTTTATAACCCATTTCAATGAAAAATTGATTCCAATGAACTAATGTGGAAAAAATAAAAAACATATAATTAATTCTAATTTAATTAAAATTAAGACCAAATTTTTTCTATTTAAAAAAATTGGATGAAAATTCATTTTTTAACTAATATTTAATCTTAATATTTATTCAACAAAATATGAATGTTCTCCGAAAAATTAAAAAAATTAACCCAACTAAATTTTGATATTTCTATTTCAATAAAAATAAAATAAATTTTCATAAAAATTATAAATGTGTCAAAAATTATTTTTAAAATGTCTTCCCCATCGAATGGGGAGTAAATCTACCTTTTAAAAATATTTCGAAATTTTCTAAATAATGATGGACTTATTATTATTTTATGGCTATAAATATTATTAGATTAATGTTATAAACTTTCATAAACATTTTTAAACATAATATAGTCTGTTATATTCATTCCCACTTATACAATGACTAGACGATAAATACCAAAAAATATAATAATATTAATAATATATTATATTTTGGTACAACATAGTCTTTCATGAAACATAATATATCAATGCTAATAATTGTTGCATGTTGGGTACACTATCAGACAAAGAGTCCCCTTTAAGATAAAAATACTATCTAGTTAATATATATTAATAATTAAGAGAAATTTTTATTTTCTAATTACCTATGGGTGTTACATCCTTCCCCCTTTTTGGAATGGCGTCATCATAATTTTATTAACTTATCAAATATGTGAGTGTAATTTTACCTATTATAATTTTTATATTTCTAAGAAGTCTCATCAACCATACCGTTATTTCACAAAACATTAACTAGATGAATCACCACATTCCATAAAACATGTTCTATAACAACCCAACTTTTTATTACACACTAAAACATGAATTATTACATAAACAAGAACATACGATGAATTTGAGGATCGATAGTTCTAGTGTCTTGGGAAATTAAGAACATTTCATAACAACTTATAAAATAAAAATATAACATCTCTATTGAAAACTTCTTTTACATGACCACAACATTCCTTCATACATCGCATTCCATTAAATAACCTGAGGACATACATTTGAAAATGGTGATCTATAAATCACATTAATAGAGTAAAAATGGCATAACATGAAGAATATAATACATGTTATTAAATAGAAATATCAATGGAACATAAGAGAAACATGCATATAAAAGAATGATATATAATGATTAACATAACATGGAAATGTGGAAACAATATTTAACATGATATTAGTGTCATCCAAGGCTCCATGCAGATGAAGTATGAGTAAAACCTTGTAGAATTGGAATAGGAATTATTAAACACTCATTTCAAATGACATATCATTATAAAAATATATACCCAATGCATTGGAGCGCTATCAGGGTGCACCCTTTCTTTATCATTTCATTGCATGTATATGTGTGCCACATGGATCATATAACATGGAATCATTAAACATAATCATTAATTACAAAATAAAGAAATGTGAAATTAAAACACGAAACTCAATAATCAATAATTAAATGTGAATAAAGGTGAATACCCATGATTGAGTAATGGGCATGGTATTCCCTACACAATGACTTTATATTGGAAATCGCGGTGCAATTCTGGCAGCATAAAAGAGTGACATAAAAATTCATAAAAGTGGTTGATGAGAGATAAATAGGAGCCTCATCCTATTTAATTGAAATGGAAATTATGGGGGTAATATAGATACATTTATCTTCATATGTAATAGAATTTAGATTCCTAAAACAAAATAATTTCTTGAATGTAAATGAGGAGAGAGAAATACCTTACAGAATGTCGGTATCGTAAATAGTGTACATGGGAGGATTTAATGAGAGGGAAAGGGGGTATCTCATCATTCAAACATAATGAGGGATGTTAGGGGTGGTTCAGAATCATACCCCAACATTTTTAATCAAAAATACAAGTGAATAGACACATAATGAAACATGGACAAAAATCAGATAGAAAGAGATCCCTTACATGTATGTGTGATCCCAAAGGATTGGTAAAGGCTTGAGAGAGGCTTCAAGGGGTTACATGGGAGGATTATAGAGAGGGTAGGGAAGAGGATGGTCGATCTCCAAAGGAATTTGGTGAAGAGTAAGGGGGAGCATGCATGGGTTTATATAGGAAAGGAAAGGGAATTATTTATTATTTTGTTTTTGGACCCTAAACATTAAAATAATCAACACCACAAACCATACCGAGGTTTTTCCCATGTATTTTTTCAAAGGGTAGTTTAAAAAAATATTTCATTGCCCCAATGGGAGAAAATAAAAAAAATATTAGTATTTCTTATGTGGAGGTGAGTCGCACTCTTAAGGAAATCATTTTAAAAATGAAAATGAATTATAAGTCTTAGAGGGTTCACTAAGGCATAATAAAATTAATAAAAAAAATTAAATTCACATTATATTAAAGGTAATACATATATTGGCTGAACATAACATTTATTTTATTTTATTATATACTATTGGGTCATTATGATGTCATAAATGTTATTATATAGTAAAAAGGTATTTAATTTTTACTAAAAAAATCGATTGTGTCAGAAAATTGGGAAATTTTCACAATTAGATAATTTTGATGTCCTGATTCAAAAAATAATATTCATTTTATCTACTTAATTTTATAAATATTTGTTTTTAAATTTTAAACTAAAATATTGCATTTGTCAAAAAATTATGGTTTTTCACTAAAACAACTTTCAAACCTTAACAATAATTACAATTGTATTCATAAAATATATATGATCATTTTAATTTATTAAAAATAAATATATTAATAATATTATATTAAAATATTATTTATTTCAAAAATCTATTAATTCATCAAAATATGTCTCTAAATTGAATATTACGTAAAAATACTATTTTTTTAAAAAACAATTTACACAGTAACAATAATAAAATGAATGTATATTCTTTCTAATATACAAAAATAATTCACATAAACTTAGTCCTAAGGTATTTTTACATATCTCCATAAAACTCTCAAAGAAGACCTAAGGGCATGGTGTACGATGGTGAAAATCTCTTTGGGTGGGTCACATATCATCACTTGAGTGGTAATCTCTATTAACATCCCATTCTTCCATATGAAATTCCATTCAATCTTAACGTGTGGATGCTTGGCATGGGATTTATCACGAGAGAAGCCCAGTGACACCACCTCCTTTCTGACATCTAACAAATGGGATTTTAATGGATCAATTTTACTGGAATAGTTCATTGCTACCTTTTTTTTGAGTAAATTGGATTTGTTATGTCCCTATATTTATTATAATCTTGTGATCACTATTCAATAGATATATTTGAAATGGTAAACATTATTAATGGTATTTTAAAATCCAAAAACATAAAATCGTAGAATAGAATTTTTTATATATCTATTTTACATAATACGAAATTTTATTAGATCAAAAATAATTCATTAATAAATGTTTGGGTCATTATAATCATCCCCCATTTTGATATTTCTCCCTTGATATTTTCTTTTTCTATCACTAAAAAATATGTTGGTTACTCTGCTTGATTACTTCTTCTGAATCACACATTGCTTCTTCAAACTTGTGGTTTCTCAATGACACTTTGATGAGGGGAATTTCCATATTTCATAGAACTATTTCCCTATCATCTAAGATCTTCACTGGATTTTCTTCATATGAGAGTTCATTATCCAATGGTACCACCTCTGGATTGAGTACGTGTAACAGATCAGGTATGTACTCCCTCAAGAGTGATACATGAAATACATCATGTACCAGAGATAGGTTTTGTGGGAGTTCTAGCAGATATTACACCACTCCATTGCAATCAAGGATCTCAAAAGGGTGGATGTACCTTAGAATAACCTTTCCCTTCATCCCAAATCTCACAACTCTCTTCCATGGAGATATGCTTAGTAATTCCATGTATCTAACATCAATCTCTAGGTCTCATCAATGATTATCAGCATATAACTTTTGTAAACTCTGGGAAGCATTAATTTGCTACTGGATGGTCTTAACCTTGTCCACCATTTCATCGACCATTTCTAGAGCTAAGAATTATTTCTCCCAAAAATCATCCAAAAATGAATGTCTTCTTCACCTCTTCTTATACAAGGCTTTATACGGAGGCATTGGAATTCTTGAGTGGAAACTGTTATTGTAAGTGATCTCAACCATGGGAAGTTGTTGATCCCATCCACCATTAAAGTCCATCGATAAAGCTAACCACATGTACTCATGTTTTTGGATAGTTCACTATGATTGGCAATCAGTTTGAGGATGATAATCCATATAGATGATCAGTTCAGTATTTAGATCATGATAAAAAATCTTCTAGAACATAGAGGTGGAAATTGGATCTCGATCAGATAAAATAGATAATTTTACTCCATGCAGCCTTACCACTTCACTAATATATATCTGTGCTAGTTGATGCAATGAGAAATACTCTAAAATTTCATTAAAATTGTTCAGTCTTTGTTAGACGATCTAAAACAACCCATATATCATTGTTTCCATTGGATTTCTTCACAAGTCTAGTGACAATGTCCATGGCGATGTCCTCCCATTTCCATGTTGGTATGGGTAATGGTTGCATCATCCCCTTAAACTTTTTACGTACACCCTTCACTTGATGACATACCTGGAAATTTGATGTATATTATGTAATCTCCATCATCATGTTATCCCAAAAATAATGCTATCAGTTCTCTCAATTGATATTTGTGTTTCCTTGGTGAAATAAGAAATTCAAACTATGTGCGTCATCTAAATGTTCTTTCTTTAACTCCGTATTTAATTGAACACATACTCCTAAACCAAATATCCCAATTTCTTCTCCAGTAGAAATGAACTTTGAGGATTTACCTTTTCAGATAGTTTCCACTTTCTTCTGAATTCCCACATCATCCTTTTGATCATCCTTTAACCTTTCCAAAAATACTATTGAGAAATCATTTGTGAGAGGATTTATGATGTTACCTTATTTTTTATTCCCATGTCCATCTTCATCAAATATAAAAATATTTGATACCTTTTAATTCTCATCAATGATAGAATCACAGGGAAGCTTCTATTTATGGAATCTACCACATTGTTCTTTTTCCCAGGGTGGTAATGTATTGAGTAGTCATATTCTTCGATCATCAAAATCTATACTCGTTGGTTCATATTCAGCTATTTTTGTGTTAATATATACATGGGGATTTTATGATCCATGTATATTTCAAACTTCTCTTGTACTTTTAATTTCTTTGAAGAATAGGAAATGAATTTTTCATTCTGTATTGAGACACAACCCAAGCTCTAATAAAAAAATCACTGAATTCACCAATGATTTCTCTACTTGTTGGTAATGTGAGCTTGGGTTCAGTGATAAGACACCTTTACAACTCATTCATGATATCTTTAAATTCATCACTCCATTAAAAACTCACTCCATTTCAACTTATCTAGGTAAGAGTGATTGAAAATCATGAGAAATTTATCACAATTTAGCAATAATATCATGCTAAACCCAGGATTCTACGAATATCTGTTACCAATGATGGCCTTGGCCATCCCAAAATTGTAGCTATCATGAAGGAATCCATATATATCACATTTATTGTGATGATATTACCCATGAATTGTCACGACCCGCCCTCGGGGTCCGTACCGTGACTACCCCAAGCCCGCCTTCCATAGGCCAGCGGCTGGAGACTAGCACCAAGGCGTAAATCCCGGTAAAAAGGGAAGGCATTGCCTTTGAAAAGTAAACACACACCACAGAGTAAACAAGCGGAAAGTAAACAGTAAACAAAGCAGAGTACGACTGAAAGTGCGGAAAGGTAAATGGGCCAGAATACAAACCCAAACTGAAAGTAAAGTACAACTCGAAAGGGAAAACAACAACTAAAAAGTAAAATCCGCTACACCGAGCTGTCCACTGGAAATCCCACCTGAAGGGTGGGTACAGATAGCTCCTCGGCTCCACGGGTCCCGCCGTCCGCTCCGTGCACGTCCCGCCCAGTGGTCCACCTCTGGGTACCGTCCCGCTCTACAAGCCTCAGCTAAGGTCAACGCTGTTCGTCGTCTGCAACCAACACAACGTAGTGCGGGCGAAGCCCGTGCAGGGGTGAGTATAAGCTACTCAGTAGGGACCCCGAGACCCCTGAAGGTCTCTCAAATCCACAAAGGATAAACCACGAAGAAAAGTACAATCACGAAGTAACAACCGACACTGCTTAGGTATATGCCCATACATATACCTAAGTCATCAATTAAAATACGTTCCAACCTCCGAGCCCAAGTACAACTCACTCCACGAAGGAAAGTATACGTATTCCACATAGGAAAGCAAAACATAATCCACACAGGATTGCACAACACAATCCACACAGGAAAGCAACAGGATTCAGCTCACACATGTATGCTTCTTCAAGGACGATAAAGATGATCACTGATCCATCTAAGTCGTCGGACCCACGAAGGATCGATAGGTAACTAACCCCCGCAAAGACACACACAGGATCGGGCCCACACAGGACCTGTAGGCGCTGGTTCACACAGGACCGCTGAGCGCAGAGACCCACACAGGATCAGACCCACACAGGATCGGTAGCACTGATCCATGTAGGATCGCTGAGTGCTGAAGTCGTCGTCATCGAATCCACACAGGATCTCTGTACTGTCGTCGTCGCAGTCACAGTAGCAGTCGTAGCAGTAGTAGTCACAGTAACAGTCGCAGCAGTAGTAGTCACAGTAACAGTCGCAGCCAGCACTAGGGTTCCCGCACAAAGCAAGCTTGTTCGGAGGGTCCGCTCCACGAGCCGAGAGGCTGATACAACAACTGTCACGAAGACCAGGGTTGATGTATCCAAAAGTTCCGTATCGTCAAAAGGAACTCAACGTAACAGACGGCGCATCGATCAGACGCCCGGTCTGAGAGTTATTGGCATTTTCATCTCCGGGTCCCGGTTGGTTTTTAAGGCAAAACCAACCCGACCGTACTCCACCTGCGTCCAAACCTCGGGCGGAGTATTCCAAAATATTCGTCTCACTAAGAGGGACACAACACAGCTGACGGCACGTCAATCGGACGTCCGTAGCTCAAGATATGAGTGTTTCCGCTCCGAAGGCCCGGTTGGTTTCGTGAACGAACCAACCCGGCCGAACTCAAAGTAAACTGAAACCTTGAGTGCGATATACCGAAACGACCGTATCGATCCAAGGATCGCGTTTCCGCAGACGGTTCGTCATTCGGAGGTACGAGGCTCAATATATAGCCCAAAAACCAATTCTAGATCGAAACGGGGGGTCCGGGTCCGGGCCGACCCGGCCCGACCCCCCCTGGGGCGGCGCGGCGGCGCGGCGGGCCGCGGTGGCTTGGCGGATGGCGCCGCACGTGGTCGGCACGCGGGGGGCAGGCCCCCGCTGATTTGGGAAGCGGTGCGGCCTTTGTGTCGCGCCTTTGCAACAAAACGGCCCCCGCACGTGGGGGCCGGCTGGAAACAAACTGGGGGGCCGGCTGCCCCCCTCTCTTCAAAGAACCGGCCCCCTCATAATGAGGGGGGTTTTGTGTGTTGGCCGGGGGAATTAATTCCCCCTGTTTAATGCCTTCCGGCCGGCCAGCTGGCCGTCCGGTTTTCTCCAATGGGACCGGAAATTCCGGTCCCCCCTTCGGCTTCCGACGCCGGCGGCCCGGCCGCCGGTCTTCTCTTCCTGCCGCGGCCCGGAACCGGCCGCGGTCTCCTCGTCCCGCCGCGGCCCGGAACCGGCCATGGTGTTCGTCATCCGGCGCGGTGCGACGGCACCGCGCCCCTTCCCGTGCCTTGATTCCTTTCAACGCGGCGCGACGGCGTCGCGTTCTTGAAGATTCTTCCTCGACGTGGCGCGACGGCGCCGCGTAAAAATATTTGCACGATCATCCGCGTGGTGCGATGGCACCACGCAACTTGCTTCCACCTGCAAGAATAAACAAGAACGATGGAGGGGGTTCGGCCGTGTTCGTGCGGTCCGGCCCCCTCACGTTAAAAATAATAACGCGACTTTAAATAATTCAAGCCACACGTTAGACTTGCTAAATTCACGATCAAGAATAAAATAGTTAAACCAAAAAGAAAAACAAGAACCCCTACCTCGGGTATAAGGTTCGAAGATTTGTCTACGTTCCGCGGAAGACGACGTCGCGGAGGTCGGGTGTCGCGGTCGTCGTTCGTCAAATCCGTTGACTAAGGGATGCCTCCGATGCGATACATCGTTGGCGAAACATCTCAAGTCGACGAAGAAAAACCGAGGAGGAAGCGGTGTCTCCCTTTCTTTGACGTGGAGAGAAGATAGAACGGCGTGTCGTTGTTCTTCGCGTTCTTCAAGGAGGAAGATGAAGTTCTTCAAAGTGTAGAACTCTTCCTCTCTCAAATCTCCACACAACACAGCAACACAAAAAATAAAATAAGCTACACCTTATTTTATTTTCACTTTGCCAACCTTTCAAAATTCAAAAGTTGAATTCATTACATTAATTAAATCTAGAATTGACAAAAATTAAATGATGAGATAAGTTGGAAATAATTAATGTAGGGGAGAGTCACATAATTAAGAGGGGGTTTAGAGGGGTTAGGGAATTTGAAAAGGTGGGGGCTCGTGTGGGCCCCACCTCCCTCATAACCACACATGGGATGTTGGGTGGTTGTGGGCCCCACCAACAACTTCCCATGAGAGAGTCTAACCACCACGAATAAAATAAAATTCAAACATAATTTTATATTACTTATCTTTTAATCCCCAAAACTAACTTTCAACCCGCAACAAACGCAACTCCCGAAAAGGTCTCTTTAAGCGAATTTCGGCGCTGCGAGTTCATCGGTGCCCTCAGATTTCAATTCCGAGCACCGGATCAAAAGTTAGGAATTCCTGCTCGTTCGTTCACTGAACGTACCCGAGCCAAACTTCGGAAATTAATTCCGGGCACTCTGGGCCTCGGAATCAGGTGCCGTCTGAAACCGCGCTCTTGTAAAATTCTAAAGAAAATTAAGAAAAAATTTTCCTTGAATTTTAAGGGTCTTTACATTACTCCCACCTCAGGGATTTACGTCCCCGTAAAGATACATCAAAAACTAGGTAAACAAATGAGGGTACTGAGCACGTATCTGAGCCTCCCGCTCCCATGTGCTCTCCTGGAGATTCCCGTGATGCCATCTGATGCGCACAAGAGGAATCGATCGCCCACGCAGGACCCGCTCCTGTCGATCCTCTATCTCCACCGGGACCTCCGTAAAAGTCACCCCATCATCAACGTCAAGCTCCCCATGATCAATGATGTGTGTCGGGTCGTGCACGTATCTCCTCAACTGGGATACGTGGAAGATGTCGTGCACCCGGTGCAACTGAGGTGGTAGAGCCAGGAGATAAGCCACCTCACCAATCCTGCGGAGAATCTGGAAGGGTCCGATGAAGCGCGGAGATAACTTTCCGCCTCAGCCAAATCTCCGAATACCACGTCGAGGTGAGACCCGCAAGAAGACGTGGTCGCCATCCTCGAACTCCAGTGGCCTCCGCCTCCTGTCAGCATATGACTTCTGCCGGCTCTGAGCTGTCCTCATCCGCTCCTGGATGACCAGGACCTTCTCTGTCGTGGCCTGGACCATCTCCGGTCCCACCAGTGCTGACTCCCCAGGGTCTGTCCAGCACAAAGGAGATCTACATGGTCAGCCGTACAACGCCTCGTACGGTGCCATCCCGATGGTGGAGTGGTAGCTGTTGTTGTACGCGAACTCCACTAAGGGTAGGTGGTCCTCCCAGCTACGACCAAAGTCGAGGACACATGCGCGGATCATGTCCTCAAGAGTCTGAATGGTCCTCTCCGTCTGACCATCCGTCTGAGGGTGAAAGGCTGTGCTCAGACGTAGCTATGTCCCGAACGCTTCCTGTAACCCCTTCCAAAGTCGGGAAGTAAAGAGGGCATCTCGATCGGAGACGATAGATGATGGTACGCCGTGGAGCCGCACAATCTCCTGAACGTAGAGACGTACCAAACTCTCTACTGATCCCTGCTCTCTGATGGGTAAGAAGTGTGCCGACTTGGTGAGTCGGTCAACAATCACCCAGATAGAGTCGTGACCTCTGGAAGTGCGTGGAAGTCCAGTCACGAAGTCCATAGATATGCCGTCCCACTTCCACTCCGGAACCTCCAAGGGCTGTACCAAGCCTGCTGGTACCTGATGCTCTGCCTTCACCTGCTGACAGGTGAGGCATCGAGAAACGAACTCTGCTACATCCTTCTTCATACTCGGCCACCAATGCTGTCGTCTGAGGTCCTGGTACATCTTCGCCACTCCAGGTTGTACCGCTAAAGGAGAAGTGTGAAACTCCCTCAGCACTTCCTCTCGCAAAGTGACTGGTACCATGGTACGTCCTCTGAAAAGGATGTCATGCTCTGCTCCAAGGGAGAAACCATCAGGTGCCTGTCCCGAGGATATCTGTGCACGCCGTGTCTCACAGTCAGCGTCCTCACGCTGTATCTCCTTCACCCGCTGTAGTAGTGGAGGAGTGACTGTGAGAGACTGAAGAAAGGCTGCACCATCTCTATCCACGAAGGATATCTGCAAAGAGGCTAGCTGTTCCGTCGCCTCCTCAAGTAGTTGAATGCCCGTCCTCCTGCTGAGGGCATCGACTACTATATTCCCCTTCCCAGGAGTATAGAGTATCTCAATGTCATAGTCCTGGAGGAACTCGATCCATCGTCGCTGTCTCAGGTTCAGGTCCTTCTGCGAGAAGATATACCTGAGACTCTAATGATCGGAAAAGACTGTAAAGCGCTCGCCCATCAGATAGTGTCGCCATGTCCTCAGAGCGAAGACCACTGCTGCTAACTCCAGGTCATGGGTAGCATAGTTCTGCTCATGCGGCCTCAACTGACGTGATCCATAGGCGATCACGGCCCACTCCTGCATCAGAACACATCTGAGTCCGGTCCCTGATGCATCGCAGTAGACTACGTACCCTACTCCCTCTTCAGGCAACCTCAAGATAGGTGCACTAGTCAATCTCTGTCTCAGCTCCTGGAAGCTCTGCTGACATCTGTCTGTCCATACGAAGGGTTTCCCCTTCTTCGTCAAAGCATTGAGTGATGCCGCAACTCTAGAGAAGTCTGGCACAAATCTCTGATAATATCCAGCTAGTCCCAAGAAACTCCGAACCTCAGTCACGCTCCTGGGTGGCTCCCATGCTAACACAGCCTCAATCATCGCGGGATCCACTGCAACTCCTGCCTCAGAGATAACGTGTCCCAAAAAGTGGACCTCACGTATCCAGAACTGGCACTTCGAGAGCTTACCATAAAGCTGGTGCTCTCGGAGTGTGTCAAGAACAACTCGCAAGTGATAGGCGTGCTCTTCCTCTGTCGTAGAGTAAATCAGTATGTCGTCGATGAAGACTACGACAAACCGATCGAGGTATGGCTGAAAGATCCTGTTCATGAGAGCCATGAACACTGCTGGGGCATTGTTTACACCGAAAGGCATAACCAAGAACTCATAGTGGCCATACCGACATCTGAAGGCTGTCTTCTGCACATCCTCGTCTCTGACTCTGAGCTGATGATAGCCCGACCTGAGGTCTATCTTCGAGAACCACCGTGCTCCCTTGAGCTGATCAAAGAGGTCATCAATCCTCGGTAGCGTATACTTGTTCCTCACTGTCACCTGGTTCAGGCGACGATAGTCAACACAAAGTCGCAAGCTCCCGTCCGCCTTCTTGGCGAACAATATCGGGGAAGCCCAGGGTGAAACACTAGGTCGGATGAACCCCTTGTCATGCAAGTCCTCCAACTGTACCCGTAGCTCTCGAAGCTCGGCAGGGGCCATCCGATATGCTGGAGTGGATATCGGGGCTGTCTCGGGGTACAAGTCAATATAAAAGTCTACCTCTCTGCGAGGAGGTATCCCTGGAACGTCGTCGGGATTTTTTTGTTTATAATATGACTTTTGATATTATATATCACAACCCCTAAATAATCTTGATGTTTGGATGCTGATAGATATAAATCACAATAAACATCACATTGTCGAATATTAGTAATGGAAATGAATTATTATCTTAATTATTCACATTTCACCTAAATTTTTAGGAAGAAATCAATTAACTCTGGTACAAAAGGCGTTTATGGGGAATTAATAGACTCAATTCTAGGGGTTGGATTTTCATGGTGAGGTTGTTGATTATTGTTTCATCTCTTATCTTCATTCCTATAACATTCTCCAGCTACTGAGATAGAAATTTATTTTTTCCTATATATCATCAATTATCTTTTTTTATCCACTGTTTAATTTATTTTCTAATTATATTTCTGAAGTGAAAATTTAAACCCAACACCCATGATACAAGATTATTATTTTGGTTCATTCATGGCTATTAAAATTTGTTTTTCATTGGTTGAGTACAATTATAACTCTTGATTATAAATTTGATTTAATGTATAATAATATATCCCATATTTTTTATATAATGATTATTTAAAGAAGATGTTTTCTATTATTTCAAATACTTACATGATTCCCATAACCATTGATTGTTTTCTTATTCTAGAATATTTTTGTTTATTTATATTATATTCCTTTCATAGAACATGATGTGAGATTTATGTGGTATTATATTTTGATTAATCATTGATTGTATAAATAGAGGAACATAATTATGATGTTCATTCATGCCACAAAAATGTATTAATATACATTTAAAATGAATTCCATTTTTTTAATGTGAAGGGCTCGCCATCCTAAATTTATTGTAGGGGTATGACGGTTTTGATTTTCACATCATATTTTCAGTACTCAACTCTTCTATCATAAATTATCAATTATCAATAAAAGTGACATATACTTGTATTATCATGTAATGTATTACCAATTAAAATGTACTAGAAATTATTTCACTTCACCATGACCAATAAAATATTTCTACATTTTTTGGTTTTTCATGTGATTATATTTATTTTTTGGGTGTGAGTTTCCATTTCTCTCAACATAAATAAAATAATGATTCAAATTAATTCTTAAATATTATCTAGGATCCTTTTCAGTTCCCATTAATAAGTCATATAGTAAAAATATAAACTATAAGGTATAATAATGAGTTAATAAATGTTTCGTTATCTTATATTTTTAGTTAAATAGGGAAAACATATCCTAATGTTTCCATAATATGATCCTAAATAATTTACATCATTGTGGTAACAACATTGTTCAAGGAATCTACAAGTCTGGAAATATGCATTCTGGTGGAAAACCCACACTAACTAATGAAATTATACATTTTTGGATAATACATTGGGCAGTATGGATTCTATCCAACATAATATTATATTAACATACTACTCAAATTAATAATTGTTTTAAGACTATCTTTCTATGACTTTCTAGACATTTCTAAGTCATATGTTTACCACAGTCTACAATTTCCCTAGTTTCAATAGTTAAAATATATTGTTCCATAGGATTGGTTGAATCATCATATGGAGAAACATATTATACCTATAGATTTGCAATATAAACAATTTGACTACCCTATTACGCATCGGGATTGGGATAATAGGCATATTGAAAATAAGTGTTTGATCATTTAATTTAGATTACATAAATGTCAATGTGAAATCCCAATACTATGAGGTAACGATATGTGTATTCACAAAACATTAATAGACTTATTGACCACTAATTTTTCAATTAATGGATGATAGGATTTAACCCCTCATTAGAGTATCCAAATCCCTTTATTGTGGTCTCTTGAAATATAAAAGACCCCATCCACATTAGCACCACTATGAAATATCAGTCATGTTCAAAATTAAATGTATATCCTATGTTGAATAAGAATTTGACCCTAATAAATTGTTGGATGATAATCAAACAAATTACCACATTCTAAATTCATGATCCAAGAGATAAAATTATCTTAATGACTATGATGAAATTATTAATGGTTTATTCATGTACCTTTTCATAAAAAATCCTCATTAAAAATTCTAAATTAATTGAATTTAAGAAGAATCTGAATATCAATCATCTTACATTAAAAAATCAACACTCATAATGTTTTTAAATCCAAATCCCATATTTTTTCTATGATTCCAAACAATGAAATGTTAATATAAATTCCATTTTATTACATTGTAGTTGAATACAAATTTTTCCTTAAAATTATTTCCACACCTTTTCATGGTAATGTGTTTATCATGTACCACTAAATTGAACTTATAATTAATAATTTAATAATAATTATATAATAATACATGCACACATGGTCCTCTATCTATCCATCAAATTCATTATGAAATTTTATAATAATTTTAAGTTGAAACCATTAAAATATTTGGCCATACCAATCTTATAAATAGTCAATTATGTGTATTTGATATCATGCTTTTTGAAATTTATGAATTAAAATTAATAATATTTAATTTGTTTCTTTCAAACATAATGTTAGACCACTAAAATGTAATGTAAAATTAAACGGTGATCATGCTAGAGATCTATGATAGTAATTATTAGAGAAACTATTTTTGAAATCCCTTCAGGCACAAGTAACCCATAAGGATGATATTTTTTTAAATAATTATCTTCAAATAGGATAAGTAGTCATCGTATTATTAATGGAATCACATAAAAATATATATCTAATATATAAAAAAATTTCTGTAACATTAATTTCTGAAATACTCTTTTAAAATATTCATATACAATTCAATGGGGTACGTAAAACTACAATGAGCATGACCTCCAAGATGAATTTATCTTACTCTGTGAAACATCAGGTGACCCATCATATACAAGAATGATGAGGGTAAGAACATATCTAATTCAGATAATAATATAATAATCTCATTTTTTATATTTTTAAATATTATATGGTCTATAATATAACTCTATATATATTTAAAAAAATTCTAGTTGAGGTATGAAGGCCATTTTAGGGGAACTGTATTGAAATATTACAGTACTCAAATCTTCAATTAAATGGTGAAGGTCAAGGGATTTTAGGATCTGTAACATTAAATAATTCATTGATAAAATTTCATTTATATTTGATGAATAGCCCTCATAGACCATTACACCATTTAGGAAGTAGCTATAATATTATATATCTTAGCTATATGTACTATATGAATCCTAAAAAAGGAAAATTCAAATTTTTACTATTCACTAGGGCCAACTCTTCTTGTACTCCATTGCCAATTATCTTCATTTAGCCTTAATTTCATCATATGTTTAATTGGGTGTATTCAGTAATGTTCCAAGGACACTATCACATTAATTCTTTTCTATTTTCATTACATCATTAAAATTTATTCCATGAAAATAATTTTAAAATATTACATAGATAAAAAAAGGCCAATTATTTAAATGCAATTTAAAAGGGTTTTCAAAGAAATTTTACCAAATTTGGTGACTATAACATTTAATTTATCATATATTTGATCTCTTGACTGTGGATATATTATTGTAAGTTCTTTTAAATTCCCAATGAATGATGTGGTCCAAGATTTTAATGGAGTAATTTAGGTTTGATGTTATTAATGATCTAGAAACATAGACATTCATGAATTTTTCACCCAAATTAATTGTATTACAACTTCAATTATGGGATACCCCAGAGATAAATTAATTAAATATGGTGAAAAAATTTTATAAGAAGGAAGATTATTTATCTTCACATAAAACATGGATCCAAATGTGGAATCTTAATTTCTATAAGCATGATACCATGTATGGTCAGAATCCCACCTAATTTTAATATCATTGGTCAATGGAGAAATAAATGCATCAATACCATTGCTCTGTTATTTTGGAGGTGATATAAAAATAAAAGGCAAAAAAAATTTCTTCATGCATAACCATAGGATCAAGATATATTATACCACATAATTGTCTATGTATTGTCAGTTATACTTTTTAAACCATAACTATTCCCTCAAACGTTTTATATTATAAATGAATGGTTTGTTGTTTGATACCAAATATTGTAAATTTGGGTTTAAAATTCATCTATAGAGGAGGGCCTATAGTGTGAAAATGATTCCGAACCTGATTTTTTATCATTGTTCCAAAAAAAATTCCGTCAAGTCTCATCACATCAGTATTTTCATAAAAAAATTAGAATGATTTCAATGTACTATAAAAAAATCCATGGATGTGATTCACAATTATTTTATTGATATTTACCATAGTTTGGGAATTTATTATGTGAATCATTTTCCGTGGTGACCGATATATATTCATTTGGATAATAAATTATTCTTTTAGAGATCATACCCATTGAATATATTATTATTTTAACATCATATGTTCATTAAGTAAGATAATTCTCTTATAATAACGTATCAATCAAGAGATAAATTAGTTTAATAAAGGTTGTGTCACTTTAATGGTTTCCATATTTTACAATATATATCTTCGAAATAGATGGAAATGTTTTATATTCAGTGCCAATAGTATATGCTCACATCATTTCACAACTCTTTAACTTATGAATCATCTTTGTAAAATCATGATGTTCATCTAGAGTTGTAATTATAATTACCTCAATAAGATAAAAACATCATTAAAACCTATAATCATATCCCTGATACAATAATCATCATTATTATCATATTTAATCAAATTAGTTGATCCATTAAACATATTTTTATCACTACCACTAGCTACATTTAAAATTTCCCACTATTGTGTCCCAATTTTAAAACATTAATCATTTTTGTGATTCATTAAATGTACTTTTATATAAACTATTCTAATTAATCATGAATAATAAAAATGTAAAAATAGAAAATAAATTTTACATGGGATATGAACATTATCTTCTGAAAACATGATGAAATATTCAATCCCAAACTCATTTTATTTTATTATTGTATATGAAATCATCTATTTTTTAATATATATCCATCAAATATTATTTACAAATACTAATAATTTTAAAAAATAATCATTAGATATGATATCAAAATACCCAAAGATAGTTTTAATAGACACACACATATAATTATCATATTATATATAAATTATCATTTCATTAAAACTTATTATATCAATTAAATATCGAGAATTATATGAATTTAATGTATTATAAAAATACTTTTTATTACAAGAACTTCAATATCATAAATCATTCATTTTTTTTTGGAAATGGATTCCTCAAGGGAGATTAAAATGTAAGATTTTAAAATAGGGATCACAATCTATTGTTAGTTACCTTATTTAAAGGCCATCAACATTATTCGATGTCAATAGAGGTCACCTTACATAATAAATAAATACCAATAAAATCGATGCTTTAAGGACTTAATTTCATAAGGTGTATTTTAATTTATTCTGCATAGAATTTCCTAAACTATGACCTATATTATTTCAATAGAACATTCACAAATTAATGTAATATACTCACTCTATTAATGGATTTGGTTAATCAATATTTAACTATGTTTTTTATTTTAATTAACAATTATATTATGGTATTTTAAATGAATGGGTTATAATACATTACCACACCCCCATAAAAGTCTACTGAATCTCCACTTATGTATTCACCGCTAAATATTATTAAAAAAAATTAGTAATATTTATAATATATGTTTTTGTGTTATTTGTTATTTTCAATAATTTAAAAGATTAATTATTAAAATTTTATTATAAATTACTATTTAAATATACTAATTTAAAATTTTAAGTTAATAAATTACCATAAACAACCGAAATTTTTTTTTATAATGTCCCAACCTAGGTGCCACACACCAATGCCATGATAGTGTCAGCAAAATGACCTTATGCATGACTCTCTATATTACAAGGGCTATCGACTTGCAGTGATTGTCAAATATAATTAATGGGCAGAATATATCCTATTTAACAAAGTAATTCAAAAGTATGAATAAATAACAATAACTATATGATACAACCAATTACCAAACAAAACCAGTTACACATGAAGACCGTAACTAAATTTAAAATATCTATAACTAAATTGTAGATATTTCATTCCATGTATGTGTCAAGTGTTAGTATGAAAAACCAAAAAAAATAAAGACACTAACAGCCCCCAAGAAGGTCCCAAACCACAATTGTTTCCTTCATCCGTTTATTTATCACATATCATCCATATAACACATGGATTCTAGCATTAACCCATTATAAAACCATGAAAAATATTGAGGTTTAAATCACGATGCTCGAGTATGGTGTGATTAAATTTCAGTAGGAATCCACTAACATCATTTAAAATGATATCAAATCAACAATAGTTCATATAGAGGAATAAATAATAAATTAAAATAAAAAAGTATAATGTTATCATATTCTCAAATGATCTTTAATAAAATTCATAAACGACCAAATTTTTGAGGACACTTGAATCACAATTCATGTTTTAGCAAGTTCTAGAGATTGAACCCTCTTTCACACTCAATTCACAATTCCTTATAAAAAATGGGATATTATTATCTATTTTGTATCAATTTATAATTCAGACAATCAGAAGCCTATTCTAATACCAAGAGTTTTGGTGCAGTTTGTGATGCATTGGTGCCCATGGGCTATTGAGGAGCCAGTTTGTGTCCCACACTCATTTATCAATAAATTTATCACTATAAGATTTGGAACTAGTAGACTATGTCCCACACAAGTTTACCCATCAATTTATCATTATATAATTTTGAAGCAACCAACCATGTCCCACAAACGATTATCAATAAATTTATAACTATGGATTTGGAAGTTGTTGAAAATGTCCCACACCTATTTTCAGTCAATTACTACATCAGATGTACCTTATCAATAAAAATTAGTCAAAATTTACTTCCATTTAACATTTATTAATAAAATGGGTTTTTGTATCAGGTAAAAATATCATATTTTCAATTTGAATGCTTAAATATGGCCTCATGTGAGTAACAAACATGATCACAAGTGTTTCCGGATTGATCGGGGCTTGCATGGTGCCCAAAAACCAATTTTGGGGTGTTCTTGGTCTAGTGAACCATTTGATTAAATTGTGCATGGAAGGAAGTATAGTTTAAGTAAAAAATGCATGGCTAGAGAGAGGGGTGGTATAGGATGCACAGTTAGTCCAAATCATGCATAATAGGCCGCATGACCATGTGGCCATGAATGAAATTTTTTCAGACCTTAATAGAGAGTTATCTCATGGTTTTCACATGGTTTGTTAAACCATGTGAGGAAAGTACAAATATGCCCCATATCCAACGAGAACTATGCCGGATCAGCACACAGTTTGTTAAACAATGTGCCTAAATACTGAGGCCACATTATGTTTGGTTTTTATTAATTTTTATTTAAATAATTTTTCTATTTTTAAAATATTTTAGGTTTTCACTCCAATGATAGTATCTCAACGTTTATAGAGCTCCCTCTTGTGGATAACATAGTATTTGAGGTAGATTATTCAACCATTCTCATATTTTAGCACATTTTGTCTCATTAGATTGACATCAATATGATCTACTTTCCTTTTTATCCATTATCAAATGATTGGGAAATCGATTGAGCTATTGTTGGCTCGTATTCCCTAATTTCTCATTCTTCACCCATTCATTATATTTATCATAAATCATGACAAATCAAGACACAATACTACATAATCACTCCACAACCAAGGAATGGTGGGTTTTTTATAAATTTCATTCAACCTTTGTTGATTTTTAATGCTATAAGAAATTATTATGCTATCAGGACATTCTATTATGGCACATATATTGAATCAGTTACATGAAATAGCTCTAATCTGGCCTATTAGGGATTCCCACAGGATATATTGTAATGTGTTGATTCCCATTTCTCGAACAAAGGACAACCATGGGGTGAAGGTTATTAAAAAACCTTGATATCCAATGTTAAAAACCCCATGTATTTTTATTAGGATTCTAGTGTAATAGGAACCCAATTTAAAATGAAATGCATTGAATGTGTAGATTAAGATATGATTTTCCTCAATTACCTTGAAATTTTGAATTAGTTGATTGTTGAACTGATCAAATGAATTATGATAAATGTGATGTGTTAAATGGTATAAATTGAATTAATTTAATGGATCAGTGTACCCATTGGTTATGTTCAATTTCGAATGGTGATAAATGCGTGGGTATACCCAGGAGATATGTTTAATTGAAATGCATAGTAAATTGGTGGGTATACTGGGTGACTAGATTAAATTAATATGTAATACATGATTGGGTATACACATGTTTTGTTTTGGTCGGAAATGTAATAAATGGGTGTGTATACTCATTACTTGTAATTGAATAAATTTTATAATATGTGTTAATATACACATATGGAATTGAATTGATAAATAGTATAAAAATGGATTAGTGTTTGTATACATTATACAAAAAGCAATCAATGGATCTGGAACATGGTAGTAGATGCCTTGAGTAGTATTGATTCTTGTGTCTCAGATTCCATCAGATTTCTTGGGCATTGCTAACCCTTGGATCATCCTTTATTGGACTCATGTTGGATATTCTGGAACAAATATTCCTAGGAAATCTACCATGACCATTACAGAGGTTACAATGAGATGATCCTGGAAATCGACGAGGATTCCTTGGTTCATAACACTATGGATCCGGCCCTCCATGCTATATAGTTCATTTCAGGGCATGACCATGGAATATATGATACATTAGTGATTATGTCCAGGATATGGAAATGTGATGCATTTTATTATATAGAGAGGCCGTTGTATTTTCATATGGTATTATTATACTGCAAGGTCATGTGGAAATTTTATGTTTTAATGTAGGGCGAGGCAATGTTACATGTTTATATTTCTTGTAGCTACCTTGTTAGGGGCTATAAATTGTTGTAAGAAGCCATGAGGGGATGTTTAGTATTAATTTTTTATAGTAGACCTATTCCTTCAGCATTCAAACATACATTACTCTATACATACACTTGTTTGGAATAATGCATTGTTCTTCATAGAACTGTATAGACTTAAGGGTAGTTTCCTACTGGAATGCATATCTCACACGCTGTTTGGGCCTCCTCGGGGACCCAATTATATCATACGGACATATGAGATGATAGGTTAAAGAACCCTAATAAATTTAATTGATTGTCGATTTGGAGCAGGGGTTCATGGGACCAAGCTATGGCATGTGATTATACTATAACTTTAAGGAATTTATTTCCTTATGACGATTTATACTATACAATACATCCATGTTCCTATTTTGGTAATTTTCAAGATACAGATATCATCTACATCCTTATATATGTGACATATCAGTATTTTTTATTCACTCTTATCTTATTTGTTTTTTAGTTTTCATCTAGTTTAATAGCATCTATTAGGGAACGTGATTGACTTCTATAGCAATATACTATATTATTGAGGGAATAGTCTCCCATATGACTCACATAGGACCACTCAACTAGTAGGCTACCTCTAGACTTTTGGGATATGTGCTTGTGGACATATAGTGAACCGAGATCATAACACTATTGATTGGCATATGGGTCCGAAATGTTACAATGTGGTATCATACCACATTCATTTCTTGTTTGACATACTATTTTGCCCCAAAATATAGAGATTGAAAAGAAAGGTAATTTAGTAATAACTTTTTCCTGGGATTAGCTAGCCCAGGTACATGGAATATCAAAATTTCAATTAATGGAATGGTTATTTTCTAGATTTGACTATTACATATGATTTCATTTCTCCATTGAGTGACACACTTGATTTATGTTGTCACTATATAGCAAACATTTTCTTTTATTTTAGTTGCAAACAGATGAAATGAGGATATTCTATCTACTGTATCATATTTGAAATTGATAGAAATCACAATCCATATATTCTTCCATGCCATTTAGGATTCATTATGTGATTAATACTATTGTGATTTGTGTTGTGTAGATATATCTTTTATTTTGATTTATTTTGTACAGTGGATACATATAATGACACCATCATTACATTCTTAAGGTCTATGGGACCTTATGTATTGGGAAATGGAACACATTTTTACCCTTTTATATATAGTAGAAAAAATTAGATATGGTATGAGTTATATGGGAATCAAAGTTTGGTTCATGAGGTGTTATGGGCCCTCATGGATCAGAACATGGTGGACCATCAATATAATCATTTGAACAAATGATTGTTAAATGAAAATGGAAGGGAATAATATGAATAATTGACTAAGAACCGTTTTTTGAGTGGGAATGAGGATGTCATTCATGTTTTGTTTAACCTATTCCTTTTTACAATCCAAAATTTAGGAGGAGGTTGTGGGGTTTGATTTATTTTAGGCGGATTTTAAATATTCCTATGCTTTTGAGCAGTGAATTATGGTATTGTTCCTCTCTAATTCTTGTTATGGAACATTAGATAAATGGATCACAACATACTATAGTCTCACATCCTGAGGTATAAGATGACTATACATTATAGGTGGTGGGACATGGGAAACCAATTGATTCTCCCTTAGTGACAGTTGTGACACAATTGGTTGTTATAGACCCTGATGCTATGACATAGTTCCGAAAGGGGATCTTTCATAATATTTAGACATTATAGGGAGAATTGGATCCTACCATATCCCTGGATGAGATGATACGAGTTTTCTAGTAGAAGAATCATCCCACGTTTCTCGGGGATAGATGACCCGAGGCTACAAATCTAAGGCTTGATACTGCGTGATTGAATATTGATAATATCATGATTTCGCTATAGAGGAAGGTCAAGAGACCCAATAACTTACTACGTAGAGCAGCAAAGCGTGGGGGGTGTTCTTGATTTAGGATTATGGTCTGTGAGATATGGGTTGTGCTGATTTCCATACTTTCATCAATGACTATTTCGACCCCGTGACTCGATGGGAAGACATAGATTATGATTTTATGTTTCTAGTGAAATGCACGATTGTGGTTATGGAGTACTTAGCATTTATTATAGAATGGAACATTTTGTAATGACGTACCTTACTAATCATTTATCTAGAGTGATATGCATTGAGAATGTTCTATTACAAGCTATAAAATCTCAGTTCAATGTTTTTATATTGAAATCATTCACTAAAATTATGAATCATTCAATTATTAGATAGAATATCATGATTCTTTCTAGGGAAATAGAGCATGGATATGCAGATTCTCAACCTAATGGATCTACATATTCATGAAATAAGGACCTTTTTAGGCATCCCATGATATGAGAGCCAGTAAGTGTGTCAATTCTGGTGGCATTGTGTTTTTTCCCTAGTGTGTTAGGTGAGTCAACATGAAGAGTCAATGTGATCAAGACATAGTCGAATTCCAAGATTGTTGGAGGATGGTCAATGTGAATCATTTATTTAGGAAATTATCTCTTACTATGAGTGGTAGGTGGTATTCTCTGATGCTAGGTTCAGGATTAGATTCTCGAGCTTCGTCTCAGGCAGGGAGATGGAGCAGTGCTGACCAATCAGGTCGAGGTAGTGGCGGTCATGGACGGGTGATCCAAACACCATTTATACTGATACATCAAAGTGGACACACTGTGGGTAGTGAGGTTGAATTCCATGGTCATGGTGTAGGATAGTTTTATTCTATATGGCCAACCCCCAAAGTGTAGGGTTCCAAACTGTATATGCTGATATGTACGATCATAATAGAATCTACTATTTCATCTTCTCTATTTAAAAATGGTGTCTCCCATAGTTTTATATCAACATTGGTGGTAAAAAGATATGTACTTGTTCTTTTTCTGTTTGATGTCATTATGACGCTAGACCCCCCATTGGGAATTAGAAAGGATTTTTTGTACTAGTGCATGGAGTTCCTCTCTGGGATAGTGGCTGTCACATCATCTGGAATCTGTATGTCATCAATATGAAAGGGTTTAATGTCAAACATGATATGGGATGGAAAAAAGATTATTGAGATTTTGTTATCTTCTATCACTGAAGGGTAACATTGACATCACTAGAGGGTGACATGTTTGTGCATATTGTAGAATAGAATTTCAGGGTGAGCTGAGCTAGTCCGCATCATCGTTGGCGATGCAGGATGACAACATAGATCGTTTTTATTGGGATGATTAGGGGGTGAGTTAGGCGGACATTCAACATATGGTGGATCAAATCATGGATGTGTTCTGAGAAATCATTTCAAGTTATCCTCTTGATATAGATGAGAGTTCTCCATCATGATAGTTTGAAGAGTTTCACTGGTATACATTAATCTATTCAGGATGGATTAGATGGATTTGTGGGATCCCAAGTGATAGTAATATCATTTGGAGGAGAATGTGTTTATCTGATCCTCTACTTCTATGTTGGGTTTGGATGTCCTTTTCTATTAAAATGGTAGATATTAACCTACGGCTATGTTTGGATTATTGGAAGTAAAAATATCTAATAGTTAAGATCTGATATACCTTACAGTAGATATATGATCTGTTTGATAACCTTTTGGGACCTCGGGTGTTTTCAAAAATTGGATTGTGGTCTGCATGTCATTGTTTATGTGTTTGACCTATAAACAAAACATTTACAACTTTTTTTGTAGGCATAGTCTATACG
This sequence comes from Viscum album, assembly GCA_963277665.1. Lineage (NCBI taxonomy): Eukaryota > Viridiplantae > Streptophyta > Magnoliopsida > Santalales > Viscaceae > Viscum > Viscum album. The sequence goes on along the minus strand of OY728121.1, from coordinate 1,735,943,008 downwards.
TGTATCTGGTTAGCTAATTCTATCTAACGAACAAGCAACATGTTTTCATGGAACTGATGAAATGATTATTCCATCATTACATGGATTCAATTATAGAGGGATTCATATATGATATCTTGATGTATTCTCACAATTGAAATGACCATTAAAACATCTTGTGGTTATTTTTTAAAGAGATATAGTGATAGAATCAATTAAATGATAATATCACAAAGCTAAAGATCTAGAAGGATCTCACTCACTTCATGGGACACATCATCAAAGAGATAAGAGTATCAGTGGGGCTAGTTTAGGTTAGAGTTTTGGTTTCCTAGGAATAGACAAATTTTTTTTACATAAATTGTTTATCGGGGATAGATGACTCGAGGCTACAAATCTAAGGCTTGATACTGCGTGATTGAATATTGATAATATCATGATTTCGCTATAGAGGAAGGTCAAGAGACCCAATAACTTACTACGTAGAGCAGCAAAGCGTGGGGGGTGTTCTTGATTTAGGATTATGGTCTGTGAGATATGGGTTGTGCTGATTTCCATACTTTCATCAATGACTATTTCGACCCCGTGACTCGATGGGAAGACATAGATTATGATTTTATGTTTCTAGTGAAATGCACGATTGTGGTTATGGAGTACTTAGCATTTATTATAGAATGGAACATTTTGTAATGACGTACCTTACTAATCATTTATCTAGAGTGATATGCATTGAGAATGTTCTATTACATGCTATAAAATCTCAGTTCAATGTTTTTATATTGAAATCATTCACTAAAATTATGAATCATTCAATTATTAGATAGAATATCATGATTCTTTCTAGGGAAATAGAGCATGGATATGCAGATTCTCAACCTAATGGATCTACATATTCATGAAATAAGGACCTTTTTAGGCATCCCATGATATGAGAGCCAGTAAGTGTGTCAATTCTGGTAGCATTGTGTTTTTTCCCTAGTGTGTTAGGTGAGTCAACATGAAGAGTCAATGTGATCAAGACATAGTCGAATTCCAAGATTGTTGGAGGATGGTCAATGTGAATCATTTATTTAGGAAATTATCTCTTACTATGAGTGGTAGGTGGTATTCTCTGATGCTAGGTTCAGGATTAGATTCCCGAGCTTCGTCTCAGGCAGGGAGATGGAGCAGTGCTGACCAATCAGGTCGAGGTAGTGGCGGTCATGGACGGGTGATCCAAACACCATTTATACTGATACATCAAAGTGGACACACTGTGGGTAGTGAGGTTGAATTCCATGGTCATGGTGTAGGATAGTTTTATTCTATATGGCCAACCCCCAAAGTTTAGGGTTCCAAACTGTATATGCTGATATGTACGATCATAATAGAATCTACTATTTCATCTTCTCTATTTAAAAATGGTGTCTCCCATAGTTTTATATCAACATTGGTGGTAAAAAGATATGTACTTGTTGTTTTTATGTTTGATGTCATTATGACGCTAGACCCCCCATTGGGAATTAGAAAGGATTTTTTGTACTAGTGCATGGAGTTCCTCTCTGGGATAGTGGCTGTCACATCATCTGGAATCTGTATGTCATCAATATGAAAGGGTTTAATGTCAAACATGATATGGGATGGAAAAAAGATTATTGAGATTTTGTTATCTTCTATCACTGAAGGGTAACATTGACATCACTAGAGGGTGACATGTTTGTGCATATTGTAGAATAGAATTTCAGGGTGAGCTGAGCTAGTCCGCATCATCGTTGGCGATGCAGGATGACAACATAGACCGTTTTTATTGGGATGATTAGGGGGTGAGTTAGGCGGACATTCAACATATGGTGGATCAAATCATGGATGTGTTCTGAGAAATCATTTCAAGTTATCCTCTTGATATAGATGAGAGTTCTCCATCATGATAGTTTGAAGAGTTTCACTGGTATACATTAATCTATTCAGGATGGATTAGATGGATTTGTGGGATCCCAAGTGATAGTAATATCATTTGGAGGAGAATGTGTTTATCTGATCCTCTACTTCTATGTTGGGTTTGGATGTCCTTTTCTATTAAAATGGTAGATATTAACCTACAGCTATGTTTGGATTATTGGAAGTAAAAATATCTAATAGTTAAGATCTGATATACCTTACAGTAGATATATGATCTGTTTGATAACCTTTTGGGACCTCGGGTGTTTTCAAAAATTGGATTGTGGTCTGCATGTCATTGTTTATGTGTTTGACCTATAAACAAAACATTTACAACTTTTTTTGTAGGCATAGTCTATACGTGTATCTGGTTAGCTAATTCTATCTAACGAACAAGCAACATGTTTTCATGGAACTGATGAAATGATTATTCCATCATTACATGGATTCAATTATAGAGGGATTCATATATGATATCTTGATGTATTCTCACAATTGAAATGACCATTAAAACATCTTGTGGTTATTTTTTAAAGAGATATAGTGATAGAATCAATTAAATGATAATATCACAAAGCTAAAGATCTAGAAGGATCTCACTCACTTCATGGGACACATCATCAAAGAGATAAGAGTATCAGTGGGGCTAGTTTAGGTTTGAGTTTTGGTTTCCTAGGAATAGACAAATTTTTTTTACATAAATTGTTTATCGAGGATAGATGACTCGAGGCTACAAATCTAAGGCTTGATACTGCGTGATTGAATATTGATAATATCATGATTTCGCTATAGAGGAAGGTCAAGAGACCCAATAACTTACTACGTAGAGCAGCAAAGCGTGGGGGGTGTTCTTGATTTAGGATTATGGTCTGTGAGATATGGGTTGTGCTGATTTCCATACTTTCATCAATGACTATTTCGACCCCGTGACTCGATGGGAAGACATAGATTATGATTTTATGTTTCTAGTGAAATGCACGATTGTGGTTATGGAGTACTTAGCATTTATTATAGAATGGAACATTTTGTAATGACGTACCTTACTAATCATTTATCTAGAGTGATATGCATTGAGAATGTTCTATTACATGCTATAAAATCTCAGTTCAATGTTTTTATATTGAAATCATTCACTAAAATTATGAATCATTCAATTATTAGATAGAATATCAAGATTCTTTCTAGGGAAATAGAGCATGGATATGCAGATTCTCAACCTAATGGATCTACATATTCATGAAATAAGGACCTTTTTAGGCATCCCATGATATGAGAGCCAGTAAGTGTGTCAATTCTGGTAGCATTGTGTTTTTTCCCTAGTGTGTTAGGTGAGTCAACATGAAGAGTCAATGTGATCAAGACATAGTCGAATTCCAAGATTGTTGGAGGATGGTCAATGTGAATCATTTATTTAGGAAATTATCTCTTACTATGAGTGGTAGGTGGTATTCTCTGATGCTGGGTTCAGGATTAGATTCCCGAGCTTCGTCTCAGGCAGGGAGATGGAGCAGTGCTGACCAATCAGGTCGAGGTAGTGGCGGTCATGGACAGGTGATCCAAACACCATTTATACTGATACATCAAAGTGGACACACTGTGGGTAGTGAGGTTGAATTCCATGGTCATGGTGTAGGATAGTTTTATTCTATATGGCCAACCCCCAAAGTGTAGGGTTCCAAACTGTATATGCTGATATGTACGATCATAATAGAATCTACTATTTCATCTTCTCTATTTAAAAATGGTGTCTCCCATAGTTTTATATCAACATTGGTGGTAAAAAGATATGTACTTGTTGTTTTTCTGTTTGATGTCATTATGACGCTAGACCCCCCATTGGGAATTAGAAAGGATTTTTTGTACTAGTGCATGGAGTTCCTCTCTGGGATAGTGGCTGTCACATCATCTGGAATCTGTATGTAATCAATATGAAAGGGTTTAATGTCAAACATGATATGGGATGGAAAAAAGATTATTGAGATTTTGTTATCTTCTATCACTGAAGGGTAACATTGACATCACTAGAGGGTGACATGTTTGTGCATATTGTAGAATAGAATTTCAGGGTGAGCTGAGCTAGTCCGCATCATCGTTGGCGATGCAGGATGAAAACATAGATCGTTTTTATTGGGATGATTAGGGGGTGAGTTAGGCGGACATTCAACATATGGTGGATCAAATCATGGATGTGTTCTGAGAAATCATTTCAAGTTATCCTCTTGATATAGATGAGAGTTCTCCATCATGATAGTTTGAAGAGTTTCACTGGTATACATTAATCTATTCAGGATGGATTAGATGGATTTGTGGGATCCCAAGTGATAGTAATATCATTTGGAGGAGAATGTGTTTATCTGATCCTCTACTTCTATGTGGGGTTTGGATGTCCTTTTCTATTAAAATGGTAGATATTAACCTAAGGCTATGTTTGGATTATTGGAAGTAAAAATATCTAATAGTTAAGATCTGATATACCTTACAGTAGATATATGATCTGTTTGATAACCTTTTGGGACCTCGGGTGTTTTCAAAAATTGGATTGTGGTCTGCATGTCATTGTTTATGTGTTTGACCTATAAACAAAACATTTACAACTTTTTTTGTAGGCATAGTCTATACGTGTATCTGGTTAGCTAATTCTATCTAACGAACAAGCAACATGTTTTCATGGAACTGATGAAATGATTATTCCATCATTACATGGATTCAATTATAGAGGGATTCATAGATGATATCTTGATGTATTCTCACAATTGAAATGACCATTAAAACATCTTGTGGTTATTTTTTAAAGAGATATAGTGATAGAATCAATTAAATGATAATATCACAAAGCTAAACATCTAGAAGGATCTCACTCACTTCATGGGACACATCATCAAAGAGATAAGAGTATCAGTGGGGCTAGTGTAGGTTAGAGTTTTGGTTTCCTAGGAATAGACAAATTTTTTTTACATAAATTGTTTATCGGGGATAGCTGGTTCTACGGGTGTTTAATACATGATTTATCACACTTAGCATCATATTTGTTGGGCCTGATTGATAAGGGTGTGATGTTCTTATGGTTATATTCTTGTTAGAGATCCTTTGATGAGATTAATGGAAGGTTGACATCATCATTAGTATTGATGCTTCCAGAAAAGAGCAATATCTATATTGTGTATTATAATAAAATAGTTTTTGGGTTGTCGAAATTTCTGATTTAGGGAGACATAGTCATGAAATATTGGTCATGGTAGCTGATGCCACAAAAGACGAATAACCCAACATATGGTCTCATGTTAGTTGTAGCTGTTCATGCATGACAATGATGGAGACATTAGTTTCTGGGATAGAATTTTGGGTTATACACAGACCACAAAAGCAACATGAATTTATTAAAATATAATGATTTGAATATGAGGTAGAAATGGTGGGTGGAGAAGCTATATTATTTTGACTCCAAAAATTCCTACATTCAAGGTAATGGAAATGTAGTGGAAAATCCACTAACCATGACGACTCAGATACAACACGTGAAGTATGACATTATAGAGTAGAGTATTATGGAATTTTTCTATATGGTGCACATGGAGGGGAATGGATTTCATGAACAAACATATCTATCCCCTTAGGTTGTGACTTCTACCCTAATAGACAGAGTTAGGATAAGTAATCTATTAGATTCTGAGTGCCTATTACTATATAAGTGTGTTGAATGAGAGTAACCACCTATTGGTTATACTATATTCATGTATGTGATCCTTCGTATCCTTGGTCACATTTCAAATATAGTGGTTATATGTGAAGATTTGATGCATGAATTCGGTTCTTCATTTTATGTAGAACACACTAATCTCACCAAAATGTACAGTGACTTGCACCATCATTACTATTTATCAGTATGAAAAGTGATGTATCTTGTTTCATTATATGGTGTTCCATTGATTTGAAGGGGAAAGAGTAACATAAGCAATTAGAGGGATTTTTATATCAGATTACTATTCTTGAGTGGAAATGAGAATAATTTTTTAAGGATTTCAGGACTGATTTCCATGGTTACATAGAGGTAACTAATTGTGTGGATTGTTGTTGATAGGCTCATGATTGATTCTAATTTCATATCGACCAACGACATCATTAGTTTTGAAGAGTTTGGAATATTTTAAATCAATGTGATAATTTGAATTCATGGGGTCCCTCATTCTATTATTTCAGATAGGGACACATTTTTTAAATCATGATTCTAGTAGAGTTATCACAGGGTTCCCGGAATACAAGTCCTTATGAACACATCATACCACCATTAGACTACTGGCTAGTCAATGAATACAATACCTATGCTAGAAGGAATTATACAAGAATGCATCATGGATTTTTGGTGCCCTTGGGAGAGAAACATTACCATGATTGTGTTCTCTTACAATAAATGTTATCATTAAAAGATATAGATGTTACATTATGAGGATTTGTATGGTAGTCTAGTTCAATCATTGTTGCCCTTGATGGAGGCCATAAAATTAGCTTTACTAGGACCATGTATTGTGGAGAACACAAATGAGCAAGTGTAGTTGCTTCCGATGTGGATGGCTATTACACAGTATCATCATAAATCTTATTTCAATTATTGTAGATTAACTATAGAGTTACAAGTTTGGGATCATTTTTTCATTCAAGTTTCACCAGTGTTTTGATATGGGAGAATCATGATATAGGGTAATCATTCACTGTGATATATCCTGACATTTGAGATTTTAGAGGGAGTAAGGTTGATATCATACCAGTTTTAATTACCCTAGAGGCATCGATCAAAGCATGATGTCAGCCTCATATCTCTGTTATTCCATTATCAATCGTACACATGTCTTCCTTTTCTGCTCGAGGGGGTCAAGTTGCTGGTTGATGCATCCATTGAGTAGAATATGATTATTATTTTTTAAGTAGAAAATTATTGTTTGAGTATAATCAGTTCCTCAAGTATAGGTGTTATGGAAGCACAACCATTTATAGGACAAGACATAGGAGGAGGAGGCTGACACATGTGATCAGTGGAAAGATTTGTTCTCAAATGAAACATGACCACCCTTTAGTGAGAAATCCTTGGATGAATTTCTATAAGAGGTATGATTTTAAGAACACATGTTTTCATATGAGGTACATATCACTTATTCTTCAATTTTAATGCGTCAATATGGGATTTTGTGAGTACCAAACATGATCACGAGTGTCTCAAAGTTGATCAAGGCTTGTTCTGAGACAAGAACCCCATTTCGGGTGATTTTTTCTTGACCATGGTTTGACTAAACCATGTGGGGAATGAAAAAAGGATTTTATTAAACCATGTGAGGCTAGAAGGAGTGGTGTTATAGGCCACATGGATAGGAAAAACAATGCGGAATGGGCAGCAGGAAAATGCGGCCCAGTATATAGTTTGTGTAGACTTTGACAGAGTGTCAGTAACATTTTTTTGCATGTTTAGTGGAACTGTTTGAGAAAACAATGCGGGTTCTGGTTGACCTACATGAACCGTGCATGATTGGGGTAAAATTTACTAAATTTTTCACCAAAACTCTTAAGCCCTTGTATTTTGGTGTTTTTTTAATTCTTAATAAATATTTTATCATTTTAATACCTAATTTATGTTTTCACTCCACATACATCATTTCAGCATTTTTAGATCTCATTCTTGAGGAAAAGAATGTATTTGATCATGATTATTCATCCAATCTCCAATTAGGGTGTAGTTTGTCTCATTGGATCCACATCAGTTATATATAATTTTTTAATCCATTATTGATTCTTCTGGCTATCGATTGCACTATTTTGATTTAGAATCATATCCATAATTTCTTTTTCATCATTTTTAAATCATATTTATCCAAAAAAAAAACCTTATCAGGACTTGATACATGATGACCACTCCACTACCGAGCTATAAGATGTGGTATATAATTTTAATTCAGATTTTTTTTCTTTTTAGAGCTATAGGTCAAAATTCTGCTCATCTAAAACTCTCCTATGACCCTAATTCTATACTTTTTACTTGGATTAGATTTAATCATACGTATTATAGATAACCATATGATCTGTTGTGATGTGTTTTACCCATTTCCCAATCCAATGTCACCTTTGGGGTGAACCTTATGAAAATACCTTGATATTCCGCAGTAAACAACCCAAGTGGTGTGTTTTGGGATTTCCTTATTACAAGAATCCAATTAATAATTTAATGAGTTTAATGTGTTGATTAAGATATGGTTTTCATATAATAAGATGATATATTATTATAAACATGAATTTGTTAATTATAAAATCATTAAAATGTGTTATGTTAAATGGGATGTGTTAATTTGAATAAATGGATTTAATTTAATCGGTGGGTATAGCCTATAAAATTTGTGAATTGAAAATGGTGAAAAATTCGTTGGTGTACCCATGTGATATGATTAATTGATACGGTTTATTAATAAGAGGGTATACCCCTATGACATGATTAAACGAAAATGGAATACATGAGTTGGAAAACACATTTTATGTTTTGGTATGAAATGTAATAAATGATTCAGTATACTCATTATATGGAATTGAGTCGATGTGATTATATGAGTGGGTATTCTCAAATGGATTGAATTGTTTAATGATATAAAATTGTTGAATGTTTGTTTAGATTCCATGGATGGATTTCAATGGATATAGATTGTGGAAGTGGATTCCAAGAGTATTCATTCTCCAATTTTCATGATTCTAGAGGATTCATTCAGATTTTTTAACCCTTGGATCTGGTAATCTTGGACTTATGTAGGACATAATGGTACACATGTTTCTTAGACTCCAACCAGTGCCTTTACTAATCTTACAAAAATATTCTTATGGGGCTCAATGAGGATGACATGTTTTGTGACACCACTAATCTGACCATTGGTGGTCTACAATTCATTATAATGAATTAAATTGGGTTATATATCTCTTGATTATTATGATGTTTCAATCGAAATGTCATTCACTTCATATTACCGCATGGAAATGGGATTTTGATATGGATTCATTATAGAGTACGGTCCTGTGGACTAGATATGGATGGATAAACATTGATCCATGTTACATCATTATATTTCATATAATTATCATTTTAGGGGCCATAAAATATTGTAGGGTGCCTTAAGGGGTTGTTTGTTATTACTTGTTTGTAGTAGACCTATGACTTGGGAATTCACATTTACATTAATATTCAGTTGCGCTTGTTTATAATATTTCGTTGTGATTCTTAGAGCAGTATAGACATCACAGTGGTTACCTACTTGGATGTTTCTCTCACTCCCAATTTGTGCCTCCTCAGGGTCACATAAGATAATATCGTTGTAATTGTTGACAGGGGAAATCAACCAAAAAAGGTTGTAGATTATGGATTTGGATAAGGGATTCATTGGATCAAGATAGGGATTGTGATGGTACTACAAATTTTTCTTCTTTTATGGTATTTTTGAAACTTGTACAGTAATATATTTCCATGTTTCTATTTTGGATATTTTTTATGTACATGTATCTTCCTCATTATTATATATGATACATATCTGGATTTTCTTATTTCTTCTCATATTATTTGTTTTCTAGTTGTCTACCAATTTTTATGCTTCCACTATTGATTATGATATACTACAACAATGATATACTCTGGTATTGTGGGTATATTCTCTCCAATGACTATTCAAGGCCCTCATTGATAGTCATCATGCTATGGAATTTTGGGATATGTGCTTCATACCATGTATCCAACCACGCATAGGGAACTCTTGAGTGGTATCCGGTTCTGAGATGTTTTAAATTCCACAAACAAAACAACTATAAATAAATTCAAAAAAAAAACTAAACCCATTCACTCAATTTCATATCATAATAATTCCCATTATTTAATTAAAAAATTAAATAAAAAATTTCCACATACAAAAAAACCAGTAATTAATTGAATAATAATTTAATTCAATTCATAAATCAAACTAACAATCCTAGTACCCCAATAATAAATTCAACAATAAAATTATTCAATTTTACATAATAAATTACATACTTAATTCAAAATAAAATTAAATCCCATTTTTCATTCAATTATACAATCACAGTATCCCTTTAAATATTTCAAATATAAATTAATTCACTTTTACTATAAAATTTCCCCAATTATACTAAATTGATAACATTTGGAAATTAAAATAGAAAAATTCAATTATCAATACAATTGACAAATCGTGGATGTTAAAATTATCAAAATCACATACACAAAATTTATCCATGACAGTAAGATTTTAATTTAGAACACCATCCTCAAATTATTGACAAATAATTGGCAACTAGAATCCCCAATTTAAGTAGAGTGAACAAGAATACGACAAAGAATGAGATCTTGATCCGAATCTAGAATAAAAGATCAAAAAATCCATCTTTTATAAATCCTAGATATAGAAAAAAAATATCTTGAAACACCCACAAGAAGGATGAGTGATGAATGATAAAGTGGGAGGAAACCACAATAGATAAGATTAATTTACCTAGAGATTTGATGTTTTTAATACAGTCATTGAATTGAAAAGAACAGAGAATAGGATCCCTATTAATATATCTTGTAGCCTCCAAAAATTGAGAGAATTTGATAGGGGCCATTTTGGGATCGATTTTTTGTTAATATTGGGGGTTTGTGTAATTTTAAAATCAAATTTGATGAAATATTTTTATTGGAACAATGTTCAACAGAGATGACATTTCCTCTATCATTTTTTACAATCATTATTTATTTATTTATGAATTTTTTTGACTAAACTAAATTAGGAGGCCCTGTACATTATCTATGGACGAATCAAATCGAGAGGTACATTATTTATATGTTTTTCATCGTATGTAAATAATTTTAGTAAATTTATTAATTACATAATTATGATTTATTTATTTTATTTCATAGATATCTTTGTTATTTCATAGAAACGTGGATGATATTTAGAAAATATTTAATTGAGTAAGATGTGATAATGACACATTGACTCAATCTCAACTAAAAGGGAAATAAAAAATAAATATTACAATTGAAAAATTATTTGAGAGGACCTCAAATGATATAATAAAAGAAATTGAATTTTTATATTTAAATAGATATGTACTGATGAATATTGAAATTGTTGATCCATTTATTTCAGTGGTCATGATAAAAATAAGGATATAAATGATAACCCAAACATGAAATGAGAATGATATAACAAAAGATATTAATATTGATCTTCTATAATTGTTTTCACATTGGGTATGTTCAGAAATATTTCACTGAATATGGATTTTAGGATGAACTATATTGTCAACATATAATAATGAATATTATATATTTTTTTCATGAATAACGATACCCAGGCTGAGTTGTCAAAAGATTTTATGTTTCTAGCTCATGATCCTTTAAAACATGCTAAAACATTTGATGCTTATAATGTGAATGGAATTAAATTTTTTATAGTCAGTCAGGAATAGAGTTCAATAATAGTGGATAGTGGTAGATTTACTAATACAGAATTGATATACTGTGGAATATTTATTGATATTTTCAAATTAAATTTCCAAATGCATTTTCTAGTTGTTTTATTCTAATGAATGTCATTCTATATTAATGGGAGTATTAAAAGATAATACTTTCTATTTTCTTCTATGAAATTATCTTACTTCAAGAAATGTCGGTGACTTTGAATTTCATTATCCTTATAACATATCCTCACAAGAAAAAATTAAATATTATGGGGAAGATATCATGCAGGAAGTATGTAGGGTGGTTTTTATGGTAAAATATTGATACTTGTATGATATGGGTGATGAATTGATTGACTTCCCCTCAAACATTGAATCCAACCAACAACAATGAAAAAAATTTCAATTCAATCATATTTTTTAAATATTATTCATTCAAGGGAGGATAATGTATATGAATTAATGATGGAGCTGGAAAATCGCGTTATTGAAGAAAAAATATTATCTAAAATCATCCATTAATTTATCAACCACTAATGTTATATGTCAAGTCATTCATTTTCATAGATATGTATATGATTCTTGTTAGTATTGTACATTTATTATCATTTCTATTTGTTTCTCCATTAATTTTTGAAAAATATGTTTAAAAATTAATTTTATTTGATTAAATTACAGGAATTCTATGAAGAAGAATTTCAGTAATCCTAGACAAATTATAATTGAAATTCCGTCAACCACACCATAATATGATGATCCATTGGTGCCCTTCCCTAAAGCATCAGAGATACCCTCCTTCTACCCCCTTCAATGTCTTCCACACCCTCCTTCACTTTATTAGTGTTTGGAACACCCTCCTTATCCATATCATCTGAATCTAGGACATTTCCTCCCCATGCCACAGGTTCAGTAATTGGGGAACCCATTGTCACCCACATTTCATTGCGAGGATTTTGGAGGTTGAATTTTAATGGAATAAATTTTAATGTAAATAATTTTATTACACAATTTTATTCTAATAATGTTTTTCATAATATATGAAAACAATGATAATATGAAGATAAATATATATAGTTTATATTTTTGGAATATTAACAGATTGATGATATTTTTCCAATTTGACTGTTATGGGCTCCCTATAGATGATACCGCATGATTATTTATCCCTAATGAAGTCCAATAGGTGGTAGATCAATCTATCTTTATACGTACCATTTCATATTATAGGCCTATTCCTCAGTCATAGGAAATTGAACTCGTTGAATCCCTTATAAAAGTAAATTTTATAAAACATGGTGTAATTTAATTTCATCATTTAACAAAATTATATTATATTAAAAGAGAATCTCATTATATAGATGTTTTTACACTTTAACACTGCTGAACATCTCTTAAAATAGTGGACGTTGAAAATTTTGTGTAAAAATTGATGTATATTAAAGTAAGATTATGGAATTATTTCAATGAAAAATCATTTACCACTCAGCAGCGGTATTGTATTGTATTTTGATGGGTACCTAGAGAGTAGTGAAAGGTGTTTTTTGATATGCATCCTCACCAAAAGAACATGGTATTGAAAAATATATTATTATATTTCTCTCATTTTACATATATACATTAATATGGAAAGGATATTACATTTGATAAACTTCAATTAAATTATATTTTATTTATTCACGTATGTTTCAAGAAAAAATGAATGTCGTAGAGATAATATAATCATCACCAGCAAATCTCAATCAATTTTTTTCAACAAATAATGATTGAATTTTTAAATATTTTCATTAGTTTAAATAGTTATAAGTTAAAATTGTTTTTTAAAAATATTAAATTATTTATTAATATTTTTTTAATGTAGTTATTGATTTTAGTGCACCATGTCTCTCGAAAGAAACATTGGTTGGATGGTAATATAATATATACTGGGAGTCATGTGAATGATCCTACAAATATGTTGGTGTATGGATTTATTTTTCATTGTAATAACTTATTGTTAGTTGTATCTATGTCAATATGTATATCATTAAATATGATTTATATTTGATTTATAGTAAAAATTTAAATAACTATGGAATTCCAAACCTATGATTTCTTTCAAATACACCCAAGATGATCCATTTGGTCATTTCCTTAAGGAAAATGAAATAGGGTTGCATGTATGAGATGAGTGTGGGACTAATAACATCCAAGGTTATTGGGAGCCATCAAGGATTCCATCCACATCTTCTAATGGTTTTATTCACTCCCTACTTCTTTATTTTTAGAGGGAGATTGTTATATTGAAAAAAACCATTCAGGAATACTAGGATATTACAGACATGTAATATGAAAAGTTTATTTCTCTTCAAAAAGTATTGATTGAATTATATATGTATATGAGTTGATCTATCCTGGGTGATATTGCATTGATGAATTTCTCTGAGAAGATAAATAAAAAAATATCATAATCATCAGGAAAACAATATTTTATAGGTTTTATGTATAAATATGAATATACTATACTATTTAATTTTCACGAAAATTTTCATGTAGGTCCCCATATGAGGGAGTAGAAAAGTGGACTGAGATATTGTTGATAAAAGTTCATCAGGTAGTGATTTGGGTTCACTTTGGATTCTGTGATGATATGTAACTAAAAATAAGAGAGAATAACACTAATATGGTAATTTAGAACCCATGTGTTTGTTTCTTGTAGGGATATCTTAATTTCCCTTTCATTGTAGGAAAATCTATATTCTTGGTCAATAATATGTATTTTTCTTTTGTAAAAGCTATAATAATAATTCATAGGATCTTTTGGTTTTGTTTTGATTTTATACTCTATCAATTTCCAAAACATACTATTCTTTTCAAAATCATTAATCTCTTTTCTCAATTTTCTACTTTATTAAGTTATGAGGTCCACATGGAAATTCACCAATTACAGCATGGATAACTATAAATGTTGGTAGTTATGAAACTAGAAATCCCAATAGTATGTTTCTGGTCTTTCCGACATATAGATTTTTAGATTCACTCTCCTTTCATACAATGCACCTTAAACCAGTTAATTTTCATAGATAAAATTCCAATCAGTCTATTCCATCCAAAAGACATGACCCTATTTTTAAAGTTACTTTAAAACATTGTTAATAAAATGATGTAATATAATAAATCTACATAATGAGTACCATGAATATCATCATGATACAGAAGGAATCATCTACATCATAATTAACCTTATTTTCCAAATGATTATTCTTCATGTAGTATTATTAATGGTAGAAACATATTCCATCACATTAACTATTATTTTTTATTGATAAATAATGATTGAAATATAACTATATTAACATCAACATTCCAGGGAACTACAAACTACTTTAATGATGTACCCCAAAATACATATTGAGTTCATTGCTATCATTTCACGACCCCCTCACACCAAAGATGCCACTCCTGAGCTGGAAGTGGTGGATGGGAGATAATGACCCCTGAGTCCCACCTCCAGTAGGCCACAGAGTGGCGACTAGCACCAAGGGTATGAGTTTTTCACATATATGGGAGGAATTACCCTTTTAATTAATTTAAGATCAGGAAATATGATGAGTTAAACACCAAGAATAAGAAAAGGAACAAGTATAGAAATAGCCCAAAACCAATCCCATATGCATTCATTATACAATAGTGAAACAAAAGTACAAGTACAAAAAAGCTCCAAAGTACTGTACCAAAATAGTAAAGGAAAACTACAAAAAAAACAACATCAACTCCCCCTGCCTGACTAGTAAGGTCCCACACAGTCCCTGTAGTCTTCCTGAAAACCTGAAAGAAAATGTAGGGTGAGCATACAAGTATACTCATTAGGGAAACCTAAAGCTCTCATGCACAAGTGGGGAGACATCCTAATGCCCCGTGAGAAAATAGAAGAACCAAAACATAGCAAGGAATATATCCACCCATCCTCACCAGTCACACTCACCAAGTAACACAAGTCAATATAGTAGTAATGTTATCAAAGTATGGGTACCCCGCACCACCTTCCCACTGGTTATTGAAGACATCATACACAGCGGACCAATCACGCCATTCTCACCGCAGTCCCACTGCCTCATCCTGACGGCACACACCTAGGCCACATCCTTACGCAGTCCCACTGCAAAACCCCGCCCACAAACACTTGGGCCACAACTGTCACACGTAACCATGCTTGCAAACACCTAGGCCATAACAACCACCGCCACAACCGAAGACACCTATGCTAGAAGATCAACTTCCACGCCCAAAGACACTTGGGCCTCATCCCGAAGACACATGGGAAACCACCTACCAGCACGCACCTGGGCCAACCACCACACTACCCTGCCCGATGATTCTTGTGCTAATAATGGACCTCAGGCCATCACAGCCTACCTGAAGATACTTGGGCTACTCGGGAAAGGGAGCAAAAATGAGATAATTACCATCCACTAATAGAAGTGTTAGGAAATACCCTCCACCATGAAATGGGGGTGTTCGGCACTAAGTGCTCAACATGGGTGGGGTGCGTAAAGAAACATAAAACGTACGGATTTATATAAGTATAACAACCACTCATTCCACCCTAAGGCTTCTACACAAAGATCTGAGCACGTGACTTGGCACTGCTACTTCGAGAGTATGAACAAAACAAACAATCCCACAACACCATTTAATGTTTTCATGTTTCAACAGCTTTAGTTATCAGTTTCTTAACTACTAGGAAACTATCAATAAACAAATTGGATCAAGCGTTCATAAAACATTTCCCTACCATCCACAAATCATGTTAGTAAAACACAAGAAACAAAAAAAGTCCCTTCTTATTAACCAACCGACCCCGTTGATTACTATTCCTATTCCATTACCATGCCCCACCATTCATTAACACTTCCACTTTTATTTATTATTCACAACCCAATGTTCGTTCACATTCAAACCCATCCTTGCAGCCCCGCTGCCAACCACCATAACCAGAATCACACTGAAACATGTACATCATCATCCCTTTGATACCATTTATCGCAGTCCCGCTTCCCATCACCAACATAGCATTCACACCAACCCACAACTAAGAAAACCGTAGCCCCGCTGCCCACCCGATCCAGAACAACCCACAAAACCCCCCCTTCACATAAAGAAACTCCAACCAGCACCTACATGTTTCTTATTTCAGTTTGTTCAACCGGGGTGATCACACAAGGGTTCGATGTATTTAATCAACCAAATTTACGTGATTGACCAATTTCCACACTCAATAAAATTTTCATCCATAAGAAAATATAGAAAGAGAGGGAAACATTTAATTGTGTAAGCAAAGGCCCCCAACGATCATGATTTTCAGTAGGAAGAATCTCAATCAATTAAAAACATAATATCACAGGATATAAATAAAGTAACTACATTCAAAAACATCCCACCCCCATTATATGATCCAGTTATTACCTTTATTAAACCGGTTCAAATGTGTTTCACGTAAAAAAGAGGACACCCAACCTGTATGATGCACAATCTAGAGAGACAAAGGTAAGATCCCTCCCTCAACAGGTTCTGATATCCTTCTACGAACACGACCACCACGATCACATGGCCTCTCCCCGAATGACTGCACCCACCAAGGACGTCACAGAACCACTGAATCAACAACACAAGAAACTCCATCAACATGGATATCACATACTGTTGCATGAAATGAAATAGTTGAAGTAGGTTTGGAAAAAGAATAATTGAATAGATGTTTAACATACCTTTTTAGAGTTGTTCGTCAATGACCGTCGTTCTTGTCAATTATTAATAGTTTCATCTGTTGGAAACTGCAGAGGGGAAGTCGAAGAAGAGGGAATAGAATAGGGTGTATGGTGTTCTTCTCTCTGACATGATCCCGCAGTGAATGACAGATCGACGATCAGTGTCCGGATAAAGAAGTTAGAAGAGGAAGATTTCTTGATCATCCAAGAGTGTCGTCGTGTGATGAAGAAGCGATCGGTCTGGAAATAATCTGTGACCCCTTTCTTATATAGGAAATGAAAAGGTAAATCGATATGAAACATGTATTAATTAATACATGGTGTGACCGTACACCCGTTATGCGTTTTGACTCATCAACACACGACACGTCACGTGGTTTCCACGTGTTTTAATAATAATGATAATTCTATTAATATTTGGTGTTTCGTTGACCTGTGGAATGAGTCATGAAAATTAATTCATCATTGGTCTTAATATGACCGTCTTAATTTCAAGATTACACTTCTTGTTGATGGTTCTTCATTCCAACACCATATGAAGATGTTACGGTCGAATTAAGATTACATAACCCAAAATAATAGTAACATTTTATATAATTATTATTTATTTGTTTTCCATGAAGTTTATACGCTCAAAAGTGACTCCCTATATTGCTTCCACACCCAAATCTCCCCACAACCCATTAATCACCTTTATTTTATTATGATAATATTATTATTATATGAATATTATTCATTTAAGGGGGAAAAAGAACCCCTTACGCCTCCTTTACACACACATCATGCCCCCTTTATTTTTTCAATTTATTTATTTTCATATATTATCTCATTTAATCCACATGATTTATTATTATATTATACATGGGGAGATCCATGTACAACGCCTCACCCTCTTTTAGGCACCTCATACTCCTCATTCTCCCATACATCATGCACATTCATCATTAATATAATATATATATTACATATATTATTATTATTATTATAATGGAACACCTCATATTCAATATTTTCACCCCTCACGCATATAAAGGGTGAATCTCCCCTTCCATTCACATCCATTCATTGTTTTAATATTATATCATATAAATATTATATAAGTCATATAGTATATAAAAATCATGTATTCATCATGCGACTCAAGCATAATAAAAATAATAATGATTCCCTGGTCATTTATCCGGTATTAATTTGATTGTATTATCATGTTATTATACTGGTAATATTATTAATTTCAGATTTCAATTTTAGGGAGAACACATGCACAACTATTCAATGTGACTCTAAACAATTCAATTGAATTGAATTAAATGACAATAAAAATTAATATAACTTAAATATTCAACCCCTTTTTTTAATACATTTAATTTCATTAACCTCTCGCACATAATTTTATGTCACCATTGTTATTTATTTCTTTTCAATAAAAATAACATTTCATCAACTGATTTTATTAACTCACCGATGTTATTGTTCTTCATAACAGTAATATTTACGCTCGTCGCATTGACCACTTTTAACCACCCCATTGGATATATGAATCCGACTATGCAACATCAATGTCGTGTAACATCCATCAATTTAATTATTTAATTCTATTTCTTTTATTTCACACTGATTAAATTGAAACCACTTTTTTTATATTCAAACCATTTAATTTAATAAACCTTGAAAATTGTTACGCCACCGTTATTATTATTACTTTACATAATAATAATAAAGAAAACACATTTATTTTTAATAACACTTCTTCAATGTTATCATTAATAATTATCATTAATATACGTGTTGTGTTGACCACATCTGACTTTTACAAAGTAATGGACCGGAGGGGTCCATGCCATTACACTAGATACCTCTCAAAAAATTATCGTCCTTGAGAATAAAAAACCGACCCAGAAAAAATAATGGTTCGAAACAACCACACCACAAGATACCTCTCATGGCTCTCGTCATAATAGAAAACAACCGACAACCCTAATTATATGTGTTAGAAATTCCTTCTCCCATACCGAGATATTATCCGCTCTAGGAAGCACTGACTCGCCTGCACGGGTTTAATCGCATCCACATTAATGCGTCTCGATTAGAAATTAGGTCTTCTGACATCCATATATTAGGATTTTCCAAACCTACAATGCCCCCAACACCATACAAAACAACAATAAATTTCCTGAAAACATGGCTTCAGGAATTCCTTCTCTTATGTCGAGATATTATCCACTTTAGGTGACACTTACTCGCCTGCATGTGTTTAATCTCATCCACATTAATGCGTCTTGATTAGGGATTAGGTCCTCCTCTCCCCACATGTTAGGAATCTTCACACACATTTAACGGAAAGAGGGAAACACCGTAGCATTATAGCCTCATCAAAAAAAAGGTCCATGCCCAAAGAAAGGGCAAGAATGATTTTCAACAAAAGATTGAGATTCTATTGAATTTAAACAAAACATAAACAAGAGAATTTAAGTAAAACCGAAAACATCTCTCTCAATATCTAGCCTGGCTAGGGTTGCTGCTTTTGTTGCATGAAACTATCTGCGTCCCACTCCTCTGCCTCCCTGTTGATGTCCAGGTGCCATAGTTGTTCGGTAAAAAATGATCACCTAAGACCAAGTAGTAAGGAAATTTCTCAAGGATTTATTTTATCATTTTTTTAATTTCAATTTTATTCCTAGAACACCCAAATAAAGTAAAACACAATCATGATGATGCATGTACCTTCCCTAGGGTCTCTATCATGCAATAAATGTAGTATCACTTGGTCATTCGGTAGGCTCAGAGTCCTTGCATCAGATCACGTGGGGCCCTAAAATCCCATGTCCTAGCCTGTCTTCCCTAGCCTATGTCACAGACCAAGATTAACAGACAATAATTCCCTACCATCCCATGCAATCCTCATTGTGCCTAACTCCAGACTCCATCGTATCTCTCAACCATCACCTCTGAATCCATTATGTCATGACCCCTTCCCACCAAAGATGCCCCTCCTAAGCTGGCAATGGTGGAAGGGTGATAATGACCCTCGAGTACCGCCTCCAGTAGGCCCCAAAGTGGCGACTAGTACCGAGGGTATGAGTTTTTCACATATATGGGAGGAATGACCCTATTTATTAATTTAAGTCCGGGAAATGGGATGAGTCAAACACCAATAAGTAGAAAAGGAACAAGTATAGAAATATCCCAAATCCAATACCATATGCATGATTTATACAATATTGAAACAAAAGTACATGTACCGAAAACCTCCAAAGTACTGTACCAAAAACATAAAGGAAAACAACAACAGTAAACAACAGCAACTTCCCCTGCCTGACTAGTAACGTCACACATAGTCCCTATAGTCCTCCTGAAAACATGAAAGCAAACGTAGGGTGAGCATACAAGTATACTCAGTAGGGAAACCTAAATCTCTCGTGCACAAGTGGGGAGACATCATAATTCCCCGTGAGAAAACAGAAGAACCAATACCTAGAAAGGAATCTATCCACCCATCCTCACCAGTCACACTCACCAAGTAACACAAGTCAATATAGTAGTAATGTTATCAATGTATGGGTACCCTGCACCACCTTCCCACTGGTTATTGAAGACATCCTACGCATCAGACCAATCCCACCATTCTCACCGCATTCCCACTGCCTCATCCGGCCTTCACACACCTGGGCCACATCCTCACGCAGCCCAACTTCCAAACCCCGCACACAAACACCTGGGCCACAACTGTCAAACGTAACCATGCCTGTAAACATCTAGGCTAGAGCAACCACCGCCACACCTGAAGACACATGTTCTAGATGATCTACTGCCACGCTCGAAGACAGATGGGCCTCATCCCAAAGACACATGGGAAACCACCTGCCCGCAGACACTTTGGCCAACCACCACACTACCCTGCCCGATGATTTTTGGGCTAATAATGGACCTCAGGCCATCACAACCTACCTGAAGATACTTGGGCTACCTGGGAAAGGGAGAATAAAGGAGATACCAACCAGCCACTAATAGAAGTGTTGGGAAAAAAACACTCCCCCATGAAATGGGGGTGTTCGACACTAAGTTCTCAACATGGGTGGGGTGCGTAAAGAAACATAAAACGTACGGACTTGTATAAGTATAACAACCACTCATCCCACCCTAAGGCTTCTACACAACTATATGAGCACGTGCCTTGGCACTCCTACTTAGAGAGTATGAAAACAACAAACAATCCAAATACCCCATTTAATGTTTTCATGTTTCAATAGATTTAGTTATCTATTTCTTAACTATCGGGAAACTATCAACAACCAAATTGGATCAAGCGTTCATAAAACAGATCCCTGTCATCCACAAATCGAGTTAGGAAAACACAAGCAACACAAAAAAGTACCTTCTTATTAACCATCCAATCACATTGATTATTATTCCTGTTCCATTACCATGACCCACCATTCAATAACTTTTCCACATGTATTTATTATTCACAACCCATAGTTCGTTCACATTCAAACCCATCCCTGCAGCCCCGCTGCCATCCACCATAACCACAATCACACCGAAACTCGTACATCATCAACCCTTTGATACCATTTATCACAGTCCCACTTCCCATCACCATCATAACATTCACATCAACCCACAACCAAGAAAACAGCAGCCCCACTACCCACCCGATCAAGAACAACCCACCAAACACCCCCTTCACATAAATAAACTCTAACTAGCACCCACATGTTTATTATTTCAGTTTTTTCAACCGGGGTGATCACAAAACGGTTCTAGGTATTTAATCAGCAAACTTTACGTGATTAACTGATTTCCACATTCAATAAAATTTTCATCCGTAAGAAAATCCAGAAGGAGAGGGTAACATTTAATTTCATTAGAAAAGGCCCACAAAGAAATAATTTTCAGTAGGCAAGAGCTCATTCAATTCACAACATAATATCACAGGCTATAAATAAAGTAAATGCATTCACAAACTTCCCATCCCCATTATATATGCCAGTTATTAATATTATTAAACCAGTTCAAATGTGTTTCACTTAAACAAGATGACACCCACCTTGCATGATGCACAATATAGAGAGACGACAGTAAGATCCCTAACTCAGCAGGTTTCGATGTCCTTCTACGAACACGACCACCATGATCACAAGGATTCTCCCAGAATGACTGCACCCACCAAGGATGTTGCGGAACCACCGAATCAACATCAAAAGAAACTCCCTAAAAATGGAGATCACATACCATATCATTGAAATGAAACGAGAGAAGTAGGATCAGATCGAGAATACATGAACAGATGTTTAACAAACCTTTTTAGAGTCATTCATCAAAGACTGTCGTTCCTGTCAATTATTAGCAGTCTTTTCAGTTGGAAACTGCGGAGAGGAAGTCGAAGAAGAGGAAACATAACAGGGTCTAAGGTGTTCTCGTCAGTGACATGATCTTGTACTCACTGACGGATCGACGATCAGAGTCAGGATAAAGAAGTTAGAGGAGGAAGACTTCTTGATCGTCCAAGAGCATCGTCGTGCGATGAAGAAGCAATCGGTCTGGAAATAATATGCGACCACTTTCATATATAGGCAACGAAAAGTTAAAACAGTATGAAGCATGTATTAATGAATACATGGTGTGACATACACCCGTTATGCGTTTTGACGGGTCAACACACGACACGTCACGCGGTTTCCACACATATTTATAATAATGATAATTCTATTAATATTTGGAGTTTCATTGACCCAAGGAATGAGTGATGAAAAGGTATTCATCATTGGACTTAAAATGATCTTCTTAATGTCATGATTACACTACCGCTGACGGTTCGTCATTCCGATACTATATGATGATGTTACGGTTGAATTAAGATTATATAACCCAAAATAATACTAACATTTTATATTCTTATTATTTATTTGTTTTCCTTTAAGCTTATATGCTCAAAAGTGACTCCCTCTTTTTCTTCCACGCCCAAATCTCACCACCACCCATTAATCACCTTTATTTTATTATGATATTATTTTTATTATATGAATATTATTCATTTAAGGGGAATAAAGAACCCATTACGCCTCCTTTACACACACATTACACCCCCATTATTTTTTCAATTTATTTGTTTTCATTTATTATCTCATTTAATCTATGTGATTTATTTTTATATTATACATGGGGAGATCCATGTACAACACGTCACCCTCTTTAAGGCCCCTAATGCTCCTCATTCTCCCATACACCATGCACAAGCATCATTAATATAAAAAATATATTATATATATATTATTATTTTTATAATAATGGAACACCTCATATTCAATATATTCACCCCTCACGCGTATAAAGGTCGCACCTCCCCTTCCATTCACAACCATTGATTGTTTTAATGTTATATTATATAAATATTATATAAGTTATATAGTATATTAAAAGCAAGTCTTCTTCATGACACTCAATCATAATAAAAATACTATTAATTCCCTTGTCATTTAACCAGTATTAATTTAATTGTATTATCATATTATTATACTAGTAGGGAGAACCCATGCCCAACAATTCCATGTGACTCAAAACCATTTCATTTAATTGGATTAAATGACAATAAAAATTAATATAACTTGCATATTCATCCCCTTTTTTTATTACATCTAATTTCATTAACCTCTCACACATTTTTTTATGTCATCATTGTTATTTATGGATTTTCAATAACAATAACATTTCATCAACTTATTTTATTAACTCACCGACGTTATTGTTTTTTATAACAATAATATATACACTCGTCGCATTGACCACGTTAAACCACCCCATTGTATATCTGAATTTGACCATGCCATGTCAATGTCGCATAACATCTGTCAGTTTAATTATTTAATTCTATTTCTTTTATTTCACACTGATTAAATTGAATCCACTTTTATTAAATTAATACAATTCAATTTAATAAATCTTGAAAATTTCTACACCACCATTATTATTATTATTTTACAGAATAATAATAAAAGAACACCTTTAATTTTATTAACAATTCTTCATTGTTATCATTATTAATTATCATTATTATACGCGTCGTGTTGACCACATCTGACTTTTACAACGGAATGGACTAGAGGGGTCTGTTCCATTACATATCACCATCATCTTTATGGATGAAAAATACAATAAATCCCATATGGGATCAATATTTATTCTATATTAATCACCTCCCTCGAAAATTATATTTTTATCCCACCCTTACAGCATCTATGAAGGTATTTTGGTGGGTTTTCATGTAAACAATAATATGGTATCAATATGTAAATTTTATTAGATAAATAATTTTTTAAATATATTGGAACATTTTCATATAATTGTTCAGGGAAAGGAATCCTAGGCCATTATTTATACTTTGTCTCATTTTGTGTAACATTCCCTATAAAATTATAATCATTATAGATTAAGGAGTTGATATTTTTGGAAATTCCATTCACTGTAAATTTAAAAGTGTATTTCTTCTACCTATTAGAAGGCACCCCTCACATTCAGTTTCTTAAAAGTGAATTATCCATATTCTTTCCATAAAAATAAAATCTCAAGATCAGAGTGACCTTATATTATGATGGAACTACTTGTCCTCCAAAATAGTCATGTTTGGAATGGGGGAACTCAATGTTCTTCATTATAATTAATAATTAAATTTCCCTATTTTTCTTTTATCATCACATTTTCTTTCATAATGGATATGATTTTTCTCTTATATATAAAATATATAATATCATTATACTTATATATGAAAATCTTATTATAATAAAATACAATAATTTGTATTCTAATTCTATATATATGGTCGTGGTTATTTGAGAAGATATGTAAATGACATCCATAGTTGGAATGGTGTCCCTATTATCTTCATATACCCCAGTCAATCATAATGTTCATATTCCTGGATGGAATGAATTAATAAAAAATAATAATATGTTTGACATAATCTCAATTTTACATGGATGACTTGAACATCGAACCCATATTTCTATAATAGATCCCATCATCGTGGGCATCATCAGCCAAACTGATACACATAACCATTTAATAAAATCACATTCCAATGGTTTTAATTCTAACACAACTTAAGTCATAAGGATCCCATATAAAAATAATAATAGATAATCATAATAAACAAATAATATGTCGATATTAAAAATGATAATATTAAAAACACCAAGAAATCACATATAAGGAAATGTGTTCTTACTATTTAAAAGAACATCCAAAACTAAATTTAGTGCAATCTAGTGTATCTACAATCAAATATTCAACCACATTAAGATTCCCACTAATTAAAATTGATACTAACAATTTTTCCATACCTAAACATTCTAATGTTTCTCATCAGGGATACAAGGTTTATTATATAGTCCACCAATCCATGAAATGCTTGAAAACACCCAAATTTGGTTCATTTATATAATTTTGTTTCATTAGGTTCAAATGAATAGTAATTTGTTTCCTAGCCATGAAATTAATCTCAATAGGAACATTAATTAACTTTTTTCATGTTAGATAATTAATTTTAAATATCCATGACATATTGTTGAATTTTGTCTTCTCGTTTTGTATAAGTTAATTTTAACATGTTCTTGTTATTATTTTATTATTCTAGAATAGGTTTTTTTACTATTTATATAATTTATAATCTTTATGTTGGAAATTTTAGGACTACAGTTTCTGTAACTGATTTTTTGAAATGGATATATAGAAATGTTTTAATCCACTACAATATATGCCAAATTATTGAAAAGATGTAGTTTAAACCACCTCTATATACAACCAAAAAAATTTATTACATGTTTTTTAATTTCATGATGTCGTATCCCATACTAGAATACATTTAGTGAAAAGAGACTATTTTAACTAAGGAAATACCCTTAGAATTTTTTATGTTGGGGAAAATGTCCCAAAAAAATGTATTTCAACAGTTCCCAGAAACCACTACAAAATACACAAAATCATCTTGAAAAGGATTTCGATCCAAAATTTAGTGGATATTTAATAAAATAATTATGAAATTATATAGATGTTGTTTAAAACACTGAAAAATATAAAATAATTGTTGATAATAATTAGTTTTTTGAAATAAATTTACAAACTAATTTATTCACATATTACTAGTAACTGTGGATGGGAATTCTTCGATCGTAGCCTCATAATTCAATTTTTATGTATTTATATCTTTTAAACTGTTTGAAAAATTGAATGGGACCCATTATAATCTATTAACCCTCTATGATGTTGATGTAAGATGAATTCCATTACATTTATTTTTTCTTCAATCAATGACATGAAAAAAATATAATGTAAATAAAAATAGATATTCCCCACTAATATCCTAAACAAATTATCAAATTATTATAGATAAATTATTCATAAATGATGTTTAACTAGTATTATAGATAAATTATTCATAAATGATGTTAACTAGTATTTGAGGTCGAAAATATTGATACACCAGTTGACCTTAACAAGTAATAAGATATTAAAACACAAGTCAAATTATATAAAAATTATAACTGAGAAAATATTTTTTTTCAATATTTAGGAAAATGATCATTGATTTATTTATAAAATATATGAATTAACCAAAAATAAATCCAATGTTTTATGTGCCTCGTTTGAGTACAAGTTAATTTTTTATTTATAAAAGTTTTAGTTTACATTAAAGTTAGAGTAACATATTCCAAAATAAACAAGATCATATTATTTTTAAATTTTTGGAAATTGATCCACAATAAATTTTTTAGGTGATTAGATTTATCGAAAATCAATATGACACAAAAATTTTCATTTACGATTAAAATTGTGTATTTTAAATATAATATTGTTAATTTAGTGGAAAGCATATGCCCCATATCTAAAACTAAATAAATGAACTTAAATTGTTTAATATTATTATAAAAATGAACCATAATTTATTTTTGAGGTGTAGGAATCATCCACACATTAGTTAGAACCAGAATATTTCATATATGACTTCAAATGTCTATATTTAATATAAAAGTTTTAATTTATTATAAAATACATATCATGCTGTGAAAACATATAAAACTAGCTCTAAATGTCATTAAAGCTTATGAAAACGTTCCATAAATAAATTTATAAATATCTGAATTTACCGCACATCAATCCCACACACGATGTAGATGATATGACTCCATGTACATGTTTTCACATTTAAATTTTTATTTTACTCTAAAACAAATGTCACAATTTTATGACCATGAAAATGAGCTCTCATAATATTAATAATTTTATAAAATGTTCTATAACTAGTTTTTCAATGTTTTGGAAATGAACACATGTATATATGGTGTATGATGTGGTCAATATAGTATTATTGATTTTTTTTTTCAATATAAAAGTGTCATTTTAGTGTACAATTCATGTCACATAACTGAAGAAGATCCAACAAAATCAAATTTTCATTATATCATTGAATGATTATCTATAATTTAAATTTTATATGTATGAATCTATCACACATCAATATAACTCATGATGTACTCTTTATGACATAGATTTCATGTTACAAATATATAAGTGTTATTTTAGAGTAATATACATGTCAAATAGTCAAAAACTGAGGAAACCAGGTAATATAGATTTCAAAATTTATAAAAATGTTCCAAAATTTATTTTTCATATATAAGAGTTCATTTCTTATCATTATGAAATATAAGTTACCTATATGAGTCACAGTTTCTATTTTAAATATGAAAGAATCATTTTTGGTTAAGATATCATTCACTTATCGAAAATGAAGTAAAAAATTTAATGTTGTTTTTTAACATTAATTAAAATTTTCTCAAATCCATTTTTTATCTATAAAAATATTCTACATGTCAATCTGAAAAATGATATGGTTAGTATGACTCAAAGTGCTTGTTATATTAGTGTAAAATTTGCATCACATATCCAAAACCATGATAACAGGGTTTTATCATTTTGAAACAATATGAAATGGATCTATTTTCTGTTTGGGATGAGTAGGAATCCACCACATGACAATCCAACAAATTATGTGGATGGTGAGACTCAATTTTGTATGTTATCAATAAAAGAACATCATTTTATTTTAAAACATGTCTCACAAAACAAAAATCGAGGATATGAAATTGGATTTATTTCATATATTAGGAAAATGATCCATGAATCAATTTGCACATTTCAGAATATAATAAAAATTAATCTATCACATGATGTTTCTTGTATGACATATGATGCTTGCATTAATTAAAACAGTTTCATTCAAATTATAAAACACATGCCACATTACCAAAATTAATTAAACCAGATTGAATTATCTAGAATATTATAAAAAAGGATCTAAAATTTATTTCTGGTGTGTATGAAAATATATCACATCTATCGAACACATGATGTGGCCAATATGAATCGATTTGAATGTCTTTATAGTAAGAGTGTCAATTTACTCAAAAGAGTGTCTCGCATTTTCAAAATGTAGAAAAATAGATCCGAATGTTTTTATATTTTAGTAAAATGATCAATAACTCATTTGAAAAGGTTTGGAATTGACCATACAAAAATCTGATTGTCAATATAGATGATATGACTCAAAGTGCGTATTTTAAATATAAAATTGTCCTTTTATTGTAAAACATCGATCACATAGCCATAACAGTGGAATAATACATGGATTTTCTTGATACTTTGGTAAAATGATATAAAATACATTTGAGGTGTTTTGGTTTTGAATTAACATCAATCAAACACACAATGTGGAAAGTATGAATCCAAAAGTATGTTTCCAATATAAAAGATAGATATTAGTCTAAGAAGCACCACACATATATAAACCCAATAATAAAAGATCGGATTATAATAAAAAGTTAAGGAAAATCCTTAATCCGTTCACATATATAAGAAAAGACAAATCAACAATTTGACATGTGAAGTTGTTAGTATGACACCAAGTATGTGTTTTTAATATAAGCGTGTCATGTTTATGAATTATATAATTATTTAAAAATTGTAATTATGAAAATTATTAATTTTTTTAATTAATAGTATAATTTTTAATTAAATTAGAATATATAATTAACAATATAATCATTAATAATATAATTAATAATACAACATCAAATATCATTAATGTATTTAGTAATTAACAACATAATTTATCATATGTGAATTATATATCATTATGGAAATAATTTATTTATTTGTTCCTATCTGGGTACTATAATAAACATTTTTTTATATAAGGAATAATATTTTTTGGGGGGATCATTGTTGGTTGAATCCTTATATATGAGTCATTTTTTCATATTGTGTTGTAATTATTTTCTTAATAATTATAAATTTCTTATCAATGCAGATATTATGAAGGTAAAATATGAATTGAAATGACAGTTCATTGTGCTACAATTTCAAAAATATTTCATTAATATTTTCCTTCCAACATGATTGTATTTTAAAATATTATTCAAATATAGGGCTATTGTAGGGATTCATGTTTTATAGAAGCAATGAACTTTTTCAGTGATTAATGATAGCACTGAAAAATGCATAACACTTTTAAGGGTGATTAGATTTCCATTTCTTTTATGCACTGACAAATCCCATTTCTAACACTCAGATAAGATGGTTTTTTTGCAGGTGCTAGATAGATAACTAATTAAACCACATCAAACCCCCTTCAATGCAATATTATTTTTATTATTTTTCATGGTTTTCGAAATCTGTTGAAATGATAAAAATGATTTTACATACTTTTAAATTTATATTTATTATATGACATAATCTTCGTCTACTGTTTGACATCATAATTTCATAAATACCTCAATAAATTTGTAAATAAATATTAATTAATTAATTAATTAATTATTCTATTCAAAGTTTTAGGAATAATTTTTTATTAAGAATTCATTTAATAAAAATAATACTATTTTCCCTATATGGTGAAAAATATATGTTTTAAATATTCTTGTTATTAGAATTATTATTTATTAATGGGTATATAATAATTTATTAATTTGAAAATAAAGTGATATAAATAATTGTAATATATATTACACTAATTAAATCATTACCTTAAGAATAAATATTTATTTAATATTCTCCTTCAATAAATAATAAATAAATTGTTCCTAATTCTAGAGAATACTATTCATTACAATAATTAAATTAAAATTGAATTTTATTGAGACCAATTGAAAAAAATAGTGTGTTTCAATATAGGAATCATTCATTATGAAATATGGTGGACTTGAAAAATGTCTGATATTATAGATACATTTGGAATGATTATATTAAAATTCAAATGTTACCCATTTTTAATTTTTATGCCATGAGAAATTAATAGTTTCTTCTTTTCTTCTTTTATTTGTTTTCAATAATCTTATAATATATTATGTAGTATTATTACATATTTTTTTTAAAAAATAATAATTATGTCTTACCCATATTCGAGTTGTGGATAAATTTACATTAAAGACGTGTTACACTAACATAACATGTTTATTGGACTTACATAGATTTATTTTACACTAAGGAGGATTTTGGTTATTAATGATACAATTACAAAAGTGAGTTTTTACACGTATTTATGTCTTTACATTAAGGAGCTACCAATTTTTGTGGGATCATCTAGCCTTATGTGATGTCTGTAGTAACAATGATACACTTACACTAGGTTGGGTTTCCCTTACGTGACTGGTTGATAGGAGAGACTACCTTTGTGAAACATAGATGCTTTCCTTACATGGGTTGTTCACTAGAGAGGATAAACATTACACTAGGGTCATGTTGTGTACCATTACACAAAAGGATAATACCCTGACATAGGACTGAATACCATTATAGAAAATTAGTTGGACATCTACACCGATATGTAGTGTCCCAAGGTACACTTACGTGGGTTGATTCCTTAACATAGCATTAGAATACATTTAGAGAATGTTTCCAATACCCTTATTCATTAATTATTTTTCTTCATTTTCTAGGTTTGTTTTTATACTTTCTCCGCCATGCCCATAGCAAAATGGTTGTTCAATTCTACTAGATTTTTAAGTGTTTTTTTAATACATTTTTAATTGATCATGAAAAATCAATTGGATTATACGAGACCAAATAAAATCTTAGAGAGAAGGTGACCATGTTATAAAAGATGATGTAGATTGTGATGATCAAAAGGGGGAGGGATTTTTGGAGGCTTTGATTTCAGATTCAATGCATTGTGGTTCATGTTGAAATGTGTTGGTGGAGAGTGGTCAATGTTTATTGAGTTCCTATATTGGATAATTGTACATCGAACTTTCCTAGAGGGTTCTTCTAGAGGTGAGGTTCACTCTGGTTTATGGTTTTGGGTTTTCATTGACGTGTTCATATTTATGTATTCAATGGGTTTTCATTATTTCTTTATGTTTTATCTTATGTTCATTAATGTGGGTTGTTTCTCTTGGGAATTATGTTATTTTATCTCTTTATAATATTTTATATTCATATATTCGATGGTTTGATTTTTCATAATAATAATAAAAAGTGTTTTGATGATGTTTTCTTCCCTAGGAGTGGGAATAAAGATTTGAACTATGTAAATTTGGTGTTATGTTGTCTTTCCTATATCATTTTGTCTTTCTCAATGCATCTTTTTGAAAGTCATTCTTCCTTTTTCCATTGATTATATGTATATTTTATTTCATTCCAATTTACATGTACATTATTTATCCTTGTTTCAATACTGTTTATTATTCGAGGACGGGTTTGGTGATACACCATACTACATTTAATTGTTTTGGAATCTGTGGTGTAACCCTCCCATAAACATTTTGCACCATAGGATTGTTCATTGAGTCTCAATATGTCTTTAAATATATTAGAGGATGAATTTTTCATTGGATGGAATGAATTTAATTTTTAGAGAGTGAGAATGCATTAAATAATTATAAAAATTGTACTTGATGAGGCTTTGGTAGGATCTAGGTAATCAATAGGCAATGATTCTTCCACATAAGTTCCTTTTAATACTTTTGTGGATATTAATTTTCTATACGGACCCATTTCCTAGTGTTGTAACCACTAGGTGATGTGGTTATAAGATAATTTTTCCACGAGTCATCATTTAGTGAAATATACAACATGATTGAGACTCATTACTTGAATAGATTCATTATATGAATTTTTAAAACGAATATTAATCAATATATTTTAAAACTAGTCATTATAGCCTCTTGTATTAATAATTTAAATTCTTTTAAATGATGTGTGGAACCCATCACGTAACTGGTATATCTATTCGTTGGTTCTTGTTTATATCTCAGTGTTTTATTGGAGTTCATGAGTAATGGGGTTCTATAATGTGTTTTTTGGGGAAGGCAGTAGAAGGAACATAGTTATAGAACAGGTTGCTGACCTGAGTGTCTAACCTTGTGAGTGGTGAATGTATTGTGACAGATGGTTTTTTCAATTATTTATAATGGTTTATTAATCCATTCATTTCTAATGTAAATCCATTCATGGTGAACTAGGTTTTTATTATCAGATTAAAATGGTTAGAGAATATTTTTTTGAAACTGTACAAGTTTGAGGATAAACTATCTGACCTATTGTTTCGGATGCAGGGGAACCTTCATGGTTGGATCGTGTTTATAATAATCAAACCTAACCGTACATCTCTTCTATATCATTAAATAATTTGTAATTTAATATTTTCCACTTATAGATTTTAACACCTTTGTCCCTCTCTTTCTCCTCCCACTATGAATAACCCATCCTACTTAGTGGGGTATCATCCCCTCATTTATTGTTGATTTTTACATGGGTTAAATTTGGTTTTCTTGAATGTAATAGGATTCATAATTTTTTTATTCTTTTCCACATCATCATAACTTTTCTATAATTTTCATGGATTTTTCTAACATTAAATGGTGGGGGAGGACGAATATAGTGACCCAAGGTTTTATACATAAATATAACAACTTATTACATTAATTTTCAATACATTTTATAATAAAACCAATGAGTTCAATAAATTTTTGGTTTATTTCAATATTAGAAAAAAATCTAGTTATTAACTGAAATATGTTAAGCATCTCCCAAAAATATATTATCACATAACACCCCTATACATACACTAATCAATCTTTTATTTGTAACATGTAGATAGAACCATACTAATGGGTAAGATTTGATAATCAGTATGTTTAATCACAATAAACATCAATATATGATCATATAAAATAATATAATAGGAATAATGATATGTGGTCATAATAATAACTTATGATTTTCATCACCAACCTGTAATAGATCATAAACATGATTTAGGTTATGAAACATTATTATTTCCAAAGACATATCCCATAAGAGAAATAAATCATTTCAAATATATCCTGAACCAATAGATTACGTTATAAAAGCATAGAACCACATAATTATTGAAAACAACGAAATATTCCATGGTTCTCTTCCATGACCATAAATATTGTTGATAAGGATTCAAAAAATATTACACATTGTGGGTCATGATGTACCTGTTTCCCAGAGTGGGTCAGGACACACATATTTACCATAGTTGATCATGAAAACCCTATTTCCCATCGTGGATTAGGCCGATAGACCATCCCACCATTTTTATATAGAGGAATATAATTCTTTACCCTATGCATTATAGGGTCACATATGACCCAAATGTATCAAAATTAAAATCATACATATGATTTCCATAACATCATAAAACATTCATTATATCAAAACCTCAAGATTCGTCTAATGAAAATTTGTTTCATAAACATTGCATCGATTCATCATAGCATAACCACTAAAAATTAAATAGGTATCCTAAAAATTCCATCAAGAAAAACATTTAATATCCCGAGAAAGAATAATGATAGTATCATTCTATTATATCCCCATTAATGTATATGTAACATACATGGAAGTCATCTTATATGGAATGTGATTTTGAAATATCACATTGAAAATTTCTAGAAAAATATATCCATTACACATTGGTAAATATATTTTAGACAATTAAACAATTTCAAAACCATTTTCATTTAATATAACCATGGAAACTCATAATGAATTATTTAAAAATAATTTAAAATATATCATCATGTAAATATAATATAATTTATAAAAATTTATTTTTGAGACTAAAAATTTATTTAAAAAAATTAAAAATATTTTAATATGAAAATATTATTTTAATATAATAGTGTAATACTTAAAAAATTTATTTGTTAATGATAGTGGAAAAATCTATTCATTCAATAAAATTAAAAATGAATATCCATTTCACATTTTTTATATTTTCTAAATGAGATTATTTTTTTATGAAGAAATGAATATTAGATTAATATTATTTTTTAATAAGTTATAGCATTGGTAAAAATTACATTAATAAATAATTTTTAGTATTGGAATACATTTTTGAAATCATGGTTAAAAACATAATTTTTGAAGAAAATGGATTTTTAATAAATGTTGAAATAATGTACATTTCAATTAAAAACATACTTTTCAACTCCTGAGTAAATAATGAGATGAAAATGAAGGGAAACCATTTATTCTTATAAAATTGCCATATGAGAACAAATGTAATGAGTTTCAAGATAGAATTATTATATGATGTTATCATTAGATTAATGAACATAAATAATACTGATATATGATTAGATTAAATCACAAAACCAGTACCAATTTGGTAACAATTTTACCATCAACCCAATGATGGAGTGATCCTAAAATATATATTTAGATCCCAATATTCATAAATATAATAATTATTAAATATATTCATTAGTAGAATATAACCAACAAAAAAACACATGGTTAATACATTTTGTTTTAAATTGAAAATAAATGTGAAATAGAAATCCATTAACATAATCCCCGAATTCATTTATACACACTCGATACTCTAGTATGTTAAATATATTTTTATTATAAATATATTATTGGAGCATAATAATATATATCATAAAATATATGATTTACTCATAACATTTTAAGACCAATTTATTAACAATTCATTGTTAGTGTCATGTTTATGGAAATAACGACATTATTTTTCTTTTAAGATTTCATTTTTAATTTTTGGTCATATAAAATTTATAATGGTTTCATTATATCCATAATTTATCCATGATTTAAAAATATTCATTATATGTGTATTTAATTTTATCCATAGAATTTATATATTGGATATGATTACACAATTCATGGAGACAGTATTCCATATACACAAAAGAACACGATTTCCAATTTTATAATGGAATGAATAAATAAAGGTAAATAAAATATTACCAATTTAAAAGAATTTTTATGTCATATATATCGCAAATATTCATTAAATCCATAATTTGTAACTACCATTTAAATGGGTAAGATATCACATTACATCGTGAGGTGGTAGTCTCTAGTAGAAACAAACATTGTTATCATATTCCCTTAGAATGAAAAGTATGAAGGAAAATGTGATATAATTTTTCATTAAGTATAATAATATAAAATATATTATATTTAAATAATAAATTCATAATTATATAAATCCAAGAGAGGTGGTGATGGAATACAGATTACAATAATTTGTGAGAAGGGTGTTCATCGTACACATTAATGATGATTTCGTAACCCATTTGATGAATGTTGAGAATGTTTTAGTTTATGAAATTAACATAATAAAATATATTAATATTGATTATAATTAGTTTATCATATAATAATGGATTAATATGAATTGAAATAAGTGGAAGAATAAATTAAAAATAATATCTCGTAGGGATATAACCACTTATCCAGACAACATCATATGATTTTAACAAAAAGGATTCATAGTTTAATATCATTCCAAAATAATTCTTATTGAATGATAGGATGGAAGTGGAGAATTATTTTTGTCATTTATTTGTTTAAGCAAACTATTTTAGTAGTGTTAATAAGATAAGAATGTGGTGGATTTTTACCATAGTAAATACATATTAATTTTTTTAATTTAATTATAAAAAAAAAATATCTACCTTTTTCGATAATATAACATAAGTTGAATATAAATATGGAATATTTTTTCCAAATTTATTTCACATAATTGAAAAAGTATAATTTAAAATTAGTCATGCCGATGTGACAAGAAATTTGGTCTCCCAAGAGAAATTCTTCAAATGTTTTATGAAACAAAATTTCGCCAATCGATAGAAAAATGACTCAATTGTTGTAAATTTTATTGCTAGATATAAAATTGAAATAATATTAATATTTAAAACATAATAATAAAATTTCAATCAATTTATATTATTTTTAGGAAATAATAAATCTTAATTAAAAGTAGTATTTTCACTATTCATTGTAAAATTTAATTTCATTTAATATTTTAAAAATTGACACCATATTGATTTGGACATGATGTTTAAAAAAATTGAAATCAGTATTTAAATTTTCTTTTTAATCTATAAAATTTAGTTTTAATAAAATGTGTACAAAAGGTGAAAAACTAATTTTTTGAAAAATATTTTTTAGGCATGAAATTGGATTTATTCATATCACTTGTGTTGGAAGAACAAGATATAAATGTAAATAATTTCAATGAATATATAATATATAAAATTTATTAAAATAACTCACTAAAAGCGATTTAACTAATTTATAGAGATAAAACACATTAGATAACTTGAAAATAATTTTTCATAAAAATGTTTTCTTTATTTACAAATTGATTTTATTTTAGTTTCAAAATTATTTTCCATAAAAAAACATTATATATACATGTGTAGACACAATTTTTCCATAATTTGATTTATAATATTTATACACAATTTTCCAACATCTTGGTGATGACTATCATTTTAAAGATATTATTTTTATATTTCATCGCATTTTGCTTATACATGATGTTATGTCTACCATAGTCTTAACTCATTTTTGCGTGTAATGCACAATAATATTATTTTTAGATTTGACACATGATTAACATAGTGTTTTTGGTAACATAATATAAAATGGGTGTTTCATGTAACAAAAGATATAATCTATGTTTTTTATAAATAAAAAATTCAGAAAGATTATATTTATTATTAAAAATAGATCAAGAAATTTTAAGGTGTTACATTATACCCAGCATAAAATGAATTTATAAACCAAAATTCATTATTTGGATAATAAAATATGTTGATAATTCTTCCACAACACATCATCAGGTTCCCATGTTTCTTCATCAAGATAGTTTTTTAACCCTAAAATATTGGCCATGTGAGGGGTCATGTATAAATGAATTGTCTCTATTCAATAAAATCATCTATTGGATGATCAAAATAATAAAAATAAATATCCAATGGTATGAACTATGAGTTTATTACATCTAATTGATCAAGTATTTAATTCCACATGATAGATAAGTGTAATATATTTTCAACCAAATAGGGCTTTGGTGGAAGATTCAATCAATACACGAACATCTTGATATGATAAATAATTTAAAATTTCTTAATATACATTGTGAATAACATTCCATTGTATTATGAACACAATTTCATCCTTTGTTAATGCTTATATCAACATCCACATCATTTCTAACTCTAAGAATTAATTTAAATCATTTTATTCATCATGGGTTATCAAAGGAAATTATCTATATTTCAATTATAAGTGAATCCTTCAATCCCAAATTTTAAAAAAATATTTTAACTGGTTTACCATTTTGGATAAATATTCTTATAGAGAAGTAATAAATTAATCACTAAAACCAAATCCCATATTCAACGTAATCCACATAATAAATTGTTAAACAAATGTAACATCCAAAATATTAAAATCCTAATTTTTTTAAACAATGTCACTAAATTTATAGAATGAACATATAATTAAAACTCCAAAAAACATGATGTTGGTCCTAATTGAATTGTTCCAGATAGGTGATTAACTACATTATTTATATCATAAAAAATGGTTATAACATAATTTATAATAAAACAATATTGAAAAATATATGATTCTTTATTCCTAAAATAAATAGAAGATTGTTTGGTATATTCCCTAAATCCTAATATTTTATAAAATCCATCCATGAAAAAATGAACCACATTTCCAACATATCACTAATTAGTTCCAATGGAATTAGTATTATCCAACATATATTATCAATATCAATCATCCCTTCATCCCAACAACATTATCATATTATTATGAAAATATTAAGAGTTATATTTCACTAAATCATATGTTTTTCATGTAATATTCCCATTATATTAAATATGT
This sequence comes from Viscum album, assembly GCA_963277665.1. NCBI lineage: Eukaryota > Viridiplantae > Streptophyta > Magnoliopsida > Santalales > Viscaceae > Viscum > Viscum album. The sequence continues at coordinate 1,735,904,654 of OY728121.1, read as the reverse complement.
TTATTGGGTTATTAGTATCATAGAAAATATTCTTGAATATCATTACTATAAAAATTTATACAATTTTCCATATAATTTTCGAAATTCATATAACCTAATTCATAAATTTTTATACATAAATACATTAATCATCCATCGGCATTCGTAAAAAATTAACAATTAATCACTTTCTTGTTTGTTAAAATTGTGTTCCTTCAATAAATTTTTTTAATCATTTATTAACATTACTTAACCTCTATATAATCATTCTTATTACATTTAACATATCCCATACTGTTATAATGACCCATACCTCTCATATATCGTTTTTGGGGTCTTCATCATCCATAATTTAACCATTACTCATACCACCATACTGATTAAATTAATTGGATTTACCCATAAAATGGAGATATTGATAATGAAAAAACAATGAAAATTTAATAAATTTTCAATTTTATATTCATCAGGGAGACCAATATTCTTATCCATTTCATTAACTACACATTTCAGTTTTTCATTCCAATTGTTTACTCTATTCCCATATTTTCTAAATATAAAACATATTTACATTCCTTTATGTCATTCACTTGAGTTATTCTTCCCATATTCTCAATATAAAAAAAATTGATTATTATTTCCATAAGGGACTCTACTACTCAAACACTCGTTGAACACTACTATTATCTTCATCAATGAGTCAGAGTCTTTTTAAGGTTTATGTCATTAATAATATATCATGATAAGTCATTAGGAATTCTCACAATATACTTTATTCCAATTATCATCCCATTTTCATTATTATCATGATATTTTCTATCATGTTCAATATTAATCATGTTTCTTGGCATTATCATCTTTAAATAAAACCATAAATCCTAGTGTGAGTAACAATATTCAAAGGGGGAAACAACATAATATTGAAAATTCATTTATAGGATGTCTGAATAATGACATCATTTTTTTAATCAATGAAACCTTATGTTTATACTAATCCATGGATATTCATCATCAATTTAAATCTTTCATGATGGTTTCTAATGTGATTTTGAATTTCTAAATCATATCTCCTCAGAATTTCAATCTTGGGGTGTAGTAAGGATCATTTTGTAAAAACGTTTACTATAGAGTCATTCTCAATTTATCTTTTTTTGAGTTACTCTCCATATTTGCCTTCATGGACCCACATACATTAGGTGTATCTAGAAAATCATGTAATTTCATGGAATCCCCTTGTCATATACTTCATCAAAATTCTATGATATTTTTTATTTATTTGTATTATCCTTAATTTTGTCCTTATAAATTACCATACACGTATATTAATAATTTTACATTGGAATATACATGTGTATCTCACAAATTTATTTATAATTATAATATATAAAATTACATAAAACCTTTATTTTAATAAATCCTATACTGACTAAGTATTTTATACGTGAATATGACATATTTTTATATGAATATTATATTAATTTCATAATCACAAGAAAGAGGACTATAATAATTTATTAAATTTAGAGACTAGGAAAAAATCTACTTATTTTATGAAATATATTCAAAATATCCAAAAACGAGTTTCTCACATAGCACTCCTCTTTGGAATACCCAACCTAAATAGTTCTCCATATGATTGGAATGGAAACATATGAAAGGGTGAGATCATATGCTCAATGATGGTAAACATAATAGATATAACTCTATGATTCTATGATATCATAAGATAATAATAATGGATTGTGATCATGAATACAATTCTTGAATTCATACACAACCTTTCCTTGATCATAAACATTATTTCTTGAATAATTCATTTTTATTTTTGGAAACAAGTCTCATAAGTGTGAGAAATCAACAGAAATCAATAAAAAAACAATAAATCATGACATAATAGTGTGGTAAACTCATAAATACTGAAAACCAATTCATATGGAAATGATTAATTAAAATACCATAAACATTGGGGATCACTACTCTTCACCTATTTCCCACTATGGATCTGGACGCCCTTATTTCTCATAGTGGATTAGGACACACCCGTATCCCATATTTGATTCAGGTTCACCTATTCTTGATAAAGGATCATTACCAAAGACTTTTTTCAACTTTATCTGATGAGATATAAATCTTAAAAGAATGAATTAGTTGGAGATATAGGTCTCAGAAATCATAAAATGAAAAAATACTTATGTTCAAGATAAAATCATAAAATAGTAATCATATTATAAAAACATAAGTCATGTGTTGAAGATAGTTTTCATGAACGTTTTATCAATTAAATTTATCATAAAAAATGAACGAAATGGGATTCATTAATACCTCATTGAGAAAAAAATTAACCGTCCCATGAATGAATATGGATGTTATCACTCTATATTATACCCATTAATATATTAGTAACATCAAAGGATGCCATATTATTTAGGAAATGATTAGGAAATACATCATGGAATATTTCTTGAAGAATATAGCATATCTACTTTGAAAAAAACATTTTTAAACATAAAATATTTTAAAATTACATTCCTGAAAAATATTCTGGGATACATGTAGATGAAGTCTTAATGTCATCTAAAACATTTCTAGACGAACATATCATTTTCATTTTTAAAATCACTTATTATACCTAAATTTTCATAAAACTTTTTTTATATTATTTTATATAGTAATATATTTTTAATCTTATAATTTAATTTTTAAAACAATTAGTTTTCATTGACTGGGGAAAATTCTATTGTTTTTATATATGGTAAAAGGAATAATACATTAAAATTTTCACTAAAATCCAGATGGGCATTGTTTGAAAAAATAAATTAAGATTCCTATAAAATTTTTCAAAAGAATATTAGAAAATGGAAATAAAATATTAATAATTCATTTGGGTATTGAAAAATATTTTATAAACAAATATTTAGAAAATTTAATTTTGGAAAAAAATGATTTTCAACCGAAGTGAGAAGTAAAGTTGGTTTTCATTATAAACATTATTTTTAACGCTTCAGTACATAACGAGATGAAAATTATGTAAAAATAATATTCATATGATATATATATATATATATATATTGGAAAATGAAATCAATTAGTTTCTTTATAGATCGATCATAATATTTCATAAATGGTATCATATACACAATAAATCCAGCTAAATGATAAAACTTTATCCTAAACCCCTACAAATGAGTAAATTATGTATTGTAAATAATATGAAAGTGATATAATTAAAGGAATACATAAAAAATAAAAATATTTAAAAGAATAATAATAACATAAATTCATGGATAGTATATACACCACATAAAATAATAACAAGTTGAATATGGCATGTGTCTCATTGAAAATAAAATTCGACTAAAATCACATACAATAAGTCTTGAATTATTTCATACACATTCAAAAAGTCTATATAATAAATATAATAATATAATAAATCGGTTATATAATGATATATATAAATATATATATGTCATAGTATATATAATTTACCAATACCCATTTACATCCCATTTATAGTTAATTTCATTTTAATGTCACATTTCAATTAATTAATACTTTTTTTATGTCTATTTTTTGTCCTCGCTAATATAACATTGTTAAATGATATACATATTTTTAACAATGATATAAAAATTATTTTTATTATTTATTTATTTATTTATTTATAGTTATCTAAAAATTTAATATATATATATATATATAATGAAATACACCGTTCATTGAGATGTATGTCTTACTAAATCATGGATGCTATTTCCATTATCATTATAAATGGAATGAAAAAAGATTAAATATCATATTACCATTAAATAATAATTTTTAAGCCATATATATCACATATTTTCATTGATCCTTCCTCATTAACATCTATGTAAAGCGTGAACAAATATAATATGTTCATGATGCAGCAATCTGCCACACACATGAACAACGTTATCATATTCCCATAGAATGGAAAGTTGTAAGTAAAATTTAATATATTGAGTATAGAAGAATAATAATATCATAAATATTAAATTTTTATAAATAATATAGTATTATATCCATCTGTTAGAGGAGGTGATGGAAAACTAATATAAATGATTCATCATTCGGTAGTCCTCTGGTCACAAGAAGGATGATTTTGCAAAATATTTGATAGAAAAAGAGACTGATTTATGTTATTACAATATCATAATAAATACATAGTGGATTTAGGATATAGGGGATATTATAAAACAATGTTTTAACACAACCAAAGGAGGTGTAAAAATAATAAAATTAAATTCTTGGGTAGGGATGTTACATCTTCATTAGAAAACATCTACTAGTTTTCACAAAACAAATCATAGGATGTATTTCTAAAAAAACATCAGTATTATATGATGATTTTGGGAATTAATTAATTTATTTGGTAATGGATTTTTGAAACCAAATTGTTTTTCTTGTGTTAAAAGTATGGGCTATGGGGTGGAATTTTATAAGTTATGTCAGTGGAACACATGATTCTTTTGAAAAGAAAATAGTATCCCCTTGCTTTTCAAATTCCAAATGGAACCAAACATCTCTATTATAGAAAATGTAAGATATATAGAATTAATATTTCCATAAAATTAGTTTATGACATGATTTTGATTATTTTTACATTAACCATTTTAGCCTAACTCTTGGTAAAGAAAATTTTACTTTAATCGTTGTAAATTGTTTGTATTGTTATTAATATTTATTATGGAAAAAAATCTGTTGATTTTATTAGATAACATAAATTATTAAGATTCCAATTTTTGAATTATTATTCCAAAAACCTATTCAAAAAATTCGAAAAATTTATTTTCCCATATATCCCACAAAAGCAATAAGGATGTTGTTTTCGAGAGAGAAAATGATCAAATGATTAAAAAGTATTAATATTTATAAATGAATATAATTTTTTTAAATGACCAATTTTGTTTTAATAAATCTATAATAATTATAATTTTACTAGTAAACCCATATTAATTTTTTGATGTTTTTAAAAGAATTTTAAAAATTGAAAATTCGTAATAAAAATTTCTATTTTTCCCTAATCACTAATAAATTTATTTTCATTGAAAACTCTAGGAAATACACATTATTATAATTTTAAGAAGATTATTTACAAAATTTAAAAAATATTTTTTTTTCTAAATTAGGGAAAATTAAATTTTAAAATATTTATAAAATGTGGAAACAAATTTCATTTTAGAAAAATAGTGTTTCAAGCATAAAATTTAATTTTTCAATATCTTATATTGATAAAACAGAAAATAAATTTTAAAAAAATTATTGAATATATAATATATCCATTTCATTAGAATTCTTCCATAAAATATATTACGTTAAATTGTTTCTATAAAACATGTTTCCCTGTATAAAAATTGTTATCCCAAAAAATCCCCTTCAAATACAAATAAATTTTATTTTAAATTACAATTAATTTTTCACCAAGAAATTTATTTGATAAACATTTTCAAACCATATATTTTCATAATTTATATAATTAAATTAATATCCACCATTCCAATGGCTATGTACTAGAAATCATATTAAATAATATAATTTCAACATTATGCCACATTTCTCATAAACTCGGTGTAGTGTGTAATGAAGGATAAACTCGATGTAACGTTTAATGAGTGGTAATATTAATGTTATTTTTAATGAAATGTGTGTTTGAGGACTCATGAAATGGCTGATAAAATTTCATTTATATGGAATACAATCTAAATTCAATGTTTATTGTGAAAAAAATTAACAACATGATTAGATTTATTTGTGAAAAACATCACAAAATATCATGATACATCACAATACTTGTGTTTTTAATGGAGTATTTGATATTATTTACTGTCTATTTTGTTTAGGAGGCCTTACCCTAAATATTACTGATGGTGTTCCATGAAGGAGAAAAATTAATAACAAATTCTAAAGTTGGTGTCTCTATTTTTGATAATTTTTCAAGGATTGCCTGTAAAATTTTAATCACCTTTGGATTATCTTTTTTGAAATGCCATTTAAATTATGTATAAATTATGTGTATTCAAAATTTGATTTAATTCCTGGATTTTTTTGAAATTTTATTTTTAAAACATGTTTTCCAATTGGTACGGGATTATGGGAACACGATTTATTTGATAAGATATCTCACAATGCATTTGGATTTCTAAATTGAATTACAAATTTGTTTTAGAAGAAGTCTTACATTGTATAATTTATTTTGATAAAATTGTAATATTATTTTACAGAATAAGTTTTGAATTTGATTTGATGTTGTGGAACATGATTGTGAATATGTTGTCATGGAATAGTTCATAGGTTAAACATGGTGTCAATGAGGTGTTGTCTGAGGGACCATGAGATCCTTTTGGGATGAAGATCATGATAGCATCAATTTTATTTCCAAGGTATTGTGAGATATTTTTAGTAGGAAGACAAAATGGGATTGCGATTATGTAATTGGAGAAAATGAGAGGAATTAGTGTAGTCCTTGGGAAGATCCTAAGTGCATCCACCATATTTAGATTGATAGAACACAAGGTTTTTACTCAGTCATGTTAGACTCTTATGGTTATATCCCATGGTCTAAACACTCATGGTGGGATGCTCTATATGGTATGATAATTTTATGATTTCTATATTTTATGTTATGAGATATATTATTTCCCTATTAGTTTATTAGTGATATGATGATGATGATTTTGTGCTTTCCCTTAATAAGTACTTTTTTTTATAATGTGAATGTTCGGGACTGTGGCATGGTATGTTTTTATCAAAGATGAATAATGATTTAGAAAAAAAAATAATTTATTCTAAAAATAATTAAAAAGGCTTGAAAATTATTTTTTTGAAATTGAAATGTGTTTCAGGTGGTTTAGTTAAGAAAAGGTTTTTCCAAACTACTTTATCAATTTACATATGTAAAAGGAATAAGTATATTGATAGTGGTATCCTACAAGTTTTTTAGAATCACACCATACATATTTCATTTGTAATATGAATTATGAGTTTTGTAGTACATGGTAAATTGTATGGGATAATTGCACCTTATATGATATTTTTCATTACTAATATCCATCATTTTGTAGAGGGGATTTGGCCTCATGGTATTTCACATGTGAATTCATTTTTGGATTTTGTACTCATATAGGATATATATGAAGGGCTTAATTGTTATAGTTTCCCATTATTTTTATTTTTGATCATTTCAATTTGAAATACAATGTATATGTCCTTATTAATTGTTATTTATATCATATATGATATATATTATGGTATCTTCTTAGTCATTATTGAGTTGATCATGTTATTCTTATCTCGCTATATTGACACTAATGATATTGGTCTGAACATCAAATATTTGGGATGGGTCAAGATAGTTTACATTGAAAAAACCATTCACCAAAGGAATTTGGTTATTATTGGTTATTATTTCTATGCCATGGAAATCAAGAAGGTGGTTTGACCCTTATAGAATTCCAGATTATGTGATGAGTTGGGTAAACTGAGATCTGTTCGATCAAACATAGTATCAAAATATAATTGAGATTCTTTAAATATGTGGTATATAGAACCAAATACCATTAGTATTGGGAGGTAGTAATGAATGATTTCCTGGCTAACTCTCCATCATGTAGAACCATGATTTTATAGGGGTTTTATGGGGTTTTGGTTAAATTTTGAGCTTATTTATTGATTATTAGGATTTTATTTTTAACTATTTTCTAGTTGGTGATAAGTCTAAGGGTGATCCCATGGTTCATTTTTATTTTCATGGTGAAATAGGGATTCTCTAATAGGGTTCATGGTTGAAACATGAAGTTAGGTGTTTCCCTAATCAAAACATGTGGAGTTCTACATCAATATCTTGTCAAATTTATACGGTTTGTGCAGAATTTACCTAACAATGCGGAAAAACAATGAACATATGGAAATCCAAGTTTTTTATTGTTTTACAACATTCAAATATTGATTTTTTTCGTTTATATTGTTTTTGGTTTAATACCATGATTAGGGAATCATTTGATTTATTTATTGTGGATTGTGATTGAAATGAATATTAATGTAGCATATTATTAGTGTTCAATAAATATTTCACCCAAATGTATATAGTAAATACGAAGATAGAGTGATATGTATAATAACTCTATAAATTTAGAATCATCTTCACCCATCTATTATTTATTGGGTGATTTTTAGGATCTAATACATTGTTTAAGATTGAGTTCAAGAGAAAACATATATGGTGGACCATGTTTAGAAGTTTACAAGGAAACCCACATTTGTGATCAATGGATACAATGTATATAATGATTAGAAGTATTGTCTGGATTGTATCAAAGAAATTCCATGAGTTCCTAAATACCCTAGAGACCTCAACGGGAGCATCACCCTGTATGTGATGGAGGGAATGGTTCGAAAATGGTGGGATTCAATTGTTCTTGAATAATGGAATTATGATATCATATTGACCACTTTCAGGGTTTATTTCAACTATAAGTTATTCCTAGATAATAAATGGTTTGATAAGGCCTATATGTTCTTGATGATGGGGTATGGTATCATTCAATGATGGAGTACACCACCGTATTTCCTCAATTGAATCATGTTTCTCAATATCTCGTCAAGGATGACATCCTAGAGGTTCAATATTTTGAGATGTGATTGAGTCCCATGATCAGGACCAGGTTAATAGTACTATGATTACAAACATACTACGACATGGTTGACATGGATGGAAGAAATATAATGATTCGACATGAATGACATGTTTCAATTCTATTAATTTAGTGGGTGTACGATAGAGATCATTTTTAGTTCTGAATAATAAGTGAGAGGAGCCTCTTTGGGTTAGTGGTAAGGTTGTGTTGTAATTATTGGGAACAACAAAGGTGAATTCTCAATAGTGTGATCTGATTTTCTATAAGGGGTGGGAAAAAATCCATGTATTCATACAAATCTAATGGATTTACACCTCTTTGGATTTTTGGGACCACATTAGCATTTCTTCATGTCTTCAATATAATGTAGTGGAGTAGTATGCATGATCTATAAATGTTCTTATAGTCAAACTATTGATTCCATTTTTTGATGATATTTCCATAGTTGGTAAGTTTATTTCGAATAGGGGAAGATGAACTAGGGAAGGTCATATTATTTTTGTTTTCATGTAGCTGAGGTTGTTTAATAGGACATGGATTCTAAGGCATCCATCATGAGGTGTAATGTGTTTATTTATTCTTCATAAGAATTTTTCATTTGGTGTTTAGGATCATCCCATTCATATATTTCATTGAACATATGGTTTATAGTGTTTATTTGAGGTATTGAGGTAGATATGATCCTTTTTTTCATTGACATGTATACCCATCAAGGTAGGGGAAATGGAGTAGAGCCTCAAGTGATATAGGTGTTTTGTAGAAATTTCCATCAATGGAGTAAATTGTGATTTAATGATGTTTCTCCAAGATGTTTTGGTCCTTATCATTAGTATGGATTTGTTAATTATCCTTCATGCATAGATTTAATTCAACATTGGTAGGGTCAAGTTCATTACTCTTAATGGGGGTATTAAAATATTTTTGGGTAAATGGGATCATCTAATAGGTATTGATAGAACCATTGGTTCATAATCATGGATGAATTAATTACATACATATAAGTTGTTTAATGGTTCTTCTGAGAAGTGTTCTTAGGGTGAATTTATAGTCGTCATTGGCCAATACACATATGTTACTCTGGAGTATTTTTCTAGGGTACATCCATAGAATATGGTCATGCTTACTATCGATCTGATTCCTAGGATTAGACCCATTTATATAAAATAATACAATATTGATCTTAATACTATTAAAGTTCTAGAGGTTTTGTTACAGTAACTCAATAAAAAGGAATGTATAATTCTTGGTGTTTCACCTTGGGCATCACTAGTTTTATTGGAAAATAAGGAGGACTTCAACCCCTAATTTTTCATATAAGATTTTATGAATTGTCATGACATAATTATAAATAAAAATCAGTTTCCCAAATTAACTATATTTTTTATCATCTGAGAGGAGCATTATTGTTGTCTATGATTGTCATTACGTCCTGGAACCACTAGTTGATAGTATATGAAAAAGATATTCTAACAATTGTTTTCAAATAAATTATATAAAAATTTTGTATTTTGTTATGACCCTTGGGAATTAATGTTCTATTATTATATTTATGGAATTGACAAAAAAATTCATCTCCTGCATTTATATTCCTTCATGGTTTTTTTGTTAATGAAATATTAGTTTACTCTTTGAAATTGGAAGAACATGATGACTATATAAAGTATTATGTAAGTATTTTAATAGAGATTTATATATACTATATGTTTTCAAATATTCAATTTTTATATAGGAAGTGATTCTTCAAGGACACTTGAATTATGATGGAGGAGACATAGTGGATATTGAGAATGTTCGGGCAGTGATGTTGTAGGATCATCCCGATAATTTTTTTGAGATCCATAGATATTTTTTCGTGGGTTGGTATTAAAGATAATTCATTCTACAATTATCCAGTTCATCTTCTCCATTAATGGCCTTGACTAGGAAAGGGGTGATATTTGAATGTGATGACATGTTATAGTGCTCTTTCGAGATATTATAGGAACATTCATCATCTGCCCCATTTCTAATTCTTCATGATCTAGTGAAGGATTTTGAAATGTATTTTGACACATCTAGTGTGGGTTTTGGATGTTTTCAGGAGAAGTATAACCATGTGTTTCCATGTATATCATGGTATAAAGGCCCACAAGAATGTAATTATCCAACACATGACTTGGAATTGGATTGTGTGATGCATACACCTAATATGGGGTGATAATATGTATGTACCTAGAATTCAATAAATTAAATTTACCTTATAATTATTAAATATAGAATAAATAACATAAAATCACATAGGGGACACAATAAAAAGATTATATATGAACAATTAATGAAATAATATGTATTTATAGATGTTAAGGAAAATTTACGAATAGAATAGTAACATGATCATTGGAATAATAATGTTACTCTTATAAATAGTAAAGTTGAAAACAGAATGGTAAACTCTCCAGTGAAATTATAAATAATATTTATCTATTCTATAAATGAAAATTTGATATAATTATATAATTTTTTATGTAAATAAATTATTAAAAAGTGATAAATTAAGTGATGGTAGTTTTGTAGGTTATAACTATTAAAATACAATTTTATAATTAATATAATGACTTAAAATAAAATAAATTATGATAATATTGATTAATATAATAATATTTTGTTTTATTATTATTATAAGATAGGTTAATGAGACCTTTATTAAATTTTTAGTCTTTAAAAAATTCGATTATAATATTAAAATTTGTATTTTTTGAATAAATGAGGATTTTAAATAAAAATTAAATTTCTCAAATTTATAAAATTATAATCATAAAATGGAGTCCATTTTTTCAAATTTTCATGTCTAAATATTTTTTTAGTGAGATTTTTGTATTTTTATAAAATATATGTTTTTTAGGGAATAATGAAATATGAAAAATTACTATATATTCTAAATACATGAATTATTGAGTCATTGAAGATGTATGGAATATTTAAAACCATTATATCAATATGTAATTAGTTATTTTAATATAATTAGTGATAATTCTTATAGTATTTGTATACATCAGCTAAATTAATAAACTACTGGTTTATATATTCAAAAAACACCCCTCTCTTCCAATATAAATACCACCCCTCTCCACCCTTTCTCATTATATCTTCCATGATATGAGGCATAAAAAAATTATTCTATAACCTCTTCCCAAGCCCCTAAAACATCTCTTGGATCCCTTGGTCTCATGAAATGTTTGAATCCTTTCCCAATGTAGGTACTTATGGATGATAAAATCGAGAGTAAAAACCCTCTTTCTTTTTTTCATTGAATTTCTCTTCATATTCATTTATTTTCTAATCTTCTCATCCACTCCATATCCAAATGTGACTTTATATATCAACATTCCACTATATAATATAATATTATTTTGTTTATGTAATAATAAGTCATAAATTATCTTCCCTCTCATTTTGTTCCAAAAATGTATTCATGATCCATAATGTGTTGATTTATCGAATTCCATGACGAAGAGTTTTCAATTTCCATTAATGCATTCAATGTTCGTATTATAGAATTAGTATGGATAATGAAGATTATAATATATTTATAAAATCCTATTTAAGGTTCTATAACCTTTATATATACATGATGATAATTAATAAAACAATACTAGTTCATGATGATAAAAAACCCCCACAATAATTTAAACGATTTCTACTAATGTCTTATCTAATGATTCATCCTCAACCCAAATAACCAAATGAATTATATAACCATTTAATACTATATAGGTTCATTAATGACATATAAATTCAATTATATATATCTGTTATCATTTTACATGATCTTCCATAAACATATACAAGTAAACTGATCATGAAAACAAAGGAAACGAATTCTCCCAAATGATAAAATTGTATTATATAAATCATCCAAAAACTATATTTAAACTCAAAAATTATAATAAATAAAATATATGATTAATGTGTTCTTATTTAAAATAAAAATTAATATAATTTCATTATCATTGTCATTAATTACAATTTTATATCATTTTCATACATAAGGTAAGTTATTCTCCATGAACCTCCAAAATTAATTCGGGCTATAATTTCTCTCTCTTTACCGCAATGTAATTCTTAATTTTTATTATTAAAAACACCTAACTTAGATGGTAATTTTATATATAGATGTACCCATAATAGTAATTATTCAATTAATTGTGATTTACATATCTTATAAGGAACCATTCACAATTTTCCCACATAAACAAGTCAAATTAAAAGAAAATTCTCAAGTACAAACCCATTTGTACGAACAAACCACCATAAATTTATGGACACTCATATATTTCAAAAAATCATAGTTTTTATCATGATAAAATTAATTATTTAATTACTAGTTGTATGAAAATATTTTTCCAAAACTACACTTCTTTTCAATTTTAATAGTGTATTTCTTCCCGAAAATCCTTGATGATTTAAATAGTGTATTTTCGACTATATGAAAAACCTCTGTTGAATCTTATTATTAATTTCAATTAATATTTTATGATATAATGTTCCATATATTATTTAATGGTTTGTAATTATATATATTAGGGATGTACTACATTGATACCATTCTTCATATTATTCTAGATTGTTTATGATTATGTATATTATTTGGGGAAAGTAATTTACATTTCATATGCTAACTTCAATATTAATGAATTGGGTCAAAATGTTTCAACAATTTCATAATAGTAATTCATTGGACTTGATAAATTAGGGGTGGGGTCCTCTTTAGCAACTGGATGAATCGGTAGGACATATGAGACAAGCTATAGTAGGTTTTTATCCATTATATATGGTTTCTTCACTAAATACATCATAGTGTTTTTATGTTTTCTGATATTATGCATTCCCTTATTATATAATTATTAATTTTTATCTAATGATATTGTTCATCTAATATAATATCCATTCTTATGTTTCATTGTAAAGTTATAATTTTATATGGAATTATTTATTCAACTTTTATTCCTGCCATGTTATGCTCAAGATTATGTTTTAATGGAATGTGATTTTAGTTGTTCCCCATGCATTTTTATTTATGTTTATATAATCATTAATATTTTCTACCCTAACTTATAATTTGTTCTCACCCGTTTTCTTAGGTTTAGTTTTTTCAATGGATGCAAAGATGTATATTATGAATGACATTCATGGATAATCGAGGAGTTTATAGTTTTTTAAAATAGAATTGCTATCTGGTATTTCCTTTCATGTTGTAATTTAATTTTCATGTATGTAATCTAGAATCAGATAATACTAAACTGATTAGTCCTTATATATTATTGGGTTTCATCTAATACAATTTATTAATGTATGTATTTAGATATAGGACAGTGGGTTGGGGTATCTATAGTTTGTATTAGAGATCATTTAGTATAAACTATGGAAACTATACTTAGAAAAAAAAATATGTAGGGGGACATATCCCTAATATTGAATTTTAAAAAATTATGATAGAATAAAATAATATAATTTTGGTGATGTAGTGATTACGTGGGTATTTTTTTGCAATACCGCTCGACCTGGATACTATATGTGGACGTGGTCCTAGCATAGATGCACGTAAGAGTAACAAATAGAATAAGTTTTCTAGGGCAACACTTGTGGTAATCTATTACATGAAAACAATCCTTACTACACCCAGGGTATGACACTCTTGGTTGATATGATTAGGATAATTAATTTTTTTTTTACAAATTAGTATAAGGAATTTAAAAGTAAATATTCCCCCAAAGAAACCATTTTTTTGCTTACGAGATTAGATATGCACAATATTTTCAATTTTAGTTATGTGTTACTAGATTGATATTATGTATGAAGATTAATAATCTAATTTATGGTACATCATTGTTTAAAAAATGGTCATAGCTGAAGTAATGTAAACTATATCAACACGTGTATCCCACGTAGGGATTTCCCACACATGAAAGATAATGATAATGGTGCTGGATCTGTGAATAGAGATTAAAAACATATAACTATATAGGGACAGTTGACTTAGGATATAAATAATAACATTAACTATATGGATCATCCTGATCCACAATGTTGTCTAACAATTTTATACTACATTAATTGATTTATATAAGTTCATCATAAAATTTCCCATGAGAGGGATAAGGGATAATGAGCAAGAATAATCGATCGTAACTTCTGAGGATGATGTTCTTAATGACATGGTGGTAGGTAATTTATTCATTTACTCACACTTAGACAATGCATTATTTTAATTTGTACTATCATATTATTTTATATCATCCCAATTTTCACATAAATTTATACATTTACCTTTTTATAGTGGATTTTCATTTACAACTCTTTCGAGATGTCTCAATGATTCCAAGATGTGTAGGATAGTTCCCTCTTTGACACTTAAATGTGCCTTAGTTTCTGATCATTACATCATAACTATTATTGAATTTTATATAATCATTAAAATAGGATCTCTTTCAAAATATTATGTGAAAACCTAATGCCACAAGAATGAAATTAATATTAGTGATGAAGATGCAGAATCCCTTATCTTTCAAAATGAAACCTCATCATTTGAGTCATATTTGGATCCACCACTAACAGATCTTCTAAATGAAATTATTGGGGAGGAATATAAAATTTCAATGAGGGGTAACATAAGAAATATTAAATTTGGAGGATTTACTTATTATATATTATATATTGTTGTATTTTTAAATGATATACATGGAAATCCTCTAAAATGGTGATTTGAGTTTTCTATTCATTTAATCCCTGATGCAAGGCCAATATAAAATTTTCCTTATTGAGTGACCACTGTGGAATTACTGGATCTAAAGAAACTATGAGAGGATTTGATTAACTATTGATTTCATCCTAGTGTTTCAACATGGGGAACCTTTATTCTCTTTGTCAATAATAAATATAGATCCATGAGACTATGAAATGACTATAGGTATATCAATTCTTTTAAAATAAATAACAAGTATCATTTTCCTAATATTGTTGATTTATTTGGTAAACACCTATAAGATTAATATTTTTAAAAGAGTGATATTTATTATTGGATACCACCAGTTGTGACTAATGAAGGACGATATTATGAATACATACTATCAAACTAGGTTTGTACCGTGAGAGATTAAAGTAATGAAATATTTAATGACTAATGAACTATTAGTTTTTATGGATCCAATGGAAAATGTGTAGATGGACTATCTTGAGATTTTTTTTCTTATTTAATTATTATATCCTGACATACACAAAAAAAATATGAGGTCCATCAGAACAACTTATGGATTGTTCTGGAGTCTCTTAGAAGAAAACATTTATATTGGATGTATAGAAGGTGTGAATTATGGATTCAAATAGTTCTTTTATTGGATATGTTTTGAGTAAGAATGTAATCTCATTTGGTCCTATGATGAAATAGGTTGTCCCAGAATATCCTACAACAACTAACAGAACAATGGTACATATTTTCATTGGTTTTGTAGGATTCTATTGGCATTTATTTCCAAATGTTTCATGATTATCTAAACCATTCTAAAATCTTACTCAAAAATGGGTGATGTTCATCTAGAGAAAAGAATGTGAATAATGTTTTGACAAATTGAAGAGGATATTAGTGAAATATCTTATCTGGACTCAACCATCAATAAATGGTGGATTTTTATTTTTATCGATGAATCAAAGAATGAACATGGTTGTTTACTTATAAAAAATGATTAATTTGTTGTCTATGGATCATGGTAGTTAAAAATTCAGTTACATAATAATCCTACTCATGATATTGAGTTTTCAAATGTAATCTTATCTATGAAGATATGAAGAAAATATATCTATGGAGAATGATGTGTAATATATGTGGATCATAAGTTCTTGAAAAATATATCATCATAGAAGGAACTCAACATGAGGAAATGGTGATACTCTGTGCTACTCAATGATTATGATTTTTCAATACACCACCACCAAGTAAAGGAGAATAATGTGTAGATACCTTAAGCAGGAAATATCATCATGTTGTGAACCATATTTTGATTAATGTGAGTCCAATGTATATGAATCTATAGATTTTGGATATGGGAGTTATCAATGAAAGATAAACATCATTACCTTTTCAATTAGTTGTAAAAACATATTTTCTGGAAGGGATTAAATGTTCTCAGTATGATGATGGGAATCATCCAAAGAAAATTAATGTTGGGAATGATGAGATGTTGGAATAAATCATGTATGAAAGTAAAATTATAAATTTTGGGTAGAGGATATGTATACCCTCTGTATCAGAACAAAAAATAGATTTACATGATTATTACCATATCAAGAATTTATCTACACACCTAGTTCGCATTATGATATATAAAGATTTCAAGGAACATTCCAGATGGTCTAATATGAAGCATGAAATATCTGGTTATGTATTCATATGTTTATTCTTCCAACAGGTGAAGGTAGTTGACAACATCCAATAGGTGTCATGAAATATCTTCCTATTCATATAAGTATTTTGGATGACATCATAATGGATATTGTCAATGTATTTCCAAAAACAACAAGAAATAATGATGCAGTATGGGGAATTTTTTATCAACATAACCATTGTGCACATTTGAACTAAATAACGAAGGTTTTTCCACCAGAGAATCATATATGTCTCAATGTTAATGAAGCGGTAAGACATAATGGAGAACCTATGTCAATTTTGTTCCATCATGATCCAAAATTAACATTGATTTAATTGAAAAGTCTTCAACAAGATTATGATATTATACTTTAGTTGAGTATTACATATCACCCTCCAAGTTATGGGTTGTTTGAAATAACCATTCAAAAAACAAAATTTATGTTGAGATCACGATCACTTTAAATTAAACATAATTTGAATATATATTTACCCTTAATAGAGTTTTCCTAAAACACCATTTTCCATTCATGTATTCAAATGGTACCATATTAATAATTGTATGGAATGAGATGTCATACACTAACATGTGGGGATAAAGTTGGTGAAAGGAATCTTGTAGGCCCAGAACATGTGGACGAAACAACAGAAAATGTATGGACTATAAAAACCCATATCTATTCATCAAAAAATAGTCAAAATATAAATTCTGATAATCAATGATGGATTTGGAACATCATGTGGGATATCATGTTTTCCTAAATGTATCTCCATTTAAGGGTGATGTAATATTTGAAATAAAATGAAAAATAATTTTGAATAAAATTTTTATTTCCATATCCTTAAGAAATTTTGATTTGTGGCTTATCGTTTGGAAATGCCATCCAGGATTTCCAATGTTCACGAAGTACTCATAATCTTTTTGTTAAGAAAGTACACACCATAGGAAATGTAAGTATATTTATTTTTTTGTATTGCATTATATTAATGTTGATGGAAATATGTCTAAATGAATTTTACAACAATTACATGTAACTAAATTGTAATAAGAAAAAATCACCATAGTTTTTGTTCATAGATTCCCAAAAATTCCTATTAGACATAATGGTATTTGGGTTGTAGTTGCATTTATTATGAATTCTTAACAATTAATTTCTATTATAGAATATTATTATCTTGACACTAATTCAATAATATATATTATTTAGGTGGTAAGTTTTCATGGAGTACTAAATGTTTTTATATCATAGTGAGGTTTTAGGTTTACCTTATTGTTTTCAAAAAGTGCTTAGTACTTTGTGGATACAGAGAGGAATTTATATACGTATAAACATCCCTATAAAGATGGTCATTCTCATAGGACTATTCAAATTATATATGATATTTTGAGAAGCTTTTATTATTATTTAATGGTGGTTGGTGTAAAAACATTCATGTTTTTTATTTCTATTATAATAATTGTTTTAACTTATGTATTATGATAGATCCCTATAAACCCCTCTATAGAATTGATTGTAAAACTCTAATGTCTTGGGATGCTGTTAATGAATGAAATCTATTAATACTTGAGTATAAAAATGTAATTGAATAGATAGTTGTATCCACTATGTATCACATCAAGGAACCTCAATGTCGATAGAATAATTATAATAAAAATTATCATCAGAATCTAGAATTCCATGTTTGTGAGAAGGAATTACAAAGAATTTAACCATTTATGGAGGTCATGATATTCATAAAGAATGTATATCCTAGACACATGTATATTTGAACCGTCAAAAATCATCATTGCTTTTGGAAGATACCTAATTTCATGGAACCTCAAAAGAACATATCTCTTGTTCATGATGTATTCCAAAGATCTCTTCTATGGATACTTCTAAAATCATGGAATATACAGAAAAGATAAAATAGAACATGAATACACAACTAGTTACTATTTTCTAGAAGAATAAAAACTTCAGAGAAGCTACATGGGATCTTTTTTATGTGATTAAATAAGGATATCAACAATTTTTGTTACATAGTTGTAATATTTTAATTGTTAAATGGATTTTATGGATTGAATAATTTAACATGGCTAGATTTTATGATATATTTATTTTTAAATAAATTTGTTTTTTTATAACAAGCGATATATGAATCCTGTAGACCAAATAAAAAAATAAAAACCAAAAAAAGAAGTTAAATTACATATATGAATAATAATAACCATTTTTTTGAAATGTATGATATTTGTTTATAAAAATAGAATATATTGATGAATATGTACTCATTTATTACTATTGTTTTTATTTTCAATAAAAAAACATTCTCAAAAATTGATATTCTTTTTCTAAGATAATATAATTATTAATATCATCTAAATTTATAAAACATATATGGGAAAATAGAAATAAATCTCTATCTAAAATTGTAAAAGTTATCATTGAGTGATTTTTGTTAGTTTTTAGAAATGAATAATTCTTAAATTAATAGTGAAAAATATTATTTTTTTCAAAATTCTATTTTTTATGTCATGAATTTAAAATGGTATAATTTCATTGAAATTATATTCAAAATGATAAATTTTCATTTTTGTTTTTATAATACAGTAATGATAATTTGAATTAATTTTATAATTATTTTGATATAAAATCATTTTATACAAAAGAATACATTTTTTTGGTAAACTGTTTTTGATAGTGTTTTATGAATCTAATTTAATATTACATTCTACAACTAATGTTGATTTAATTTGAGAAAATAGATTCAAAATTTGAATTATAATTTATTAATTTTTAATGATACTAGTTTTATATTTAGTCAAAATTAATAGTATTATGATTTTAAACATTCACCACGGTTAAGGTTAAAATTAGTTTACTAGGGGATAAAAAAATATAATGTTTAAAATGACCCTAGAACATATTCAAATTTCATAAATTGGTGATATTACATCCATATTCATATTTTATAGAATATTTATTTATTTAGAAACATTTTTCATGATTATATTTTTGTTATATTTTTATCATTTAAGAATTCAATGTACTTCCACTCTGACACCTATAAAAGGACACATATCATTTCCCTTAATAACACCTCAATGAACATTCTCAAATGACCAATGCATACCCAAAAGTTTTATAAAAATAACTATACATGAATTATTTTTCATGGTATTCTTAAATGACCATTACAGTTCTTCTAATGAAATTATCTAATGGAGGCTAGGCGAAGGAGATGAAATCATCTTACCCAACCTTTTTCAATTACATTCTTCTTATACCTCTTAAAAATATATGGTATTAATCAATAAATATTATATTATATATCCTTATTAATATAAAATATATTTTTTAATTATGGAACAACCATTATCCACCCGCTTCCCATCTATTATTGAATGGAAATTATAACTCATACGTTCATGTGGACTACCACTTCCAAATAGAGAAAAATCTATTTTCCACCACCATATTTGAGGGATGGTAATAATGATGGTTTTAATTTATATATGTAATTTTTAATATTGAATTATTTTTTATAATTATGAAATCATATATAACTTCTTACCTTACAATCAATTGGAAAAAATTATTGTTGCACATGTGTATATGTATACTACCACATCCATGAAGTGATGTAATTTGTTTTTCATTTATGTTTTACATGGATTGTATTAATGAATTAATGAATTATCATATATGATATATATAATAAAATACTTATTCAATAAATTTTAGTTATTAATTTCCTTTATTTTCTTCCATGTTCTTAAAACAAAAAATGAACTTTCATGTCTACGTATGGTATACCATCTCCAGGAATAGTGTAAAGCTTATTTATATCTCAAAATTTTATGGATTACTATATTTATAAATAAAATTATTATATATTATATTTATATCATGAAATTAATTATAGAGATTATTTCACCATTTTCAATTTTAAACCAAAAGACAACCAAGCAAAAACAACTATGGAAAAAAATAGTTGACACCCAGAAAAAACAATTTTAATAAAGAAATGTATATAAGTTGTTGTTGAAATAATATAAGTTAATAAGATATGATATAATAGGTATCTATATTACTATGTTATAAATGTATGAAAACTAATTTATTATATTGGATTTTAAAATCATTCTGAATAAATATCAACACGTGTTATGGGATTTATTTTACAATGTCATCATTTTATTGGATAATTTATAATTATGTTTCTAGTGAATAAATTTATAAAATCACTCTCCATAAACTCAAAAAATTATCTTCTCCTTTTTTTATAGAAAATATAGGTTTTCCATTAAGTAAAAATTATTTATATACTTAATATACCAAAGAAAATATTTTTATGGAAAACTATCATTATTTCATTCTTTGTTAGAAAATAATTTTTAATCCATATCATGGATTTCTATAAAATTAAATCAGTATTTATATTAATATCATAATATTAATTTTGAAATAAATTATTATCCATGATTGATATTTTACAACAAAAAATTAAATTTAATATCCTTGTTTTTTTCGGAACGAGGTAGTTTTTTAATTAAAAAAATGCGTTAAATGGATGTATTCTTCTAAATAATATTACTTGAATGGAATTTTCTACCTTCAATATTGATCAATGAATTTAGGCATATTTCACAATTTATGAATGTTAATTTCCAAATGTTATTTTCTAATTTTTTTTATTTATAAATAATTGAGGTCAATGTGAAATGAATATTTTCCAAAAGGAATGTTCCAAGTGATCTTTTTAAGGAATATTTCGTCTAATATGACACCATTATATGTTAATTATTAATTAATGAGTATATTATCGATTGATACCATACCTATAATTTTTATAATGTTTTTTGAGAATGGTAAGATGTATTTTATAATATCCATTTATTTTCTGTTGGTTTTATGATAATCCATATCATTATTTCACACTAATTCATGAATTAATAATTAATATAGCACATAACACAACCCCATGAAAACATGATGTATAGTGTATATGGTGATGAGTTAAATTACATAACATCTTAAAACATGAAAAACATCTTCATTATTGAAATCTCCATCATCATGCCCGTACTAAAATAAGCATGGGATAATCATTGGACCCACATATAAATGGGGTGTTCTATAAATTCCAATAAGTTATTAATCATTATATAACATGAATAAGGTAATTCAATTTATATAATAACACATAAATGTGGAATAATATGGTTGAGAATCATAACCATGAATAATAAGGCATGATATAACATTATAATTTTAAAGGCAATATGGTGGATGTGGCAACAACATAATAAAACATCAAAAACATATGTCAAGGATAACTAACAGAGATTAAAGATGAAAAAGGACCTTTTATGGATTATGTTCAATTTTTAATCTCATTAATGAAATTTGCTAATACAAAAACACTACCCAATGCATTGAAGTTCTTTATAATTCTAGGCACACCCCTCACATTCATTTCAATATCATTCCCAACTGTTCTACATAGATCATACAAAACATAAACAATTTTAATTAAATTTTATTCCATTATCATATTGTATCGAATAAAAACATGTAAATCCTCAGTAAAAAAATATAAATGCATTATGGTGAACCCCCTTGATAGGAATTGGTTATGGAAAATCACTACTGATTTGTTGTCATAAAATCTCATAGTGTAATATTCATAGCATAACAGGGACACATAAATAATCAGGGTAATAATTAATGACTGTGAAAGGTGTATCGCATCATTTATATACCATATTTTCATAATCGGGAAGGTTAAAAAAATGAACACCATCATTTGGAATTGAAAATTGAAGGTAATAAATGAAGAAGCATCATGAATAAAGGGGAGAAAGAGAGTGTCCATGACCTTGTCACTGAGAATAGAAATTTTTGGGAGGGGCTTCATGATAGATTTTTGGGAACTTTTGGTGGACTATAGAGATTTGTAGGAAAAGTTTGGATGTGATACATGAATTGTTTGTTAAGGTGAGTGGTATATATGGTGGGTTTATGTTGGAAATGTGTGGGAAATTCCTTATAAATTCTCTAACATAGGTTTTAGAATCTATATAAAAAACAAAACCACAAACCCTATGATGGTATCCTTTCCATAATATCAACCAATTTTGGTTTCTTTTAATTTTATTATATGTCCATGTGATTAAATTATTAAAATAACATATTTCAGGACGTGGATGTTAGTTATATTATTAAATAAATTATTTAAAAATTATAAAATATATTATTGGTTATAGCGGATTCATAAATTCATTAAAATTTAAATAAAATCAAAAATCAATTTATTTTATCTTTAAAACTTTTTTTATTTCATGGATACCATTTATATGATTTGTGACATAACTTTTAGTCCATTATAATGTCATAATACACAACTTATACTTATACAATATTTAATTTTCTCTGGAAAATTCAATTGTCTTAGAAAATTGTAGAAAATTTACTATTGGATCATTTTGACATTTTGATTCCCAAAATAATATTAATTTTATCCAAATAACATTCTACAAATTCTAATTTTCTATTTTTAAAATTATAATCAATAGTTTTTTATAATTGATCGATATTTTAAAAATAACAATTTTTGATTTCATATAAAAATTAAATTAAACATCCTAAAAATTAAATTATAACAATTTTTTAATAAATAATATTTAATAATAATAAATTATTAAATAAATTATCACATAAATCCATTAATTCATAAACATAAACATCTTAATTGAATTAGAATAATAACTACAAATTATTTCTTTTGATTTTTACTGAATAAAAATGAAAATAGTTTCTAAAGTAATGATAAGAATGAAATATGAACATTATTATATTGAAAATACAATATAAATATTATTATAGTTATGGTATTTATACATATAATTTTAATACACCCGAAAATTCCCTATGTGTATGGTGCATGATAGTGGGACTATCACAGGGTTGTTCGAAAAAAATGGTTCGGGCGGTGACCACAATGAGATTGAATTTCTCCTGTAAATAGTTTTAAACATGCTTAAGTTATTTTTTCCTAGCATGGTCTTGGTTATAAGAAAAAATCAGATAAGTTATCTCCCTAATAAGCTCTCATAAATGGGTTTCATATAGTATGATCCTACCTGATGAGGACATCAATTCCATTGTTTGTGTCAAATTTATTTTTTTAAAACCCTATATTTATATAAAACATATGATCAATATTTAATGATGATATTTTCAATGGTAATGGTGGTAAATTTTATTTCAAATCCAAAGGGATAGAAAAAATATTAATTTCAATGTGTTTTAAATACCTACATAACATAATAAGTCATTTAATTATAACATATGGTGAAATTTATTTATAATAGTTTAGGTCGTTATAGGTTATTCTATGAGAAATGGTGAAATATTAGTGAATATTATTTCTTTTAATGGTTTATGATGTGATGACTGTTTTATGTTCTTGGGGAGCACATATGTAAGATTTTCATAATTCTATTTATGGGACTGTAATTATATAGACCTCCAATTCATTGGGTAAATGGTGAATATCTCAGGAGATAATAAGGATTGGAATGAGGAGTGAACCTCGTTCAGTAAGGGTCTCTATCCACTATGATGGTCTTTTGAGTGAACATTTAAAATGGTTATTATATAATGGTGATTGGACCTAATCTACTGTGATAGTCATATTAGTGAACCTTGACTATGGTAATGATAGAATGGGGAGTGAATAGAATACAAAATGATAGTGTATAGAGTTAAAATTTAATATATATATATATATATATATATATATGATGGAATGATGATTGAACCCAATCCATTATAAGAGTTTTTGTTTTGAGACTTGACTACTATAAAAATGATTTTTAATGGTTATGTGTTTGATAAAAAGATATGTCATATTCTACTGTAATTGAACTATGTTTCATGTTGAATGATTCTATTATGATTCATGTCTTATGAATTTCAATGATTTAATCCTTGAATAAATTTTATGTTATATGATTTATTGGGGTAGTATTCAAATGTTAAACTCATGATAACTTATTCTTATATTCATGTCATGTTTATTTTATAACTAATATATACATTCCTATCCTTTACAATGAATATGGTCTCACCCTTTCATATATGTCCTTTCCACCAAGTTATGATGAAATGTAATATGTATTCCAAAAAAAATATGGGTGGTAGTTAGGAAGATTAGAGTGGAATATGATGTCGATATCTTATGAATATTTTTTATGTATCAGTGTTTAAAATGACACTAAACCTATATGATAATATTATGGACAATAATGATGTATATTGAATATTCTCTTTATAATATATAATACCTGTAACTATAAAATAAGTTTTTCTATATCTAGGATATCCTTATTCTCCATAGTTGGAGATAATATTGAAAAACCACATAGATATGCCACCACCAGCACATGCCTCTGAACAGAAGCCAGATTGCAAGGAACATCTTCATCATGGACATTCTATGTAATCCTATGAGAATATCACAATTGTGGAATGATGATAAAACCATGTTATGACATGGTAACTGAGAATATCATTGGAGTTGAATAAATAAGGTCATTGAAATCACATCTCATTCCTTCATGATGCACATACCAATGTTTTCTTGGAAACCATTTCATACATGTACTGATTCACCAAAAATGTTGTTATACTATTCGTGAAAGGATATGTTGGACACCATTTCGTCATTGAGTTCCATGTCCTAGGAGATTATTTCATGACACATTAATATATTTTCTATTGTTACCAATGAATACTTCATTGCATGACTATCTCCAATATCTAATCTGTGGATAGCCTATTCTATGATACATCTATGTCAAGAACTGGCCCACCATGGCCCTCCATGATAGTTTAAAGTCATGTGTGACAAAATAAATACTCCTTCAATATGACATGGTTTGGATAAAAATGTTTATTTGGTTTATTAAATATATGGGAGGACTGAGAATATGTTATTTTTATGTAGGCACATATCTCTAACAGCAATATAACATGGAATGAAAAAAAATTAAAACTAATCCCCATAATGAGTGGATATAACAGATCCCTATCACCAATATCTAACTGTTTGATAGCCTATACTAAACTACACCTACATCTAGTCCTAATTATACTCCCTCTAAATGCATAAATTATTCCTAATAAATGATACATTTTGGTAGTGACCATGAATGGGTGAGTATAAAATACTTAATATGAAACCCCAAAACCTAAAATCACAATGAATCACAGAATGAATCAGGTTGATATCACAAAGGAAATCTGATCAGATTGTGATATAATAATAATAAAACATATAAATTATCCTGATATACACTCATTGTAAATGTATATTCATACATTCAATACAATCCTAATATTATACTCAAGTATCCACCGTAACACTCATCTAATGTAACTAACTATTTGGGTCAACCTAACTCTAATGGTGCTAATCTGAGAGGTCTTTCTTGATATGTGTACACATAAAGAGGTACACACTAGACATTAGAATATATAGATATAGAGATATGGGATCACACCTTGGGACAAGGTGGGATACATCACCCTACCTAAAATAATATTCATGTATTGGGATCATGAGTCTTGGATGCCAGTAAAGGGAAAGCAAGTAAAATCTAGGGAAGTGTGTTAAATGAAAACATGACATCCCACATTGAGGGACACTAGACACTATCCATAACTAAACATTTGATGGGAACAATCATCAAATATATAGGGTAGGATGAATAAAAAAACCTATATGGGGAGGACTAAGGTAATGAGAAATATATATACTCATCTAGACTGAGGAGAGTAGTGGATGAAACATAATTTTGAAGGGAAAAACATAATGTATATCAAATATATAGAGTGTTCTACTATGTTTTGGGCCTGGAAGATTCCTTCCTCAAACACATGTCCTCCAACCTATGCTCATGTACTGTGGTCTTCTTATATAAACCAACCATGTCTATGTATGCTATTTCGTATTTAATACTCTGGCTATTATCAAACTACTAGAATGGGGGCCTTTTCCCACACATCAATACCCACATTTTAAAAAAATGTTGGGGATATGAGTTTTTTTATTATCTACACCCATGGTTTTATGAAAACTGTGGGTATTCAATCCCCAATTTCACTGCACCATCAGGCTTCTCCTCCATCACTCTTCCATCATGATCCTCCCCTTTAGGCTTCCATCACACTCCTCTGATTCACTCTTCCATCATGCACCCCAACATGAATACTTGCCTCCCCAACCATGACCTTCAGGCCTCCGCCTATACATAAAACTCCTATCCTTCACCTCCACATTGACCTCCCGGCCACTGCCTCCCAACCTCTACCTCCATCTCAAACTCTCGGCCTCCACCTCCGCCTCAACGTCCCTTTGTTTATCTCCACCACAACGTCAACCTCCCAACCCCCGCCTCTCAGCCCTCGCCAATCCCTTGACCTCCTGGCCTCCACCTCCATCTCGGCCTTCAAGGTTTGTTTTGGGTTTTGGTTATTGTTTTCTAAAATTTATATATTTACCTCCAACGACAATCTTCTATATGTTGTGGAAACTTATATGGGGTATAATAAGCTAGTATATGGTTTATATAACAATTTATTGGTGTTTTCCTTGGATAATTGTTTATATGGAACATAGATAATAATTTCATATTTATGTTTTTGTAGGTGGCCCGATTACCTCAATTAGAATGGTATGCTTACCTATACACTCACATTTTTGTAATGTGTACATAGTGGCCATACCAGGTGTTGCTGGATTCCCTACTATAATATCGGGTAAAATATTATATATTGATACATGTTAGTAAGTGATACTAGAAATAAATTGTTGATTAAGTATTTTTATATTTAATTGTGATTTCTTTTTTGCATACGGTCTTACACAATATGTCTCACTTTTGGAAATTTTGAGTTGACGATGATTGTATTGTAGGTTTGTGAGTCAAAAAAATTATTCATGCATTCTTTTAAATGGGGTTAATGGTAACAAGTATGTTAATAAAATGATTCAACAATTATAAGGATAAGTCGTCCAACCCAACATTCTACAATGTAGGTTTATACTCAATTTATCAGTGACATTTAATTTATAGTGTCCAGATCTCAAATTGTACATGTTCTCAATACATCACAGAATAAGTTTTCGATTGAGTGTTTACTCATGTCTAGAGTGAATCATTTCTTAATTATCTTTGATTCCTATTAAACCACTATAAGAAATGTATGCAAAAAAATTATTATATCTGTTGGCATGTATTTTTGACAACATGATGTAATTTATTTTCTCACATGCATACTGAAATGTTATAGGGAGGCTCATTATTAATAAATTTTTTCATCATTTGTGATTCTTATGCAACCTTTGGTAATAAAATTTTTTATTCTATTTTTTCTGTAATGATTTATGAAATTGGAATTTATGTTTTTAAATAGAATTCTAAGTGTTTCTGATTTTATTGATTTATTTTTTTAACTAGACATGTATTTCTACATTGTGATGAGGAGACATGGTACAAGTAAAAAATAAAGAAACAGGATCAGGTATAGTTTGCATAGTTACAACACTTGTAGGTGTAATTGGTTCCATAGATGGTATATGCCTCAAAGGAGTGTAGAAAACCAAATTCATACATGTAGAAGAAAGTGGAACAAATGTACATTCTCTAGGTTCTATACATTATTCTGGATATAGAGATTTAGAAATATGTATAATTGATTCCATATAAAAATTATACAGTAAATTTATGTAGCATTTATGATTTCTAGATATTAGGAAAATAAAGCATAAAATCATCCCCAGAAGTTATTGACATAGATTCATGATTTACTTCAATTTTCCACCATTATTATTGTCACGATTGTCGACTATATCAATCAATGACGCATTTCTTCTTAAATAAGGATTTCTATATGTGTTCCTGGTATCCAAGAAATTACCCATAAGATCTCTCATGAAATCATGATTTATCACTGCTGTTATAAATGATGATAATATTCTCTTATTATACAGTAGTGATAGCGTCTTCTAACATCCAAAATATTAGATTCTTTTAATTCCCTACATGTTATTAATCATCGAATGAATGGATATAAGGAGGGTGGTTTCCCATTTATTTAGACCTAGAATGTTGATAGATTTCACTTAACATAGATCTTCTTTACTTACAACATTATCATTTTGATAATCTGTAATCCTCTATTATAGAGTGCGTCATCATTTATCTTTGTATACAACCTGATGTTCTCACGATTCAATATAGGTTTATTCTCTGGGACCTCTTTCATTGAATGTGAAACAATGTAAAATGAAACCTTATATACTAGTTTATTTTTATATTTCATTTTTCATGGTAGGAATGTCATAAAATCCTTTGAAACAAGAGAATTTACCTTCCATCCCCCCCCCCCCACCTTCTCCTCTGCCTCCACCCACGCCTATTCCCCCACCCCCAACTCCACCACCGCCTCTCCCTACTCCTCCACTTACACCTCTGCGACTGCCCCCACCTCGCCTCCTCCCAGCCTATGCCTCCGGACAACAAAATGTATTTCTATTCTCCTCAAATCTTTTGTAATTAATTTCTTTTAATACATGATAAATAATTAAATATTTTTAGGTGAATCCCACTAAATCATGATGTAATTCTTCTTGGATCTAGGGGATATCTATTCTATAGTATAAAGGAGGATGGGGTGAGTATGATGAAAACCATTTTTCTATATTTTCATGGAAGGTGACAAACATATGTTGTGTAAAAGGGTTTTCTAGATTTTAGGGTGAAATTTTGCGATACACTATTGTTGTTATTTGGTACTTTAAAGATAGACCATTATGTGGTCATATCCCTAAAATCTCCCAATGTTTTCCATTCACAAGGGATAAAAAACATATTCTTTACTAAGACAATCAGTGTTTTATGAAATAAACATTTTGAAAATAAAAGAACCATTTAAATTGATCCGTTATTCATCCAAACCCAAATGTAAATCATTTCACAACTCATCCCTTAGGCCCTTACATTACATGGATTTTTTAAAACATCACCAAATGTAATTTCAAAATAGAAACAACTTCTTTGAAAACCAAAAAGAGTGAGGATATTACTTGGTTCATCTAAACAAGGCTTCACCGATGTTTTTTCAATGAGTTGAAATACTTTACATTCATATTATATTGATATAAGTATCGATCTTGATCAGTTCATGCTATTAGACAATGTATTTATAAAGAATATGGATTTTTGACTCCCCACCCAAGGGGAAATCTCTCTTATTCTCATTCATGCACTTGCACCGGGAAGGTTTTTATTAGTTTATGAACTAGTGGGTGTCATCAAAAAGTTATTGACATGAAGTTCTATTTTGTATTAGAATAATTTACTAATTCACCTTACATTCATGATTCAATAATAGATTCTCTATTATGATTCACATTGATGCGGTTTCAATCTTCAAATGTTGGATTTGAAAAATTCCTTGTAACGGGTTCTGTATGTGACTTCTAAATATAAATGAGAATGACCTCTTGATATAAGGTCTTTTTATTTAACTTTTAAATGAATAAAATTTCTACAATACCTCATCTAGATTAAGATTCTTCAACACCATAATAATCCTTTTTACTTGATTTATTCAACAATAGGATATTTCAATTGTTCATCTACATGTTTAGGTCTCTTCCCCTAATGAAGTGGATATAGAAATAGAACATTCCTATCCTTCATGGATCTTTTATCCTATAAGAAAAATAAATATGAATAGTTTCTCTCTTTTTTCATATCTAAAAAATGGATATGACAATATTTCATCCTTATATTTAACTCCCAATATTTTTTGTGAAGATTTATGATGCTCATCAAAACTCAAACCCTATCATCAATGGTTGGGATAAATAGTCCTTCCTCTAATACTCTAGGATTAATCCATGTGTCCAAGTCATTATGAGTTTTCAAAACAAAACTTTTTAAGTTGATTCAAACCATTGATTCTCAATCCATTTCTTAGAATCTTTAAATTCAAAGAAAATATACTAGATATTCAAGAAAATGACTCATCACGGTATTAAATTCCTCAATAATGTGTGATCCACTATGAATTCAGCCAAATTTCTGGACGAAAAACCTCTATTGTTACATGGAAATTGAATCAATCCAATATCTAAAAATTTTGGATGAATCGTATGGGATCAACATGGAGAAAAGAGGGGGATAATAGGGAAAATGAAACTCTAATTGGTGAAGGAGCATATGAGATTAAAATTGGTATCTGTCCATGAGGTACCCCTTGGATTTTTTTCATCATGAATGATGTTTCAGAACAAACAATGTTTTCAAAAGTATCTTCAAGGTATCTTCCTAACCCCTTCAAAATTCAAAATTCAATGAAATATATGAAGTTTAAAAAAACCTGTTTTATGAGGGAAAAGATTTGGGGTGTTACTACTTCCATGTTATATAGTGTCTTGTTTCTGAGCTATATCTTCGAGCATCATTGAGACTCATAGAAAATAAAATATGGCCACTGCACCTGCATATATAATTCATACTGCCATATCTTCTTTGAGATCCACTTATGTTACCATTTAAAGAATACCAAAGGAAATATCTTTTATTGAATATTCTTCCCACTGGAATCCGTAATTGGTACCAGCTATTCCTCAAATAGTATGGATACAACATTACATACACAACATTAATCCCATTTCATGGATCATGATGGTATCTTCTATGATAATATACATGATTTAAATCACTAATCATCTAAAAATTATGTGTATGTTTTAACAATATTGTCACTATACTGATTTACCCCACATTCATAGACTACCCCATAAATCTGGTCACTAATAGCCCCAACCTCCATATCTACATTTGTGTCAATTGTGTAAACACTCATAGAAATGCTTGGTCTGCCACCTGAATATCTAGAGGGAAGCATCACCAATCATCATATGACCTCCTAAATCTCTAAGAATGTTTCCAACTACTTCCTTATAAGAGATACATGCTCTAAGATCACTAATATGAAACTTTTCCAAATAACAAATGATTACCTCACCTCTTACCAAGAGAGAATTATTCTCCAAAACCTACCATATATATCCTCAAAGGGTTCTCTCCATGTTCATGATAGAATACTCAGACAACCCTTTTTTAAGAAATATGGAAGTGATCATGTGGGTTTAGATATAGAGAAACTTATGTGAGAAACTCTTATTGAATAGAGAAGATACTGTAGTATATGCTATTAAACCTGTATGTCAAACTATTAATACCCCAGCATCACAATATTTTGTAGTATTATAAATATATTGTAACTACACATTCCCTATTCTCAATTAGCCATCCTAACTCCCTTGATATGTATCACCCTACTAACATTGTTTCCCCTACACGCTTGCATCGCGTCCCCCAAAATGGCTAAAACAACCTGTGAAACGCCATACACCAATTGGTTATAGAACTTATAAACTCTCCCC
This sequence comes from Viscum album, assembly GCA_963277665.1. Lineage (NCBI taxonomy): Eukaryota > Viridiplantae > Streptophyta > Magnoliopsida > Santalales > Viscaceae > Viscum > Viscum album. The sequence goes on along the minus strand of OY728121.1, from coordinate 1,735,872,110 downwards.
TAAACCCTAAATAGAACTAGATATTATTCAACTATTCAACTATTGGGACTCCAAAAATACTTCTACAAGTAACTAATATTCATGATGGACAATCGACTAGGTGCCAATGGAAAATAAATCAAACATGACTAATCTTATTGCACTGGTAACAATTCACGTTCCTACCTCCTCGAGGTTGAATAAATTAATTAATACTCTGGATACACAATCTATTTCCCTTAATACCCATAATATGTTCCCTTTTCTTATAAAATTGTAACCATATATTTTCCCCACATTGATGATGCTATCAGTTTTTAGGGATTAATTAATGACCCCATAAAAGGATGACATGTGATAGAAATTTTCATGTACCAAAATAACATACACTATACAATCCTAAAAATTTCTATCATTGAATACCACATTTTCTGCTCATGCGGGTGAAGGTGGAAGGTGTTAGTGGAGGTGAAGGGGGTGTGGGGATGCACGGTGAGGGGGCAGGGGGAAGTTCTGGTGAAAAGGGTAGGGGGTACAAAGGATGGGGTTATCTAGGACATGGGGTCTCTATGAAAGGGTGGGGGGTCATGGAGGGTGGGGTGTCTAGGGGGGACGAGTGACCACGAGGGGGGGATCCAAGGGTGAAGGTCCACTGGTGGGCAGTGTGCAAGGGGTGCGGGGTGTGGGGGGGGGGGTAGTGTGTAGGGGTTTTGGGGGTGAAGGGGTAGGGAGGGGGTATTGGTGGGGAGTGGGAGGGAAATGGTGGTGCAGGTGGGGGTGTGGGATGTGGGGGTGCAGGTGGGGAGGGGGAACAATGAGGGGGGGGGGGGGTGGAGGTAGAGAGGGTAGTTGGGGTAAAGGGGTAAAGGGGTGTGGGGGTCCAGGGGGAGGGGTGTCTAGGTGGTCTCGAAGGGGGGGGGGGGGTTCCAATGGGCGATGTCTAGGAGGTAGGCTGTTTAGGGGCAGGGGCAGTGTGCATGTGGTGTGGGGTGAAGGGTGGGTGTAGGGGTCATAAGGGTAGTGTGTATAGTGGAGGGGATAACCAGGAAGGGGAGGGGTGTCCATGGGGATAGGGGTAGTGTGCTGGAGATGCAGGGTGAGGGGGTTTTCCAAGAGGGGTGCATGAGGGGTGAAGGGGGGAAGGAGGGATGTGTGAAGAGGTAAGGGTGGGGGGAGGGGTAAGGGGTTGTCGTGGAAGGTGGTGAAGGGGTGTAGTGTAACGCCCTGACCCCAGTTACCCAGAGTCGGTGCATTATTACATAACATTGGCATGATCACAAGAAAGATCAAATCTCGAAAGACCGATTGGTTTAGTAGCCTTGGAAACACTAGGTATATTCATAAGTTTTACATTACATCATAAAATGAAAAACTACTACAATAACATAATGTTTCCACAATCCACACTATTAACCCCTCATAAAATCCCTGCAGGTCATTCATAACTTACTTCTTCACATCCTGGGAAAAATAAAACATAGAAAAGGGGTGAGCTCAAATGCCCAGTAAGGATAACAATATAGCGGAAACTTTTATAAATAAGAATAAACATTTAAGGCAATGTATAACTAAAACAAAAGCCTTTTAAATATGAACTTTCAACATAGTATGGCATAAATAAAATGAAATAATGCCATTTACTTATTCACATGGATATTCTACAAATCGAATAATCACATGCAAAAATCAATAACCACTTTCATAATGCTGGAATGCATAATGCCGGACTATCATACCCACATAGCCAAGGCCTCAAGCCAAGACTACAAATAAGATTTTGTCAAGGCCTTGTGCCAAGACACTAGTTTGTCTCATGAGACCTACCGATGCATCGAGGAGCTATAGCGGGCTCCACCCATCACTTATTAAGTCCAATGCATTCCCATATGAAAAGGTTTAAACATAACATAAACATTCGTATTAAAACTAGCATACGAAATGTCAATACTTTCACCATAAACTATGAATGGTATAAATATAGCGCATCCACAGTCAAACATATCACAAAACCTTCAATACAATATAGAAGTTTTGTATCATAATAAATCAACTTCAAATAATCTTAAAATCCATCAAAGGATGTTGACATAGATGAAATCAAAATTCTTTTAAAAGAAATATCTCCTTTTATTTTTAAATCATTTAAGATCCATATAAAATAAAACATTTTATTTGAAAATATTCTTATAAGCTTGTAAGGGAAGCTTTGAAGATTTTATAACGGCGTAAAATAACCGCACCCGCCGTATAAGTTAAAAAAACATTCTTACCTCAATTCTGTCGAAAAGGTTAAAAAGGACCTTGTTTTGAAAACGACGGAAAGATTCCTTTATAAACCTCTTATAAAAAGTCAAACAAGGGTATAAATGACTTTAACCCATATTCATGTAAATAGTAAAAATGTTTTGAAATACATTTTTAAGAAACATGGATGTGGATGATAAAGATATCCCAGTAGATTATTACGTATAAACAACCTCGGATAATGAAGAGATTGTGAAATAACCCTTACCTTGTACTTGGCCTTTGTTGGGGTCGGTTAAGATCCTGTATAATGGTGAAATAATTGTTATTAAATTATAAAAGAATCATATACATTAATATGATATCATATATGATCTTTTAACATTGCTTTATTAATAATATCTTAGTATTATCGTCGTTTCAGGTGATAATCGATTCGTTCTTCTTAAATGTTTGGTTACGTAAAACATGTTTGTAATGGATAGATTAAATCTTATTCATAATCAGAATGATATTAACATTATTTTTAACTGTAAAATGAGAATAATACTTGAATGGATACGATGGAGGATGGATCTCACCGCGTTCGTGGAGACGGTAGTCCGTACGTACGCACGAACGCTACTTCCATTTAATTTTTATTTTAAAAGAATTGAATCCAAATGATACATAGGTATATTACTATTCCAGTATAATATAATATTATATATATGTTACTTAAGTTCATTAACACCATCCTTTATACGTTCCATGTGTGGTATGAACGATTCATATCATTTTAAGGGGGCGGTAGTCCGCACTTCCTCAAATGAAATTATCGTATATATATACAACATGAAACGAATAATGGTATGAAATAAAATGGAATTACAGAAGCTTATATATAAAATATATATCATTAATATCATATTTAATTATAGTTCCATCATAATGGCCACCATGAGAGGCGGTAAGATGTATTTGAACAATCGTCGTTTCGTGAGGCGTTAGTTTTCCATCCACAGAAACATTATGTTCATCATCCATTAGATGGAGTTGTGTGTATGTGTAGTTTGAATCCTTCTTATAACAACATCCTAGTATGTTGAGGATACTGGTGTTGTTACAAAATAAAGGAAATAAAAAGAGTTTGGGGGTTGGAGAAGCAAAATAAAGGAAAATAATTTAAGAGAAATTGTTACCTTTAATTTAGGTAACTCACTTTGGTTGGAACCAAAGGACTTATTGAAATGATTTCTGCCTAAGGGGAAGCCTCAAGTAGGAGGAGAGGGATGTGGGGAGCTTAGTTGGGCAGATTTTGGACGAGCCAAGTGGCTTGAGAGGTGTGAGGAATGAGTAGAAGTGGTCTCCTTTTATAAGGGAGAAGAGGGGCTCTTTAGGAAAGAGTGAAAGTATTACTTTATAATATAATTATATTCGGTTTATAATGGTCCTAAAATCATTGAGGTCGAAGATAAGATGACTAATATTCTAAATAACATCAACCAATAATAATTGGACAGGTTTTAGATAATATTTTTATCATTATAATCTTATTTATTTAAATGATTTATTAATGAGGTAAACATTGCATCATTATTGTGTCTTTAATAATTTAAATTATTTGATGTCTAAAAATTATAAATAAAATATCATTATGTAGAAAATCTTTTTATCTTTCTAATTAATATTTATAATCTAAAATCCAACATGTATAACCCTATGTAAAAATTGTTCTTCTAAAAGATGTAAGCTTATGCCATTTTTATTTTTATTTTAACTTTATTAATATAAAGTGTCCCTACCACATACAAGTGGCTCCAAGGGGTCCCCAAATTGACCCAAGGATGCTCATGGTCGGGTATGTGTCCACCAATAAGGTTAGGACACGTTTTAGGGTAATTTTGTATTATTATTATATTATTTTTTTAACCCTTATTTACCGGATTTACCCTTAACCATGGTAAATAAAATATTTACCACAATAATTATTCAAAATGTCTAAAAATAAAAGTTACCTATTTACACAATTTGGAAATCCTGATTCCAAATATGGAATCCATTTTTCTAAATTCAAAACACAGAAGTGGCAGAAATTAATTTAAAATTAATTCCCGCTGTCAAAACAAAAAACGTGTTTTTAAGAGGTAATAACTATCAAAAGATTGACACTTGTTTATGTTCGGTTTAATTGTAAAATTATGTCCAATGACCAACATTATATTAAATGGCAAAAATATATTCTAAATATACTTTAAAACCACTCAAATTCAAAATTTATCACTATTAATTATTTTGATTAAAAAAGTTGTTTTTAATTAAAATTTAGTAATTTTCACTATTCATCAAAATATAAAAGTTATCCGAAAAGTACCAAAATTTCACCCTAGGCTAATTTCAATATTTCGAATCCAAAAATGAAGTCCATTTTTTAATATAAAATATATATAATTTCAAAAAGTAGGTATTACTATTCATAACGGCTAGTTTGATTAGTTGTGGTGTGTGTTAGAACTCGAGGTTGCGTACAACACACGCTATCGCATTATTCGAAGGGAAACGTACCGTAGAAGCTTGGGGTGTTACATGTAGGGGGTACGTGAGGTGTCCAAGAGGGTAGGGAGGGGGCAGGGGTGTGGGGGTGTGGCGGGGGGGGGGGGGGGGGCTGTCCTGGAGGGGGTGGGGTTTTCCAGGGGTGCATGGGGTGTTGGAGTGTAGGGGGGTGCAAGGGGAGGGGCTATCTGGGGTGGGGGTGGTCCAGGGTGGGGGAGGGTTGTCCAGGGGGATGGGGGCGTGTGTAGGTGGTGTGGGATTGCAGTGATTAAATGGAGAGGGGGATGTCTTGGGGGAGTTTCTGTGGGGTGGGGGTGGGAGTGTGCATGTGGTAGGGTGGGGGCAGAGAGGGAGATATATATGGGGGGTGTGCATTTGTGTGTCAATGAGGGAATCAAGGGGGAGGGGGAGGGGAGTGTGGTGTAGAGGGAGGGGGATATCCAGGAGGGGTGTTTGGGGTGGGGGTGGGGGGGTGCAGTGTGCAGGTAGGGGGTGGGGCAGGGGAAGGGGGATATCTTGGAGGGAGGTCAGGGATGTGGATGAGGGTGGGAGTATATATAGGTGAAAGAGCTCAAAAAAGAGATTGGGTTCCTATTTTTTTGCTTCTTAGTGGCCTTTTATTTTCAATCACTTGTTGATTTTGATGACTTTTATTGATATATAGTATAGGGGTGTGTGCTATGCATAGATCCAGCGAAAAAACATATCTGATACAATTGATTTTCTTCAATGACATGCAATCGATGTTTACATGAATATAATCTTCAGGTGGTAATGGTTATTATATACCATATTTTTCAAGACATTAGTATGTTTTTGTTGTGTATTTAATCATATTTTCTTTGCGTACACCATGCTTACAGAATTAATGATTTTGATTTTACACCTGTGTGTGAAATATTTGAACTTTTAGACATTTTAATGTATCATAGTAGGATAGTTGATCTCTATGTATGCACTTTTAATCATGAACCTTTCAACCAAGATTGATATGCATGTTTTCACATATATGCATGCATGGGGGTGTCCAGGGGCATTCCATGGGATGTCTAGGGGAGGGGGTGTCCATTGGGTTCTAGGGGGTCCATTGGGGGTGTCCATGGGGATTCAAGGCGGGAGGGAGTGATCAAGGGGGGTTTTTAGGGGGAGGGGTGTCTGGGGTGTATAGGGGGGATTAGGGGTGTCTAGGGGGTCCAGTGGGGGAGTCCTTGGGGGTGTGTACACAGGTTATCCATGGGGGTGTCCATGGAGGTGTCTATGGGGGTGTCTAGTGGGAGGTGGTGTCGAGGGGGGTAAGGGTTGTCGGGGGGTGTCCAGGGAGGTTTCTGGGGTGGGTGTCCAGGGAGAAGGGGGTCTCTATGGGGGGGGGGAGTGCAGGGGTGTCCAATGGGGGGTGTCTGGGGGTTCTATGGGGGTCTCCAAGGGGGGAGTCTTGGGGGAGTGTGTGTCTAGGGGAGGGGGTTTCCAATAGGGTGGGGGTGTCTAGGGGGTCTAGAGGGGGTCTAGTGGTAGGGTGTCTCGGGGGTCTAGTGGGTGGTGTCTAGGAGGGTGTCTATGGTGGTGTCATGCGAGGTGTCCATAGGAGGTGTATTGGGGGCTAGGGGTGTCCAGTTGGTGTGTCCTGGGGGGTGTCTAGGTGGAGGGGGGTCCAAGCGGGGGTCCAGGGGGTCTATGGGGTTTATATCAGGAGGGGTGTATGGGGGGGTGCAATGGGGTTCTGTGAAGGGGGTGCACAAAGGGGATGGGGTGTGTTGGGGTGGGGTCTTGCTATGGGATTAGGGTGGGGCTGCGGGAGGAGTGGGGGTGTATTGGGGGTGTCTCTACAGGGGTGTCCAAGGGGGAGGTGGGAAGCTACCTGCCTTGGTTTGAACATTTCATTTTGGTTTTCAAGAGGAAGGTGAAACCAGGGTGGGATGCTTTTTTTCTGGGAAAACCATATATAACCACAATTCATTAAATCATGGGTATATATGTTGTTACGAAACTACTTATACCCATTGTTCATTGAACCGTGGTAATGTGTGTTGTGAAGAAAACTATCTATACACAATGTTTACTTAACCGTGCATATATTATTTATGTTGTAAAAATGTTTTCCCATGGTTTGGTAGACCGTGTGTAAGGATATATACCCACAGTTTACAAGAACATTGGGTAATATGAATTTTTAGTTGTCTATACACATAGTTTCTACAAGACCGTCGGTATAGGAAAATCTCGATTCCTCAAGATCCCACGGTTCATGAAGCTGTTGGTATATCCTATGCAACGGTTTCATGGGCTATACCCATGGTTTCAAACTATGGTTATAGGGAAATTTTCTAGTTGTGTCATGTAATCAGTTCTTTCTTATGTACCCATATGTATACACTAGGTCTCTAGCTTTTGTCCACACTGTTTCTGTCCTGTCAAAAGGCATATGATATTTGTTTATGTGCGTAAGGCCTATCCTCTAGAGAATGTGATCCATAATGGATTAAGTCATTCAATCTATATGTCGTGTCCATTGATATTTCTAAAAAATACATAATTCCTCATAGGTGATTGAATACACCACTACCACCAACAGTTCCACCACATAATTCACTGATGAAATTAGATATATGTTCATCAATTAGGGCAAATAATCGGGGGACAAATTTCTCCCACCCCACATTATGGGAATTGCATCACATCACAACACATCTGCTGAAATTACAAACCCCTTAAACAATGATCTGAGATCCAATCTAAATCTATAGTCATCGTCATAAATCAATGATCAAGCCTTGAATTGTGAATATAAACATTTGGTAATGATATATTACACCAATGATTAATTGAGAAATAAACTGTTTCATGGGATTATAGAACCCTTGGTAAAAAAGATCCTTGAAGATGAATTCAAAAATTATAATGACAAAAAGGCATGAAACACAATCATTTGTAATGAACAATGGACATTGTGTTGGATATCATTTGTAGGTTGAGAAAAAATTTGAAATAAACAAATAATGAAATATCAAATATATTCAATAAATTCTAAATTTTGGGATCATGATGAATCAATATTAAATCATCAATTGACCCAGGAATTGTTATTGTAATAGAATTGATTCATGTTTTACATTGGATAAACAATAAGGTAATTTAATCATAAAAAATACCATACCTTTAGAGTTTATCTATACAAATGAAGAATGATTCTCGTGTAATTTTTAATTGAATTATCCATGAACGCATTTTTCAATGGTGATACATGAGGTATATCAATTATAGATCAATGCTATTTTTTTGTCCTCCATAGATGTTGTCCATAATCCTCAAAAATCCCTAGGGTTATGAGGCTAAACATATGAGTTCGTATAATAGTGTTTTAATAAGTTGAGATTTATTAATTTCTATATAATAAAAATCATTATTTATTTAATTTAACCATTTATTATTCCTCCCATGAATGCATTTAAAAAAAATAACCACAAAAACAAATATTATCTATTTCCGTGGAAAAAAATATGTATTCTAGATTTAATGGATATAATTGTTTTCACATATTTGATATTGTTTAATAGATATTTCATTATTTTTATAAAAATATTTGTTCATGGTAAATTATTTTTAATATTTATTAATATATCCATATCGAATCCCTGTGGAGCCTAGATTTTTACACATACCTCACTCCATACTCCAAAAAATTAGCATTATCATATTTCATGGTTTTACAAGGAAAAAGTCTAGTGGATATATTTTTATCAACATATTCTATCTATATAGTTATATTAATTATGAGGAAAATGATATTTTATAATAAAAAAAATTAGATAAATCATTCAATCTGGTTAGAGTTTCCATGATCTATTGTTTGGATTCCCTCATATTACAGGACGTAAAATAATTTATCATGTTTAAAGATATTCAAATACATTGTTTCAGGGTTAAGGGTAATAGGGTATGTTCAAGGACCATGTTTATCAATTTTAGGAGAAAGCCAAAATGTACAATCAAATATTGGAATGATGGAGGTATATTATGATGTTTATGTGCTTAAATGTTTAAAATATGACAATATTACAAGATATTTTCCTCTGTTCGTACCAAGATAATTAGGCCACAATACTATGGGTTGTCAAGTTTATAATATAATTGAGGTTCTTTGAATATGTATAGTGGTGCTTAAAATATAGTAGGTTTTTATAGAGGTTTTAATTCATTTTAATTATTAGTATTAAATATCCATGTAATTTATAGGGAACATCTCATTGAAGAAAGGGTGTGGGTGGGACTGGATTTCTGAACATCTTATGATTGGGTGTAGACTTCTCTATTATCAGGTTCAATTTTTTTCATGAAGTGATTTTTATACCATTTTTTTAGATTTCATTTAAATGTATTTCACTCTTGAAATATTTTAAACATAGAATTTATATTGTACCAGGTTTTTTCTATTAGAATAAGTGGTTTCAACTATTCTTTTTCAAGAGTGTCCTATAGAGGAAGATGTGTTGTTATGGGAATATATTTGAAATACAGTACATGATAGGATGTTGATTTTTCCTAGATTATTAGGTTTGACATTTGGTTTATTTTTTAGTAAATTCATTTTGAACTAATTGCTAAGATAGTCTAGTATTGGCCTTCATGGACATCAACCACCTATTGTTTGTATATTATTTTGTAAGATATTTTTATAATATCGTATGTTTTGATATCACATTATATTATGTTATGTTTTTTATTTGTTAATTACATGTTTAATTTCTTGTTTTCAGGTTATTTCATATTTTATTTTATATATATATATATATTTCGTTGAATTGATTTGGTTGAAATTTAAATTGTTTTCATAATCATTACATATGTAATTTTTACAAATACATGAGATCCTTTACCTTTACAGAAACGTTTTCTTACACTTACATTTATTGAGTTCATAGGGCTATCCATTATCTATATTAGTTTTTACTGTTACATAATCATTGAAATGCATCGTTAACCTTTAGATATGAGTTGGTGACCCATTACGAACTACAATTCCGGAGGAGATACGTAAAAATTGGATTGGTCGTGTCTTTTTGCAATGCAGATAGTTGATACATTTTTTTTACAAGGAAGGGTAATGTTGAATTCTTCCATTATTTGTGTGTTGGGGATCCTTTACGTGAGTACCGCAACACCCTTATTTAGATATTTATTAGTAAAATTATCCCTTATATAGTGGGTGTTAATAGATACATAACACCGATTTACACATAAATCATGGTTTAGTGACCATTACACAATCGGTGAAGCATTATTACATAGTTATGGAATTACCATTAATAGAAATGATGAACCTTATGTTGCACAACTAGGTTACTTTAATGTAGATATTTTTTTTCTAGTTTTGAGGTTTGTTTCTTTGGATTCTTCTTTATTGTGCCCTATTAAACACGTGGGAGAAGATTTAATGATTTTTAAGGGTTTGAAATTGTTAAACGCCCTCGACATGCACGCTATTGAGATGGACAAATAAAACTCATTGCGGTGAATTTTAGACAGAGGTCGAGGATATGGGAGTTGATAATCTTGAGTGGGGGGGGGGGGGGGTTAAGGCCTTGTCGGCGATGACACTCACAGTTGATTTTGTGATTAATTGTTTTGGATGTGGGGTCATGTATAACGGGTTAGGGGGAAGAAGAAATTTGATATTGGTTATCAAGGTAATGTTTTTAACAGGGCATCCAAATACATGGTAAGTAGGTTTCTACCGGGTTTCTTTTTGTTTATAAATATTGATTTCATGGATTTTTTATATCTATTTCTTCCTTTTTTGTGTGTTTTGTGTCATCATTCCAATTGATTTTTTTGTATTTACTGTGTTTCCCTCACTAATATTTAAATTGTTAACTGGAATTATTATTTTTTGGATTAGGTCTTTCCTTTGATTGACTCCATTCATTCACTTTTCCATGTTTAGATCTTTTAAATTTCAATAATTCTTTAGTAGTAGGTTAACATGGATGTTAGACCACTTTGGTTTATTTATAATTTTATTATTATAATTATATATAAATTCATCTTAAATTTATATTTTTATATTTATAATTATTCAATATATATATATATTTGAATAAGTTAATTTTCCCAATGAATTTGGTCAACAAATATATTTTTTTTCAGTATAATCGACGTGTGTATGCTTTGTATTGATCATGAATGTTCATTTATATAATACATCCCCTTATTGTTATTCATGTTTACCATATGTGAGGAACTATTGTTGTCTATACTTTACCAGATATGTGATTAATTCATTTTTTACACATGAATCTAGTTTTTGGTAAAAAATAATTATAAAATTAAAATTATAATAATTAAGTAATAAATATATTTATTATTTTATAATTATAAAATTTTAATTATACATAAATAATTTTTAAATATATTTATTTATAATCATAATTAGAACTATATATATGTGTGTATTATAAAATTTCAATAGATACGTCTATTATAATTATATATATATATATATTTATAATTATATATAAATATTTAAAAATGTAATTATTTATAGTTATAATTATAAATAAATAAATAAATGTATGTATGTATATGTTTATAAGTAATAATGAAATTATAAAAAATATATTAATTATACATATAAAGTAATAAATATATATAATTATATAATTATATTTATTAATATTTAAAAATAGTTATAAATAAATATAGAATGAGATAATTATAATTAAAAATAATTTCATATATATTTAAAAAATTATAAAATTATAATAAATATATTTGTTATAATTTTATAATTATTTAATGAAATATAAATATAAATATATATATATATATATATAATTATAACTACAAAAAGTATATTTATTATAATTTTTTGTATTATATGTAAATGTATGTTTTTATTCTTATATGAATAATTAATTAAATAAATATATATTAAAAATAATATAATTATAATAAATATATTTATTATAATTATAATATTATAAATATAATTAATTAACTAATTATATTTATAAATATAAAAATATATTTATAAATAAATTATATTATTTATAATTATAATTATAAATAAAAAATATATTTATATAATTAAAAAATTATAATATGTGTATTAATTATATTTAATTAAAAATATATTAATTATATTAATTATAATTTTATAAATATAAATTAAAAATATTTATCTATAATATCATATATTTATATTTATATTTATATTTATATATTTAATATATATATAATTTGACCAATATTCATAATAATATAAATAAATTATTGACATTATATCTTAATCAGAGCTAATAATGTGCTGATAATGGCTTGCTCTATCAATGATTTCAATTTTAGAACTGATAAAACAAACGTTTAAGAGTTCTTTTTCAATAGCACTGATAACAACTTTATAGGATTTTGTAAATGAATACTAATTGTTGGATTTATCTCTAACACACTTCATGCTCTCATGGAGGCTGACCTCGACCGCCACTGATCCCTCCTCTACCATTGACCCCTACATTGCCCCGACCCCTCCCATGCAGCTGCACAACCCTCCTCTGCTGTCGTGAATCCCTCCTCCACGGAGACCCCCACCTCGGATGTGAAACCCTCCTCCACTACACGCCAAACCCAATCTGCACCACGAAACCCCCCTCCATTGCCTACCCACCTCTATCCAGAACAGCACCTCCACTATCGAACCCCACCTACACAAAAACTCCATCACCACCGTGAATCCCACCTCCTCCACAAGCTCATCAATGGCCTCTACTGACACAACCATAGAAACCGATATTGATTCCTTCCCTCCAGACCCTACTGATGTTCACAAGTCCTCCAATTCTAAGGTATGTTCTTAATTTGTTTAGAATTATTACATTTTTAATTATCAATTATATGTTTTTACTATTTGAAATCATTTTGATGTACGAATTATTTGTTTGATTTTACTCAGTAGTGTGAGAAAATGATTTTTTGATATGTAATTTTTTTGATTTTTTGGGTATATTCTATGAAACTATTGATAATTTTATATGTATATTTTTATAGGTTGTTGGTACAAATAATAGTATTAAATTTGGATTGATCAAAATGTCAGAACATGTTTGTATGTGGTTGTTTGATATATTAGATACACTATAGGGATTGTTTTAAGTGAAATGTTATGTGATTTGTATTATAATTGATTGATTATGGTGATTATTCTGGATAAAATATAAGTTTATTAGTGGATAAAGAAGCTAAACCACTCATGAATTGGAACTTATACTGAATGGGGGATCCGTGTTTGTGTTTTGATTAACATTTTTATGATTGATTTTGTGTGAATTGTGGTTTTTATATATATCTGTTTTTAATATATATATATATAATGTTTTCATGTTTAAATATGTGTGATGATGTGAATGTGGATGCATTGATGTATTTCATACAATGATGACATGATATTTTTATAATTTGTTTCCCATATTATTATTGATGGGATTTTTGAATAAAATCAGGGAATATTTATCTAGAGATGTTTATATTCTAGAAAAATTAATTATAATATTATGGGCACACATTTATAGTATCTATATACTAGTTTTTACACTAGCTACTAGAATTTCCATCTCAATGGGGCCATTAATAGTAAATTGAATTTGTTTCATTTTTATATAAAAATATTCTACTATGATGATTCATTTATATTTTATAATGTTCTTATCTTGGGATTTATGTCTTTGTGAAAATTTCTATGTGGATCATCAACGATGATTTAATTATTTTGAAATGTTTCTTAAAACATTTTATGTTTTCAACATACCCATTTTTGTTTTTAAATAGATTTAAAATATCTTATACACATGGCATTGACATAGGTTGAATGTAAAGTGTTTTCCAAGTCATTATATTGTATTATATAAATGAATGTGAATGTTTCGAAAGAATATTTAATGATGAATTAATTTTAACAACGTCTTTGTGAATTTTAAATTGAATAATTTAAAAATTAATATGGTTTTCTCTTGTTTTAAATGAATAATACTATTGGTTCTATAATTTGGCTTGTATTCATTAAAAAAGAAGTGTTGTCTTTTGAAAGGGTGCTTAGAAATGATTGGCTTATTATTAAAAGGGTCTTTTAATTTAAAACATAATTTTTTAAATTATTTTCTAATGTGAATTGATGTGTGATTTTATAAAATATTTTCTAAGAACATATAAACTATATTTTCCTTAATATTTTTGGTTTATTTTTTAATATAACTAGGAAAAACATTATATTAAATTTTGATGAAAAGTGGGTGATAATATCCCCATGGATATGGAATGCACTAACTCTATTAAACCCATAGGTTATCAATCATGATCACACTCCAGAAAATGGTGATTTAATGTTTAACCCCATTGAAAATCATAAACCAATATAGCTTCTAACAGCATCAGCATGGTTTAAATTAGGGGAGTCTACTACAATTAAATATTATTTCTGGTTTTTTGTTAGATTCTATGTGGATAAATCGTAGGATAAAAATGAAATAGCAAAAATCAATAAAATTTTGATTTCCTCTAATATAAAGGGTCCTTTTTATGTATATATTTTATAAAATATTAATATTACTTAATCAAATTTGATGAATTTGAATGATGAATGGATGGATACAAATTATCTAAAAAACCGTATAAAGATGGAGTGATATAGTTCATCATGTTTTCAAAAGATCATGTATATGACCCCTCTCAAATCTTGCGTCCATGTAAACACTATTGATATTAAATTAAAATTAGTCTAGATTAGTTGGAAGAACACCTGATCAATCATGTAATATATCGATGTTATGAATGTTGGAATAAACATTGTAAAAAATAGAATATGTCTAGTGGCTAGGATATCAATGAGAGTTTTAGATCATCTTATATGATCACAACTCTGGGCAATGAAGAAGACCATATCGACGATGTGATTATATATGTGAATGATGATGATGATCATATTGAGGAAATTAAAAGGATATTTGAAGATGGAGTTTTTGATTTCCCAACAATTGTTTGAGAAGTTAATGAGTTCTGAGAAGACATCATTTTATACTAGTTGCACTAAGTATATATTATTTTCAGCCATAATAAATCTATATAGTTTGAATGTAGGAAATGGATAGAGTGAAACAAGTTTTATGGAAGTAAATTCTCTCATGAATGACCTTCTTGGTAAAGATAATGAGATCAAGAGCCAATAGTACGATGACAAATGAATACTATGCTCGATGGATATGATCTATAAATGAATACAAACTGGCCCAAATGATTGTATAGTATTTCATAAAGACCAAAAATCACTTACAAAATTACCAATGTGTGACACATCTCGATACCCGAATGATTAATCATGTACTATTAATGTTATATGGTACTTACCAATAATTTCATGGTTTAGGAACCAATATTGAATTGGTTAGACTCTATGGAAATTAACATGGAATATAGATACACAAAATAAATAAGGGATACTATGTCACCTGATAGACACTCCTTTGTGGACAAAAATTTATAATCAGTATCTGGAATTTGGAAATGGGATTAGAAAACTTTTTCTTGAGTTATTTATAGATGAACTAAATCCTTTTGGTCTTTATAGAAGCACTCATAGTACATGGCATGTTATATTGGTAAATTATAAATTACCACTATGAATATTCCTAAAATGAAAATAAATCATTTTCTCTATTCTTATATTAGTAGCAAAATAACTAGGTAATGATATTGATATTTATTTAGATCCATTTATTGATGATTTGAAATAGTTTTGGTGTTCAAGTGCTAGATTGGGTGATGTTTATAGATGTGAAGATTTCACATTGAGAGAAAAGTTTTTCTGGACAGTAAATGACATTCATAGTTATTGAAATATCTCAGGATATAGAATTAAGGGAACTCAAGGTTGTCCCATTTTCTAACAATGTACATAGTGAATTAGGTTGAAATATTAATCTAAGACTATGTTTCTAGGATATCATAGATTTCTACCCCTATGGAATAAATACGAATATTGGATGACATAATTCAATGTATTTTCAAAAGAACGTACAAAATTGTCGTCACTAAATGGTGATTATATGTTTGATAATGTTAATGATGTGGAAATTACTTTTTATAAACAATTTTGAAAAAATATTAGTCATACCTGTTAGAAAAAGAAATCATTTTTTTGAATTACTATAATGAAATTTTATGTACATCAAATATTATCATGATATTATGAATGTTGTCAAAATGTTTGTGATAGTGTCATCAACATGTCTCTAAATGGACCTAAAAAATGATGGAATTAAGGATAGTTTATAAATTCATTGCATGGTAATATGAGAAGAGATGACACCAATTAGGGGAGAAAAATGAACTTTTCTTCCTTCAAAATCTTACACTCATTCTAGAAAAGAGAGATATCTGTTTTATAACTTCATTAAGGACATTCTGGTTCTTGATTGATATTCATCAAATATAAATAACATTGTTTCAATTTTCTATTTAAAGTTAAATTGTCTGAAATCACATAGCTTTCATGTTTTGATGCATGATTTAATTCATATAGGTTTATATTTTATTTTTCCCATAAATTTCCATCAGACATTAACAATGATTTTTTTTCAAAGATATATGAAAAAATGTTATTGACCGTATGAAATACCAGACTAGAAAAAGTGAAATTTTCATTGCATTATGTTAATTTGAAATGATCTTCCCACCACCATTGTTTGATATGATGGTTCATTTGATAGTTAAATTGGTGATAAAGGTTCAATTATTTGGTCTTAGAGACTATAGATTGATATACCCCATTGAATTGCATATGATGATTTGATAGGGAATGTAAAAAATAGAATTCATCTTGAAGGTTGAATAAAGAGATATATAATTTTATGGATGTCGTTGAATTATGTAATGAATAACTGTCTGATGTTGAAAGAATTGGCCTATAGAAATCGATTCACAGTGGGTGGCTTACGGGTGAAATATTTTCTTTTAGAGATGTTGTCACAATCAATAATGCAGATCGGGAGAAGGACCACCTTTACATTTGTAATAATAGTTTGGAGGTTCCCCATATGATTAAACCCACAATTAAATACTTAGTAATTTAAATCCATCAAGTAATGAATGATGAATATCAAATACAAACAATAGATAATTTATATGTTAGTTTCATGACCATAATATTATGTAGACTGATGAAAATCCAGATCCAATTTCATAACGACTTGGATAGCTAGATGAAGAACTATGTGTTTATGTATTATATAACAATGACCTTATATATAATGGTTATACATTATATAAAAATTAACATGTCAAAGATATTTTCATGAATAATAGTGAATTTACACTTGTGGATGAACATATCCATGTTTTTTGTACTAAGTACAATAATGAAGATTATCTGAATATGTCATACATTGGAACCTTCAAAAAAATATTACAATTGGATTATAAAACATTCCAAGTTCTGACCTTTCAATGGAAGTTGGTTGATAAAATGAGTGTTGTTTAAATAGATGAATTGGGATTCATGAACAATGATTCACTTATGGAATGGTACAAAGATGATGTGTTTGTAATGGAATATTAGGCAGTACAAGTATATTATGTTCGAGATCCCACAAATTGAAAGTGGTAAATTTTTTATTTATCGGCCAAAACCACTTATGGGATAGATTAAAATTTAGCTGAGGATGACCCTTTCATAGGGACACCACAATCATTTTATAGGGGTACCAATGTAGATGGAGTTTTTATATTATATGAGACCACAATGAAATCATTTGGATAGTGAATTAAAGGGGTGAAATCCCATCATCCATATAAATAAGGGAAATTTTAATAATCAATTTATATATATTTTGTAATATACATCATTTTAACACCTATTAATATTCATTAAATGCTAAATTTTTGTACAATAAATTAAATGATTAACCACTTCACCTAATAATGACTCCTCCATGTGATGATTTCTCCAATTATGAGGGAAACAATTCTCTTAACCAACTGATGATCACATTGTAGAGGAACTACAACCTTCTGCACCTGATGGTGGTCCCAAACACGAGGAACAACATGTTATTCAAATTGTTTCTTCTCTCAGTGTAGAGGGATGACAACCATATTGACATGATAATTCTACATCTATAGAGGAAAATTATATTGATGGTTTTTAATATGTAGAAATTGAATTTTATAAAGGAATGATGAAGTAGAAAATATATGGGCACCGTAGTTTAATGATGTTAGATAAAATAATTAAGGCCAAAATAAAAGGCATCCAAAATGAGGTTCTATGGAATGCGCATGGACATATTGATTACCCCAGCATGGTCATGTTAAGTAGTTACATTGGAATCATTA
The DNA here is from genome assembly GCA_963277665.1 of Viscum album. NCBI lineage: Eukaryota > Viridiplantae > Streptophyta > Magnoliopsida > Santalales > Viscaceae > Viscum > Viscum album. The sequence continues at coordinate 1,735,853,984 of OY728121.1, read as the reverse complement.
GTTAATAATGTGTGCCGATTTATGTAGACTTTTTGAACCATTTTTTTTCAAATTTTAATTCACTAATGTATGACGATATTAGGGTGAGATTATGATTTAATTTATTTATTTTAACAAAATTTAAAATAATGAAGTGTTCACTTAATCACCGACATCCATTCCAGATTTCATTTATATTAGATAAATACATCATGAAATATGTATTAATTATTTCTTGATGGTATTGAAGAGGAATTCACAAAATTTCAATGAGACGAAATATTAATCCTACAGAGGGGGGAAAACATGTACCAATAACTTTTATATGCACACATGATAACCCAAGAAGCATGAGATGTATTTACTGGTCATAATATAGAAATTTTTTTATCTACCTTGTGGATAGTAATAAATTGTTTGAAGATACATTTATTTATCAAATTGATTGACTATTTCTTATTTATAAAATATGTGATGAAAATACAGAACATGTAGCAGAAAAAATGTGCACCTTCTATAATGTAATTATGGGGAACACTACCCCTGAAAAAATTGTATATAATTTAAAACTACGATATTACATTAATGTGACATTAAAGAATAGAATAATAATGCTCCTATATTAATATTTTGATTGATACTCCAAATTAGTAACCACATACATTCGAAAAAAAGTTCTATGGATTGAGTAACATTACAGTAAATATGGGAAAAAATATATGAAAAGAACAAAATGTTTTTGAATCATTTTTAAATGTGACAAACAATTTTTTTCATAAAATCACTACTAAATATCAATGATTACTTATTTTTTTATATTTTATATATGGAATATTCATATGAATAATCAACACCTGTAGAAGATTAACACCTACTATCAGTGGCCTTGAAGTGTCTTGAAGGGTATGGATGTGTTAGAGTGGCGGGATTTAGTGTGACACCCCGATCATATAAAGAGAAAAAAAATAAACGGGGGATAAATGAAAATAAGTGAAATAGGTGAATGAAAGACTAGATACTCATTCAAAAAAATTCAAATTGAATAGAGAGATTACAGAATCATTTATTAAGGGATAATGGAAAGAGAAGAAACAAGTCATGAACAACTATTCCCTGAAGATCCCCGCCACTCCACGAGATATTAGATGATCCATTCCCCTTAATAATATGTCTTAGCATAGGTATTCAATGTTTTAATAATTTCTTATATGAAATGACAATCAGAAAGAAAATAATACCATTCATGTACTAATATTATATAGGGTTATAATGACAATGATTTATATCTGTCAACACCCACCCATCCCCTTGTAGCGAGGGCTACAATGTTCAATATTCTAAACAGCATGGTACATAACAGACCACATTAAACATGTTAAATGAGAGTGTCAATTATAATAGCCCATGATCCAAGAAACAAGATACATATTCCAATTTCAAGGGATGATATTTTGAAGGGTAGTCAAGCTATTGGAACATTAGTCACATGGAAATCGGATCTTTTAGAAAAATAGGATGATAAGGAGGTATTAATTTCCAAATTGTTTCATACTAAATGTTTAACAATTAATGTAAAATGTTTCGAAATGATTCATGTTATTAAAAACCAAAAAAGGAACAATTTGAAACAAAAAAATCCACCAAATACAATATAAAGGATCAACTAACTGATCAAAAACACCTTTACCCTTCCCATTTAATATCCCCATATTATAACACTGAAGATTAATGATGATATAAATTTACAATATGGATGTAGTCACATATTTTATATTGAAAAAAACATTTATAGAGATGATGTTATTGGATACATTGGACTTAATAATGTAAATGAAACCCTCAAATACGATAGGATATGAAAATTAGTTGTGAATTCATTCACGAGGTATGTTTTAAGTATTTTATATTCCAAAAATTGATATACTATATTAATTATTAATAATTAAATTTAATAATTTTAATAGACATTTATACCAGTACATATTTAAGGGATTTACCAATGAATAAAATTTGTAATCATTATTCCTCATGCCACCAGTACAGATCAAATGAAAAGAGAATCCAAACTAAAGGATGAAATATTGGAATACATAACTTAATTATTAGAAAGACAAGTCGGGGATGACATAATCTTCTTATCACCAACAATCTATGTGATAAATGCTAAAATTTAATATTATATAATATATCATCATTTCATTAAGTAATTTTTTTTGTGTTTTTATTTAACATTAAATTTTCATTTCGGTCAATTTGTATACACCAAATTTTTATTTCCTTGATTCAATACATGGATTCCCAATAATATGACAACACATGATAGATCTTTTAAATTTTTTATACAGTACATCCAATGTATTACAAAAAAACATCATGTTATATAATTTATATAATGATTCAATGATTATTATTTTATTATAGTGAGGTGTTTAAATACCATCTATATCATGGAATTCGAACACACATTGATCATAAGGACCCTGAAAGGATCGTCATATAGACCATTATTATGGTATATATAATTACATTTCATTACCCAAATACATTTAAAAACAAAATAATTATTTTTATCAATGTATATATGATGTAAAAAATTTAAAAAGGAATAGATTATGGTTATTATGTTTTCAAATTTATGAGAGAGATCATATTCCATTAAAAACACACATCCCAAAAGAGGTATTTTTAATGATAATTAAATCTTAATTTGAAATATTTATTAATACTATTCATATTTACATTTTTCCAATAATAATATAAATACAAAAAAAAATATACATAAGATGATATACATTTTCATAGAAATTATTGGGAATCATACGTGTTTGCAGAATATAAAAAAACATTAAGATGTGACTTAATAGAATTAGTGGATTGTTTAATATTTATATTTTTTTCTTTATTTTTAGAATTACTCATATAATAATTTCATTCATATATAGGTGTATTAAATTTCTCGAGTTCGGGTGGTGTTTTCGATGATGCTGATGCTTGTGAGAGATTGGAATCTGATGCTGCAACTCAGAATTCAAGGGGATGATAATGTTTTTTAATATTTTATGTTCTTCTAAATAAAATTGTCTCTCCTATAGTACATTAATATAATCAAAATTAACAGATTTACTATTAATGTTAACAATGTAGTCCACAAATATCTTCTCCCTCAAAACCATTTCACCCATGTAGTGTCGACAATTATTTGTCTTCTTAAATGGCATTAGAGGGAACTTGAAGGAATGTGATGAATGATAACATTAATGTTTTTTGAATTTTATAATGAAACCAAATGGAATACATTGTAACTTTTCAAGTTGATATTTTTTGAGACATTTTTACATGTATGAATCAACCACACATAATTATGATTCCTTGTGTTGCCGGTATAACACAAAGTGCCCGTTAAAATTTTAATAAATTTTAGTAAAAAAACATGTGATATATTAAAAATAAAGAAAACACATTTGGATTGTTTTCATAATTTATTACAAAGATATATGATCCATGTTCAATATTAAGAGTCAACCACACCTCAATTCGATACAAATTATGACTGTTATAACTCCACCTATGTATTTTAATTCAATATTAACATTAATTTAGTGAAAAATAAAAAATGTACATAACAAAATCAAATAAAACACAATCATATTATTTTGATAAATTATGAAAATAATATATTTATAATAATTGATATGTAGGATTCAATATCTCTTCAATACAAAGAACTTTGTGTCCAGTACGACTGCAGGTGTGTCTTTTTGTTTAAAATTTCCATCAATTCAGGTATGAAGAACTAACGACATTCTAAATACGGATCAAACACATTTGGATTGTATTGATACATTAATAATATGATCTACTAGTTCTTTGTGACAAGTATGAGTCAACCAAACCTCAATTGAATACACCTTGGGACTTTTATGAAAAAAAGTGTCTGTTATATGTTTAGAATTGAAATTTTATTTCAAAACAAGTCCCTCACTATAAACAAATAAAATTCACTATTATTGTCATAATAACTTATTAATGTGATTCATCAGTCATTGTATATGTTTATGATTTTTTCTAACATTAATATGTCACATGATGCAATAGTATGACTGAAAATGTTTGTTCATATTTGAAATGAAAATTTCGTAAGAAAAACAACTGAAATGCTAAAAACTAAGATAATTACTTCATAGAGTTTTTGATCTATAGGAAAATGTTCTATAAGTTATTTGTGTTGTGTATGAATCATCCACACCTCAATATGGTGCACGGGGTGGCTAGTATGACTCCAAGTGTGTCTTTTTATTTTACTTTATCATTAATTTTAGAAAAATGATACAAGTGATATACTATAAACTACGAAAAAAATTTTGAACTATGTTATTTGATTACGAAAATTCTCCATGAGTAATTTGTGATGTGTAGGAGTCAATAACTCCCCAATATGATTCACGATGTGACCGCTATAACTCCATTTGTGACTTTTAATCCAAATTGACCTTAATTTATGGAAAAATAACTACTGACATACTAAAAACCATGAAAACAATTCTGATTGTTTTGAATTTAGGAAAATGTTCATTGAGTCATTTTTGACAAGAGTCAACCAATGCTCAATTTGATACATGGTGTGACTATATGACTAAAATTGTAGGACGTTAGTTTTAAATTGACATTTTAATTCAAAACATGTATGTATCTGAAATCCAAAAAATGCACTCTGATCGACTTTATAAATTTTTATATCAATTGAATCGTCATTTATGTTGTGTATGTTGTAGTCTCATGTAAAATTGGTCAATTATGTGACCGGTATAACATAAAATGTGTGAATCGGGTTTGGAATGATATTTCAATAAAATATCAATATAGACATACTGATAACTGAGGAAAAAACATTCTGTTTTTTTTATTCTTTTGGAATATTATCTCTATTTTATTGTTGACATGTAGGAATCATCCTCAGATCCATATGAAGAATTATGTGTCTTGATTAAACCCAAATATGTCATAATTTATAATTGAAATTATTTTTTTAAAAGAATATGTGACACCCTTAAAATTGAGAAACAACATTCATATTATTTTGATATGTTAGGAAAATGATCCATACACATTTGTGAAGTGTAGGAATCAACCCCACCAAAATTCCACGGACTATGGGACCGCTATAACTCCAAATGTGTCTTTTTTAGTTAATATGGACAATAATTTATCTAAGAAGAATAAGTGAAATTATAAAATTTGATAAAATGAATTTTTATTATTTTAATACTTTAAGAAAATGATCCCTGTTTCATTTTTGACATGTAGAAGTCAACCAAACAAAAAAAACTCTTGGTGTGACCGATATGACTAAAATTATCTGTTATCAGTTTAAATTTGGAATGTTAGTACAAGATGTGTCACTCACTAAAAACTAATAAATCATGATCTAATTTTCATTATAATTTATGAAAATAATTCCTTAGTCATTAGTGATGTGTCTGAAGCATTCTTACATCAAAGAGACTCATGATTCGAACAGTATGACTCAAAATGCATGTTTTCATTTTCAAATGACATTTTATTAAAAAAACTACCAACATTTGTAATATAGTGGAACCACATTCTGATTTTTTGACACCTCGGAAAAATGATCTATGTGTCTTTTTTATTGGTAAGAATCAACCACACCTTAATATGATGCCCGATGTGGCTGGTATAACTCAATGTGTCCCTTTTGACATAAAATTGGCATTAATTTTAGACAGAAGAACAAGTGGATTAATGAAAACAAACACATTATGATTGGTTTTATAATTGAGGATAATTATCCATGATCCATTTTTTGGATGTGTAGGAGTCAACTGAACTAAAATACGATGCACGATGTGACAAGTCTAACTCTATGCGTGTCTTCTTATTTAAAATTGACATTACTTTCCATAAATAGAACATGTTACATACTAAAAATAGAGAATCCACATTTAGATTATTTTGACGCATTAGGAAAAAATCCATGAGTCATTTTGGTCATGTAGGAATCAACTACACCTCAATATGAGACATAGTGTGACTTATATTCCCTAAAGTGTCAGTTATCTGTTTAAAATTGACATTTTAGTTCAAAACATTCCACTCACTAGAAAACAAAAAAATTCAATATGATTGCCCTGATAATTTAGTAAATCCCTTAATAAGTCATTTTTCATGTGTATGATGTGGTATCATGTCAATCTTATGCACGGTGCAACTGGTATGACTAAAAATTATTGTTTCTAGTTTGAAATTAAATTTTACTAAAAAAAAGACAAATGGAATACTGAAAACCACAAAAACGAATTCATGTTATTTGTATACATTTGGACAATGATCTATAATTCATTTTTGATGTGTTTGAATCAACATACCCACAATATGATAAATGGTGTGGTCGGGGTAGCACCAAATGTTTTATTGTCTAAAAATGACTTCAAATTTTGTAATAGAATAAGTGACATTCTCAAAATTGATCAAAAAAATTCATTTTATTTTGATATTTTATGAAAACGATCTATAAATCATGTTTTATGTGTTGGAATCAAACTCACCTCAAAATATCACAAGATATTGCCTCTATAACTCCAATTGTGTAATTATAATTAAAATTTTACATTTTACTAATGTATTCAATCATATTAATGATTAATTTATTTTTTTGTAATATTTCTAGAATGAATTTGTCCCTTATATAGGATACATCTTTTGTGTAGGTATATATTATTTATTTGGCAATTGATACTGTGGGTGGAAAATTATGAGACAGGGTCATAGACATCAAAAATTAAGCATTAATGAAGGTTTATCAGATAACTATAAATGTAATTATATAAATCATTGCTCAAAATGTATATAATGATTTTTGTGTATACCAAGGAAGAAATTTTTTTATTCATTATTTTAATTAAAAGGACATTGTATTACATTACAATATTTTTTTAGGGGTGTGTTGTTATATTTTATGAAAATTTTAGCTATCTAGGCCATTATCAGTGTTGCGACTAACCGTGCATTTTAGTGTTGTTAAAATATTTATTGCATGATATTAAGGGGAAAATTTGTAGTATTTATTTAAGAATGAAATATATAATACATAGTGATTGTGGATAAGGCTAATGAAAAGAACATATATGACAACCATAATCCAATGGTGGGGAATCACATGAAGAAGCATAAAACCCACACAACATGGCCATCCAATGGATGTAGGTCAACAACTATAAGAAATCATATTGTATCCATAATACCTAGCCATTATTAGTCGCCCAATAGAGATCCAAGGAAAAAACCAATTATATAGATCATATAATAGAGGCACAAACATGGAGGATCCAACACCGAATTATATTATTATAATTATATAAAAATTCTATTGATTTTTTTCTTTTTACTGTGTTTTACTCACTCATATTTAAATTATTAAATGTAGTTATAATTTTTTGGATGAGGTCTTTCCTTCGATTGACTCCATTCATTCACTTTTCCATGTTCCGATCTTTTAAATTTCAATAATTTTTTAGTAGTAGGTTAACAAGGATGTTAGACCACTTTGGTTTATTTATAATTATATTATTATAATTATATATAAATTCTTCTTAAATTTATATTTATATATATATAATTATTCAAAATATATATATATTTGAAGAAGTTATTTTTCCAATGAATTTGGTCAACAAATATATTTTTGTTTGAGTATAATCGACATGTATAAGTTTTGTATTGATCATGAATGTTCATTTATTAAATACATCCCCTTATTATTATTCATGTTTACCATATGTGAGGAATCGTTGTTGTCTATACATTACTAGATATGGGATTCATTCATTTTGTACACATGAATCTAGTTTGTGCTAAAAAATAATTATAAAACTAAAATTATAATAATTAAATAATAAATATATTTATTATTTTATAATTATAAAGTTTTAATTATAGATAAGTACTTTTTATATATATTTATTTATAATTATAATTAGAACTATTTATATGTGTGTATTATAAAATTTCAATAGATAAGTCTATTATAATTATAATTATATATATATTTATCATTATATATAAATATTTCTAAATATAGTTATTTATAGTTATAATTATAAATAAATATATGTATTTATGTATATATATGTATATAAGTAATAATAAAATTATAAAAAATATATTCAATATACATAGAAATTTATAAATATATATAAATAATGTAACACCCCATGTTTCCACTATATGTTTCCCTTTGAATAATGAAATAGCTTGCATTGTACGCAACTTCGAGATTCTCACACACCGCGACCAATCAATATAGCCGTTATGAATATTAATACCAACTTTTGGATATTTTATAAATTTTATCTTTCAAAATGGACTTGATTTTTGGTTTTGGAATATCGAAATTATCTTATGGTGGAATTTTGGTACTTTTCGGACAACTTTTATATTTTGACGAATAGTGAAAATTACTAAATTTTAATTGAAAACAACTTTTTAATCAAAATAATTAATAGTGATAAATTATGAATTTGAGTTGTTTTAAAGTATATTTATAATATATTTCTACAATTTAATACAATGTTTGTCATTGGACATAATTTCACATTTATACCGGACATAAACATGTGTCAATCTTTTGATAGTTATTATTTCTTAAAAACACGCTTTTTGTTTTGACAGCGGGATTTAATTTTAAATTAATTTCTTCCACTTATGTGTTTTGAATTTGGAAAAATGGATTCAATTTTTGGAATTAGGATGTCCAAATTGTGTAAATAAGTAACCCTTATTTTTAGAAATTTTGAATAATTACATTGGTAAATATTTTATTTTCCAAGGTTCAAAGGTAAATCCAGTAAATAAAGGTAAAAATATAAAATTATAATAATAATAAATAACCCTAAATTTGTGTCCTATACCTATCGGTCGATACATGTACTACCAAGGTCATCTTTTGGTCGATTTTGTGACCCCATGGATCCACTTGTAAGTGATAATGACAATTTATATTAAGAAAGTTAAAGTAAATACAAAAATGACACAAGCATATATCTTTTAGAAAAAAAAATTTTACATAGAGTTATATATGTTATATTTTCGACTATAAATATTCATTATAAAGATAAAAATATTTCCTAAATAATGGTATTTTATTAATAAATTTTATACATTTAATAATTAATTTTATTTATAACACAATAATGATGCCGTATTTTCCTTATTAATGAAATAATCAAATAAATAGTATTTTAAATGATAAAATAAATGTATGTTGAAGGTTGTGATGCCATAGAAGAATATTTTAAGTTAATATGATATGATATGATTACTTAAATGAATTTTTTTTGATTTAATAATGTTGTTAAGACTTTAACAAAATTCAATTATTAAATAGTGTCAAAATTGACATAAATGAGTTTTTAAATCAAATATTATATTATTAATTGATATAATATTCCTATAAATCTACGGTTCAGAAAATGGACTTATATGATGATAGGTATTTCATTAATGAACCACATAGGGTTCTATTGGAAGCTTATAGTATGTTTATTAACCATATAATATAAAAATACAAAGAGAAATGGTAAATGTCAAACTATTTAACTAAGAGTCAAATATAAAAGATAAGGGTAACATAGTTACCCAATCCTGTCTAAATCCTATTGGATGAGTGGTTTTAGACTTATCCCGACCTGAATCTTTAAATAATATACTTTGGAGCCATTATAAACCGAATATGAATTTATTATGAAATAATATTTCTAGATTTTCTAAAGGTACCCTTCACCCCTCTTATAAAAGGGAACTCATAATTATCTCAATTTAACACCTTCAAATCCTTTTGGATTAGCCAAACTCTGCCAAAATATCCTCCAAACATGCCTCACTACAACCTAGATGCCTTAGTTTGATCTTAAAATCATCCTATGGAGGCCTTTTGATCAAATCTAAAGAAGAACCCGAAGAAGAGATAATGATTTCACCACCCTTTTGAAGTTCTATTCATCTTCAACTTCTTCTTTCCTTGTTATTTAAATTATAAAATAATAACCCCAGTATATTCTATATACTGTGATGTTATTATAAATATGGAACAACCAAATTCATTATTTTATCAATCCCTTGAATGACATGTCATCATACGAGCGTACGTACGGCCTACCGTCACCACGCCGTGGTGTAATTGTTATTTAATATATTATTATTTAGATGTTCATAATAATGATGTGTTATTCATGTAAATAATAAATATAAAATGATATTTATTACTGATATATGACATACTATCCAATTATATATTATATTAATATCAAAAGTATGATATTGTCTCTCGTGCATACGTATGGACTACCGTCTCCACAAACACGATGAGATTCATTCCCCATCGTATCCATTCAAGTATAATTATCATTTGATGATAGAAAGTAATGCTTAAGAACATTATATAATTTGTGAAATGAATAATATACAACCTATCCATAACAAACACGAATTATGTAACAAAACATATAAAATAAAATGAGTAAGTTAACACCCGAAATGACGATAATTCTAAAATATTATTAACAAAGCCTTATTAGAAGATCATATATGATATCATAATTATGTATATGGTTCTTGTATAACTTAATAAAAATGTTTATATATTTTAAATGAGTTTAACATACCATTTACTAAGGAAATTTACAACGTAAGGGTTTATTTCACAATCTCTTCATTATCCGAGGTTGTTTATACGTAATTATCTACTAGGACGTCATTATCATTCACTTCCATGTTTCGTAAAAATGTCTTTCAAATCATTATTACTATTTTAAGGACTATGGTATAATGTTATTTATAACCTTTTTGAATTTTTATAAAATTTTTATAATGGAATCTTTCTGTCGTTTTCCAAACAAGGTCCTTTTTAACCTTTTCGACATAATTACGGTAAGAATATCACTTTTTAACTTATACGGTGGGTGAGGATATTTTTCGCCATTATAAAATCTTCGAAGCATTCCATACAAACTTATAAGAATATTTTCAAAGTAAATGTTTTATTTTATAATTATGTTACTTTTAAATGATTTCAAAAAAAGAGATATTTCTCTCAAATAGTTTTGATTTCATCTATGTCAACGTCCTTTGTTGGATTTTAATCTTATTTGAGGTTTATTATTATGATACAAAACATCCTTATTGTATATAAGGTTTTGTGATATGTTTGACTGTGGATGTTTTATTTTTATACCATTCATGGTTTATGGAGAATGCTTTGTCATTTCGTATGTTAGTTTTAATTTGAATGCTTATGTTATTTTTAAGCCTGTTGATATGAGGAATGAATTGGACTTAATATGTGATGGGTGGAGCCCGCTATGGCTCCTAGATGCATTGATAGGTCTCATGAGACAAACTAGTGTCATGGAACAAGGCCTTGACAAAATCTTATTTGTAGTCTTGGCACAAGGCCTTGACTATGTGGTTATGATAGTCTATCATTATGCATTCCATCATTATGAAAGTTGATATTGATATTTAATGTGATTATTCGACTAGTAGAATTTCCATGTGAATAAGTAAATTTCATTATTTCATTTTATATTTTCCATATTATGCTGATGTTTATGTTTAAAAGGCTTTTATTTTAGTTATACATTTCCTTAAATGATTATGCTTATTTATGAAAGTTTCCGCTATATTGTTATCCTTACTGAGCATCTGAGCTCACCCGTTTCTATGTTTTATTTTTCCCTGGATGTGAAGAAGTATTTTATGAATGGCCTGCTGGGATATTATGCGGGGATATTAGTATGGACTATGGATGCTATTTTGTTGTAGTTTTTATTTTATTATGTAATTTAAACTTTTTGAATGTGTCTTGTGTTTCCAAGGATACTATACTAATTAGTCTTTCGAGACATGATCTTTTGTTATCTTGCCAATGTTATGTAATAATGCACTGACTCTGGGTAATTGGGTTTGGAGAAATATAGTTGGTATCAAAGGATGTTTAGTACAAAACTTAGAAGCCATATTTAGATAAAATCTGATTAGAGCCCATAGCCCTAAGATTGACTTTGAGGATTAGTATAGAAGAACTTCCTAGAAGTTTTGTATTGTAGTGATTTGGGGATTTTTCCGAGCAATACAACCCTATCTGGATACGAGTAGGTAGAGGTGGTTCTGGAACAAACGTACCTAGGGGTAAAACCCAAAAACACCACTTTGAGCTAGACTCGAACGATAACTGGTGCACGACAACAGGCCTTGCTGCACTCTTGGTTACGACACTCCCTGTGGATATGATTATGATAATTCTCATTTTCATTACAAACCATTATGAAGGGTTTATGAGTATATACTTCACCAAAGAAAACATTTTTATGATTATGGATTATATCCATAAATAGATCAATTTATGTTAAGTGTTTTACAAGTATGGAATTGTGTATTTTGATATATAAACTGATATAGTTTTTCCATTGTTTAGAAATAGCACCTAGTGGAAGAAATGGAAGTTTTATCAATGAACACCCTCAAAAGTAGGGATTTCTCTCCTTCTCAAGGTAATTATAGAGGAGCAAGTGATTTAACTGGTGCTGATCAGCTTATCACCATACTGGGACAACTCACTCAGGTTATGAATAATATCCTTACCCGTATGGAGCTCCCTGATCTGCAACGTGGATGATCAATGATAGATCTCTTCATGAGGCAACAACCACCAAAATTCAATGGGAGTATAAATCCCATTGTTACTGAGCAATGGATAAATTTCCTAGAGAAAATATTTCACGCTTTGGGGAGTAGTGAAAGGGAAAAGGTTATCATGGAATTTTATCACCTCACTGGAGATGAAGATCAATTGTTGTCATTAATACAAAACACAAAGGAAGATGATGAAGTGTCAAATATATAATGGAGGGAGTTCAAAGATCTTTTCTTTGAAAAATACTTTCCTCGTGACCATCGAGCAGATATGGAAAGAAATTTCTGAGTCTTAGACAACAGAGGATGAGAATGTAACAATGTATGAAGCTAACTTTACAAGGTTAATGAGGCATGCAACAGATTATATACGTAACCTGAGGAGTATGATTGATCATTTCTTTGATGGTTTAAACCCATTTCTCCATCGATTATTAGTCTCACAATCCTTCTCATTATACAAAGACATTATCTTATGTGCTATAAAGACAGAAATGGAATTCTATAAATCTTATGACAATATTGTAAACCAAGCGAAGAAGAGAAATATGGAACAAGAGAGAGATAATGGGAAAAAGGGGAAATAAGGATTTTCCATTATGTGATAATTGTGGGAAGAAACACCCCCATACATTCCAAAGAGGAATGGGAGTTTGTTACAAATGTGGATAAAAAGGTCACCAGGCTCATGATTGCAAGGGAAAGAAAGATTCTGTCAATGTTGAATGCTACAATTGTTGGGAAATGGGTAATTATGTGAATGAATTCCATAAGATCCAAGGAAACATAACTCAGAAAGGGCCAAGGTATCAAGGCCAATCATATGTTGTTACTACAGTTGAAGTGGAATAATTAATGTATTTGTTTTTTGGGACACAAGGATTATATTTTGGTTATAAGAATAATGTGATATACATATATATAAGGATTGTACTGTAGTACATGTTGTTTTCATTAAGGTCTTTATATGAATAAATTAATCATATTTTCAGTATGTGACAATAAGATAAAATTCACTTTGACTTGAGAATCTGATGTGATAATTGATTTTGGAATTTAGATTCCTTTTACAGAGAGTCTGGACAGAGGTACATTGGATAACTATAATGTTTGGAGTGGATTATGTGGAAATTTTTATAACATTTCATAAGGTTAAAACAATTCTTATGATCAATTTTTGGAAAATTATGTTACTATAGTTTTAGGAAAAGGACAACCTGCAGGTCGGGTGATAACCCATCGTGTCGGACAAAGCTCCAGGAATCGAACCTACAACCATAGTGTGACTGCCTTTATTACATACCACTAGCCTTCCGGAAGTCCCTGGTCATTACAAAGTATTTGTCTTCATTTTAATCATATATGTTAATGTTTGGATCCTTATACGGTTAGGATAAATATAATATTTTTGAGTTCTATTTTCTTTTGGAGTGAAAGATGAGTTTGTGGTAGAAATTAGATGAAGGATGAAACACTACTTGTCATGTATATATATATATATATATATATATCTGATTCCATGAAGAAACTAATTCATAAACATTATGTAAGGGATATTAAAACTAAAAATGTGTTATCCAAATACCTTATGTTTTGTTGAACCAATGATATTTTAAATCATAATAGATTGATTTCTATGAGGCCCTCAATTCTACAATTGTTTTTGACTTATGACCTAAATCACTCCATATAAATATTTATATTTTTTCTCCAATTATGTGTCTCTAATTTCCACCAATGTTGTAACACCCCAGGTAAATAAAGAGTATGACATTTTTATATTTATCCATATTTTTTAATAAAATATTAATATATCATTAAATGGGACGATATGTTCGATGGTGTACCCAACATGCAACAACGAGTTTCATGGGAATCTTACGTTTCACACTAATAAAAAAAATATTATTTTAAAAGTTTGTTAACGCCTAGTTGTTGTGATGGCAGGAATGAATAGAACTAACTACAAAATGATTATCTATGTTTGTCAAATATTCTTACTTTTTACAATAAATAGTAGAGGATTAAAAATTTGAATGAATCTAATTTTTAAGCATAAACATTCTAATATTCATTAAAAGGTCGATTAACCTTTTATTGATGGAGAACCTCTTTTAAATCCACTTTTTGACAATTTAATGTGTTATATTTGAAAAAATATAATTCTTCTTTAGAATCAGGCCATCAAAATTTTCATTGTGTAAATTTTTGGTATTTTTCCGATGAAGTTCATTTTTTAATGAACAGTGAAAATTTGGTATTTTAATTCAAAACCTATTTTTAATCTAATTTATTTATATGATTATATTATCTTTTTAATTGGTTTTAAAGTTAAATTAGAATATTTTTTTACCATTTTATCCAATCATGGTCATTGGAATTAATTTCATCTTGAAATTGGAATTAAACTAGAGTCAATCTTTTGATACTTGTTGTTTCTTAAAAACACGCTAATTTTTTACAGCGGGAATTAATTAATAAATTAATTAATGAAAATTATATGTTTTGAATTTTTTAAAATAGAAATCATTTTTAAATTCGGAATATCAAATATAGCCTAGGGTGAATTTTTGGTAATTTTCTGAAAAACATCAATTTTTGATGAATAGTGAAACCACTAAGTGGTACTTATAAAAACTGATTTTCCGTTTAAAGGAAATTTTGCCAACATTGTGCTTTGAATTTAAAAAATCCAACATAAATGGATTTCATTATAAATTAAAATGTTGTTCAATGGGATTAAATTAATTTTTTGGTGAATAGTAACTTATTAAGTTTTTAATCGCGATTAGAGGTAATTAGTGTAGTTTAAGGTAAAAATAATGTTTTAATAATATTAAAATGACCTAGACACATGTCCTACCTAGATTGTATGAGTCATGTCCGACCAAGAAAATCCATGGGTCAACTTGGGGACCCCATGGATCCACTTTGGTTGGAAAATGACATAAATTCCTTTTTATTTAATGTTAAAATTAAAATGACACAAACATGAGTTGTTTTACTAAAACAATTTTTAAATTGGGTTATATAAGTCATAGTTTTAAATATAAATAGTAATTGGAAAGGTAAAATGATTTCCTACATCATAGTATTTTTTTATAATTTTTAGAGATTATATAAATTAAATTATTTATGACATCATGATGATGCAACGATGACCTCATTATTTAACGATTTAAATAAAATGGAATGATAATGTAAAATATAAGACCTTCACATTTCCAAAACCTATTGGATGGGTGGATTTCGAAGCCTTATCACCTTATCCTAGAAACACATCAATGTGGGTCCATTAAAATCTGAAACTCATTCTAAAATAAAGTAACCATTCCTTACATTCCAAGAGTTCCCCTCCCCTCCTCTTATAAAAGGCCCCCGCATCTACCTCCTAACCCACACTTCCAAAGCCTTTGGTTGGGCCAACCCCTACTCAATTTTCCTCTCTGCATCCCTCTATTACTCTTAGAAGCCTCACTTTGGGCAGATGTTTTCCCAAGGAAGACTTTGAGCTCAAATCAAAAAGAGTTACCCGATTAAATGGTAATTTCTTCACTTGAGTGCTTTTGTTTTATTTTGCTTCTATAACCCCCTAAAATCTTTTTATTCATTTCTTTTGTAACAAATCCAGAATATTCAATATACTAGGATGTTGTTATATTAATTATTCGAGATAAACTTACACACACCTACATAAAATGGTTAAAGAACATACTGTTTCCGTGGATGGTGAATTTCTGCCTCACGAAACGATGATTGTTAAATATCCTTCTAAAAAACCATCAAAGGTGGCCATTAAGATGTCACTATATTTATATATGATATATAATATGTTTATGTTTTCATTAATATTCTTTATTTTTCATTTATATCATATCTTTATGGCTTCCGTTATGGGTATACGTGATATCTTCATTTTAAGAAGTGCGGACTACCGCCTCCTCAAAGTGATTTGATTCGTTAATACCATATGTGGTACGTATAAAGGATATATTTATTGATATTATATATGATACCATACCGGAATTAAAATACTAGTATATATCATTATGTTTCAATTCCATTAAATATGAAATAGAAATGGAAGTAGCATTCATTCGTACGTACGGCTTACCGTCTCCATGAATGGTGCATTTCATTTCTTATCTGAAAATGTTATGTACTATTATAAGTACATATATATAATGTATATATATGTAATATATTACATCTAAATTATGGATATAACTCTGTAATTATAACATATATATATATATATATCATTTTGGTTTAATTCCATTAATATGACAAAAAAATGAAAGTAGCGTTCATGCGTACGTACGGCCTACCGTCTCCATGAACGGTGCTTTTAATTTTTTATCTCCAAATTATATGGAATAGTATAAAATGAATATATAATGGATATATATGATTTTTAAAACATAAATACTATTATTTATTTGATGTACCTATAACTACATGGAAAATTATTTTCCAACAAGTTCAATTTTTAACTCATGTACCAAACATCGACAAAAACGTCTGATATGAACACATATTGTTAACCAATTATTATAACATTAAAATATGTTATATTCACTGAATAATAATCATTATTGTAGGTCCTTAATCTATTATAAATTGAACAATGTTTATTATTATGAATATAAAAAAACGAACAAGGCAAGTTGGACTTGAGGTAAGGGATCCTACCTCTCTATTTCTTTTTAAGTACACTCTTTTATGTCATTCCTTTTAGGATCATATTTCTTATGATTGGGATGTTATTTTATATTAATCTTACTGTAATTTTTATGTTCATATTATGAGAGACCCTATTTCCTCTCATCAATCAATTTTGGGAGTTTTGAGTGCCAACGTTAGGATGCCGAATTTTCATAAGAGATCTAACCCCTCTCTTTCTTTTTAAGTACTCTTATTTATGTCACTTATTTTAGGCTCCTATTTGTAATCATTGGGGATGTTCTTTTATATTCCTTTTCTGTAAATTTTATTGTAATATGATGAGATACTCTATTTGATCTCATCAATCCATTTTTGGAAGTTTTAAGTGGCGTCGTTAGGCTGCCGAGTTTTCGTAAATGATTTTTCATCCCACTTTTATTCCCATGAGATTTATGATACACTTGACACCATTTCATTTGAGTGGTGTATGTACTTACCATTGTTATACTCTTTTTGTAATATAATTTTATTTATGGGTACTTACATATTCATTGTATGACCCTTCTTCAATGGGGTGTATGTTTCGAAAGTTACCCAAGTTGGTAAGGGAACCTTTCACCCTCCTGTTTTTGAAAGACTTATTTTGTTATGTCTTTTAATTAACATATTATTATGTTGGGATATGTTCTTATATAACCTTATTGATGTAAATTTTATGACCAAGTGATGAGATACCCTTTTTATCTCTCGTCAACTCTTTTTCTGAATTTCGAAGTGACGTCGTTAGGCTGTCGAATTTTTGAAAGGAAACTTCTTAACCCAATTTTGATTCTTTGGGATAAACTTTTACTCCTTGAATATGTCATTTTATTATTATGTGTGAATGTCCTCTGATTGTATTACACTTTATAACCACTTATATTTTGTGTATTCTTTTTTCACACATAATTATGTAATTGATTTATCCTTAATCCAAGGATACCGTCATTGTAGGTAGATAGTCCTTGTGGATGGCGAGATGGGAGGCGAACCGAGCGACGGTGCGGAGTGATGGCGCCTGCTAGGGTTTTCTACCGAGATGGTGCTTCCACACTTCCTTGGATTCAATCGCCTCGACATGCGATCGATGGGAAAGGATCCGGTTTCAAGCGGTACTTCCTCTGCACCGAGTTCTGATTTTAGAAACCCATCGGTTTCCTCTTCTTCTTTGCTCGCGTCGGCTGGTGGTGTTGTCTCCTCCGGCGAGCGACGGTCATCTGGGAAGGATGCGTACCCGAGCAGCTTCAAAAAACTGGAGGCTTCCTCTGCTGATGTCGCATCGGCTGGTGGTGCGAAGGTCTCCTCTTGTGAGACTGTTTTGCTGAGATCGGAGGATGGTGCGGTGAGGGTGGACCGGTTGAATCGCGTCGCTGCGAAACCTCCGCCCTGCAAATCCCTTAACCAGTGTGCTTGGGATTCATCGAGGTCCATGGTTTAGGATGTTTTGAAGATTGCCTCTTCCGATGTCAATTTTGGTCAGTTTCAGGAATCTGTGAGGGTTTCTTCTGGTGCCGCATCATGTGGTCAGCGTTCCATTGTTGATGTGATGAAGGATTCTTTATCGGATCAGAAAAAGATTGAGAATTCCTGCTTTAGAAGGATTCTCCGAAAGGGATCTTTGGCTCACGTTGAGGCGAACCCCAGTGTGATTGCTGAAAGGTTGGCATTGGGTGAGAACTCATTGATTGCTCACATTGTTCTTCCTAAAGGTGCGCAACCCTGGAAATGTGAAGATTTATTCCACAGAATTTCGATGTTATGGAGTTTTGCTAGCTGGAAATGTGTCTCACTTGGGCGGGGATTCATTCACTATTTGTTTCCATCGGCGGATCTCAAGATTAGGGCATGGAGTTCTGGTTCCATGTTTCTAAAATCGGGATGGCTTCATCTGCACGAATGGTCACTTGACTTTAATGTCTCGAATGCAAAAAATGTCTTCGCTCAGGTATGTGTGCGTCTTCATGGTCTTAATTGGGTTCTTTGGCATCCAGAGATCCTGCATGATATTGGAATGAGAATTGGAACTCCCATCCGCCTTGATAAGGATACAACTGATGTCATATTTGGGCACTTCTCTAGAATGTTGGTGGAGGTTGATATCAGATCCACTCTCATTGATACGGTAACTCTTTCTATTCTGTCTGATCAAATTCTAATTGATGTTGAATATGAAAAGAAACCTCTTTTCTGTACTAAATGCATGACTGTGGGGCACTCTTTGGAGTTGTGTCGTAAAAACAACTCTTGTAAGGAGTGTGGGATGCGAGGAAACCCCTCCAATCTCTGTCGAAAAAAGGATAATTTGAAGGATTCGTCCTCTCCAAAGCATGTCATCAAGGACAGTGACCCTCCTATGAAGGCATCCCCTGATGTGCTGACTCTTTCAAAGGGAAAAGAGTTGATTGCTGATTCTACTCCGACAAGATCTTATAGCGGACCTTCTAGAGATCATGAGGTTATCACCTCTGATAATTTGAGTCCTGCATCAGCATTGGTGGTGAATGATTCTTCACAACTGAACATTCAAAAGCTGGCTAAAGAGGTTCCTCTAGTTGAGGACATCCCCATGCGGACTCCAGAACGGGTGATCCTTGATTCTCACCAGGTTGATGTCTCTAATTAGGGTGATGTGAAACTACATGTTCATTATCATCATGAAATCCAGAAGCAATTTCAGATATCTGAGTTACCTGAGAAATGGGAGAACATTTCTGAAGATGAACAGGGGAGAGTGCGTACCCCGATCAGGGTCTCGGGCAATGGTGGTCATGCCTCTTATAAGGATGCAACATTGAGTGGAAAGCCAAAGACTACTGAAAGTGAGGGTCCTCCCCTTAAAAGGAGACAATGTAAGGATTTTTATAATGTACCTAGAACTGTGTCTACCAGATCGTCGTCTAAGGTGTCAAGGAAAGTGGATTTGGATATCTTGAAAATCCTCAATAGGGACAAGTCTCAATCTGAGTGGGAGACTGTTGGTGATTCTGATTATGGAAATGACATGTCTTTTTATGATCTCTAGACTTGCTCTTGGT
This sequence comes from Viscum album, assembly GCA_963277665.1. Lineage (NCBI taxonomy): Eukaryota > Viridiplantae > Streptophyta > Magnoliopsida > Santalales > Viscaceae > Viscum > Viscum album. The sequence continues at coordinate 1,735,833,561 of OY728121.1, read as the reverse complement.
GGATGAGGGCATGTCCGTTGTTTGACCCCATCCTCCGCTCTGTTTTACTTTTTCTTTATCTTAATAAATGGTCAGAAGCTTTGCCTTAAAAAAAAGGATACCGTCATTGTATGGGACTTCATATCAATCTCCATTCATTGAGGCATATTTTGTTTTATACAAAACTTTCTTTTATATGTCGTATAAACCCCTTTTACTTTTAAAGTTATTCAAAAGGAATCCTTTTTATACAAACCGTTTACTAAATGACAAAATGGAATGTTTTTGTCATACATATGCGGCGACAACGACTTCTCTGCCGCCGTGAACATTATTTTAGTTTCGGATTCCTCTACAAGCCATACCGTTTTTTAAAAGAAAAATAAATACCATGTTTTACATTTCTTTTATTTTGGTATTGAAAACGGTTTTCATAATGTTTTTATATCAATGTATTGTATTGATATCTTCTTATTGAAAGTGGAAATGTTATGTTTCCTTTATGAATGTTTTATGTGACAAGATTATGTTGTGGTTCTTCGGCATTGTTATGAAGACGGGTGGTTCTGTGATAATCTAAGGGAGGGTGAGCCCGATATAGCTCTCCAATGCATTCGGTAACGCGAAGGAGTGAAACATTAAGGTTTCTCCGAAGAGATTTAGGGAATATACTGTGGTGTGTATTCCAAACGTTACGAAGAGGGTTACTCCCTAAGTAAGAATCTTATGAGTACCTCAAGTTAACTTTTTGTCTTATTATTTCTTTGATTTATTCATGATTTTATGAGGTATTTTAAAGTGATTATGTTTTATGGGTAAAGTATGATTTCATTCTTATGTATACATATACTCATGTTTCCTTTCCATATTTTTATATCCCTTACTGAGATTTTTATGCTCATCCCAAGTTTTTGAAATTTTTTTCACCGGTCAATGGAAGGGTACATGATATGATGATAGTGTCAAGGAAGTGTCAATAAAGAATCCATGTTTTACTTTAAATATGTTTCCGTTGATGGGAAAAATGAATACTATCTTTTATGTGACCACTTGGTTTAAATGTGGAATGTAATGCAAGTTTTATGATCTAATTCTCTAAAACTCTAAACCTGAAAGGATCCTCAATGTGTAATCTTGTAATAACTCAATATTAAGTAAGGTTTAAGGATGGGGACTTATAGTTGGTATCAGAGGTTGGTTTAGATAACTTTAGAGGTTCGGGTATTCTCTAATCACAAGTGACATTGCCATAATGGTTAGGATTTCATAAAGAGTCATTGTTTTAGATAAAGTGAATGAGTAAGTATATCTTAGTGTTTACCTTCCTCATTATTACATGATGGTTTTGTTGATATACTCACACTGAAATTTCTATTCTTAGTGAATGGATAGATCTAGCAGGCACCAAAGAGACAGCAGGTTTGAAGGAAACTGTGGTGGTTCTCTGATTAAGATACTAGGTAAAATGGGGGATTCAATGAGGAAAATCGTTGTTGTTCTAAACCAACTATCAAGGAGTCATGATCAACCACTTGAACCTTGGTATGATCTGTAATGAATCATGTACGAGATGGCCAATCGATGTGTATGTTCAGGTAATAATTATAATGGTAACCATTAGAGTTTATATGATCCTTACTTTTGAGGTAATTATGGGTTATTATATGTTATTATGGAAAATGAAAGGCATGAGATAAACTTGAGATTAAAATATGATATGATAATTTTTGAAGATTTTATCTCGTTTTGGGGACTGTTTTAAGAATTATATAGTTTTGGAAAAAGGACAACACATAGACCATGTGACAAACCGTCGCGTCGGACAAAGCTGCGGGAATCGAACCCACAACCAAAGTGAAACTGGTATTTATCGCCTACCCTTGGAATATCTGAAGTCCCTAGTTAGTATGACATATTATTTTTAGTTATGTGACTTTATTAATTAAGAGTAAGTTGATTTTGGGTTAGTTAAGAAATTTATTAACCTATCATGAAGGATATGTGATTAGGTTAATTACTTTTCAATACGAGACTTTAGGAGAAACTGATGTCGTTTGGAGATAAATGTTGCGATTTAACTTGGAAGACTATGTGACTAAATCCTTTAAATATTTGGGTTTAAATCTTAGTTTGGTTTACTTTGAATAATTTTATGGACAAATTGTTTATCGAATGGTCCTCGTTGAACTCTTGGTTTTGTTGGAAAAATTTTGGAGATTAAGAATAGATTTTATTTTTATAAAGGTCTATCCTTTTCTGGATTATCTGATCTTGTACTAACCTTTTTGGTTTTGGTTTTGGTTAGAGTATAAAGACATGGGAAGTATATAGATCTCTTTTTTGGATTAGGTGATTCTCTAGAAATTGATTATAGTACTCTTAATGCGAACAAGTCTTCCTAAATACTCGTCTTTTGGAGAAAATGTGAGTTTGATTAAGGAATCTAGTAAAATTTGAAAGTCTAAATGACAAGTAAGTATGTTTCATTATGATTTAGTTAAGCTCAAAAATAAATTCCTCAATGAAAAATAACTTAAAACAAAAGTGTAGTTTGTTAACTTTTCCTACTGGGGAATCGAATACCGTTTAACCCATCACATGTTTGTGATTTTCTTATGGATAACATTCTCCTAGATATGTTTAATATCACTCTCCATCAGAACATGACCCTTTCTTTTTCCCCCTTGTCCATATGTTCATACTTTGAATCCTAGTATGGGTTAACTCGGGTGACATTTGTAATATCTTTATTTATTTTAAAGTGATTGTTTTACTGACTCTTGTTCCGATGTGGGTTTTTCAAGGATGTTTCCAAGCCCAATTTTAAATTTGCGAGGACGCAATTCCCAAAAGGGGGGAAGGATGTAACACCCCAGGTAAATAAAGAGTATGACATTTTTTTATTTATCCATATTTTTGAATAAAATATTAATATAACATTAATGGGGATGTTATGCTCGATTGCGTACCTAACACAATAACGAGTTTCTTGGGAATCTTACGTTGCACTCTAATAATAAAATAATATTATTTTAAAAGGTAGTTAACGCCTATCTGTTGTGATGGAGGGATTGAATATAACGAACTACAAAATGATTATCTATATTTATCAAATACTTTTACTTTTTACAATAAATGATAGAGGATTAAAAATGTGAATGAATCCAATTTTTAAGCATAAACATTCTAATATTCTTTAAAAGGTCGATTAACCGCCTATTGATGGCGAACCACTTTTAAATCCACTTTTTGACAATTTTATGTGTTATATTTCACAAAATAAAATTCTTCTTTAGAATCGGGACATCAAAATTTACATTGTTTAAATTTTTGGTATATTTTCGATGAAGTTCATTTTTTAATGAACAGTGAAAAATGTGGTATTTTAATTCAAAACCACTTTTTAATCTAATTTATTTATATGATCAGATTATATTTTGAATTGGTTTTAAAGTTCAATTAGAATGTATTTCTACCATTTAATCCAATAGTGGTCATTGGAATTAATTTCATCTTGAAATTGGACATAAACTAGAGTCAATCTTTTGATACTTATTGTTTCTTAAAAACATGCTATTTGTTTTGACAACAGGAATTAATTATTAAATTAATTAATACAACATATATGTTTTTATTTTTGTAAAATAGACTTCATTTTTGAATTCAGAATATCAAATATAGCCTAGGGTGAATTTTTGGTAATTTTCTGAAAAACTTCAATTTTTGATGAATAGTGAAACCACTAAGTGGTACTTATAAAAAATGATTTTTCGTTTAAATGAAATTTTTCCAACTTTGTGTTTTAAATTTAAAAAATCCGACATACATGGTTTTCATTAAGAAGTAAAATGTTGTTCAATGGGATTAAAATAATTTTTTGGTGAAGAGTATCTTATTAAGATTTTAATCGCGATTAGAGGTAAATAGTGTAGTCTAAGTTAAAAATAATTTTTTAATAATATGAAATTTCATATACACATGTCCTACACTAATTGGATTAGTAATTTAAGACCAATAAAATCCATGGGTAAACTTGGGGACCCCATGGAGCCACTTTGGTTGGAAAATGACATAAATACCTTTTTATTTAATGTTAAAATTAAAATGACACAAACATGAGTTGTTTTAAGAAAACAATTTTAAAATGGGGTTATACAAGTCATATTGTTGACTATAAATAGTCATTGTAAAGGTAAAAAGATTTCCTACATCATAGTAGTTTTTTTATAATTTTTAGACATTAAATAAATTAAATTATATATGACATCATGATGATTCAACGATGACCTCATTATTTAACGATTTAAATAAAATGGAATGATAATGTAAACTCTAGAACCTACACATGTCCAAAACCTATTTTATTGGTGTATTTCTAACCCTTATCACCTTATCCTCGAAACACATCAATTTGGGACCATTAAAATCCGAAACTCATTCTAAAATAAAGTAACATTTCCTTACATTCCAATAGTGCCCCTCCCCTCCTCTTATAAAAGGCCCCCACCTCTACCTCCTTAACCACACTTCCAAAGCCTTTATATCGGCCAAACCCTGCTCATTTTTCCTCTCCACATCCCTATATTACTCATAGAAGAATCAATTTTGGAAGAAGGTTTCCCAAGGAAGCCTTTGATCTCAAATTAAAAACAGTTACTCGATTTTAAGGTAAGGTCTTCAATTGAGTCCTTTTGTTTTATTTTTCTTCTACAACCCCCTAAACTCTTTTTATTCATTTATTTTGTAAAAACTCAAGTATATTAAATATAATAGGATGTTTTTATAATAATTATTCGAGCTAAACTTACACACACCTACATATAATGGTTAAAGAACATACTGTTTCCGTGGATGGCGAATTTCTGCATCACGAAACGATGATTGTTCAATATCCTTCTAAAACCATCAAAGGTGGCCATTAAGATGTCACTATATTAATATATGATATATAATATGTTTATTTTTTCCTTAATCTTCTCTATTTTTCATTTATGGAATAACTTTATGGCTTCCATTATGGGTATATGTGATATCTTAATTTTAGGAAGTGCGGACTACCGCCCCCTCAAAGTGAGTTGATTCGTTAATACCATATGTGGTACGTATAAAGGATATATTTAATGATATTATATATGATACCATACTGGAATTAAAATACTATTATATATCATTATGTTTTAATTCAATTAACTAGGAAATAGAAATGGAAGTAGCGGTCATGCGTACGTACGGCTTACCGTCACCATGAACGGTACATTTCATTTCTTATCTCAAAATGTTATGTACTATTATAAGTACATATATATAATGGATATATATGTAATATATTACATCTAAATTATGTATATAATTCTGGAATTATAACATATATATATCTCTCATTTTGTTTTAATTCCATTAATATGAAAAAAAAAATGAAAGTAGCGTTCATGCGTATGTACGGCCTACCGTCTCCATGAACGGTGCTTTTAATTTTTTATCTCCAAATGATATGGAATAGTATAAAATGAATATATACTGGATATATATGATATTTAAAATATAAATACTATTCTGGATATGATGTACCTATAACTACATGGAAAATTATTTTCCAACAAATTCAATTTTTAACTCATGTACTAAACATCGACAAAAACGTCTGATATGAACTCGTATTATTAACCAATAATTATAACATTAAAATATGTGATATGAACTGAATAATAATCTTTATAGGATGTACTTTAGAAATTATAAATTGACCAAAGTTTATTATTCAGGAATATAAAGAAACGAACAAGGCAAGTTGGACTTGAGGTAATGGATTTTACCTCTCTCTTTCTTTTTAATTACACTCTTTTAGGTAATTCCTTTTAAGCTCATCTTTATTATGATTGGGATGTTCTTTTATATTAATCTTACTGTAATTTTTATGTTCATATAATGAGAGACCCTATTTCCTCTCATCAATCAATTTTGGAAGTTTTGAGTGGCGCCGTTAGGCTGCCGAATTTTCATAAGTTATCTAACCTCTCTCTTTATTTTTAAGTACTCTTATTTATGTAACTTATTTTGAGCTCTTCATTGTTATGATTGGGGATGTTATTTTATATTCCTATTTCAGTAAATTTTATTGTAATATGATGAGATACTCTATTTGATCTCATCAATCCATTTTTGGAAGTTTTAAGTGGCGACGTTAGGATGCCGAGTTTTCGTAAGGGATTTTTCATCTCGCTTTTATTCCCGTGAGATTTATGGTAGAGTTGCCACCATTTCCATTGAGTGGTGTATGTACTTCCCATTATTATACTATTTTTTTAAAATAATTTCATTTATGGGTACTTACATATTCATTTTATGACCCTTCTTCAATGGGGTGTACGTTTCGAAAGTTACCCAAGTTGGTAAGGGAACCTTTCACACTCCTCTTTTTAAAAGATTTATTTTGTTATGTCTTTTAATTAACATAATATTATGTTGGGATATGTTATTATATATCCGTATTGATGTAAATTTTAAGACCAAGTGATGAGATACCCTTTTTATCTCTCATCAACTCTTTTTCTGAATTTTGAAGTGACGCTGTTAGGCTGTCGAATTTTTGCAAGCAAACTTCTTAACCCAATTTTGATTCTTTGGAATAAACATGTACTCCATGAATATGTCATTATATGATTATGTTTTAATGTCCTCTGATTGTATTACACTTAATACCCACTTATATTTTGTGTATTTGTTTGTCACACATAAGTATGTAATTGATTTATCCTTAATCCAAGGACATCGTCTTCGTATGGGACTTCGTCTCAATCTCCTTTCATTGAGGCATATTTTGTTTTATACACAAATTTATTTTATATGGTGTATAAACCCCTTTGAATTTTACATTTAATCAAAAGGAATCTTTTTTATACGAATCATTTACTAAATGACAAAAGGGAATGTTTTTGTCATACATATGCGGCGACAATGACTTCTCCGCCGCCGAGACCATTATTTGAGTTTAGGCTTCCTCTACAAGCCATACCTTCTTTTTGAAAGAAAAATAAATACCATGTTTTAAATTTATTTTATTTTGTTATTGAAAATGGTTTTCATAATGTTTTTATATCAATGTATTATACTGATATTTTGTTATTGAAAGGTGGAAATGTTATATTTCCTTTATGAATTTTTTATGTAACAAGATTATGTTATGGTTCTTGGGTATTGTTATGAAGACGGGTGGTTCCATGATAAACTAAGGGCAGGTGAGCCCGATATAGCTCTCCAATGCATTAGGTAACACGAAGGAGTGGAACGTTAAGGTTTCTCCGAAGAGATTTAGGGAATATACTGTGGTGGGTATTCCAAACGTAACCAAGAGGGTTACTCCCTATGTAAGAATGTTATGAATACCTCATGTTACCTTTTTGTCTTATGATTTCTATGATTTATTCATGATTTTATGAGGTATGTTAAAGTGCTTATGTTTTATGGGTAATCTATGATTTCATTATTATGTATGCATGTACTCATGTTTCCTTTCCATATTTTTATATCCCTTACTGAGCTTTTTATGCTCATCCCATGTTTTTGAAATGTTTTTCACAGGTCAAGGGAGGGGTACATGATATGATGATAATGTCATGGAATTTTCAAGAAAGAATCCATGTTTTATTTTAAATATGTTTCCGTTGATGGGAAAAATGAATACTGTCTTTTATGTAACCACTTGGTTTAAATGTGGATTGTAATGCAGGTTTTATGATATAATTCTCAAAAACTCTAACCTGAAAAGTTCCTGAATGTGTAATCTTGTAATAACTCAAGATTAAGTATGGTTTAAGGCTGGGGCCTTATAAATGTTCTCCAAATCGAGATCATAGTTTGGTGGTGACCCTTTCATTTCTCTTTTCTTCTTATTAAGACTAAATTTTATTAACCCAATTTCGGATGTGGGTTTTCCCACAAAGATATATTCTATTTTCAACCTTTTATTTTTGAAAAAAAATTTCAAATTGTGAGGATTCAATTTCTTTAAGTAGGGGAGAATGTAACACCTCAAGCTTCTATGGTACGTTTCCCTTTGAATAATGCAATAGCTTGCATTGTACGCATCATCGAGATTCTAACACACCGCGACCAATCAATGTAGCCGTTATGAATAGTAATACCCACTTTTGATAATTTATAAACTTTATCTCTCAAAATTGACTTCATTTTTGTTTTTGGAATATCTAAATTATCTTAGGTTGAAATTATGGTACTATTTGGATAACTTTTATATTTTGATGAATAGTGAAAATTACAAATTTTTAATTAAAAACAACTTTTTAATAAAATTAATTAATAGTGATAAATTATAAATTTGAGTGGTTTTAAAATATATTTATAATATATTTTTACCCTTTAATACAATGTTGGTCATTGGATATAATTTCACATTTAAACCGGACATAAACAAGTGTCAATCTTTTTTATAGTTATTATTTTTTAAAAACACGCTTTTTGTTTTGACAGTGGTAATTAATTTTAAATTAATTTCTACCACTTCTGTGTTTTGAATTTGGAAAAATGGATTCAATATTTTTAATCAGGATGTCAAAATTGTGTAAATAGATAACTCTTATTTTTAGACATTTTGAATAATTACTTCAGTAAATATTTTATTTACCATGGTTAAAAGGTAAATCCGGTAAATAAGGGTAAAAATATAATATTATAATAATAATAAATTACCCTAAAATGTGTCCTAAAACTATTGGTTAATACATGTCCTAACATGGGAATCTTTGGGTCGATTTTGGGACCCCATGGATCCACTTCTAAGTGATAATGACAATTTATATTAATAAAGATAAAGTAAATACAAAAATGACATAAGCATATATCTTTTAGAAAAATAATTTTTACATAGGGTTATATATGTTATATTTTGGACTATAAATATTCATTATAAATATAAAAATATTTCCAACATAATATTATTTTATTTATAATTTTTTGACATTGAATAATTAAATTTATTTATAACACAATAATGATGCAGTATTTTCCTTATTAATGAAAGAATCAAATAATTTGTATTATAAATGTTGAAATAAATGTAATTTGAAAGTTGTGACGCCATACACGAATTTTATTTGGTTAAAATGACATGTTATGAATACTTAAATGAAATTTTTTTCGAATTAATAATGTTGTTAAGACTTTAACAAATATATATTATTAAAATGTGTCAAAATTGACATAAATGAGTTTTTGAAACAAATATTATATTATTAATTGATATAATATTAATAAAAATATAAGGTTGGGCCAAAGGAGTTATATGATGATAGGTATGTCATTAATTAACCAATTGGGGTTATCTTTGCAGTTTATAGTAATTTTATTAACCATATAATATAAAAATACAAAGAGACATGGTAAATGTCAAACTATTTAACTAAGAGTTAAATCTAATAGATAAGGGTAAAATAGTGACTCAAAACTGTCTAAAACATATTTTTTGAGTGGTTTTATACCTATACCCACCATAAACTTTAAATAATCCACATTTAATCCATTATAAACCGAATATTAATTTATTATAAAATAATATTTCTAGCTTTTCCAAATATTCCCCTCACCCCTCTAATAAAAGGGCACCCCCCTTCTCCCAATTTCACACCATAAAAGCATTTTTCCTGTACCAAAATCATCCGAAATATCCTAGAAACTTCCCTCACTACAACCTATATACCTTAGTTTTATCATAAGGCAAATCTATGGAGCATTTTTTATAAAATCAAAAGGAAGAACCCGAAGAAGAGGTAATGATTTCACCACACTCTTTGAAATTTCTTTTTTCTTCAACTTATTATTTCATTGTAATTTATATTATAAAATAACAACTCCAGTATATTATATAAACTTTGATATTATTATAAATATTGAACAACCAAATTCTTTATTCTATCCATCCCTTGAATGAAATGTCAACATACGTGCGTATGTACTACCTACCGTCTCCACGTCGTGGTGTAATTGTTATTCAATATATTATTATTTAGATGGGCATTATAATGATGTGTTATTCATGTAAATAATAAAAATAACATGATATTTATTCTCTATATATGATATAATATCCAATTATATATTATTTTAATATCAAAAGAATGATATTGTCGCTCGTGCATCCGTACGGACTACCGTCTCCACGAACGCGATGAGATTCATTCCCCATCGTATCAATTCACGTCTAATACTCATTTTATGATTAAACATAATACATGAGAAAATTATATCATTCTGTAAATGAATTATATACAACCTATCTATAAGAAACATAACTTATGTAACAAAACATATAAAATAGAATGAGTAAGTTAACACTCGAAACAACGATAATTCAGAAATATTATTAACAAGGAATTATTAGAAGATCATATATGATGTCATAATTATGTATATGGTCCTTGAATAATTTAATAAAGATGTTTTAACTATTATAAAGGTGGATAACATACAATTGACTATGGAAAATTACAATGTAAGGGTTTATTTCACAATCTCTTCATTATCCGAGATTGTTTATACATAATTATCTACTGGGACCTCTTTATCATCCACATCCATGTTTCATAAAAATGTATTTCAAATATTTTGTACTATTTTATAGGCTATGGGATATAGTCATTTATACCGTTTTTTACTTTTTATAAGAATTTTATAAAGGAATAATTCTGTCATTTTCCAAACAAGGTCCTTTTTAACCTTTTCGACAGAATTAAGGTACGAATATCTTTTTTTTACTTATACGGCGGGTGCGGATATTTTCCGCCGCTATTAAATTGAAGAACCTTCCCTTACAATATTATAAGAATATTTTATAATCAAATAATTTATTTTATAATTATGTGACTTTTATATGATTTCAAAAAAGAGATATTTCTCTCAAATAGTTTTGATTTCATCTATGTCAACATCCTTTGATGGAATTTAAGCTTATTTGAAATTTATTATTATGATACATAACTTACAAAGTTTATTGAAGGTTTTGAGATATGTTTGAATGTGGATGTGTTATTTTTATACCATTCATGTTTTATGGGGAAAGTATTTCCATTTCATATACTAGTTTTAATATGAATGTTTATGTTATGTTTAAACCTATTCATATGAGGAAAGCATTGGACTTAATAACTGACGAGTGGAGCTCGCTATAACTTCACAATGAATCGGTAGGTCTCATAAGACAAATTAGTGTCTTGGAATAAGGCCTTGAAAAAATCTTATTTGTAGTCTTGGCACAAGGCCTTGACTATGTGGTTATGATTGTCTGGCATTATGAATTCCATCATTATGAATGTGGTTATTGATATTTCATGTGATTATTCGACTAGTAGAATATATATGTGAATAAGTAAATCTAATTATTTCATTTTATCTTTGCCATATTTTTTTGAAGTTCAAGTTTAAAAGGCTTTTGTTTTAGTTATACATTGCATTAAATGCGTATGCTTATTTATGAAAGATTCTGCTATATTGTTATCCTTACTGAGCATCTGAGCTCACCCCTTTCTTTGTTTTATTTTTCCTAGGATGTGAAAATGTATTATATGAATGTCTTGCAAGGATAGTATGAGGGGATATGAGTGTGGACTATGGATACTATGTTGTTGTAGATTTCATTTTATTATGTAATGTAAACTTTATGAATGTATCTAGTGTTTCCAAGGCTACTAAACTAATCGGTCTTTCGAGACATGATCTTTTGTGATCATGCCAATGTTATGTGATAATGCACCGACTCTAGGTAAATAGGGTCGGGGCGTTACAATTAAATAATTATATTTATAAATATTTACAAATAGTTATAAATAAATACAGAATGACAAAATTGTAATTCAAAATAATTTCATATATATTTAAATAATTATAAAATTATAATATATATATTTTTTATAATTTTTTAATTTTTTAATAAAATTTAAACATAAATATATATATATATATATATATAATTATAACTATAAAAAATTTTTTTATTATAATATTTTGTATTATATGGAAATGTGTATATTTTTCTTATAAAAATAATTATTTAAATAAATATATATTAATAGTAATATAATTATAATAAATATATTTATTATAATTATAGTATATTAAATATAAATATTTAACTAATTATATATTTAAATATAAAAATATAGTTATAAATAAATTATATTATTTATAATTATAATTATAAATAAAAAATATATTTAAAAAATTAAAAAATTATAATAAGTGTATTAATTATATTTAATTAAAAATATAATAAATATATTAATTATAATTTTATAAATATAAAAAGAAAATATTTATTTATAATATTATATATTTATATTTATATTTATATTTATATTTCGATATTTAATATATATATATTTTAACAAATATTCATAATAATATAAATAAATTATTGACATTATATCTTAATCAGAGCTAACAATGTGCTGATAATGGCTTTCTCTATCAATGATTTCAATTTTAGAACTCATAAAACATACGTTTATGAGTTCTTTTTCAATAGTGCTGATAACATCTTTATAGGATTTTATTAATGAATACTAATTGTTGGCTTCATCTCTACCACACCTCATGCTCTCATAGAGTCTAACCTCGGCCATCACTGATCCCTCTTATACTGTTGACCCCTCCTTTGTCCCGACCCCTCCCATGTAGCTGCACAGCCCTCCTCTGTAGTTGTGAATCCCTCCTCTATGGAGACCCCCACCTCGGACGTGAAATCCTCCTCCACTACATCCCAAACCCAATATCCACCATGAAACTCACCTCCATTGCGTACCCACCTCTATCCTAAACCGCACCTCCACCATCTAACCCCTCCTACACAAAAAACCCACCACCACCATGAATCCCTCCTCCACCACGAACCCATCAATGGCCTCTACTGACACAACCATAGCCACTGATACCGATTCCTTCCCACCATACCCTACTCATTTTCACATGTACGCCAATTCTAAGGTCTGTTCTTATTTTGTTTAGAATTATTACATTTTTAATTGTTAATTATATGGTTTTAGTGTTTGAAATCTTTTTGATATATGAATTATGTGTTTGATTTGATTCAGTAGTGTGAGAAAATTATTTTTTGATTTGTAATGTTTTTTTATTTTTTTGGGTATATTCTATGAAACTATTGATAATTTCATATCTATATTTTTATAAGTAGTTGGTATAAATAAAATTTCTTAATTTTTATTGACCAATATGTATGAACATGGTTGTATGTGGTGGTTTGATATATTAATAACACTATAAATATTGTTTTAGGTGGAATGTATCATGATTCATATTATAATTGAGTGATTATGGTGAGTATTCTAGATAAAATATATGTTGATCAGTGGATAAAGAAGATAAACCACTCTTGATTTGGAACTTATAGTGAATGTGGGATCAAATTTTGTGTTTTGTTTAACATTTTTATGATTGATTATGTGTGAATTATGGTTTTTTATATGTATTGATTTTTAATATATATATTTATATATATTTATATATATACATATATATATATATAATGTTTTCATGTTTATCTATGTGTGATGATGGGTATGTGGATGCTTCGATGGATGTTATATAGTGATGACATGATAGTTTTATAAATTTGTTTCACATATTATTATTGATTGGATTTTAGAATAAAATCCGGGAATATTTATCTATATATTTGTAAATTCTGGACATATTAATTATATTATTATGGACACACATTTATAGTATTTATATACAATTTTTCACACTAGCTACAAGAATTTCATCTCATTGTGGCCATTAACAGTGACTTGAATTTGTTTCATTTGTATAGAAAAATATTCTAGTGTGATGATTCATTTATATTTTATAATGTTTTTATCTTGGGATTTATGTCATTGTGAAAATTTCTATATCGGTCATCAATGCTGATTTAATTATTTTGAAATGTTTCTTACAACATTTTAAATGGTCAACATACCCATTTATGGTTTTAAATAGATTTAAAATATCTTAAACATATGGCATGGACATAGGCTGAATGCAAAGTGTTTTCCAAGTCATTATATTGTATTATATGCAGAAATGTGAATGTTTCGAAAGAATATTTATTGATGAATTCATTTTAACAATGGTTTTGTGAATTTTTAAATGAAAAATTTTAAAATTTAGATGGGTTTCTCTCATTTTAAAGGACTAATACTCTTGGTTATAGAAATTGGTTGGAATTCATTAAAGAATAATTGTTTTTTTGTGAAAGGGTGCTTCGAAATGATTAGTTTATTTTAAAAAGGGACTTCTATTTTAAAAGAGAATTTTTTTCAAATGGTTTTTTAATGTGAATTAATGTGTGATTTTATAATCAACATTCTAAGAACATATAAACTATATTTTCCTCAATATTTTATGTTTATTTTATTTATATAACTAGGAAAAACATAATATTAAATTTTGATGACAAGTGGGTTGATAATAACCCAATGGATATGGAATGCAGTAACTCTATTAAACCAATAGGTTATCAATAATGATCTCAGTCCAAATAAAGGTGAATTAATGTTTAACCACATTGAAAATCCTAACCATACATAGCATCCAAAATCATCAGCATTGTTTAAATTAGGGGAGTCTACTACAATTAAATCACTTTTCTGGGTTAGTGTTAGATTTTTTGTGGATAAATACTAGGGAAAAAGTGAAATAACAAAAATCAATAAAATGTTGAGTTCCTCTAATTGGAGGGGTCCTTTTTATGTACATATTTCATAAAATATTAATATTAGTGAATCAAATTTTATTAATATTAATGATGAATGGATGGATACCAATTATCTAAATAACAATATAAAGATGGAGTGATATAGTTCATCATGATTGCAAAAGATCATGCATATGAACCTTCTCAAATCCTATGTCCATGATAACACTATTGATATTAAATAAAAATTATTCTAGAAGAGTTGGTAGAACACCTGATCAATCATGTAATATATTGATGTTATAAATGAGGGAATAAACATTGGAAAAAATAGAATGAATCTAGTGGCTAGGATATGAATGAGTTTTTTTTGATCATCTGATATGATCACAACTATGGTAAATGAAGAAGACCATAACGTCGATGTGATTATAGATGTGAATGATGATAATGATCATATTGAGGAAATTAAATGGACATTTGAAGATGGAGTTTTTGATTTACAAATAATTTTTTGAGAAGTTAATGAATTGTGAGAAGGCTCCATTTTATACTTGTTTCAGTAAGTATATATTATTTTCAGCCGTAATGATGCTATATAATTTGAATGTAGGAAATGGATAGAGTGACACCGGTTTTATGCAAATAAATTCTCTCATGAATTACCTTCTCCTTGATGATAATGAGATCCAGAGCCAATAGTACGATGAAAAATGAATACTACGCTCGATGGAGATGATCTATAAATGAATACACAATGGGCCTAATGAATGTATAGTATTTCTTAAAGACCACAAATAACTTAAAAAATTACCAATGTGTGGCACATCTCAATACCAGAATGATTAATCATGTACTATTAATGTTATATGGAACATACCAATAATTTCATGGTTTAGGAACCTATATTGAATTGGTTAGACTCTAGGGAAATTAACATGGCATGTAGATAGAAAAAATAAATTAGTGAAACTATGTCAGCTGATATACAATCCTTAGTGGAAAAAACTTTATCATGAGTATCTTAAATTTAGAAATGGGATTAGAAATATTCTTCTTGAGTTATCTGGAGATGAACTAAATCCTTTTGGTCTTTAAAGAAGCACTCAAAGTACATGGTAGGTTAGGTTGGTAAATTATAAATTACCACTATGAATATGAATGAAATGAACATAAATCATTTTATCTATGATTATTTCAGGACCAAAAACAAGAAGGTAATGATATTGATGTTTATTTGGATCCATTTATTGACGATTTCAAATAGTGGTGGGGTTCAAGTGTTACATTGTGTGATGTTTACAGAAGTGAAGATTTTACATTGGGGGAAATGTTGTTCTGGATGGTTATTGACATTCTTAGTTATTGGAATATCTCATGTTATAGAATTATGGGAACTCAAGGTTTTCCCATTTTCTAACAATGTACACAGTGAATTAGGATGAAATATTTATCGATGACTATGTTTCTAGTACATCATTGGTTTCCACCCCGATGGAATAAATACTGATATTGGATGACATCATTCGATGTATGTTCAAAAGAACCTACACCATTTTCATCACTAAATGGTGATCGGATGTTTTAGAATGTTAAAGATGATGAAATTACGTTTTCTTAACACTTTTGAAAAAATAATAGTCATATCGGTTAGAAAAAGAAATCATTTTTTTGAATTACTATAATGAAATTTTCTATACATAAAATATTTTCCTGATGTTATGAATGTTGGCAAAAATTGTTTGATAGTTTCATCAACATGTTTCTAAATGGACCTGAAAAAAGGATGGAATTAAGGCTAGTTTGGAAATTCATGGCATGGTAATATGAGAATAGATGGCACTAGTAAAGAGAGAAAATGAACTTTTCTTCCTCCAAATTCTTACATTCATTCCATAAAATAGATATATCTATATTATAACTTCATTCATGACATTATGGTTCTAGATTGGTATTCATCAAATATAAATAACATTGTGTCAATTGTCGATTTAAAGTTAAAGGGTCTGAAATCACATAACTACCATATTTTGATGAATTATTTAAATCCAATAGCTTTATATTTTAGTTTTCCCATAAATTTCCATCACATATTAACCATGATTTTTTTTCTCAAAGCTATATGAAAAAATGTTATTGACACTATGAAATATATGACTACAAAAAGTGAAATTTTCATCACATTATGTGAATTCGAAATGATCTTCCCACCACCATAGTTTGATATGATGGTTCATTTGATGGTTCAATTGATGATAAAGGTTCAATTGTTTGGTCCTATAGACTATAGATTGATATACCCCACTAAATGGTATATGATTATTTGATTGGGAATGTCAAAAAGAGAGTTCATCTTCAGGGTTGAATGATGAGATATATAATTTTATGGATATCGTTGTATTATGTAATGAATAAGCATCCGATGTTGAAAGAATTGGCCTATAAAAATCTATTCACAGCGGGTGGCTTACTGGTGATATAAATTCTCTAAGAGATGTTGTCAAAATCAATATTACTAATCGGGAATATGACCACCTTTACATTTTTAATAATAGTTTGGAGGATCCCCATATATTGAAACCCAAAATGAAATACATAGGCATTTAAACCCATCAAGGGATGAATGATGAATATAAAATAAAAAAAATAGATTGTTTATATGTTGGTTTCTTGACAATAATATTATGTAGACTGATGAAAATCCAGATCCAATTTTATAACGACATGGATAGCTTGACGAAGAACCATGTGTTTATGTATTATATAACAATGACCTTTTATGTAATGGTTATATGTTATATAAAAATGAACACGTCGAAGATTGTTCCATGAGTAATAGTGGTTTTACACTTGCGGATGAACATATCCATGTTTTCAGTACTATGGACTGAAATGAAGTTTATCTGAATATTTCAAACATTGGAACCTTCAAAAAAATATTAAAATTAGATTATAAAACATTCCTAGTGCTGAATTTTCAATGGAAGTTATTGGATAACATGAGTGATGTTTAAATAGATGACTTGGGATTCCTGAACAATGATTGGCTTATGGAATGGTACAAAGATGATTTATTTGTAATGGAATCATAGGTTCTACGAGTATATTATGTTTGAGATCCCACAAATTCAAAGTGGTAAATTGTTTGTTTATCGACCAAAACCACTGATGGGATAGATGAAAATTTAGCGGAGGATGACCGTTTATTTGGGACATCACAATAATTGGTAGTGGTAGCAATTTAGATAGAATTTTTATGTTATATGAGACCACAATGAAAGGATTTGGATAGTCAATTGAGGGCGTGAAATTCCATCATCCATATAAAAAGGGTAAATTTTAATATTCAATTTATATATATTTTTTAATATACATAATGTTATCACCTATTAATATTCGTTAACTACTGTATTTTTGTACATTAAATTAAATGATCAACCACTTCAGTTAATAATGACTCTTGTATGTAATGATTTCTCAAATTCTGAGGGAAAACAATTCTCTTAACCAACCGATGATCTCATTGTAGAGGAACTACAACCTTCTACACCTGATGGTAGTCCCAAACATGAGGACCAACATGTTATTCAGACTGTTTCTTCTCCTAGTGTAGAGGTATGAAAACCATATTGACATGATAATGCAACCTCTATTGAGGATAAATATATTGATGATTTTTAATATGAAGAAATTGTATTTGATAAAGGACTGGTGAAGTAGAAAATATAGGGGCACCGTAGATTGATGATGTTAGATAAAATAATTAAGCCCAAAATAAAAGGCATCAAAAAATGAGGTTCTATGGAATGAGCAAAGAAATATTGATAACCCCAACATGGTCATGTTAAGTAGTTACATTGTAATCATTAGTTAATAATGTGTGCCGATTAATGTTTATTTGTTGATCCATTTTCTTCAAACTATTAATTCACTAATGTATGAAGATATTAGGGTGGAATTAAGATTTAATTTCTTTATTTTAATAAAATTTAAAATAATGAAGTGTTCCCTTAATCACCGCCATCCATTCCAGATTTCATTTATATTAGATGAATCCATCTTGAAATATGTATTAATTCTTTTTGGATGGTATCGAAGAGGAAATCACAAAATTTTAATGAGACATCATCTTAATGCTATCGAGGGGAAAAATACATGTACCAATAACTTTTATATGAACACTTGATAGCCCATGAATCATGGGATGTATTTACTGGTAATTGTATAGATAATTTTTATCTACATTGTGGATAGTAATAAATTGTTTGAAGATACATTTATTCATCACATTGATTGACTATTTTTTTGATAAAATAAATAAATATGTGATGAAAATACAAAACATGTAGCAGAACAAATGTGCACCTTCTACAATGTAATTATGGGGTACACTTCACTTGAAAAAAATTGTACATAATTTCAATCTACGATATTAAATTTATGTGACATTAAACAAAAGCATGATAATTAACCTATATTAATATTTAGATTGATTCTCCAAATCCTTAACCACATACATTCGACACCAAGTTCTATGGATTGAAGAACATTTCAATAAATATCGGAAAATAATAGATTAAAAGAACAAAATGTTTTTGAAACATTTTTCCTTATGACATAGAAATTTTTTAATTAAATCACTACTAAATAACAATGATTACTCATTTTTTTATATTTCATATATGGAATATTAATATGAATAATCAACACTGGTAAAATATTAACACCTACTATCAGTGTCCTTGAAGCCTCTTGAAGGGTATGGATGTGTTAGAGTGGCGGGATTTGGTGTGACACCCCGAACATATTTAGAGAAAAAAATAAATGGGGCATAAAAGTAAATAAATGTAAGAGGTGAATGAAAGACTAGATACTCATTCAAAAAAATTCCAATTGAATAGAGAGATTACATAATCATTTATTGGGGTATAAAGGAAAGAGAAGAAACAACTCATGAACAACTATTCACTGAAGATCCCCTCTACCCCACCAGTTTTTTGGTGAGCCATTCCCCATAAAGAGATGTCTTAGCAGAGGTATTAAATTTTCCAATAACTGTTTTAATTAAATGAAATCAGAATGAAATTAATACCATTCATGTAATAATATTATATAGGGTTATAATGACAATGATTTATATCTATCAACACCCACCCATCACCTTGTAGCGAGGGCTATAGTGTTCAATATTCAAAACGAAATGGTACATAACAGACAACATCCGACATGTTAAATGAGTGTGTCGATTAGAATAGCCCATGATCCAATAACCGAGATACCTATTCCAATTTATGAGTATGATATTCTGAAGGGAGAACAATCTATTAGAACATTAGTGACATGGAAATTTCATCTTTAAAAAAATAGGACGACAAGGAGGTATTAATTTCCAAAATTTTCCATGATAAATGTTTAACAATTAATGTAAACTGATTTTAAATTTTGAATGTTATTAAAAACAAAAAAAGGGAACAATTTGAAACAAAAATTTCAACCAAAAACAATATAAATGATCAACCAACTGATCGAAATCACCTTTACCCTTCCCATTTAATATATGCATTTTATAACACTGAAGATTCATGATGATATAAATTTACAATATGGTAGTAGTCACATAGTTTACATTGAAAAAAACATTTATGGAGATGATGGTATTAACTACATTAGACATGATAATGTAAATTAAACCCTCAAATATGATAGGCTATGAAAATTAGTTGTGAATTCATTCACGAGGTTTGTTTTAAATATTTTATATACAAAAAATTGATATACTATATTAATTATTACTAAATACAATTAATAAATTTAATTTATGTGTATACCAATAAAACTTTAAGGGATTTACCAATGAATAAAAATTGCGATCATTATTCCCCATGCAACCACTAAATATCTAATGAAAATATAATCCAAACTGAAGGATGAAATAGTGGAATACCTAACAATATCTTTAGGAAGATAAGTCGGGAATGACATACTCTTCTTATTACCAAAAATGTATGGGAGAAATGATAAAATATAATAATATCAAATATATCATCATTTCATTAATTAAAATTTGGGGTGATTTTATTTAACATTAGATTCTCATTTAGGTCAATTTGTGTACACCAATTATTTAATTCTCTCTGATTCACTATATGGAATCGCATAAATCTGACCAGAGATGATAGATTTTTTCAATTTGATATACATTTCATCCAATTTTTTATAACAAAACTTCATGTTAGATAATTTATATAATGATTCAATTATTATTATTTTTTTATAGGGAGGTGTTTAAATACCATCTATATCATGGAATTAGGACACACATTGATCATAAGGACCCTGAAAGGATCTTCATGTGCACCAGTATCATGGTATATATAATTAAATTTCATTATCCAAACAGATATAAGAATAAACTAATTATTTTTATCAATGTATATACGATGTCCAAAATTAAAAAAGGAATAGATTGTGGTTAGTATGTTTTTAAATTTATGAGAGATATCATATTCCATTGAAAACACACATCCCAAATTAGGTATTTTTAATGTTAATTAAAAAAGAATTTGAAATATTTATTAATACTATTCATATTTATATTCTTCCAATAATAAAATAAATACAAAAAAATCATTTACAAAAGACGATATACATTTTCATAGAAATTATTCGGCATCATACGTGCTTTCAGAATATAAAAAATAACATTAAGATGTGACTTAATAGAATTAATGGATTGTTTCATATATATATTTTATTTATTTATTTTTATAATTACTCATATAAGAATTTCATTCATATATAGGTGTATTACTTTGCTCGAGTTCGGGTAGTGTTTTCGATGATGCTCATGCAAGTGAGAGATTGGACTCTGAGGCTGCAACTCAGAATACAAGGAGATGATAATGTTTGTTAATATATTATGTTCTTCCAAATAATATTGTCTCCCCTATACTACATAAACATAATCAAAATTAATTTCTCGACTACTAATGTAAACAATGTAATCCACAAATTTATTCTCCCTCAAAACCATTTCACCCATGTAGTGTCGACATTTATCACTGTCCTTAAATGGTATTAGAGGGAACATGAAGGAAAGTGTTAAATGCTAACAATAATGTTTTACCAATTTTACAATGCAACAAAATGGAATTCATGGTAACATTGTAAGTTGATATTTTTTGATACATTAGGACATGTATGAATCAACCACACATCAATATGATTCCTTGTGTTGCCGGTATAACACAAAGTTTCTCTTAAAATTTTAATTAATTTTATTAAAAAGAAAATGTGACATATTAAAAATAATGAAAACACATTCTCATTGTTTTCATATTTTATTACAAAGATCTATGATCCATATTCAATCATAGGAGTCAACCACACCTCAATACGACACTAATTATGACTGGTATGACTCAACGTGTGCATTTTAATTCAATATTGACAGTAATTAGGAAAAAAGAAAAAATTTACATAATAAAATCCACTAAAACACAAGCAAGTTGTTTTGATAATTTATAAAAATAATCTATTTCTAATTATTGATGTGTATGATTCTATATCTCGTCAATACAAAGAACTTTTATGCCTGTATGACCCTAGTTGTGTCTTTTTGGTTAAAATTTCCATTAATATAGGTAAAAAGAACAAACAAAATTATGAATAATGATCAAACACATTTGGATTGTATTGATAAATTAATAATATGATAAATTTGTTTTTTGTGACTTGTATGAGTCATTTACACATCAATCGAAAACACTATGGGACTGTTATGACTTAAAAGTGTCTGTTATCTGTTTAGAATTGACATTTTATTTCAAAACAAGTCCTCACTAAAAACAATTAAAATACACTATTATTGTCCTGATAATTTAATAATGAGATTCATGAGTCATTTTAAATGTTTGTGATGTTTTCTAACATTAATATGGCACACAATTAAATTATTATGACTGAAAATGTATGTTCATATTTGAAGTGAAAATTTTGTAAAAAACAAATGAAATGCTAAAAACTGATATAATTCATTCATGGATTTTTTGATCTATAGGAAAATGATTTATATGTCATTGGTGGAGTGTATTAATCCTCCTCAACTAAAAATGGTGCACGGGGTGGCTGGTATGACTCCAAGTGTGTCTTTTTATTTAACGTCATCATTAATTTTATAAAAACGATACAAGTGATATACTATATACTGAGAAAAAATTTTGAACTATGTTCATTCATTAGGAAAATTATCCATGAGTAATTTTGTATGTGTAGGAGTCAATAAATCTTCAATATGATTCATGATGTGACCGCTACGACTCCATCTGGGACTTTTTAATCCAAATTGACCTTACATTATGAAAAAAATAACCACTGACATACTAAAAACCATGAAAACAATTCCGATTGTTTTGACTTTATGAAAGTGTTCAGTGAGTCATTTTTGACAAGAGTCAACCAATGCTCAATTGGATACATGGTGTGACAAGTATGACTAAAAGTGTAGGACATTAGTTTTAAATTGACATTTTAGTTCAAAACATGTATGTAATTGAAAACCAAAAAATGCACTCTGATCGAATTTATAATTTTTTACACCAATTGAATCGTCATTTGTGTTGTGTATATAGTATTCTCTTGTATAATTAGTCAATTATGTGACCGGTATAACATAAAATGTTTGAATCGGGGTTGGAATGATATTTTAATAAAATATCACAACTGACATACTGATAATTGAGGAAAAAACAATCAGATTTTTTTGATACATTGGGAAAATGATCTCTATGTCATTCTTGATATGTAGGAATCATCCTCAGATCCATATGAAGAATTATGTGTCTAGATTAAATCCAAATGTTCCATAATTTAAAATTGACTTTATTTTTATTAAAATAATATGTGAAACACATAAAATTGAGAAAAAAATTTCATATTATTTTGATATGTTAGGAAAATGATCCATAACACAGTTGTGATGTGTAGGAATCAACCCCAACAAAATTCCACAGACTATGGGATCGCTATAACTCCAAATGCGTCTTTTTTAGTTTATATAGACCTTAATATATCGTAAAAGAATTATTGAAATTATAAAATTTGAGAATATTATTTTGTATTATTTTAATAATTTAGGAAAATGATCCCTGTTTCATTTTTGATGTGTAGAAGTCAACCAAACCACAATCAAACCCTTGGTGTAACTGATATGACTAAAATTATCCGTTATCAGTTTAAATTTGTAATGTTATTAAAATATGTGTCACTCACTAAAAACCATTAAATCATGCTCTAATTTTCACGATGATTTATGAAAATAATTCATAAGTCATTAGTGATGTGTCTGAAGCATTCTTACATCAAACAGACTCATGATTCAACCAGTATGACTCAAAATGCATGTTTTCATTTTAGAATGACATTTTATTAAAAAAACATCCAACAAGAAAAAAATAATGAAACCACATTCTGATTTTTTGATACCTCAGAAAAATGATCTATATGAATTTTTTGATTGGTAAGAATCAACCACACCTTAATATGATGACTGATGTGGCTGGTATAACTCAATGTGTCCCTTTTGATATAAAATTGACATTAATTTTATTCAAAAGAACATGTGACTTAAGGAAAACTAAAAAACACATTCTGACTTGTTTTATAATTTAGGATAATTATCCATGATCCATTTTTGGATGTGTAGGAGTCAACTGAACTAGAATACAATGCACGATGTGACAAGTCTGACTCCATGCAAGCCTTTTTATTTAAAATTGACATTAATTTCCATAAAAAAACATGTTACATACTAAAAATCTAGAATCTAGATTTAGATTATTTTGACACATTAGGAAAAAAATCCATGAGTCATTTTGGTCATGTAGGAATCAACCACAGCTCAATCTGTGATAGAGTGTGACTGATATTCTTAAATGTCTCAGTTATCTATTTAAAATTGACATTGTAGTTCAAAATGTTCCACTCACTAGAAAACAAAAAAATGCTCTATGATTTCCCTAATAATTTAGGACATCGCTTAATAAGTCATTTATGACATGTATGATGTAGTATCATGTCAATATGATGCACGATACAACTGGTATGACTCAAAATTTTTGTTTCTAGTTTGAAATAACATTTTAGTAAAAAAACACAACCGGCTTACTTAAAACCACGAAAACAAATTCATGTTATTTTTATACATTAGGAAAATGATCTATAAGTCTATTATGATGTGTTTGAATCAACATACCCTCAATATGAAAAATGGTGAGGCCAGTGTAGCACCAAATGATTTATTGTTTAAAAATGACTATAATTTTAGTAATAGAATAACTGACATACTCAAAATCGATCAAACACATTCATATTATTTTGATATTTTTGGAAAATTATCTATAAATCATTTTTGATGTGTTGGAAACTAATCCAACACAATATATTACAATATATTACCTATATAACTCCAAATGTGTATTTATTATTAAAAATTTACATTTTACTAATGAATTCTATCATATTAATTTTTAATTTATTTTGGTGTAACATTTCTAAAATTAATTTTTCCCTTATATAGGATAAATCTTTTGTGTAGGTATAGATTATTTATTTAGAAATTGATACTATGGGTGGACAATTATGAGACGAGATCATAGACATCAAAAGATGAAGCGTTAATGAATGTTTATCAGATAACTGTAAAAGTAATTATATAAAGCATTGATCAAAATGTATATAATGTTTTTTTGTATATACCAAGGAAGAAATTTTTTTATTCATGATTTCAATTAAACAGATATTTCAAATTTTTACAATATTTTTTATTCAAGGGTGTGTTGTTAATTTTTAAGAAAATTTTAGCTACTTATGCCATTATCAGTGTTGCGATTAACCGCGCTTTTAGTGTTGTTAAAAGCCTTATTGCATGATGTTAAGGGGAAAATTTTTAGTATTGAATTAGGAATGGAATAATGAATACATATTGATTGTGGATAAGGACAATGAAATGAAGATTTATGAAAACCATAATCCAAGGGTGGGGAATCACATGAAGAATCATAAAACCCACAAAACATTGCCATCCAATGGATGATGGTCAACAACTAGAAGAAATACTAATGTATCCACAATATCCAGCCATTATTAGTGGCCCAACATCAATAAAAGGAAAAACACCTATTATAAAGATCCTATAATTGAGGCACAAACATGGAGGATCCAACACAGAATCATAATATAGGGGTTAAAGAACCCAGAAGTAGAAAAAAAGAAATATTGTAAATATAGGCTTCATTGTATGTAAAAAAATTTATAACATATTAATTATAAATATAATATTAATTATTTAGGAATCTTATATTGGATATATGAATTATTTTGTATGAAAATTTGATTTATAGTAAAATCTTAATAAAATATACAATTGAAAATTTTTGAACAAAAATAAAAAATAACGTGGTTTTAGTAACCTCCTATTTTTTAGTGATCTATACTTTTTCGGACAATTCAATTTTATGGTTGAGAGGATGTAGATGTTGAGGTGGTTACTTCTATGTGGTTTATTAATGGTTTTGATAGTATTTTAAATATTTTTTTAATATATTTTATCATTGCATTATTGTATTAATTATTTAAATAACTTGTCTATTTTTAAGGATTAATTTTGAATTATTATAATTATTTTATATGATATTATTATGACCATTGCAGGTTTTGGAAATTTTTATTTTCCTTAACGTGAGCATGGAGCAACTATAATGCAATTATCCATAACATAGGAATATTAAATGAAATTTAATGTTATCCTTACATGAGTTTTATTCTTCCATTAATTGGAATTTTTAAACATTATGTTACCCTGATTCATAGATCAGAATCTAAGTAATACAATACTATTTCACTAAATCATTGACTTATACCATTATGAATCCACTAGAACATTCATAATACCTTTACATATTTTATTTATTTACATCCACATATAGAGTAATGCATTAATCACATGACGTTTTCAATGACCACTTGACTAGGATATTGATAATAAGTATGTGTGTTAACTAATCATCTTAATAAATTGTATAAAAAATAGTATACGGACTTCATGTTGTAACTAAGCATATGGTAAAATGTCAATCGGAAATGATACTTCACTAAATATGGCAATATACTGAAGAAATAATATGGAATGATTGTTCCATTCTAAAGGACCACACAAATTCATGACCACATGAAGAATGTCAGGATATATTGTGAGATCCAACATATCATATTTATGGACATATCATAATTGTTAGACCAACATTATTTCATCCTACTATGAGATAACAATGCAATTTCAGTGAAGTTATATTTTTCATATTCAAAAAAATTTAAATGACAACATTATTTTATTATCTATATTCATTTTTTTAAACTTTCATATTTATTTTACAATTATTACTTTAGTATTGAAATTTGTTGGATGAATATTCATAAAGATTAAAATAAAGGGAAATGTGGTATAGAATTTTTCAATATTAACAAGGAATATTTACATCATGAGATTCAAACTTTAATATTTTTTTTCTATAATGTGTTTTTAGATAGTTTAGTTTTCTCAAAAAAAAGTTAATTAATTTTTATATGGATTATTGTGGTTTAGATGTAATAACATCATTTAGGTTAATCCTGGTTTATTTTTCAAGTAAATAAATGTAAAACCACATGAAAAATCATTGAATATTTATTCAATGTAAAACAATGTGAGTCAATTCATG
The DNA here is from genome assembly GCA_963277665.1 of Viscum album. NCBI lineage: Eukaryota > Viridiplantae > Streptophyta > Magnoliopsida > Santalales > Viscaceae > Viscum > Viscum album. The sequence continues at coordinate 1,735,806,126 of OY728121.1, read as the reverse complement.
GAATGATACACCAAATGAGTTCGTGGTGGATTTTTGATGTAGCATGTGCATTGTGCATTGGGAAATATGAAGTTCATCAGGACTAAAATAATTTAATCAAATATTTATGATGAAACTCTATTTAATTAATTATATAGATGGAGATAAAACTAAAATGGTTTAGAATATTTGGACTTTCTTTCATGATACACTTATGTGATTATCATTTCATTTATCAGGGTTAGACTACAACATTTAGCCCCTTTCCATTGAAATAAATGTATCTACCTCGACACTCTTAAGTAAATTGTTTTTAGCAAGTTTTTTTTGTTTTAATTCCATTAATATATTTATGATTACATAATCTTAATTTTCATATAACTCATAAAATTTATGATTCCTAGAAATACCCAAAATTGAAGTACATGTTGGGTGTTCCGAATTGGTAAAAGAAATTTGACTCTGTTATTCATTGGTCAGAAAAAATTCTTGTTTCTAAATTCCACCATCTCAAAAGGATACTAGGTGCATTCTTACTACATTTGAGAAAAATTTAGTCATGGGTTGTGCATCATGGGTTTAAAATGGAATTGTAAAAGGATGTCATCGCTCAATAAAATTTGTATATTCTAGTAATGTGGTTATCATTTCTATCTTCATGGGAGAGAAGTGATGAGTATATGTAGGATCATCTAATTTAAAAATACTTAAAAAATGTGTTGTTTATATATATTTATTTCTTATGTAAAATTAAAAAAACATTAATAAGTACATATATAAATTATGGGTCTACTTGACCCACTATTGACAAGTAAGTAGTGAGTTTATTTGGATCTGGAATCAATCCATGACCCATATATTTAGAAACTTTTTTTGTTCCATGATAATCAAATATAGACATAATAATGATGGTGAAAATATATCTTTAGATGATACGAAACAAGTAATTGTTGGACAACAAAAATGTGACAATTTGTGTTGGAAAAAAATATTGTTATTCATACCCATACATGGAAGCAGTCCATATGCATTGTAGAATTTATAGTTTCAATATAAGATTCATAACATAAAAAGTACGAAAATGTGGCCACTATACATTGAAAGGAAATGATGAAAATGGAAAAGTTATGAATTACAATTTAATGAACCTTTCATCATATGATATGTGTAGAGGAGTTTATTTTTATGTATCTGTAAATAAATATACTAATGAAATATTGAAAACTCAATAAGTAAATAATTTTGGTTCAAATAATTTAGCATTCACTAAGTTTTCATGTTATCAAAAGATTTTAAAAATTTTAATATTGGAGAAAGAGAAATATTTAATAACCTGATTGATAGAATTACATAAATAGTAAAGGATATGACATCACTATGAGAAACTATGTATAATTTGATTTTGATTCAATGAGTATTAATGTCATTTCCTAATAAAAATCATTTTAAGAAGGTTGTAATTTAGGATATAAATTTTATAAGGAAACATATTTTTGATAAACATATTATATCTTTTTTATAGAATGTGTTAGCTATTAAAATCATTTATTAATAAAAAACTACATAAAAGTAAAGGTATAACTCTTATATAAAAAATTTACTACATAATCTTTTTAATCTGATAAATAATAAATTGAAAGAGTCAGTGTGTCTCATATAAAAAATTAATGTTATGAAAAGAACAAAATCTAAACATGATAATGCATAATGTTTCAAAGAAAATATGATTACAAGGATAATTGAAATGGTACTAAAATTTCTAATGATGATTCTGAAATGTTTTTATAGGAATCATGTAAAAGAGAGTACAGTAAGAATAATTTCCCAAACCACATGAAAGAATAAAGAAAAGTATAAAAAGAAAAGTAATTTAATTGATTTTGGATATTATTATTCACCTGAAATATTATCTATTGATGAATCTGGTGATGAAAAATATTAGAAAAAATGTTATTAAGGGATTCATTAAAACTTGTATGTGAATCAGATTGTTCTTATTATTGTAAAATGGATTAAAATCCTAGTAAATATAACAATAAGAATAAATTTATATACTCAACCATAAAATTAACATACTTAATATATTATTACAAAAAACACTTGTAATAATAAGTTACAACATCATAAAAATGAATAAAATTAAAAACACCCCTTCAATTTTTAATTTTAAATTATGTGTACAATATGACTGTGGTCAAATTTAAAATATAATATAAATGTTTTATTATACAATATTTGAAGGACCTTGATGAATTATATTTAATTTTCCTTTCAAAAAAGGATAAACATCAACGTGAAATTCAATGGTTGATATAATATCTATAAAAATTATATAGGGAAAGTAAATCTATGAAAAAATGATTAGTTTTAATAACAAGAATGAATTATTTCATTTGGAATTATAATATTTGACCATGTCTCTATAATAAATTCAATGTTAATGTTCTTGATGGTTTTGCATCAAGTACATCTAGTTTTAAAATTTACATCAATGTCCATGATAAAAATGAATGTTCCAAGAGATTTCCACAATGACTCAGCCACACCATAACATTTAGTAATAAATTTTTATACCATATATTACAGAGTAATGAATTATTGAATTCAATTTGGGTTCCCTATAATTAATATATTAATCTCATTGGACATTTGGTTTTAATGGTACCAAATATATCTTAAATTGCATATTCTATGAAACATGATTAAGAATAATCAAAAAATATATAGTATATAGATATTTGATGATCAAGACAAATGAATGGTGATATCTATATTTTTTATATTTCATTAAAATTAAATGTGGTAGAATAAAATTTCATGTCATCTCGATGGAAAAAGTTAAATATTTTTTGAGAAAGAAGAAATTAAAAATTCAGAAATCATATCAAATGTGTTATTTGTTAATGTTTTTAATAACAATTTAATATGTATGTCATAGATTATTGAGAATAGTATGAATGTGATATTTTAAATTTTAATGAATATTATTCCCAATAAAAAATAAAAAATTTTATAATACAACAATAATATATAAAAATGAATTGGTGTCCTATAAATAAATATATTTAATTTGGAATAAATATATATTCATTTATTGGAATGTTCGTAAAATATTATATTACATATTTTTACATTTTATGGATGACATTAAGGTAATAATATCCAAAATTCTGGGACTCATTTAAATGATAATAATAGATCCCTTCTATAACAATAACATGGAAATTCCATGATGATATTCTAAAATATAGTACTATAGTCAAAAACTATTCTGTGATGTGACACAAACATTGTTGACTATTAAGTGCGAGTATTCATAATCATATGACACATTTTATCATGATTGTTTCACTATGTATTATCCATTATAATAAAATATTATAATAGACCAGCATGTGAGAATTCTACATTTTATGTGTCATTATATATTCCTATATGTGAGCATGTGAAATAGTCCTTTGTCTTTTAAATTATTATTAAGGTGTATTTCATAACTCATGCATGTTGATTTACTAACTGATATCACGATTCCATATGTTCAAGATGTGTAGGTTATATTTATTGCATCATGAATATATTTTTATTAATGAATAAGTCAATGGATGAGTGTTACATTCCAATTTATAGATGTTGATGTCTCATCCCTTTGATTGAAATGATACTGTCACATTCAATTTTTTTTCATACTGTAATGATGAGTTAATTTATTATATTAAAATAAAGATATATCAAGCACAATGTTTGATGAAATATCTATACAACCTATTTGACGTGATAATTATTTTAAAAGGGACTATATTACATAGAAGGAATTCATGGGAAGTTTTTGAGATTTTTATATTTGTGGTTTTTTAAAAAATTTATTAAAAATGGATATGGTTTGATTTTTTTTAAAAGGGTCTTTAGATGCATGAACCATGTTCATGCATCTTCTTCTCAATAGGATGTGTGAATAGGGTTCACGCATCCTTCACCCTGTCTTCGAAGACTGCGTGAACCCCATTCATGTATCCTAGTAGTGGTATATGATTTAAAAGGGTTTACACATCCATTATGAGGTCTCTGAATGTTTCGTGAACCCATTTCACGCATTCTACATAAAGGATATAAAAATAATAATATATTTAGAAGAAAAATTTTCTTATGTATTTGATTAATTCAATTACAACCCCTTTCTATTTAGTATTTTTTTTGTTAATAAATGAAGATAAATATAGAAAAACATTTATTTTTCAATAACATTATCTTCTTGGATGTTATGTAGTAATTAGATTTGATTCTAATTGATATATTAATTCTATCAGTAATTTAATATTTCTTCATTTACATCCCCCTAAAGAGAAACACTCATAAACATCAGTTTTAAAATTTTATATAACATCACCAAGGATGATCATATTCAATACTTATTCTTAGATATGCTAACACATTCTTAACCCTCTTAACAATTGTTTCTTATTTTTGAAGAATATGGAATAAATATTTTTTATAATGTCCATAATTTTATAACAAGATGAAGGTATTTTAATGGTAAAATCCTCATGTGAATATTGTGTACCAACAGAACACGTGTCTTTTTATAAATTTTGAATATGAATTTTCCCAAAATTATCCAAATGAGCATACAATTTTATACATAACATATTGTGGTTTTTATATCTTCAATCATAATCATATACACTTCACAATTATTCATTATTTGTTTAAATTCTTCATTATGCAATTTATATTTTTTTTAAAGAATCATGTTCCATGATTTTAGGATTAAAAACATTGAGATCAATAATATTTTTCAAGATTTCTTGATGTTCACAGATCTATTCATCCAGAGTATTAATATTTATTAATGAATACCAAATAGAAATTATTAATTTTGGAAGATAATTTGATGATATTAAGACACTTGTTAATGAAGTATAACTCTATAAATGATAATCTTAGTGCACATAAATTGTTTATTCTAAATCAAAAATGAACCTAATCTACACCACTAGTGTGGATGCTCCTCTATCCCACAACCAAATGTATACTGGATGTGTCCATGTCATGTCCATCTCTGTCTGCGCTCTGGCATACGTAGCACATCATCCTCTACGTCCACCCCTACATCCATCTATGTCATAGGCAGTGGATGTATATTCTCACTGTCTGTACCCTATCCTACATCTAATTATAGTGGAGGATGGCTGGAACACTCACCAACATGGAAAGAATAAGATTGTTGTGAAAATGTTGTTTGTAATAATGAATCAATCTCATCCCAGTCATTGTATGTATCTACATGTGGCTAAGCCTGAGAAGCTGGAGGAGCAGATGACTAATCATGATGAACACCGTCCACTTATGGAACACCAGCATCTGACTAATCAATCTGAACATCCTCATCCTATGGAACAACAAGATCCATAATAGGGTCGTCACCCCCTGGTACATCTATATGGGCCTTAGTAGGCTCCGCAGCCTCCTCAGCATGTGGTGGATCAAATGAAATGCCATGATAAATCTCATCCATCAAAGGAATAAACCCAAATATAGGGGTATTAAAATACAATGGGTCACATACGGTGTGCTCTACTAGATCAGACATGTGTAGTAGATTAAATATATGATAATCCTATGAAAAAAATTATGTTGTTAAGTAGTATGAATAAAAATTTCACTGAATTGTGGAAGGAACTATGTATACTAGATCATGAAAGCCTCGTCCGTGTTGTGTCAAAAATTTTACTGGGGACCTGTACTACAAAGCTGCGTAATCCATCTAATCCACTAAATGAAAATACATTGTCCCTGTCCCTCACAACATGAAGTATTGTCGTCTATCCCATAAATCAATATATCTGGTGTGGTATCTCCTCTAATCAAAATCGCTCTTCCCGGACATCTTCAAGGAATGTAGTGAATCTCCCTGATTGGGCTGGTCAGTAACAGGCTGGAAGAATCTGAAATAACTCATAACTATATCAGTCTGATGCCGCTCGACTATAATAAAATGAATCAATGGAACCCTACAGTAGCCGATAACAAGCATCACCATACAGTGTGGGGTAAGACTCTAGATAATACCATTTGTATATGGGATCTAAAAAATCATAAAGAGAAAATAAATAGTCAATTAATAAATGAATACATGTATATTAAAGAATACTGATTTAACAATATAAATAAGAATCACTGAGATCGTGTGGTAGAATGTTGTCCAACATAACTCTATAGGTGTGGACGTCATGTCTAGGGGAATCTGAATGTCGATGTGCCTGACTCCACCTGTAGATAATATTGTTATATTTATATTTCATAATTGAATGTTATACAATTACGTTAGATAGTATAAGGAAGTAAAGACATGCCAAAGTCCGCGCGGAGCATCTGCTACAATATCTGCTGGTAATGGCACCCGAGCATGTGGACCTAAATTAGGGATGTGCTCCAATACCCACATCTGTAGATGAACCATGCATCCCATGATATGCATCTTATTGATGCGACATGCACTATATAATGCCCTGTATGTATATTCTAGGCAAGATGACCCCGGATATATATTTTGGCCTCGTCCAAATCTTCCAAAAAAGATAAATACATCAAATGTACAAAAGAAGGGGAGTGATCAACAAAAAGCGTGCCACTAATCAGCCTCAAAATATATGCATGTGAAAATCGCAGCACAGTGATCTCATCAGCATCCTCTACTAATTGTGTGAAGTGCTGCTCTAACCAAGGAATGTGTAATCGACCACCAATGATGGTCCTAACCTCTATACCCAATAGTCTATGAACAAGATCTGGAAAATCTGATCTAATTGCGCCAGTCAGAGCTACACCATCGATGGGGAGGCCCAACATAATAGCCACATCCTGCTGGATAATAGTCATCTCCCCCTTTCTAAAATGGATTGTATGTGACTCTGGCCTCCATCTCTCTACAAGTGCATCAATGAGCTGATGATTGAGAAAGGTGAAGTTGCACATCGCTTCACCAAAGAATCCAACATGACGAAGATGATGGATGATAACAAGAGGTGGTGCGGTATGATGGGAATGGTGAGATATGTGTACACTCAACGGAGCACTAGATGTCCCTCTAACAGTAGTTGTGATACATGAGTAGCCTGTGATATGAGCAATGGAAAATATTCCATGTGCACAATTGATATCATCATTACTTCATTATAGTGAATTAAATAACAAAATCAACTATTAATTTAATAGATCTAGAAAAATGAAATGAAAAATGATTGTGTTAATATTTTAGATTTATACATAATTTTTTTGTGTTGATTACTGTGTGTATTACTTGACCAATACCCTAATTAAATTAATCACCCTATTACCTAATTTAGAGATTCAATATTTTTGAGGTCGGCATTAATTAAAACCTATAGAGGTCTACTAATAATTGCATGTGGTCTTCCATGAGCTAGTTCTTTCATTCTATGTTGTTTTTTTGAATAGTTTGAGTATCGAAAAATTCTATATTATAAAATAAAAATGGGACAAACTCAAATTGATACATGTTAGAAATAAAGAAAGTCAGAAATAAGAGAATTCAATACTGGAAATTCCAAATGCAAATAAAAATATAAAAATTCATGATACAATACACAAACTTGATCATGGATGACGAGATGTGGAGCACGTTGCTGCCACTTGGGGACATCTATTATGAGAATTTACTTCTGAATGACAAATATTGCATCGTATTCTCCCTCCTCGTTGTCGATGCCAATCCATTTCATTTTTGACTCGACTTGATTTTTGTCTTCCTCACGGCCGTAACCTTGTAGTATGAAGAATATAATTTAAAAACGATGGACATTGAAAAAATAATAAATGAAATCAGAACCAAATTTTGAAACCTAGAAATATGAGGGATGATTGTCGGTTGATCATTAGGCAATGAGATAGAATTAAAGTCACCAACAGGCATCCAATCTGCACTATAACAGTTCACCAAAGTGCTCATGCGATACAATGGGTCAACATATTGCTCCCATGATATTTTTACTGAAGCACAAGCTGTGATAACATGTGAACATGGATATCTAAATGCCTGAAAGTTTTTACAATCACAATATCTATTACCTAATATCACTAAAAACACTCGACTACTTGTGCATGTATCCTGGTCATAGCACAATCTTTCATGAAAGATCATCTTTTCCCTATCAAAGCCTAGAACAGGATATCTTGAAGCCTCATTCAGTATCGAATCAATATCACTTTTGAAATGATGCGTAAAATAAATTCTGTTTTCCTTCCCCTAATAGTCCATTTGGGACTGGCCAACAAAGTAGTGAACACATATATAAAATGCCTCTTTCACTAACCAGGTAATAGGATGTTTTGTGCACACCATTGAGGACCCCATTTATGAACCCCACAATATTAGTGGTGATATGGTCGTATCTTCTACCTCTATCATATGCTAATGACCATTTCTCCTTCAAAATCTGCATCATATATTCATATACATCTTCATTAGAAGATCAGATCTCTTCAAGGAGTCGATCAAACCGATCTTGTTGGGGCTCATATGCTGAAACCATACGAGATTAACATATTAAAATGGAGAATAATTTTTTTTTAAAAAAATATGTTTAGAAACATATACCCACCTTGTGGATCGCCATCTTTATGGAATCGTCTCTGAAATTCTTATTCACATTACTTGAAACATCTATAATTAAATAACGATGATAAGCATTCAGCTCATTCCATGAAACTGCATCACTAACCACGACCTCTGTAATCAATCAATAGTGATCAGATCATAGACACACGCCATGGTTTTGTGTTACATTAACATGTACACATGACAAAAACCAGCTCATAAATTCAGAATTCTTCTTTTCAATAATATAAAAAGAATGTGGCAGAAGAGCATGATTACTATCCTGTGTGGCACCAATGTGTAGAACACCTGTATAATTTCCGTACAGGAAAGTACCATCGACTTGAGTAAATTGTTTAAAATATGTAAATACAACATGCAAGGCCTGAATGCACAAAAAAACCCTATTGAACCTCACCTTTGTAGGATCAATTCGGGGATTAAGGTATACATACTCAATAGTGTCCAACTGATAAATAATCTGATTGTTGAGAGATAAAAAGTCCATAATTTGTGGCAACATAGCATAAGATTAAACCCAATCACCATAAACAATTACAATTTCCTTCTGTTTGGCATTACATTATTTGGTATATGGTATCTTGTAGTTATACAACTGTTGAATTCATAACTGAACAAGGGCAACGAGAACATCCTGACATGTTCGTATCATCTCAAAAATAACATTTGATATAAACTCTGAATCATGGGAAGAGTGATCCTAAGACAATCTTAGATGCACACAAGTGTGTGGCCCTTCAAATTTGGACATCCTCAAACATGATTTTTTTTCAAATATTGACGTTAATAGAAATTTACATTCTGGAACATATTTTTTACAACGAATGATAAATTTTGTCTTCTTTGAATCATTAACCACAAATGTGAAATTTAGCTCAATGTGGTATTTCTTTATAACATTTTTCATGACCAATTTACTTTCAATCTCATGCCCGACATAGATGGAGTTGTCATTTGAGGAAGAATTATTCCCTATAATGTCAGGGAATTCAGAAGTCAGTGTAATGAAATCCCAATCAAAATGTTGTTCACGATTCATTCCTTTAACTAAGGAACTCAATACTGAAGGATGATTACCACTAACTGGTGGATGTCGTGCATATCTGTCTCTCAAAAGATCCTTAGACGGTTCATTGCCTACATCACCCTCACCCACATCTCTCAAAGGAACATCAAAAGGTTCAGTCCCCACATCACCCTCACCAACATTATCTCTTAATGGTTCCTCAGATTCTTCTTCCTCAGATAAACTTTCATTCACTATATCAGCACACAAAGGGATTTCATCTACATTTCCTTCTACATTTTGATCATCTTCTTCATAATTTTATTTTATTATTTGAGTCAAATGAGAAGGAGGCAATGCGAAAGACTGATGTGAAGGACCAACTAGTACAGAGCTCACAAAAGACGGTTCTGTAGTAGTCAGTTGCAGCACATCTATATCATAAATCACAACATACAACTCCATGAACCCATTAGCACACTATTGTCTAAATAAATAATATGCATCCATAAAATCATCGTCATCTACCAAAGGGTACTTAGTGTGCCAAAAACCTTCAGGATTTTGTAGATGTAGATATGTGACTGATGAAATGGATTGATCGACCCTCAGTTTTAACCAATTATGAATCTTTTTTCAATTGGAAACCAATGTCATACAACCATGAATATTTACCACTCACGCAGGTGGCACACTATATCTAAATCCATTCTTTGTATAAATGGTCTCATCATTGCAATATATTTGCGCAGAAATTATTACCTATAAAAAATAATTAATAAAATATTATATACTACATTAATATTTTACATTATTTAATATAACATTATATAAATTATTTAGGTATGAATAATTAATCATGAATTGATCAATGAGACTTATGATTAGTTTAACATTATATGATAAACTAACCAAAAACATATGGACTCATGGAGTCTCTATTTTCAATTATTTCAGTAACTGTTAGACTCCTTTCAAATAACAATGCCTCATGATGAATGCATGTTCTCAAATGCCTCTTTGAGGATGTCTCTTCGGGGACACCTCTTCAGGGACACATGTTGTTGACTTCCTTTTATTTAAAAATTTACTCACATGAATGTGAGGGGGTATAGGGTATGAAATACAGAAATATTTTTAATAGAACACACAAGTCCTTACATACATAGTCAATGATGACTCGCATTTCATCAATATAGAAAAATAAATGAAATTATTAAAAATTTAAAAGCCATATTTAAAAAACAAGACATGCAATTTTGATTATGCATCGGTTGGTCATCTTAAGATAAATCACCACTCAACTAACCATGTTTTATGGAATACTTATTATATCTATTACTAAACTAATTACATATTAAATATCTACACCTATTTTATATTTAATAAGTTTATTTATAACTAATATAATTTAAAAATTCTATTTATACAAAACTGTATTTATACTATTAATAGAAATCATTTTCTATATATATTTTAGTAAATTTAAATATGATACATATAACTAATATATTATTCAAAAATTATATTATTAGTGTATAAAAATATTATAAATTATATTAATATTACATTCTAAATAAAATTTTTATAACATATCTAATTTTCATAATTATTCAATACGAATTCATACAACAAACACATCGTGTGTAAATTAAATCATAAAGAATACACTAATTTACATATCAATACATATGAAATAAATAAAACAAACACACAAACACTAGTTTCTACATATCACAAATCAAATAAATAAATAAAAAAAATGAAATAAATAAACATAATTAAAAAATTAAAAATTTATTTATAAATTCTACCTTTTTAAAAGCAGCAAATGTTTTTTTGAATGAAATTCTACAGGGCTTTGCAGAAAAATCTAGTGGAGAAGAATAAATTGGGGGGGGGGGCTTTTATTGATCTTCTCGGCCAGATGCGTGAATGGAGTTCACATATCCTTCACCCCGTCATGGCAGGATGCGTGAACGGGGTTCACGCATCTTCGGCACGGAGGGATGTGTGAACGGGGTTCACAAATCCTTCAACGATGGGGTGGAGGATCCGCGAACGCCATTCACGCATCCTTCCAAGAATAAGATGCTTTAATGGGGTTTGTGAATCTAATGACCCATTTTTAAAAATACATCAAACCCTATCCCTTTTTCATAATTTTTCAAAAACCCATATATATATATAAAATAATGTTAGAGTATTAATTTTGTTCTCTAGGGTACCTTGAACCATTTCAATATAGTAATTTTGTACATTAAGAAATCCTTCCTAGTGTTAGAAATATTAAAGCCAAAGGGTGACACACTCTGTGTTACCAAGAATCTAAATTAAATTCATTTTGAATTTAATTGTTGGAATCAATATTATTTTCTAGATATAGAAATATTTATATATATTTTTTATTGAAAAAAAATATTTACTAAATATTTATTCACCAGATCGTGAATATTAAAATCATCTTATGTATTGATTATTTAAATAAAATTTAAACTCTATACTATAAATACAAAAAATATTTACGAATAATTATATAATTGAATATTTAATAATTATTAATAAAATTTTGTGAGGATTAGTGGACTAAGATCACATTCGATGATAAATAATAATTTTCAAGAAATAAAAAAAATATTTATCATTTCACCTATTTATACAAGACATAAAATTATAATAATAATAATATATGGAATGGGGTTAGATATGGATTATTATATTATTTTAGGGTGGTTCTGAAAATGAATATTATTTTATCCTAAAACATATTTCTATAAATAGACTATTAGGTGTGTTCTGTATGCTTAATAATGAATTGTGAAATATTCGGAAGAATGGAATTTTTCATATATTATTCATCTCATCTTACCATGAACTAGAATAAATAATTTATGACTAATGTTTAATAGAGTGATAAAGATGAATAATGAATGATGATCAATTTTTTATGTTAAAACACAACAATATATCATATTTTTTAGCAATCAATGAGCCATTGGTGGATCATCACTATATGGGATCTAATTTGTGTCCATTGTAAATAACAGGGGCAATCTAAAAATGATGATAGATTATCAAAATCCTTATTAATGATATAAAAACCTGACCTAATTCATTACATAATCTTGAATTAAGTCAAGAAAACACTTCATTCTAAAATTTAGGATCTTTTCAAGTTTAGATCATTAGATAATTAGAAGAATACATTCATAAAATTACACAATATAACAGTGTGGATACCGTAAAAACAGTTTACATTTTTTCAAAATATAAAACATTAAAACATAAACATGATTCTTTGAAAATTATTCAAAATTTAACATCGATTCCTTATTTATCGTACACATCCATTAAACTGTGAAAATCATTTAAAAACTTTTGATGAGCATAAATTCATAGTAAAGGATGAAAAAGAAGGAAATAGTACGTTAGTCTATGAATACATATAACATATGAAATGATTATAAAAAACATGCTTGTATCCCATATATACTTACTTCATAAAACATGAGATTTACAAAATATCCAAAAATACATAAGAACATAAATATAATCACACAGGTATCATAGGGCATTACTTACGTTATCTTGTAACCCTCACAATTATCTTATAATTTGTAACCCTCGTGGCTACCTTACAATTTGTGTAACCATCATAGTTACACATGGAATAACCATACCTCCGAACTCCAACATACACATAACAAATGCATTGGAGGGAGATATAGGTGCCACCCTTCAACATAAAAAATTCCCTAGAACAAGAACATAATCATACAATATGAATAATAGCATAATAACATTGCCTTTGAATTTTGTAAAACAAAATCCTAAAAGAGGTTTTTTAAATAAAACCCCTTACATAATTCATTTAAGTGAAGAAATACTTAATATAGTGGTTGGAATATGTATATAAACTTAATAAACCATAATAGAAGAAAAATAAATCACACAGGAAATTTTAATACCACATAAATAATGAAGTAGAAGGTTAACCCAATGAATGGACATCCTGTTAAAATTCCCTTACCTCAGGATTGTCTTACTTAAAACTTTTTTAAAGATCTTGTATAATGGTTAAAAGAGTGTTATTATTATTTTAAAGGAACATGTTCATGTTTATAATATCATATATGATCATTTTATAACCTTATTTCACCCCTTAATTGTTATTATTTTATTCCATGCACTGTTTTGGGTGAGTTCCTCACATGATTTCATTGATTGGTTCATGATATAAGTTCTTTTTGGTTGGTAGTGAAATTAAAAAATCTGAATGGAAAGGTATTTACATATTTCTAGTACCATAATTTATAAAATTTATCATTTTGACGTTTTATAGGAGGATGACTATTAAGCTAAAACTTTAATGATGTTCGTTTAGATCATTTTAGTGATTATTTGATAATAACGACCTCATTTTGTTTTATAAACTAAAACAATGCGTGAAAAAGAATTCCAGAACCATGGATGATAAATAATACTTATATTATAAGCACATTAAACCATAGAAATGGTTTCATGACCAGACGTGAATAATTAATGAAAATTGAAGTCACATTGTCCATGATGTCGGTAATTCGACACATCACGGAACATGTTTTCAATTCCATGAACATGAGGGGAAAAAGAAGAAGATTGGTGAAAATTTTCCCATGAACATGAGAAAATCCAGAATATACAAGATTATAGAGCTTTCATGTATCTTGGTAAAGAGGAGGTGATAAAGAAGAAGAAAAGAAAGGAATCGTGAAATAAAAGAAAACATCAGAAATTTCTCATGCAAAATTCTGCAGCCTAATGACGTTTCCTAAAATTTCATAAAAATAATTTAATGAGAGAAAAGAGATATCTCATCACTATTAAATAATATGGAAAGTATGGGGGGATATGGAATGAAATATCCCAACAAAATCCAAATGGAAAGGATGAGAACAAAGTAAAATTAATGAAAAGAAATAAAATAAAAGAGGATGTTTATCTCTTGATCTCTTCTCCTTGAGACCCTTCTTAAGGGCTATGGTTTCGGTCATTTGGTGAGACAAAAAGATCTATTACTTGGGGAAGATCCTTGGAAGGAGTATTTTTTAGAACGTAGACATGGAAAAAAGAATGATAGGTGTGGGAAGAATAGCGGAGTGAGGTTGGTATTTATAGTGGAGGAGAGGGGGTATTTTTCATTATTTTAATCATTATTATAATATTTTTTCCCAAGATTTTGAATATTCATAGTTAAGGTGTCCTCAAATTTTAATAATGGGATTTTAGTTTGAACTAAGTGGCCTTTAATCACTTATGATGTCATAAATAATAATTTTTTCTCTTAATTTGATTATACGGTATTTTATCTTATCTAACTATTCATAAAAAATTTAAGAGTTTCAGAAAAATCTCAAATCCTTAACCTAACTATTTTTCTGTATGTACAAGTCAAAAATGAATTCCATTTTTCGAAAATAATTTTATATATAATATGAATTTAATTTTTAAATAAAATAATACTTAATTCAAAAATTAAAAATTCTATTTCTATAACTACTTCAATATCACGATGAAAAACTAACCAAGATGTTATTATCTTAAATCCATTATAAAATAAAATATTAAAAAAATTTACTATTCATTAGGGTCATATTACAATTAATATTACTATTCATAAGTGTATATCACTATTCACCAAAAAACATGTTGGTTCTAATAAGCCCCAAATAACATACTGAAAACAACTACAGATGATAATTTCTTGAAATTCATAACATAGAAGTGGAAGAATTATTCCATAAAGGATAATTATAAATATCTACCTAAAAAAGTTCAAAGAATTTCAATTTATTTTTAGAAAAACATGGCTTGTTACATTAACCCCATCTTCTAGAAATTACTTCCTCGCAATTTTATTTACATATTAAAAAACTGAGGGTACTTTCCCCCCAATGCATTTTCAGACTTCCATGTCGCTTCTTCAACCATGTAGATTCCCCCAAAAAACCTTTAACATGTGCATTACCACATTCCGCAATACATGTTCCCATTAATCAAGAATCTAAACTGTTTTCTCTTCATAAGAAAGGTTCTATTACAGCTGAACAGCTTCTAGGCTCTAGACATGGGATGAATCTGGACCATACTAAATCAACATAGAAACAAGAAAAAAATCTTGTACCAGAAACTAAATCGGAGGCAATGCTACGCGGTATTCAATTGTTCCAACTTTTTCCTTGATTTCCAAAGGACCGATTAACCACGGACTTCGCTTCCGTTTTTAAGCGAAATGCATCACACTTTTCTATGGAGGGATTTGAAGGATAACATGGTCACCTACCTAGAAAAAAATGTCTTTCCTTTTGTTATCTTCATAACTTTTCCGCCTGCTCTGAGCTATCCTCATGGACTACTGGATCATACTCACTTTCTTAGCCACATCTTCTACTAATTTTGTCCCCATCAACATTATTTCACAAACTTCATCCCAAAAGGCCAGAGTTAGACACCGCTTCCCATACCAGGCCTCAAAATGTGCCATCTGAATACAAGAATGAAAACTATTATTGTAGGAAAACTCAAATAAAGAAATATGTTGATCCCAACATCACGGTAGTCTAATGAACAAGTTCGAAGCATATCTTCCAAAGTCTGAATCGTTCATTTTGACCGCCCATCTAATTGAGGATGAAAAGTTGTACTGAAATCAAACATTGTGCCCAACTTCTTTTAAAGTCCCTTCTAAAAGATAGAAGCAAACCTAGGATCCCAGTCAGATACAATGGAAAGAAGAACACTATTTAACCTGACAATCTCCTTATGGTACAATCGATAATGTTGATCCAAAGACATTATATCTTGAATAGAATGAAAATGTGAAGATTTTGTCAGCTGATCAACAATAACCCAAATTGCATTGTTACCTCAAAATTTCTTATGTAGTCCCACCACAATGTCCATGGATACATTCTCCCATTTCCACTCTAGCACTGGAAAATGCTGAAGCATCCCCTTCGGTAACATTCTATCTGCTTTAACATGTTGACATGTCAATCATCTCATGGTAAATATAGTAATATCTATTTTCATTCCATTCCACCTATAATACTCTAAATGGTCCCTATACATCTCAGTACTTCATTGATGAACTGAAAATGGAGAACTATGAGCTTCACAGAGAAAATAATTCTTAAAATGAGAATCACGAGGAACACAAATCATTTTTCCAAATCTTATGATACAATCATTATCAAGGTTAAATTATGGAAACATAGTCATTTTAACCAATTCCTCCTTTTTCTATAGCTCATGGTCTTCCTTCTGTACTCGCATAATTTTATCTGACAACGAAGTCTTCACTGAAACCTAAAACAAAAAAGATGTATTTCCTACACCAACAAGTTCTAAGAAAAAATACATCAAATCATTAATCAAGGGATCGTGTTCCAAAAGTAACATGGTTATTGATTCATTATGATTCCAACTAAAGGCATCTTCCACATTGTTTGCTGTCCCAAGATGGTAAAATATCGTGCAGTCATAATCCTTTATTAGTTCAAGCCATCTTCTCTGACTCATGTTAAATTCCTTCTGAGTGAATATATACATCAGAAGTTTATGATCATTATATATTTGAAAACTGGTTTTATATAAAAGATGCCTTCAAATTTTCAAAGAAAAAAACACAACTACCAATTCCGAATCATTGGGGGGAAATTTTTCCAATGAGGTTTAAGTTTTCTTGAAGAATATGCAATTACTTGTTCATTTTGAATCCAAACACAACCAAGTCCCTTCATATTGGCATCACTGTAGACGAAAAACTCACCATTATGGGAATGTAAGGCCAAAAATGGAGCATTGACCAATCTCTTCTTTAGTTCCCAAAAACAAACATCACATTCCTCTGTTCAAAAAAATTTAAACCCTTTCTATGTTAACATAGTTATTGAGCTAGGTAATAATGAAAAATTATTGAAAAACTATTGGAAATAACATGGTAACCCAAGAAAACTATGAATCTAGGTAACATTTTTGGGTATTGACCATTCATCAACTGCTTTCTTTTGGCAGGATCCACTGTTATTCCATCATTATTTACGATTTTCCCAAGAAATGAAATATGTTGCAACCAAAAATCAAACTTTTCGAATTTTACATATAGTTTCATTTCTTTTAATGTTTTTGAAACAACCATTAGTTGTTTTTCATACTCCTCTTTATTTTAAGAAAATGGTACAATGTCATCAATAAATACAACCAAAAATTTATCCATGAACTCATGAAATACTCTATTATTAAGAGTCATGACTATAGCAGGCGCATTAGATAATCCAAACGGCATAACAACAAACTCGTGATGCCCATATCTATTAAGAAAGGGTTTTTTCAGAATGTCATCCTCCTTCACCTTCAGCTGATGGTATCCAAGTCTCAAGTCAATCATGGAAATGTACTAAGCTCCCAAGATCGGATCAAACAAGTCATCGATATGAGGAAATGATACTTGTTTTTAACAGCGATATTATTCAATGCACTATAATTAATGAAAAGTCTCATTGAACTATCTTTCTTTTTAACAAACAAAATAGGGGATCCCCATATTGATGTGCTAGGATGAATGAAACCTTCTTCATGAAAATCCTACAACTGAATTTTTAATTTAAGAAGTTCTATTGGATGCATACGATATATGGGAATTGAAATTGGCGTAGCCTTAGGAACTAAGTCTATTGTCAATTCGACTTCCCAATTAGGTATGACAACAGGTAACTGATCATAAAAAATCAAGGTATTCATTTACCATGAGCACATAATTTATTTAAATAGTTCCCTTGTTTTCAACAATATGAGCAAGATAACTTTTATTCCTATCTTCCAATAGTTTCTCAGCATCCTGATATGTTGTCAATTATAAGGGTTCATTCTTTTATAAAAAATTGAGAAACTTTATTAAAAACAACTTCTTTATCTATATAGTCAATCTTATCATGATAATCAGAAATCCAATCCATTCCCAGAATAACATAAAACTCAACTAAGTGTAAAATAACAAGGATTGAAGTTAAATTATTTCCATAGATCAGAATAGAATGATTCTTATAATTCATCTTTTCAATAATATTTTTTCATGGTGTTTTAACAAGAAGTTCAGGTCTTGTTTGTTGGGGTGATATTACCAATATACCACTAAAATTCTCAGAGATGAAGGAATGTTTCTACACCATATCAAAAAAACATTAGCAAAACCTGAGTAAATAAAAAATGTATCTAATACAACTTCATTGGATGTTCTAACATCTGTTGATGTAGTCACAAAGGTTCTCACTACACTGTTCTACATGTAGTCTGTCTTCTTTTCATCATTTAGATATATCTTTTGGTAGGAATTTTCATAATGACCCATTTCACCACATTTAAAACACTTTACAGTCTTTTATCATGATTAGTCTTAGAATCATTTTCATTACAATAAAAGGGCATATGTCCAAACATATCACATTTAATACACTTCCTAGTTTTGTTATGACATTCCCCAGGCTGTTTCATTCCACACTTTTCAGAAACTGGAAATCGGATTTTCATACCATCAGATTTCGTGGGTTGATTCTTATCCATCGCTTGCCATCTATACCTCTTTTTATCATTATTTCCAAAATTTACATGATCATTATAAATTTCCATCTCTACCCTCTTATTACTTCAGACAAGTTTCTTATAAATTTTGAATTCACGGGATCCCAAAGTCCTTGGATACCTTGGATTCAGTTCTAAGTAAAAGCGATTGATTTTTCTATCACGATCCAAAATATGATTTTTAGCATACCTCCCCTATCTAGTGATGTACGCTTCATACACTGCCACTTAATCTTCCCCCTATTTCAATTCAAGGAATTTCTTCTACATCCTATATCTCACCAACTTTGGAAAATATTATTCATTGAAAATAATTGTAAACTAATCCCACTATAAAGCATCAAAATACTATCTACCCGTGATATTCCTTACCATTGACCACTACAATTCTGTTTCCCCTTTAAAATGACAAATGGAAAGACTTACTTTTTGATTTTCTGAACATCCCATAACATTGAATATCTTTTCAAGGGATTTGATCCATCCTTCAACTGCTACTGGGTCAGAACATCCATTGAATGTAGGAGGATGTTGTCTCATAAAATGGTCCACTATTTTCATGTTCCATTGTGGTACCTCTGGTTATTCTCTTTGCATGGATTCCACCACCAGTTATTGCCTACTTTAGATGATCCATTATTATCACAAACTTCTCGTTTCCAATCCCAACTGTTCTAGGCTATAGATCCAGAAGGTTATCATTCTGTTGCTGCCTCTCCTCTTCAGCATACCTATTCCTTCTACGTACAACCAATATGAATATACTTATCACATATTAAACAACATGGTAATATTTAAATGCAAAAACATTTCATATGAATCATAGAGTGAAAATCATTTATGGTATTCTATTAACATCACCCTAACACCTAAAGTTATCTAAACCATCCTCTGAAACCAATTATAAGAACCCGACCTTATTCATTACCTAATCATGAATTTAATTGAGAAAAATCATACTTCTTACGTTGAGAATCATTTCATGTTTATATCTTTAGATAATTATAACAATATAATCATAACAATACACATTAATAGAGAGTGGATACTATAAAAACATTTTCCATTTTTTTTCAAAAAATAAAACATTAAAACATAAACATGATTCCTATACAATTATTAAAAATTTAACATGGCTTCATTCTTTGTCTTACACATCCATTAAGATTTGAAAAAATTTAAAAAACCTGGGATGAGAACAAAATCTCAGTAAGGGATGAAAAATAAGGAAGGAGCACATTAGTCCAGGAATACTTGTAACGTATGAATGGATTTTCAAAAAACATGCTTCTCACCCATATATACTTAATTTATGTAACATGATATTTACAGAAGAACCACACAAAACATAATAACATAAATATAATCATAAAGTTCTCATAGGGAATTACATTTATAATCTTGTAACCCTGATGGCTACCTATTAATTTGTAAGCCTCATGACTACCATATAATTTGTGTAACCATCGTAGTTACACATGGAGTAACTATATGACCGAAATCCATCATACACATACCCAATGAATTGGAGGGAGATATAGCTCCCATGATTCATCATAAAAAAATCCCACTAACTAGAGCATAATCATACTACATTAATATTACCAAAAAAACATAGCTTTTGAATTGTGTAAAACAAAATTGTAATAGATTATTTTTAAAAGAAATCCCGCTTAAAGAATTTATGTAATTGATGAATGAATTAATAGAGTGGATAGAATATGTATATATACATTATTAAACATTATATATGCAAAACCAATCACACAATCAATTTTAATACCACATAAATAACGATGTAGAAGGTTAACCCAAATAAAGGAAATCGGGTTAAGAATTCCATTACCTCAGGTGTGTCTTACTTAAAACTTGTTTAAACATCCTGTATAATGGTTTAAAATTGTTATTAGTATTTTACAAAAAACATTTTCATGTTTATAATAGCTTATATGATCATTTCATAACCTTATTTCACATTGTAATTGTTTTTATTTTATTCCTCACACTGTTTTGGGTGAGTTACTTACATGATTTCCTTGATTGGTTCATGATTGATGTTCTAGTCGATTGGATGTGAAATTACAGAATTGAAATGGAAAGGTATTTACATATTTACAGTAAAATAATTTATACCATTTATTATTTTGATGTATTATATGAGGATGATTCATAAGTAAAAAACTTTAATGTTGTTCATTTAGAACATTTTAGTGGTTCTTTGATGATAACGACGTCATTTTTTTTATAAATTAAAACCATATATTCAAAAATATTCCCAAACCATGGATTAAAAACAATAAATATATTATAACATGGTTCAACTATAGAAATGGTTTCATGACCAGACAAGAATGATTTAAATGAAATTGAAATCACATCCTCCACGATGTCTGTAATTCGACAAATCACTTACAATGATTTCAATTACTTGAACAAGTGGGAAAAAAGAAGAACATTGACGAAGAATTTCCCATTAACATGAGAATATAAGGAATATGAATGAATATAGATATATCATGCCTCTTTTTTAAGAGGAGGTAAAAAAGAAGAAGAAATGAAAGGAATGTTGAAATAAAAGAAATCTTCAATAATTTTTTTCACAAAAATTCGGCAGCCTAACAATATCTCTTAAAATTTCATAAAAATAGTTTGATGAGAGAAAAAGGATATCTCATCAATATTACTTAATATTGATATTAAGGGGGTATATGGAATTAAATATCACAAAATAATCCAAAGGGAAAGGAAGGGAAAACATAAAATCAATGAAAAAAAAGATAACAAAATAGGATTTTTACATCTTGATCTCTTCTCCTTGAGATCCTTCTTAAGGGCTTCAGTTTGGGACTTTTGGATAGACCAGTAGCTCCAGAACGTGGAGAATAATCTTTGAAGGTGTATTGGGTAGAACATAGACATGGAACAAGACTTGGGAGATGTTGGAAGAAGAAGGGAGTGAGGGTGGTATTTATAGTGGAAGAGAGGGGGTATTATTATTATTTTAATCATTATTATAATAATTTCAACCAGTATTATGAATAATATTAGTTCATGTATCCTAAAATAGTAATAATGGAATGTGAGTTTGAACCAAGTGGACTTTCATCACTTATGATGTCATAAATAGTGACTTTTATTGTTAATTTGATTATTCGATATTTAATCGTATTTCACTATACATCAAAAATTAAAAAATTCTCAAAAAATCCCAAAAATTTACCCTAAACATTTTTTGATGTGTTGAATTCAGAAATTAATTCCATTTTTTAAAAATCATTTTATAATTACTGTTAATTTTTTTAGATAAAAGCATTCTTAATTCAAAAATTAACAATCCTATTTCTATAACTACTTCTATATCACGATAAAAAATTAACCATGATTCCATTATCTTAAATACTTAAGAATATAAAATAATTATAAAATTTACTATTCATCAGGGTCATATTACTATTAGTATTAATATTCATAAGGGTATGTCAGTATTCTCTAAAAAAACAAGTCGGTTTCAATAGACTCTAAATAACATACTGAATACAATTGCAGAGGGCAGTTTCTAGAAATTCAAAATATAGAAGTGGAAAAATTAAGTATTATAGACTTGTTATAAATATCTACTTAAAAAATATCCATGAATATTTATTTATTTTTAGAAAAATTTGGGGTGTTACAATTCTAATGTCAAAATATGTCGGAATATTGCATCATATAAAATATAATTTAGTAACAAATTAATCAAGAAAAGGAGCCCTCTATGTTCTGAGATTTCATTGTCAATACTCGGTGGGAATATTTCATTTGTCTGGATTTTTCTATCTTTAAAATGTGTAAAAAATCAATGGAATCTGACATAAACATTTACAGTGTTTCGCCCACTATGTGATTTCATTGCTCCTAGAAACTGCAAGTGGTATTTGAGGGTTTATAATTAAATATATATTTATTATATTTTATAGATCTATATGTTGAATAGTAGTTTCATCATTCGTTTCATTATTATTCTTTATAAATATGATTTTTAAATAAAATGATATCAAAATTTTTATATTTTTCCTTCAATATTAATATCTTATAAATTCAAAAAAAAATGTTTTTAATGAATAGAGATTTCATCATAGGGATACAGAGTTTTTGGTCAGTAGAATGGATTACACGGTGTCTAGCTAGAGTACACTATGTATACTCAATTTACATAGAACATGATGTGTCATATGATACACAACACACAATGTAGTATTTACAAGTGGTTTATTTTTTTCCCACATTCTGTTGATTGTTTATCGTTGCGCATAGTTTGTTGGATTTCATTGTGTGTACCTGGTGCACACATTGTGTAGTCTATATGGTTTTCGTGAGAAATTGGATCTAACTGTGGGATTAAATACATAGTTTATATTCATGTGATACTGAAATTTGGGATATTTATTGGGATTCATGATGTGTATCTAGTTCAGATGACATGTAACTCATTAACTCCAACATCAGAAGAACAGAATGAGTTATCAGTAAGTTATATGGGCATATGACATTCATATTACATGTTGTGTTGGTATTTATTGTGTTCTATAGATTCTAGATATAGTACAAGCCAATGAAAATATAATTTATCATGGACAAACAATAGTAATATTACATGACATGTAACTATTTAGTATATTTCGTGTAATCTAGCTGCATTACAAAACAAATCCCCAAGAGTGTTTCTCTGGTTCAAAACAATCAAGGAACATGATATATAGCACATTTGTATTTGATATATATTCTCCAAATAAATGTATATTTAAATGTAATTTATAATAATTAATATTGGAATTAAAACCTATTTATAGATGTCTGGTCATCGAGCGCCTCCCATCCTTCTCCCATAGAGCAGCCACCATGCACCCCATGTCACAGATAGGGCACCCCTGCCACGCATCCACGAATTCTCCAATATCCCGCTGGTGTGTGAAACTTCCCCAATGAGTCCTATTTCATCCTTAGATATGTTTTCTTACATGTGTAGGGTTGGATCAAACCCTAATTTTAGGGTATAGTTTTGGTGGTCCGTTCAGGATCTGTTTCGTTTGATCTAGTTGTTGTAGGTTTTACGCAATTTAGTCATTGTGCAGGTACAGATTGGTTGGTGTACGAATGGTTTTTTCATCATCATTCCTGGTGTTCTTCATTGGTTGATGTAGGAACCCATTTTAAATTGGGATTACATTTATTATTTGATGTTTTCACCCGATACTATTTTTAATTAGGCACCAAATATCGTTAGAATAAATTTTACCTTCTATAATAAGGTGAGTTTTGATGGAAACCAACTCTGTACTATTAAATAATTTCATATAAATTGTGAAATATTTTATTTTGACTATGCATGTGGTGAATGTTATGATATGAAATGTTGTGTGTGAGTTTTGAATCATAAAATTTGTTTTTGAACATATTTTTTGTGAGTAAATCCAAGTGATACTCATTAAAAAATTGTTTTATAAATTTTTAACTGGTTTATTAAATATTATAACTGGTTCATATTATGTTTTGGAAAATGATTGAGGTGTGATTGATTTAAAATGTGGGTTTCATGTGTGGTGCATTTGTTATGATGTGTGCACCCTTTGTATGAGAAATACCTCGAATGGAATTCACAAGTGATTTGAAATTATTAGATGATTTTTTTTGTTTTATATATATAATTTTGATGGACAATGTTTTTGATTTGAAAATATATTAATGGATTAGAAAAATTATTTTGGCATGAAGCTGGTTATATTTTGGGAAATGGTTTTTGTGAAATGTTTTAGAATAATGTTTTTTTGAATTCTTCAAAAAGTGTGAACATTTTATAAGGACACATAAGGTGAGAATGTATTTGGAAGATGGTTTTAAAAGGAAATGTTGATATAAATTAAATATTTAACTTGATGTGAATTTTTTATGTTAATTGTAAGGTCTTAATTTATGAAAGGCATGTTTTGAACTTATTTTGGATTATGTGTAGATTTAAAATGGGTTTTCAAAGTTGATTTGTTATTGAAAAGTGTTTTCATGTATTTTTTTATTAAAGGATTAATGTGTAAAAATTTTGTAAGATCCATTTGGAACCTTTTTAGTTGTTAAATTGTTCCATGCATGATAGGTGTTTTTCAAATGACAGATTGGGTATTATAAATCTACTTTTGAATTAAAGTGGGGGATGGATTTCCTTAAATGTGTTTCCAATTTAGTTCTAGACATTCTATGAGGCATGTGTGTGGTTATTTGGGATGTGGTTTTGTAAAACCCCAAAATTTTCTGAGAATGATTTTTTTGAATTTTATTGATATCTTTTGTTGTATGTTACAACAAGATTAGCTTGCACTATAAGTAACATCGTATTAACTTGAAGTATACGTAACAATATTATAAGCTTGTTTTACGGAAAATTTCATGTTCATTTGATAGAATTCAACACTAAATATATTTTTTTTTGATAAAATATGATTAGATTATGTTATGCACGAAACCAAAGAAATCTTTCATGCAAAACTATCATGGCTTGTGTTACACGCAAAAGCGACCTTCCTCGATTGCTTGCATTGTACACAATACCGAGTTTCACTAAACAATAATATATCATTATTATATTGTTCTGAACTAGCCGTTATGAATATTATTAACAAAATTTTTAATTTTATAAAATTATCATTCATCTTACATATTATCTAGAACATGGTATGGGAACAAAATTGAATATTCAGATAAAAGAATTATTTTAATAAAATGCAGTTTGGTGGCCTTTTGATGGGACACCAATTTAAAATAATATTTTTGAAAAGTTTATAAGATCAATTTGACAATTTAATATTCTTATATTCAATATGGATATAAAAATTTATGTTGCATAAAATTTTGACATTATTGTGATAACATCTACATTTTGATGAATAGTTAAAATACGCAAACTATTTATTAAAAATTACTTTTTTCATTAAGATAATATATATAGGTAAATTATGATATTAAATGAGATTAAATTATAAATATTATATATTTTTACCATTTATTATAATTTATTTCATTATCATTAAATTAACATTTAACTCATAGGTAGGAACATATCAATCTTTTTCAATGTTTTAAAGTTGAAAACCCAGTTTCTCAATAATGGTATTAATATAAAATTAAATACTAAATCTTTTGTGTTTATTATTTTGAAATATATCTTCCATATATTTAATCATCAGATCCAAATTATGTTAATAGGAAACATTTATTTTTGGCCATTATGAATAGTAAAACGGTAAATTTTATTTACCAATGTTAAAGGTAAATCGGGTAGTTAAGGGTAAAATTATATTATAAAATTATTTTAACACTAGTATTAATATAATAGGATGATTATAATTCTTCCTAAACTATGCTTTGGTTGAAATGTTTTCTATTGGAAACCACTTGGATGAGATTAAGACCTTTAATTTATTATATTTAAAGGAAAGTGAAATATGTCTGACTCAAACTTTAATAATTAAATTATTTTTAATATAAGGACAGATATTATATAAATTTATTTATAAATACTCATTTGAAAGATAATTTTTTTCTTTATAATTGTAATTTATTTTTAATTTTTAAGAAATATATAATTACATTTATAGGTTATACATTAATTATGCAGAAATTATTTCTTTTGTGAAAAATCACAAATATAGTTTTTATTGAAATAATAATCCCATAAAAGGCCCAAAAGGCGACCAAAACTTATTGGTCAAGTATATATACAACGTAATCATCCAATTTTTGACTTGTGGACTACTTTGAGCATTATAAAACAGATTTTTACATTTATATTAATTTATTTTAAATGATGTCAAAGTTGTCACCTAGATAATTTAATAAACATAACATTTAAAAAATTAGGTTTTATGGATGATAAATTCTAATAAAATTATTATTATATAATATTTTTAATCTATCTTCATAATAGTATTTTTTTTTATTTTTAGGTAACAAATAAGTATATTAAACAATTATACAAAAATGTTGTTTTAATTATTTTATTAAGAGTCAAATGGAATAAATGGTTTTAAAAATACTAAAATAAATATTATCTGAACTAATTGATGTTATCCACGAATTTTATAGATGCATATGACATGTTAGGAATCTATTAAATATTTTTTTTGACTCTATCATCTGTTTGGATATTATTTAAATTCAAATAAATGAATACTGTCAAAATTGACTCTATTGATATTTTATAATATAAAATATAATTAAATTGTTTTAAAATTACAAAAATATTTAAAAATTAAAAATTGAAATTTATATGGACTAAAAGATCATAAATAATACAATTATGGACAATTCACACCACATAAAAAAGTATTTATAACCATTAAATATTTAGAATTTTATTACCACAAATAAAATAAAATGGATTATATAAGGCTAAATCAAAATTATACGGTTTAAAATAAAATAAAAACATGTCTAAAATTCATTGAATGATGTTATTACAACCATATATTATATAATTTTCAAATTTTAGTCACATTGGATGTTTTTACTAGGGGTTTGAGTTTATATTATAATTTTATATTTTGGCGGTTTCCAAATGTGCCCCTCTACTCTCTTATAAAAGGGCACCTCCTCCCTCTTCACTTCAATCCATTTTGAGCTTTTAAACTCAGATGAACCCTACCCATTTCCCTTATAAAATTATCTAGAAACATATTATAGGTCTTGGTCGTCTTCAAAGCCCCACTTTATTTCCCTAATAGGAAGTTTATAAGAGGTGTGTATAAGTAGAGGTAATATCCTTTACAGATTCTTTCAAAATTAATTCTTATTCAACTTCCTCTATATGAATTTTTTCTTTATTAAGTAATAACTCAAATATAAATTGTATACTGATATTTTATAATGAATTTGAAACAAACATATTTCACCCTCTATCCATCCTACGAAAAATCAAATCACCACGCATGCGTACGTACGATATACCGTCTCCACTCGGTGGTGTAATATTTTTTTTTCCACCACCACCTTACTTGGAATGGTATATTGGTGGAAATAATAACCATATATGATTATTATAACATGATACTAATTATGATATATTATATCATCCACTCCAATTCCATTTAATAATAATGACAATGATATCATTGCTTGTGCGTACGTACGGATTACTGTCTCCACGACGCGATGAGATTAATTCTCCATGTTAATCATTCCATAATGATTATAAATTACATATAATGAATAATAATGTGATAAATGACATAATAATTCCACTGGATTTATTTATATATATTTTTCATCTACTTACTTCCATTCAAGTCAATAGGGAAATGAAAATAGCGTTCATGCATACGTACGACCTACCGTCTTCATTAACGGTGTATTTCATTTCATTTATCTACATATTATATATATATAATGAATATATATATGATAAATATATAATGTTTTACTATTTTAATGTATTTAACATATGATATAAGTAATAATATCACGAACTAAAGTCCAAACACGCACGATAAATGAAATGATTATTTCCCAAAACGTTGCTTCAACATGGAATTGACGAATGAACGGGTAATATAAAGTCATAGGTGAATCATATATAATATCATAAAAATTAATATGATTATTGAATAAGTCAATGAAATTATTTAAATCATTATATAGCAGGTTCGAACAGATAAGGGAGAAATCAGACATAAGATATGGGATTATTTCTTCTCAATTTTATTTCTGTGACACATATGCATTAATCACCATCTATTTATTTTGTATAGTTTTTATTCTTCCAAAGATTGTTTTATGATTTTTATTATTAAGGATATGATATTTATATATTCATGTAATTTTCTTTATTTTATGAAACTTAAGATTTCACCGACCATAAATGGTAAGGGATAATTTTGAAATCTTTTCTTAATCCATGATTACATATATATAAGTATTTATTGGGGTTATATTTATCCACCATGTCCATGTTTTATAAAAATGTTTTCTTCATGTATTTAATATTCTTCAATGAATGTTTAAATCCATGTTTACCTATTTTTCACTTTTACTATGTGTTATGGAAGGGATCTTTTTTTACTACAAAACGAATAACTTTTTGACTTTTCTGGAAAAATTATGAAGAATGTATTTTTTTCTAATAAGTCAATAACATATTTTTACGGTTTCATAATGCCTTAATTCCATGAAAATTACTCTACAATATTTCATGATTATTTTAAACAATGTTCTTTTATTTTAAAATTTCACAACATTTGTAGAAAAGAAAATGATTTTGAATAAGAAAGGATGTTTTACTCAAGAATTCCATTAAATTGTTTATTCAAAACTATTTTCCATATTAGATTAAACTATTTAATTTTTATTTGTTTCAGGTATAATTTTCCTATTATTTTCAAGGTTTTATTTTGATTATGACCAAATGACATCCATTGATCTATATGTATTATGTTATGATGGTATGATGTTTATGAAACCCATTATATTCATAGGGTTATAATGAATGATTTATGTTTATTTTTTTTCACATGTAAGAATGATTTCATTATTATATGGGTGAGACCTAAATCTCCCACCAATTCATTGGGTAATGACTTATATCCCATGATATAATCAGGGCTAGAATGACATGTAAATCTGGTTCATAAATATAGGGAGTGAGCGACATGTAATCTCGGTTCAGTAATGGACTTCGTCCACTATGATGGTCTTGGTAGCAATGCCTTCGCTACTATTGAAATCATTTCTTGTGCTTATTTGTTTTCCATAATTATATGTTTTATTCCCATGCTATTTTATCATGATTAATGTCCATTTGTGTTCTATGCATTACAAAATTCCAGGATTTATTTCACGACTCAAGATTTTTATGTTTAAACATTATGTTCATGTTTTAAAGTTCAAATGTATATGTTTCATTTTTTCTCCATTATTACCCTAAATGTTCATTTGAGCTCACCCTTTATTTGTTTTCTTTTCCAAAATATTTAAATAAAGGATTTAGGTATGAAAGAAAAAGGGTAAGATCCTTATGGGAGATGTTGAAGATCTTTCACCATGATTAGAAGATTATGTTCTTTGTTTCCAAAGACACTAAACTAATACGGTCATTCGGCGTTTGTTTTTGTTATGTATTATGTATTCAATAAATGTAATTTAATATCCAGGTACGTGAATCTTAGGTCCATTATAGGTTTACCCTGTGTAAATTTTGTGTGGCCAAGTTGGTACTTTTACAATGATTATTTGGAAAACCCATCTTGGGTTCTTCACTTTCCTTTTTGGTAGATGATGAAATAGGTGGGTCCTCCTCAGGGGACCGCCCTTGTGTAATAAATTTTTAAAGGAAAGGGCTATCCTTCAAGGTTGCTCGGTTGGTTCTAGTTTATGTGTTATGTGTGATGTTTTATATTTGACTTATTGTCATAATGGTATGGAATACCCCCTTATCAAATATACATGAGAACCTAGAATAACAAATAGGTTTACTAATAATGATTGTTGCACTAGTTAGAATATAAAATGCTAGTGGCACGTTGAGGAGGAGATATTTTGTAATTATTTCTATGAGATTGGGCCCCCATCTAGGATAGGTACGGTGACTAATATGAATTAGGTAATTATGATGTAATTTCAAATTGGCATAAATTCGGGATGAGTCACTTGTATAGTACATTCTAGTGTTCTTCTTAGTTATTTGGTGTACTCGTGTACCTCTGATACAAGTACCCTTAGTTCCATTACCCTCACTATGTGGGTCCATAATGTCATGCTTGGTTTTGATATTATTTTTGGTAAATTTTGATCTTAAATTTATGTAAGATTTTTTTTAGAAAAATTTTATAGAGAGAATTTGAATCCATCTCTTTTTAGTGTTTTCAAAATAGGTCCTTAACTTATTGTTTTCATTTCGCTCTATCCTTTGAGACTTCTTTCAAATTAAGAGGGTAATGGATTATGCATGTTTTATTTAATACATATTGTGAAAATATCTATATATAAATATTGTAGTATAAAACTGCTAATCCTTGGTTTTTTATTAAAGGGTTGTGCACTAGGTATTTGTCACAACCCGTCCTCAGGGCCCGTGTCGTGACTACCCCAAGCCCGCCTTACATAGGCCATGGGCTGGCGACTAGCACCAAAGGCATAAATATCAGAAAAAGGGAAGGCATTACCTTTATAAAAGTAACAAATACAATATAGTATGCATGTTAATTAATCACTAAGTAAAACTGAGTACAAAAGTGCTGGAATGTAAATGGGCCCGTATACAAACCCAACTGAATGTACAGTACAACTGAGAAAGAAATTAAAAAAGATGTAAAGTAAAGCATCAACCATTGATTCATCCTCTGGGAATCCCACATGAAGGGTGGGTACATATAGTCTCGTCGATTCCTCAGGTCCGTCTGTCCGCTCCATGTACGTCCCTCCTGGTGGTCCAACTCCTGATACCATCTAGCTCCTCAAGACTCAAACTCGATCAGTGATATCCGTCGTCTGCAACCAACATAACGTAGTTTGTCCAACGGCCGTCTAGGGGTGATTATACGATACTCAGTAGGGACCCCGAGACCCCTGATGGTCTCCCATAGTCCACGAAGTATAAACCACATAGGAAAGATACAAAAACAAAGTATCAACCAACTCTACTTAGGTATTTGACCATACATATACCAAATTCATCAATCTCAGTTTGGCTCCAACTTCCGAGCCCAAGAACAATCCGGTCCATACAGGAAATAAGTCAATCACTTCAATGATAATGATTTCCAGTCATGACTCAGATCACACATGTATACTATTGAAGAAGATGGGTGGAGATGATTAGTTGTAGCCTCTGAATCATCTCCTCTGTCGAACCCACATAGGATCCAAGTGCAGAATTCGTCGCTGCCGAACCCATGTAGGATCCAAGAATAGTAACCATTGCTGCCGAACCCATGTAGGATCCAAGTACAGTCTTCATGATTGCCGAACCCATGAAGGATCCAAGTACAGTCATCCTCGCTGCCGAACCCATGTATGATCCAAGTAAAGTCGTCTTTTTCATCGAACCCACGGAGGATCCCAGCACGGTAGTCGTCGCAGTCGCAGCCATCTCACGGGTTCATGCACACAACATACTCAATTCAGGGAGGGTCCGCTCCTCGAGTAAAAGTTTCGACACATCAACTATCACAAATTCTTAATTTGATGTATCTCGAAGTTCCGTATCATCAAAAAGAAACTCAATGCGACATATGGCGCGTCAAACGGACCCCCGGTCTGAGAGATATTGGCCTTTTCGTTCCGGGGGTCCGGCTGGACATATGCCCGTTCCAAACCCAGACATTTACCAAATTAGTCCAAAACGCACATAGAGTATCACAAAACGACCTCCTCATCGATAGGGTCCCAGTTCTGAAGACAGTGCGTCGATCGGACGTGTGGTATTTAAGTTATTCACGTTTAAGTGAATAACGGCCTCGTCCCGATAAACCTAGTGGGATGGCGGGTCGGGTCACCCAGTTATGGCAGATCCATCCCAGTAGGGGTGTCAGACAAGCCTTAAGGTTCATGTGGTATAGCTTGAGGGGCGCCGCCTGGCCCAAAGAGAGCACGGCCTAGCCCGAAGTGGCGTGGCCCAGCCCGACGGGGCGCGGCCAGGCCCGACACAGCCCGGCGGGGCGCTGCCCGGCTGGCTCGGCCAGCTGGCCGAGTGGCCTGGCTAGAAGGCTGAGTAGTCTGAGGGGGCGTGGACCCTCAGTTTTCCGAACTGTCGACACCTTATGGCGTCGTCCGCCTAAACCGGTATGCTAGGTCGGCCGGCCTTCTGGCGCAAGAGGCCTGCTCAGGCGGGCCGCGGGTTTCTTTGGCGCGGCACCCTCCTGGAGTCGCGGTTCGGCTCCGCCCAGCCTGCCAACGGGCCAGCCAGTTCTCCAGTGCGGTGCCCTCATGGCACGGCTTCTCGCCTCCTCCAGGCAGTCCGATGGGCCAGCCGATTCTTCAACCGAAGTGGCTCGCTCGGGTGGCATGCGGTCTCCCGCAGCGTAGTGTCGTGGGGTGCTGCGGTTTCCTCCTTCGGCCTGGTTCTTTCTCGGTTGAGCGGCCCGCGGTTCTAGGTCACAGTTCTTCTGTACGCGGAAGATGCATGGCCGTTACTCATGTCGTTGCATCTTCCAACATAACTCAATCGCTAATAAGATACTAAGGAGGGTCATTGGGCCGTGTGCATTCAGCCCGCGCCCTCCGTGTTAGGCAGTAGTAGTTGGCGGTATATAAACAACAATTTCCAACGATGAACGGGGTTCAAAAACATTCACATCAATGAATAAACCCCTACCTCGAATAAGTTTCACGTTTTACAAGCATCAGGGATGACAGTTTCATTTCCGTCATCGTAGGAGTGCACTCGAAGAAGAATTGATGTCTCCTCTCTTGTCGTGGAGAAGAGAAAAGAGGGTGCGTCGTCGTTCTTCATGGAAGCGACTGTCATTCTTCACCGGAGGTTTGGTGTTCTTCAACAAAGGATAAATTCCCCTCTTTCTTCACAAAATCTCTCTCCAAACAGTTTCCCCCAACAAAACAAGTGCCAACCCATTTAAAATAACGCTTCCCCTTATTTTAATTAAACATTCTAGGAATTCAAAAATTTAAATCACTAATTAATTAATTGAATAGGTTCCATTAATTAATCAAGAAGTGTTGGAAAGAGATAAAGTGGAAGAAAAAAAGAGGAATAGTTACATAATAGAAAGAAGTTAACAAATTAATGAAGGGGGTTTAAGGGTGTTTTTGGAAAATGAAATGTTGGGGCTCGTGTGGGCCACACCTCTCATACATCCACACATGGGACATTGGGTGGGTGTGGGGACCACCAACAACTTCCCATGGGAGGAATTAGCCTCTTTATATATAAAATAATATAGTTCCAACAATTTTATTTACTTAATAATTAAACTGTAATAATTAACTTCTCCCCCCATGCAAATGATACTCTAGTAAAGGTCCCCTTAAGCAATTCCCAGTGTTGCGAGTTCATCGGTACCCTCGGATTTCAATTTCGAGCAATGGTTCAAATGACAAAAAAACTCGATCGTTTGTTTACGGAACGTACCTTAGCTAAACATCAGAAATTGAATAGGGGAACACCGGGCCTCAGAATCAATCGTCATCAGAATCCACAGACTCGAAAAATTCCAAAGTATTTAGGAAAAAAAATTCCTTAAAATTTAAGGGTCTTTACATTACTCCCACCCCATGGATTTACGTCCCCATAAAGCTAAAACATAATCTATGGAAAAAATGAGGGTACTGAGCACGCAATTGAACTTCCCTCTCCCATGTGATCTCCTCAAGTTTTTTGTGCTGCCAATGAATGCGCACTAGAGGAATCGATTGTCCACGTAGGACCTGATCATGTCGATCCTTGACCTCCACCATGACCTCTGAAAATGTCGCCCCATCATCAATGTCCATATCTCCATGATCAATGATGTGGGTTGGGTCATGCACATATCTCATCACCTGAGATACGAGGAAGACATCATGCACCCGGTGCAACTGAGGTGGAAGGGCTGGGCGGTAAGCCACCTCGCCTACCCTGCTGAGGACCTGGAATGGTCTGATGAAGTGCGAAGATCACATGCCACTCTGGCCAAATCTCTATATTCCACGACAAGGTGAGACCCATAAGAAAACATGGTATCCATCCTCGAATTATAGTGGTCTCCATCTCATATCAGCACAAGAATTCTATCTACTCTGTGCAGTCCTCATCTGCTCCTGGATGATCTGCACTTTCTCCGTCGTAGCCTGAACCATCTCTGGTCCTACGAGTGGTGACTCCCCAGGGTCAGTCCAGCACAGAGGTGATCTTCATGGTCATTCATACAGTGCCTCGTATGGTTCCATCACGATGGTGGAGTTGTAGCAGTTGTTGTACGCAAACTCCACCAAAGGTAGGTGATCCTCCAAACTGTGACGAATGTCAAGGACACATGAATAGAGCTTGTCCTCGAGTTTCTGAATGGTCCTCTCCATCTGGCCATCCGTCTGAGGATGAAAGGTGGTGCTTATGCGTAGCTGCATCCCAAATTCCTCCTGAAACCCCTTCCAAAACTGGGAATTAAAGAGAGCGTCTCGATCGGAGATCATAGACGATGGAACACCATGAAGCCGTACAATCTCTTAAACGTAGAGGTGTCCCAATATCTCTACTAAGCCCTGCTCTCTGCTCGGTAGGAAGTGGGCCAACATGGTGAGTTTGTCTATGATCACCCATATGGAGTCATGTCCTCTCGAAGAACGTGGACGTCCCATCACAAAATACATGGATATCCCGTCCCACTTCCATTCCGGAAACACTAAGGGAAGTACCAAGCCTTCTGGTACCTGCTTCTACGCCTTCACTTGTTGGAAGGTGAGGCACCATGAAACAGACTCTCTTATAGCCTTTTTCATACCCGGCCACCAGTACTATCATCTGAGGTCCTGGTACATCTTTTCCACTGCTGGATGTACCGCTAGAGGGGATGTGTGAAACTCCCTCAACACGTCCTCCTGTTTTGCAACTGGTACCATGGTACGTTACCTAAAGAGGATGATGTGCTCTCCTCTTTCAAAAAATCCATCAGGCACCTACACTTTGGAAATCTGAGCATGTCGCGTCTCATATTCAACATCCCCACGATGTGCCTCTTTGAGCCACTGAAGTAGTGGAGGAGAGACTGTGAGGGTCTGTAGAAAGGCTTCCCCATCTCTATCCACGAAGGATATATGGAAAGCGGATAACTGCTCTATCACCTCTCCAAGTAGTTGAATGTATGATCTCCTACTGAGAGCAACAACCACAATGTTCCCCTTCCCAGGATTATAGACTATCTCTTAGTCATAATCCTGGAGGAACTCGAGCAATCTCCGCTGTCTCAGGTTTAGGTCCTTCTGCGAGAATATGTACCTGAGACTCTGGTGGTCAGAGTAGATTGTAAAGCACTCGCCCATCAGATTGCGCCACCACATATTCAGGGTGAAGAAGACTACTTCTAACTCCATGTCATGGGTGGTGTTGTTCTGCTCATGATTCCTCAACTGTCATGAAACATAGGCGATCACTGCCAGCTCATGCATCAGGACACACCCAATTCTGGTCCCTGATGCGTCGCAGTAAACCACGTACCCAACGCCCTCCTTTGGTATCCTCATGATGGGTGTGTCGGTCAATCTCTGCCTGAGCTCCTGGAAGATCGGCTAGTATCTATCTGACCACCCGAAGGGTTTCCCCTTCTTTGTCAAAGCTAAAAGTGGCACTGCAACTCTGGAATAGTCTGGCACAAATCACCAATAGTACCCAGCAAGACCTAAGAAACTCTGCACCTCCGTCATGCTCCCGGGTGGCTCCCAAGAAAGTACTGTCTCTATATTCGCAGGATCCATAGCAACTCCCACCTCTGAGATGATGTTCCCCATGATGGGGACCTCTCGAATCTAGAACTAGCACTTCAAGAGCTTACCATAAAGCTGGTGCTCTCGGAGTGTTTCCAGTAAAACCCACAAGTGGTAGGCGTGCTCCTCCTCAGTAGTCGAGTAAATCAGTATGTCGTCGATGAAGACTACGACAAAATGATCGAGGTAATGATGGAATATCATGTTTATGAGACTCATGAACACTGCTGGTGCATTGGTTCTACCAAAGGGCATAACCAAGAACTCGTAGTGGAAATACTAACATCTGAAGGCCATCTTCTGTACATCCTCGTCTCGAACTCCGAGCTGATCATAGCCTGACCTAAGGTCTATCATGGAGAACCATTATGCTCTCTTGAGCTAATCAAAGAGGTTGTAAATCCTTCGGAGTGGGAACTTGTTCATTACGGTCACCTGATCAGGTGACGGTAGTCGACACATAAACATAAGCTCCCATCATCCTTCTTTGAGAATAAAATCTGATAATCCCAAGGTGAAACACTGGGTCGGATGAATCCCTTTCCATGTAAGTCCTCTAGTTGTACCTGCAGCTCACGAAGCTCAGTGGGAGACATCCGATATGCTGGAGTGGATATCAGTACTGTCCCGGGGAACATGTCAATATAGAAATCTACCTCTCTGTGAGGAGGTAGTCATGGAATGTCGTCAGGAAAACGTCCACATACTGATCCACCACAACATGAAAACTCGGACTTTTCACATCAACCGCTCCAAGGATGAGACTAGACAACTGATGTGTGATCGGCTTCCCTCTCCTCTGCGTGAGCCCATACTGCACTGTAAAGGCTCCCTTCACACCGGTGAAGGTGAACCTAGTCCCATCTTTGCGGACACACCACAATTTGCGCCTAATACAGTCTATCTGGGCATGGACTGTAGATAACCAATCCATACCCTAGATAACGTCGTGTAACTACCCAAAATTCTGAATAAATATTGTTTCATAATTTTGTGTGTTATTTTATATTTCATAATCAACAAAACTGTTTCATTTGATAACATTAGTATTATTAAAATGAGACTGTTGGGTTTTGACTATTATATGACTATTAGTCAGTATGACCGTTAGAAATTAAATGTTGTGACTATTGTCTCTAAATACAAGTGATCTTGATTAATTAATATAGAAAGAAAATTCGATGGCCTCATCCAGTAGTCATGGACCGATCGAAGCCCATCTAACAGAAATTATGAAGGTCGTAGCACCACTAGGCTTTTCTATGGACCAAACCCAAGCCGAACTTCATCGTGTGAAGCTCGAATAGAATTTCCATTGTGATAAGTTCAAACGAATAGAAATTACTACTTGGGCGATGTTGGCTGAGCCGCCCTCAAATTCTCTCACCATAGAACACCTTACACTTAGGTCTTATGATTGGGTTATAAGGGGCTACGTAACGAGACCGTAGCTACGTTGTGTAATCCTTTTTTATAAATACAATTGTCTTTTCTTCTTATGGTGAATTTTGTGAGTTTTCAAATGTTCGAATGAATATAGGATGTTTTTTATTGATGTACTTTGGAAAAGGGTTATTTTAAAATATTTATGTAAACCATAAATAATTAAAAATTTGAAATGATTTTATAAAAATGGTCTTCTACAATTATGTTCAGTATGAAATTTAGAGTCTAATAAGATCAACTTAATTTTTGATGAGTAGAAAATTATGAATAGTGATTTTATGCTTAGGATTAGTAATGTGACCGAATGGAGTATTAATCTAACTTAAAGAAAGTATTAATATAATCTAGGCACCTTGATTAAGTAATTTTATTCAATAAAATAGGTAAATAAATGTTTCAGAAATTATTAGTTAAGTATTAGTTTTTTCGGGTGAATAGTTTTTTTAATTTAAAATTAAATTGAAAATATTTAGAAATTTATTTTTATAAAATTGAGTCCATTTTTTAACTCATAGCATTGATATTATGTGACGGTAATATTTGGGTATTTTTATGAAAAAATGAATTTTCTGTGAATAGTGAAAATACAGTTTTTAAGTTACAGGTGTTTAATGACATCATTAAATTATGTATTAAGTATGTAATCAATATGGTCGACTCAGGAATAGTAATATAAGGTATGAGGTGTCCCAAGTGGCCAATACCATGGGCATATTCCATGATAATGTCCATGGTTTTTCCAATACCACCAATGAGGTGTCCCGTGGCCATTAATGCCTTGTCCCCTCACTTTCCCTATAAATACCCAACCTTTTCTCATTTAATTTTCACTCCCAACTCTCCCCCAACGAATATATGGTCTCATTAACTCCCAAGTAGTCCTCCCAAGGTTCCCCCAAGCCCTCAATTTCCCAACCTTCATGTTTTAAGACTTACATTTTAAGGTAAGGCATCCTACCTCTCTCTTTCTTTCCAAGTACTCTCTTTTATGTCATTTCTTTTATTCTCTATGTTCTTATGTTGATGATGTTTTTTTATATTAATACTAATGTACTTTTAATGTTCATATGATGAGTGACCCCCTCTTTCTCTCATAATTTCATTTTATGAATTTTTAAGTTGCGTTGTTAGGCTGCAGATTTTTTAAGCGATTCTTTTACCCTTCTCATTTTCACGATCTATTTTCATGTCAAGTCTTTCATGATCCTTTTTATTATGTTTTGGTATGATATATATATCTATCATACTTATATTTTATGTTCATATGATGAGATTCCCTATTTCATCTCATCAATTCTTGTTTTTATGTTTTAAGTGACGCTGTTAGGCTGCCGAATTTTCATAAGAGAAATATTATTTTTTTCTTCCTTTCATGTTCTTCATTTCAGATGGTATATCTTTCAAATTTCATTACCATGTTCTTAAATCCTTTATATTCTGTCCCATAATGTTTTATGGATCATTTATGAGTGGGTGACCCATGTCCCCTCTCTTTTCAATGTTTTTTAAAACCCCAAAACGTAGGCGTTATGCTGTAGAATTTTCGTCTCAAAATGTCTCTCTCTTTTTCTCAAATTCATTTTTTTAGTATGTGAATACTAAAACCCCTTTATTATACAGTGGTATTCACATATATATCAAAATGTTATATTTCAAATTATGTGATTTACATACATAAGACCTGCTTTCCTCTTCTGTGGGTTTAAAGTGACATAAAGATCATGTCATTAAAGAAGTTTTTAAAACGTTATGATTATGAAATGAAACCCATTTCATTTATGACATATGGGTTATTTATGAATTGTTTGATGATGATATATGTGTATCACATGATAACAATGGAAAATTTAAAGGTGTGCCCTGATAGCGCTCCAATGCATTTGGTAAAGACTTAATCTCTAGAGATGACCATTTTTAACGATATCTTGGTGAATAACCTTGGTAATTCTTAATGACACCATGGGGATGGACCGTGGTGAAACAGAAATGATTGTCTATGTTAAATGATTTAACCACATATTCAAGTTTTGAAATACATTATTTTTATTTTGATATGCATCATTATTTCTTTGTCATGCCTTAAAGTTTTTTTTCATGACTTTATTGATGTATCTCAAGTTCACATGTTAAATGGTTCCCTTGTTTCCATTACTATGCCTTATGCTCACCATTTATTTTGATGTATGTCCCCACGTTATGATATGTAGTGATGAACCTAGGTTGAACCTAAGGAGAAGCCTCTCAATTTTTTAAGATGAATGTTTTATGTTATCATGTATTGAGTTCCTGGTTTCCAAGACACTAAACCTTAAAGATCCTCGGTTTTGTATAATGTAATGAAAGTTTATGTGATAAAAAGGTGGGATGTCATAGTTGGTATCAAGGTATGGTTTAGTTATTTTTGGAAATTAGGATATGAAAAATTTAGGAAGAACCATATAGTAAAGGTTAAATATAGGAAACCTTCCTAGTATTTTGATGAGTATTGATTGTGTTGTTTATCAAGAAAATACATCCTTGTCTGGATACGAGTAGGTTGAGGTGGGTTTGGCACAGATGTACATGTGGGTAAAACCTGAAAACAACTCTTTGAGATAGACTCAAACAGGAACAGGTACACGACAACGGGCCATGCTGCACTCTTGGTTATGACACTCCTGGGGGATATTCTTTGGTAAATTCGTAAGCTTCGTATGAACCATTATTAAAGGGTCAAGGATAAAATAAAATAATTATTCACATAAGAAAATATGATCATGGATAACCTATATTGGAACCTAGGGTATCAGAAGTTAAGGTATAATTTTCTTCTACAATTTTATCCTTATATGATTTACGTTTCCTTTTCATGATTTTTGGATATGTATTTAAGCCCCATAATTATAATTTCTTTTTTTAGTTAATGGTGAGAAATGGAAGAACATGTCCCAACAACCAATGTGATAAGAAATGTGATGATTACCCTATTAATGTGATAGAGATGACAAGAGATCAAGTTGAACATATAGTGATTATGCCAAACCAGCTATCAAAAATCACAATTAATAATTGTTACCTAGTTGAATGCCCAAATTCATAATGCAAGAAGAAGAAGAAGTCTCAAGGATCTTCATCTGATAAATTTAATAAGTGAAAGAAGACCCAATTTCCTTTGTGCAAAAAGTGTGGAAAAAGGCACCAAGGGGAATGTCACAAAGGAACCGGGTGATGATTAATGTGTGGGGTGATAGGGAATAATGTAGCTAATTGCTTTAAAAAATGGATACTGTTATTAATAGAGATAAGGTTCGATCTAATGTACCTTATACTTATCAATGTCGTAAATTTGGAGAGGTTAGAAATTATCCAAGGAAATGCTCTCTTGTAAGGGATGAGAAGCATGATGAGAATCAACAATATTCAAGGAAAAGGGAACAATGCATGTCCTATGCTGAGATGGATCATGATGACTAAAGTACATGTGACTTCTTCGCAATAATTGTCTATGTCATGTTGTTTTTTTGTTCATTCCCTATGAGCATATATTTAATGTTTTCTAAGAACATCGAGTTCACTACCTTAGATGGTTTTATATCATTATGTAAAACATATATTGTTATGTACCACATGTTGATGTTGTGAAGCTTTTCTTCTTGAAAAAAAAGTATGATTAGGGGATTAAAATATGATTATTATTTTGGAAGACATTCACTATTTTGGGAACCCTATATGATCGAGGTAAATAGATTACTACGGTATTTTCTTTGAGGTGTAAAGGGTGACATATATTTTGGATAATCGATTAATTTTAGGTTAACATATAGTAATATGGTTACTTATGGAAATGATTGACGTATCTTGGGGAAAATATGTTTAGGTTAGTTACTTTTGTTATAAGTTTTTAGGAGTGGTTGATTTTGTTTTGAGATGAACGATAAAGTTTATCTTGGAAGACTATGTTATCAAATGCTTCTTGTATTTGGGTTTCAATCTTAGTTTTGGTTATATTGATATTTTTTAAGGTCAATTATTTATGGAGACGTCTATGATGAACTATGGGAAGTATCATGGAATTTTGATGTTTAAAAGTAGTTTCCCTTCATATGGGGTTCTTTTTTTTGAAGAGTTTTTTATCTTACCCTTTCTGTTTTTGGGATAAATGTTCAAAGATAGTTAATTCTTCTTTTGTGGATTATGTGATTATCTAGAAGATGATTCATGTGATTTTGATGAGACAAAGTGTTTTTTTAATGCTCATCGTTTTGAGAAACAATTAGTTTTGGTAGAAATTTATTATGGGATGAAACTCTAATTACAGGTAAATATATTTCCCTGTGTTCTTATTCTATATAGTAAATGAATTCCTAAAAATTATTAAAAGGAACGTAAAACAAAAATTTTTTCTGTTAATGTTTCCTAATGGTAAATCAAATACTGTTTAACCCATCATAAGATTGTGTTTCTCTTGTTGGTAACTTTCTCCTAATCATGTTTTCAATCACTCTCCCTCAGAATGTGACCCTTTGTTTTCTCTTCCATGTCCATGTTTTCCAACATGGAATCCTAGTATGGGTTAACATTTATGGCCTTTGTACTTCCTTCTCTTTCTTTTAATGTAATAGTTTTATGGAATCTATTTCTGATGTGGGACTTTCAAAGAAATTTACATGCCCAATTATAAAAATTGCGAGGACGCAATTTCTTAAGGGGGGAAGAATGTAACGACCCGAAATTTTGAATAATTCTTGTTTCCTAATTTTGTGTGTTATTTTATATTTCATACTCAAAAAAATTGTTTCATTTGATAACAAGAGTATAATTAAAATGAGACTGTTGTGATTCGACTATTATATGACAGTTAGTCAGTATGACCCTTAGAAACTGAATGTTGCGACTGTTGTCTCTAAATACAAGTGATCTTGGATAATTAATATAGAGAGAAGATTTCATGGCCTCATCCAGTAGTCTAGGACCGATCGGATCCCATCTAACAGAACATGGGAAGGAGGTATCACCACTGTGCTATGCTCTAGACCAAACCGAAGCCAAACATCATCGTTTTATG
Source organism: Viscum album (assembly GCA_963277665.1). Lineage (NCBI taxonomy): Eukaryota > Viridiplantae > Streptophyta > Magnoliopsida > Santalales > Viscaceae > Viscum > Viscum album. Next base: position 1,735,762,965 of record OY728121.1, on the reverse strand, counting down.
CTAGAACAGAATCGCCTTCATGAGAAGTTCAAACAGATAGAAATTACTACTTGTGTGATGTCGGCCAAACTGCCCTCAGATTCTCTCACCTTAGCACACCTTACACTTAGGTCCTATGTTGGGGTTATAAGTGTCTATGTAACGAGGCCATAACTACATTGTGTAATCCTTTGTTATAAAGAAATTTATGTTATCTTCTTATGGTAAAGTTTGTGTGTTTTCAAATGTTTGAATGAATATAGGATGTATTTTATTGATGTATTTTGGGAAAGGGATATTTTAAAATATTTATGTAAACCATAAATAATTAAAAATGTGTAATTATTTTGAGAAAACGATCTTTTACAGTTTTTTTCATTATGAAATTTAGAGTCTAATAAGATAAACATGATTTTTTATGAATAGTAAATTTTGAATAGTGATTTTACGCTTAGGATTAGAAATGTGACAAAATGGATTAGTAATCTCACATAAATAATGTATTAATATAATCTAGGAAGCTTGATTAAGTAATTTGATTCAATAAAATAGGAAAATAATTGTTTCAGAAATTATTAGTCAAGTATTAGTTTTTTCAAGTGAATATTATTTTTAATTAAAAATTAAATTAAAAATATTTAGAAAACTATTTTTATAAAATGGAGTTTATTTTTGAACCTATAGCATCGATATTATTTTAAGGTAATTTTTGGGGATTTTTCTGGAAAAAAATGATTTTTCGGTGAATAGTGAAAATATAGTTTTTAAGTTACGGGTGTTTAATGACATCATTAAATGATGTATGAAGAATTTAATAAATATGGTCGACTTATGAATAGTAATATATGGTATGAGGTGTCCCAATAGGCCAATACCATGGGAAAACACCATGGGAAAGCCCATGGTTTTGCCAATACCACCAATGAGGTGTCCCTTGGACATTAATGGCTTGTCCCCTCACTTTTCCTATAAATACCCACCCTTTCCTCCTTTAGTTTTCACTCCCAACTCTCCCCCAACGAATCTCTGGTCTCATTACTTCCCAATGAGTCCTCACAAGGTGCCCCCAAGCCCTCAACGTCCAAACCATTGAGGTTTAAGTGTTACGTTTTACGGTAAGGGATCCTACCTCTCTCTTTCTTTCCAAGTACTCTTTTTTATGTCATTTCTTTTATGATCCATGTTCTTATGATGATGATGTTCTTTTATATTCATACTACTATCCATTTCATGTTTATATGATGATATACCCCGTCTTTCTCTCATCATTTCTTTTTATGAATCTTGAAGTGGCGTCGTTAGGTTGCCGAATTTTTAAGGGATTCTTTCACCCTTCTCATTTTCACGATCTATTTTCATGTCAAGTCTTTCATTTTCCTTTTTAGTATATTGCGGTATGATCTCTATATCTATCATAATTATATTTTTTGTTCATATGATGAGATACCCAATTTGATCTTATAAATTCTTTTTTTTTTGATGTTTCATGTGGCACCGTGAGGCTGCCAAATTTTCATAAGAGAAATATTATTTTTGTCTTCCTTTCATGTTCTTCATTTCATATGGTATATCCTTCAAATTTCATTACCATGTATTTTAAATCCTTTATATTATGTACCCTACTGTTTTATGATTCATTTATGTGTGGGTTACCAATGTCCCCTCTCTTTTTCATGTTTTCAAAAACCCCGTAACATAACCGTTATGCTGCAGAATTTTCATCTAAAAATTGTCTCTCTCTTTTTCTCACGTTATTTATTTTATTAAGTGAATACTCAAAACCATTTATTCTACAAGGGTATTCACATATATATAAAAATGTTCTATTTTATATTCTGGGATTTACATACATGAGACCTGCATTCCTTTTCCGTGGGTTTAAAATGACATAAAGATCATGTCTTTAAAGTAGATTTTAAAACGTTATGATTATGAAATGAAACCCATTTCATTTATTCTATATGCGTTATTTATGGAATGATTGATGATGATATATGTGTCCCACATGATAACAATGGAAAATTTAAGGGTGCCCCCTGATAGTGCTCCTATGAATTGGGTAAATACTTAATCTCGAGAGATGACCATTTTTAACGATATCTTAGTGAATAACCTTGGTAATACTTAATGACACCTTGGGGATGGACCTTGGTGAAACGAAAATTATTTTCTAAGTTAAATGTTGTAGAAACATATTCATGTTATGAAATACGTTATTTTTATTATGATATGCCTTATGATTTCTTTCTAATGCCTTAATGTTCTTTTTCATGACTTTATTGACGTATCTCAAGTTCACATGTTAAATGTTTCCCTTGTTTCCCTTACCGGGCCTTCTGCTCACCCTTTATTTTGATGTATGTCCCCAGGTTATGAGATGCAGTAATATACCTAGGATGAAAATAAGGGGAAGCCTTTCAAGTGTTTAAGAAGAATTTTTTATGTTATCATGTTTTGAGTTCCTGGTTTCCAAGACACTAAACCATAAAGATCCTTGGTTTTGTATAATGTAATGATAGTTTATGTGATAAAAAGGTTGGATGTAATATGTCATTAGGCCGCGACACTGCTACAAGAAGATCCCATATGATGCTCCCGCCTCCTAGAGTATTCTCACACTTCTGGAACTAGTGCGTAATCGTCGAGTCTGCTCCCGTAAGAAGTCTCAAGTCGTAAGGATCGAGACAACAGCTCCGTCAGATTCTATGAGCTACGAACAAGAGTAGAATCAATATAATATTGAATCTCTATTGTGTCTATCAGAACTGCAGCAATGGTGGAGTAGAAAAATATAGTACCTCAAATCATCTTAGGTGCGACGTGGACATAGGCCTCGGCAGCTAGGAGGTGAGCCTTCCCCTGTCTGCCACCTCCCTTTGGTCTGGATGGTCCTCCTAGTGGTGGTGGTGGTAGAGCCTTGAAGCGTCATTCACCACCTGGTGCTTTCCTAGATCCTCTGAGTAGTCCGCCTGCTCCCTGCGGACCGCCTCGGTCGATCCTCTACCTCTTCCTAGGAGGTCCCTCTACTGTCTTCTACTCATCTGCATGGCAGGTCAGGCATTCCCATGCCATGTGTAACTGCCCGCCGCATGCATAGCACTGTGTGCCACTCATACAGATTGATCTCCTCTGTTTGCCCTACATATCCAAACCAGTATCCTCAGTTCGCCCAACTTATTGCCTGGTCAACTTGGACCTCTGTGACATCTTTCTACTGCTGGCTTTAGAAGACTCTGCTACTTGTCGCCCTATAGTGGGTCTTGCTGCTGGTGTCAGCTTAGTAAGAAATATCTCCACAATAAGGGCTTGCTCTAGTACTTCTACCTGCATCGGAATGGTAAGGGAGATCATCGAAGCACTGATCTCATGCCTTAGTCCCTGATCAAAGGTCTGGTCCCAGAATAATGGGTCTCGTACGATGTCCGTGGAGTAGCGTATGAGGTCGGTAAATCTCACCGAGTACTGTGCTACTGTCATGATGCCATTCCGCTGCTGTAGTAACTTTTGGATGTGCACCACACGGAGGGTGGCAGGAACAAACTCTGAGCCGAAGAGGCTCTCGAAGTCAGTCCAAAGAAGAGATTCATTTTCATGCACTAGGAGCATCAGGCTCCACCATCTACCAACTGCTACGTGCAGGAGACTCGTGGAAAGGATCACCATAAGGTCTGCTAGTGTCCCTACCAATCTAAAGACTATGAAAATAGCCTCCAGCCAATCCTCAACTGCCTGATGGTCCATCTCTCCATGGAACCTGGGTGGCCTCTGTCGCTGAAACAGGTGCAACGCGCTCAGGAGGAGTTCACTCTCTATTACTGGGGATGGTGGCATCGGTGGCTCAACGGGTAGTGGTACCGCTGGTGCCTCCACTCTAATGGGGCCCTGTACTGAGGCCGCGTCGCTCGGTGGGAAGACATCTCGCACGTAGCTCATAACCTTAGATAGAGGCCTACGTGGGGCCATCCTGAATAGAAATAGGTGTGCCAAAGTCTAACAGAATACATGGTGAGCTGAAAAAAAGTAATCACAAAGAAAACTTTTGAAACACAGATGCAATAAATGTTTTCGTGCACTGAGTAGGAAATTTGAAGTCAGGGTCCTGGTGTATGGATATGTCGGCCGCCTCACCAACACTGGACTCTCGGTACTGATAACCACACTCAATACTCTTAACACTATTGCTTCACTGAGAAGAAATTATTAGAGTCCTGAGTTCTATATTAGAACCGACTCCTCTGATACCAATTTCTCATGACCCTTCCTCGGGGCCCATTCCATGACTACCCCAAGCCCGCCTTCCATAGGCCAGGTGCTGGCGACTAGCACCAAAAGAGTAAATCCCAGAAAAAGGGAAGGCATTGCCTTTATAGAAGAAACAAACACAACAGAGTATGAAATTGAAGTATGCACTAAGTAAAACTATGTACAAAATTAAGTGGTGGAATGTAAATAGGCCAGTATACAAAACCAACTGAAAGTACAGTACAATTGAGAATGAAAGTACAACAGCTGTAAAGTAAAGCAGCAACCACCGAGTCATCCTCCGGGAATCCCACCTGAAGGGTGGGTATAGATAGTCCCGTCGGTACCTCGGGTTCGTCCGTCCACTCCGTGTACGTCCCGCCTGGTGGTCCACCTCCGGATACCGTCCACCTCCTGAAGCCTCAACCACGATCAGTGTTGTCCGTCGTCTGCAACCAACACAACGTAGTGCGGGCAATTCCCATGCTAGTGTGAGTATTCGATACTCATTAGGGACCCTAATACCCTAGAAGGTCTCCCAGAATCCACGAAGGATAAACCACAGAGGAAAGATACAAACACAAAGTATCAAAAAACTCTACTAAGGTATATGACCATAAGTATACCTAAGTCATCAATCTCAGTTCGGCTCCAACTTCTGAGCCCAAGAACAATCTGGTCAGCACTAGAAATAAGTCAATCACATCAATGATGTTGATTTCAAGTCAAGACATAGCTCATACGGGTATACTACTCATGAAGAGGGGTGGAGATGATTAGATATAGCCTCTGAATCATCTCATCGGTCGAACCCACATAGGATCAAATTACAGAATTTGTCATTGCCGAACCCATATAGGATCCAAGAACAGCAACCATCGCTACCGAACCCACGTAGGATCCACGTACAGTCGTCATCGCTGCCAAAACCATGGAGGATCCATGTACTGTCTTCCTCACTGCTGAACCCATGTAGGATCTAAGTACAGCCGTCTTCGTCGTAGAATACACGGAGGATCTCAACATAGTAGTCGTCACAATCGCATCGAGCTCTAGGGTTCTCTCACACAGCGTACACCATTCCGGGAGGGTCCACTCCTCAAGTAAAGGGGTCCATATATCAACTGTCACGAAGTCCAAAGTTGACATATCCCAAAGTTATGACTCATCAAAATGAACTCAACACGATAGACGACACGTCAAACGGATGCCCGGTCTGAGAAATATTGGCTTTTTCTTTCCAGGGGCCCGGTTTGAAATATGCTTGTTCCAAACCCGGCCATTTACAAAAGTGGTCCAAAACCCACATAGATTATTGCAAAAGGACTCCCTCATTGATATGGTCCCAGTTCTGTAGACTGAACGTCGATCAGACGCGCAGTCTTTAACTTATTCACGTTTAAGTGAATAACGGGCCCAAGCCGATAAGCCCAGTGGGCGGGCGGGTCGGGTCACCCAGTTTTGGAGGGTCCATCCCAGTATGGGTGTCGGACCAGCCTGAAGGTTTACACAATCTATCCTTAGTTGGTTATCCTGACTCGAAGAAAGCATGACCCAACCTGAAGTGGCGCGGCCCGGCCAGGTGAGGCCCGGCCCGGCCCGGCGCGGCCTGGCTGGCTCGACCAGCTGGCCGAGCAGCTCAGCCCAAACACCGAGCAGTACAAGGGGGTGAGGCCTCCCGGCTGTCTGAACCGGTGGCTCCTTATGGAATCACCTTCCCAAACCGGCCGTTTAGGCCGTCTGGACTTCTGGCGCAAGCAGCCCTCTCGGGCGGGTTGTGGGTTTCTTCAACGCGGTGACATCCTGGAGCTGTTGTTCTGCTCCACCCGGCCGGCCAACGGGGCGATCGATTCTCCAGCGCGGCACCCTCCTGGTGCCACGACTTGCCTCTTCCCGACCGACCGACGGGCCGGCCAGTTCTTCTCCCGAAGCGGCCCACTCGGTTGGGCCGCGGTCTCCCACAGCACGGCGCCGTGGGGCGACGTGGTTTCCTCCTTCGGCCCAGTTCTTCCTCGGTTGAGCAGCCCATGGTTGCGGGTCGCGATTCTTCCATACGCAGCTGGAGCACGACCGTCACTCCCATTGCCACATCTTCCAGCATAACTCAATCACAAACAAGAGTCTACGGAGGTTCTTCGGGCCGTGTGCGCTCGGGCTGCGACCCTCGCATTAGGCAGTAGTAGTTGGCTGTATATAAACAACGATTTCCAATGAAGAATGTGGTATGAAAACATTCACTACAAATAATAAACCCCTACCTCAAATAAGGTTCACGGTTGACAAGCGTTGTGGATGATTGTGTCGTTTCCATCGTCGTAGGAGTGCACCCGAAGAAGAATTGGCGTCTCCTCTCTTGTCATGGAGAAGACAAAATAGGGCGCGTCATCGTTCTTCATGGAAGGGAGTGCCTTTCTTTGCAGAAGGTTTGTTGTTCTTCAACAAAGGATAAATTCCCCTCTTCCTTCACAAATGAACTCTCCAAAATGTTTCCCCCAGCAAAACAAGTGCCAACACAATTAATATAAGGGTTCCCCTTATTTTAATTAAACATTCCAAGCATTCAAATATTTAAATCACCTATTAATTAATTGAATAGGTTCCATTAATTTATTAATGTGTGTTGGCAAGAGTTAATGAGGAAGAGAGAGAAGAGAGAGAGTTACATAATTAAGAGAAGTTAACACATTAATGAAGGGGGTTAAAGGGTGTTTGGGGAAAATGAAAGGTCGAGGCTCGTGTGGGCCCCACCACTCATACATCCACACCTAGGATGTTGGGTGGGTGTGGGCCCCAGCAACAACTTCCAATGAGAGGAATTATCCTCCATAGATATAAAATAAAATTGTTCCAACAATTTTATTTACTTCTTAATTAAACCCCAATAATTAACTTCTCCTCTTGGGCAAACAGAACTATGGTAAAGGCCCCCTTAAGCAATTACCGGCGTTTCGAGTTCATCGGTGCCCTCAGATTTCAATTCCGAGTACTGGTTCAAAAGATAGGAAAACTCACTCGTTCGTTTACTGAAAATACCTGAGCTAATCATTCGAAATTGATTCTGGGAACACCGGGCCTTGGAATAATGTGCCGTTAGAAGCCACAAAATCGAAAAATTCCAAAGTATTTAGGAAAAAATTTTAATTGAAATTTATGGGTCATTACAATATTGAATTACCTGGTCCTACATACATATTTTTAATAATCATGCCTATAGTGTTTTCTTGTTTTTAGTTTCTGCTGTAGGTTCTAGTCTTCTTTTGGTCACCTCAGTGATGGTTGGTTTAGTTTCATGTTAGAAGGATACTGAGAGGACAAATAATGGTTGAGGTAGCCTGGATTTGTTTTCAATATTATAAATTTTGTTTCTACATATTTAGTGTTTTATATATCTTCTATAACTTCTATTTATTTGTGATCAGTATTGGATATTGTGGTTTATTTGGTTCAATTTATTTATCTAAACATGGATATTTATTTTGGGCTTAAATAATTCCAACATGTATGCATTGATACCCATCACTAGTTTCCATCCTTGGGGGATCAGGAATGCCGCTTTGGACAAGTTGCAGACCGACATAGGTGACTGGTTCAAGGTCGACCTGGGAAAATTTGTGACACACCATAATTGAATGGTGTATGTGAATTATGAAACCACACCATCTTAGATAAAGTGATATCAACGATTATTCATCATAGTCTTACACTATCCTATTAGGGATACACAATATAGAAAATAGAAAATATACAGATCAATGTTCCAACCAATGAAGTAAAAAGTATCCAATACATATTTTTTATTAGAGAGAATCTCATATTCCTATACTTACATGTATGGGATGTGAAGCATTTTTCAAAGAAACATATAGTATAATACTTACTCCTTGAGGAAAAAAATATTACCTTTATTGGATACCACAATTTTATAAGAGTATATTTCCGTTATCATCCCTCAGAGAGAATGGTATCTGTTGTAGCACATAAAATAATATATGAGATGGTGCATATATTTAAAAGGGATAGTAAGTGTGAGACCGACTTCAAGGATTCCATGGTTCATGGTTCATGAGAGTTGACATAGGAATATATTACATAGATCCCCATGTAGAAATATGTTCCAGAGTTATAAGAATTAAGACTGAATAAAAGAGTGGTTACAAGGCCAGAATGATATGGTCTTATTATCATCGTGGATGGTGACTCAATATTAAGAGAAAGTAGTGATCTTATATCCTATAAAAATTTGTTATGTGGCCAAGTTTTTTCATGGTTGAACGATTTTTTGAATTCTAAAATGGATTCCCTGTAACAAAACAATGTTAGGGTTTTGGTAGATCCTCATGTGGATGAAAATATCAAAGGTTTTAAATGTTTAATCAGGAAGAAAAATGTCATGTATGGATAAATAAATTTATATAATGGATTATTTGGTGAAAAAGTGTTCAAATATCATTATTTCATTGACTGTGATTAAATCATTGCACTATTTTCAGTACTAAAAATCCATCAAAATTTGACATGAAATAACATATTTCCAGACTATTTGATTACCCACAAATATTTAATAATAGGATTCCATAATTGTAACCTTTTAGAAGATTAATATATGACCTATACTAAATGGTTTTTGGCTCTAAAGAGTACTAAAATCTATGAAAATTTAAAATAACCATGTATGAATTAAAGAAAGAAGACAGTTCATTGATCTTTCTGTTTAATGAATCCATACAGTAATATGGATTCATATATAATGAATGCGATCATATAATTTTCATATGTTTTAGTGGGAGTGTAGTTTTTATCATAGTAGTTTATATCGATGATATAATAATTATTTCAAATCAAATACCAGTCTTATGGTCTATAATATTCTATTTGAACACATGCCTCCCCATGAAGTAGTTTGGTGATGTAGCATATTTTGATATAATCATGATCTATAAATATTGATCTAGTGGGATACTTAGAAAAGTCATAATATAGATATCTACCTGATAATATAGATATTTGGGAAGGTAAAATCAAAAATTGGATTGTTTACAATGTAACATGGAATCCATCATTCTAATAAAATGTGTCCCAGATGGAAGAGGAGAAACATAAGATGGCAAGGACTCTGTATGAATCAAAAATGGGTCCTGTCAAGTATTTTAATTTATATAATTGGACAAATTATACCTATTCTATATGTGTGGCAGGATGATATGAATATGTTCGTGGTGGATTTCATTAAATGGAAGTCATGACCGTACTTAACAATTTGAGGCATTCTAAGGAAATGTTTTGAGTCAATGAATGTGATGGTGATCTAGACATTACAGGATATGAATATTCTAGTTTCTTAATAGGTAATGATTATATAAAATAACAATTGTGCCACATATTTTTGATTAATGGGGGTGTTTTGAGAAATAAGAACTCAAATAACGTCATGGTTGTAGATTCTAAATCATATTCCTAATATACTGAGGCTTTTATGGTAGAAAAAGTAACATTTTTGTTATAAAACATTATTTGTGAGAATTACATGGTACATATAAGTAATGTTAATATCACACTCACTAGGGATAATAATATATTGGTGGACCATACTATGTAACCACGGAAAAATATACAAGTACATATAGAGTGGTTATGTGGATTGAGAGAAATTGGAAGATGGATCTCAACAAAGGAGGGTTATATATGGGTTTTTTTCTTGAAGTAATATTTTTAAAATTGGATTATATGTATATTTATATATTTTTAATATTTCATAAACATCTTATTAAATATTTTTCAATATTATATATGAATTTAATTTAATGATATCCATGAATATATGTAAACTTGATAAGGACCTAATAGTTATGGTCTATGACGAGAAACTCGAAAAGCCCAGATGAAATTATTTTATATGTTTCCAGAGTCAGTTAAGATTATATAGGTGGAATCAAAGAATGAGGACTGCCATATAAAAGTCGTTGTAAAAACATGTTTCTTATTCTCCTAATTTTAAGACATATTAAATTACACGATGAGAAATTATGAGAATAGACCTTCTTATAATAATTCCTCATTTTATGTGTTATCATTTATTTGGATCTACACGTGTCTTTAATGTTCCATAATCATTTAAATTAGTATTAATGCTTATCATGACTGACATATGATGATTAAATTTCCAAAATTGTGACAAAATATTTTCAATGGAATTATTGTTCATTGTTTATATCAAAATGAATGAAATGATAATAATGAATATATTGATGAATTAGTTATCCCAAATAGTTTTGTTGATGTTTGTATATCTACTCATTGATTGAGATATAACATTAAAATTACATCAAATTTACATGGTTTAACGATGAGCTTATTTTAGATAGTCACTGAAAGAACTATCAAGAAGAGTTATTTATGAGACATAGGTGTATCCTTTTTTAGAAAATATTTTTGTAAATGGATAATATTTGACATAGAGAATTCTTGCATGGGTGTCAATGTAAAAACATTATATTCATTCTCTTGGGTTCCTTGAATTATTCTAGAAATTTTTCATAGACATTTGGAAGGACTGTAAAATTAAAATGGAACTGAATCCATGTGGGTCACACATTAAGCGTATCTTCATGTATCAATTAAATTATATTAAAATTTTAATTAATGTAAAAAATATTATTCAATTATTATTGATTGAAATTAATTAATTAATAATTATTCTCCAAATGTGAATATTTTTATACTTATTGATTATATTATAAAAATCTATTCAATTGATAGTGGATTGAATTATTATTTATGAATATAGATTTCATTATGTATATATTAATATATTCAATATATTGTAATGTGGAAGATATGATCAAGATAGTGTTTGGTGATAAATCATAATTTGCATGACTATAAAATAACAATAATCGTTGTTGTAGTTTAAAAACTCTATAAAATAATAATACTAATAATATTATATATTCATGTTTTGTCTAAAGGTAATTATATTATTTATAAGAAATTATGATGAAAAATTACATTATGTGGTAAAACCTTAATATATAAATAGACAGATGTGTATATTTTGTAGGGTTAATCAATAATTTAGAATTATATACCATAATGGACTTCCCTATATATTCTTCCCTCTAACATATTATCAAGAATGAGAAGAACTACTTTAGTCCCAAATAATAGTGGAATGATTGACAGGAACAATGAGACAATATCGACGTACCATGTTATCACCCAAGAGGCTATCAAGGTTGTTAAATGATAAAATTACAATGTTTGGTTAACTGCTATTAGGGTTATAATTTTCTTCACCCTACACAGCAAGGGTAATATTAAAATGGATTCAGATGATCAATATCATTATTAATGTAATTTCCAAATATATAGTTACATTTCATCAAAGCTGATTTAAATTAATTATATAATAAATTTTTAAAAATACTTTGTATGTTATAGGAATTCTATGTCAATGTTTGATGGAAACCATTCATTGTTCATGAGGATTATGTATCTTACATTATGTGAAATTTCCATAGAATCTAGAATAAACCATTATGGGATTACACACATTGGGAGCTTCAAATATTTCTATAACCTAAAATATATTTCATTATGTTTATTGAATTATCAGGCAAAAAGATCAAATGATTATATGTTTTACAGGATGAGACTGTTTTTTTTTCATTGAGTTTTGGGCCTTGAATGTTTTAAGTTTCTACACATGTTCTCCAAATATATGAATGCATTAAAATTTTTAATAAAAAACATGTCAAAACCTATAGATGTGACTCATTATTAAATCATATGGAACATAATGATATATTATAATAAGTTCACAAGGTATGAAATTGCATACCACATCATATTTAATATTTATATCTATTTTGTAGCATGGAAACTACTAGTATATACTTTAAAAGATTGGTATTTTTATTGTAGATGAGTTTAATGAAATTAATAATACTTTTTCGTTTCACATAACTTTGACACATTTTCGAAATTTATAATTTCTTGTATATGAGATTATAATGAATAATTGAAATATAATTTCATTCAATTTCTTGTAATTTTATTATATAGAAAATCAAATATGGAATTTGATCATGTCATTTTAGATAATGGATATGGTCATTTACTTTCATTTCCCAAGAATATATAACAAAATGGTATTCTAGAATGGGAAAAAATAATACCTTCAAATAATTTTCTTAGATAATGATAAATTATTATGATTTTGAAAAATATTTCTTGTTAGAAGCCATTAACACAACATTTTATGATTCAATTCCAATTATACTTATTCAATTAAAAGATAATACACCATATTAACTCTATAAGGGATAAAATCCTTGAATTTTAAATTTTTGAGTATTTGGAAGTAATGATTACATTCTCAATACCAAATAGTTATATTATAAATTGGATTCTAAATCGAATGACTGTACTATTTCATGTATACTCTAATTTTAATAAAAATATATACACTAGACGAAAATGAAATTAGTAGATGAATAATAATTTCATCTAAAATATGACTAGTGTAAATTAAAAGGAAAATATTATTTGGGCAAGGATGTAGGTGATTTTTATGATTTTAATCATTACAGAACCTAACAATTTGGATTTTGATGAATCAAGTTGAAGGGTTTCAAATGAGGATAATTAAAATAATTTTGTCATCAAAAAGTGGTTAAAACCACAGATTGAGGATACCCATTGAATGAAATATGAAACACTATATAAAAAAATGAAACAGATAAATATTTTATGTTGTGTACACTTCTCCAAATAGAATTTTCTACACTTTAATTTTCATAAGTGTTTTATAACATCTTATTACAAGTTTTAATGTACTACTGTACCTTATTTTACATCATACATTGATTACATCTTATATAATATTGTTATTATTGACTTTTAATAAAATTTATGTGTTTATTATTGAATGTTGGGTGCATGGTCAGGTTATACATTATGATTTTTCCATTCAAAATGTTCTCTATATTGGGTTTCTCTTGAATGGAGAGCACAATTTATCCTAACTATGTGTAATCCATTCACAACCATATAGAAATTGGTAGTATGTATAATAATGGTTGGGAAATCGATGCAATAATCTTTCATCCAAACTGTGCATCCTTTTTGGATGTCCCGTAAGTGCCATTGATAGGTGCACATTCAGTACTAATCATGCATCCAAAATAAAAAAATACTATCTATGGGATTTTAACCACCATGAAAATTTTTAAAAAAATATTATACCCCACATTTAAATTGAACACAATCTTTTATGAAACATTTAAATGATAATTTGTCTTTTAGAGGCTCTCTAGAGTATTTATTGTCTCCTTTGAACTTCTCTCATATAGAATCAATGTGTCGAAGGAAATTTCAATTCCTTTATAAATTCTAGACTCTCCATTTATTTTTATTTTACCACATTTATTTCTCAGGATTTTGAGAGTGTTAAATCGTCAACTTTCTAACGAATTAGTTATTTTTCAGTGGATATTTATCTTATGAATTTTTATTATAGGGATCCCACTTCAATCATCTTCACCACTCTCTGTTCATAGGAATTCCCATAGAGGGTGATTAATTAATATTTCATTTGATTAATGGTTGGTTCTTCCATACGTATTTATTGTATCATTGAAATTATTATTTTCTATATTGATATGAAATGGGGTTTCAATTGATTTATAAACCGTGATTTGAAAAAGATTTGCCTTTTTATTTAAAAAGGCATGGAAATTGTGAGAACCCCACATTTATAATGAATTAAAATTTTAGGGTAGATTTTGATAAAATGATAGATTGAATTGAGTAATTATTTGATGAAATTATTTGATGTTGATTCATGAGAGAATTGTCTCTAAATTAATGCATGTTTTTAAAATCATTAATTTGTTGAAAAACTAAAACATGATTTTGAAATTTAAATGGAATATTTATCATGAAATTCGTCATTGAAATGTAAAAGATTTTATTTTTTTAAAATAAATTATTTTCACATAATTTATTGACTGATTGAAAGAATATGTGATAAAGATTAGTTTTTAGTGAATAGGAAGATCATTCCAAACCTTTTACTCCATATAAATGGATTGATGAGGAAAAATAAAACTTAAAAGTGTTCATGATGATTATTCCCAATCGGCTTTTGATTGAATTTTATCAATAGACTGAGATATACAGGAATTTTAAGAAATGTTTTATCACTGATTGAGGTTTGAATAGTGTGAGGTTCCTAAAATATAAAAAAATATATCATTTCTTCAGACTAGGATTATTTTTTCCCTTGATTATATATTTCACTATTTATTGAACCATAATTTCCTTCTATGATATTTTTTATATTTTTTTGTATAAATTTATCATTTAATCCTACATTTATATATCATTTTTTTATTTTTACTGGAAATCATGTTTTGGCACATAATATATAATTTTCATTCTAAGGATATTTTTATATAATTGGAATGCTTAAATTATTTTATTGTTATTGAATTTCTTATTGAATATTAAGGTGTTATCCTATTGGGAATTTTCTCAACCCCACATTTGAGGTTTGTTTTTTTAATTTTTCACTTCTTGGTCCAGGTAAATGGAAAGCACTAAGTGAAGTTGGCGGGTGTGTTTGATTCTTGGTACATAGAGTAAATGATGTGACTCAGGGAGGTTGGAACCCCCTGTTACATTGTTTTTTCAAAGACATTTTCTTGAGATAGGGATTCCCAAAATCAAAGATGTATTGTTTTTTTATTTATACACACACACACACACACACATATATATATATATATATATGTATATATATATATATATTGGTACATTATACTAGAGGAGTGTCTAGAATAATGATTGTTTCTATCTAACATCCCATTTATTGTTTTTTTCTGAATATTGTGGTGAAATCATTCCCATATAAGTGAAATGATTCCCTCGTACACGTTTCCAACCCATGGGGATTGGAAATTTCCTTTCTCTAATGTAAGGGATTATTTGGGTACCACATATTCATTTTATATAGGTTAGTTCATGAGAAAATAGTTTCAGGGTATGTTTTATCATGAAGTTGGAATGCATTATGTGTTACCCTAGTAGATATAAGGTAACAATGTTGGAACAGAAGTTAAATTTTACGAGCTAGTTCATGGACAACTCTTATAGAAATGAGGCATAATTAACCGTGGATTTTGTAAAATTAATATTTGAATAAAATATTAATATTTTCCTAGTATTTATACCATGTTGATCAATTTAATGATGAATAACCAAGATATAAATTGTATATGATGGAATTAATATTCTAATAACTATTGTTTGAGTTAATGATCAGATTAACATTGCAAACATTTCAGTTTTTGTTATTATTTTGGTGTGACATTATATCCCTGAAAAGATATTTTAATTGGATAGACGATGAATATTCTTGTGATCACATTGTACATATCCTCCCATTTACAAGAATTTTTTTATATCATGGTGTGTGTCTTCCATGCTTCAAGACAAGTACTAGTACCCTTTCCCATTAATGCTCCAAGAGTGGAACCTCAAAGTGATGAGAATATAGATATTTGTAAGAAGTTCCTTTGGAAGAAAACATATGTGTTTCAAGTCCCAAATGTTCATCTAGAGGTAAGGGATAAGTTGAAAACATTAATATCAATATTGAGTAATTTAAAACCCATGATTTAATATTGGTGAAACATTATATCTTCATGCTTTAGGGTCCTAGCATTACATGGAGGTATTTGATGGTGATGATAACGAAACATGAGGTATTAAAGATGAAATATTTTATATCAATTTTCATAGAAAATTTTTATTCTAATTCAATGGTTTTACAAAAAATCATGGAGTTTCTATACCTCTAATATGATGAAATGACTATTTCTTATTAAACAAACAACATTAACGATCATGTTGGGTTATACCTTGAGGCAGTGAAGAATGATAAATTTAATGTGTAAATATTCTATATGGTTGTCATACATAACATCCAATAACATTTATTCCAGAATAATGATATATCTTTTACAAAGAAGAATGGTAAATAATTGATGGATGAACTGGAACTATAATGTAAATTTGAGCTAACATGTTTCTCTTTAACTCCTTGTAGATTTTTTTAGTTCTAAAATTGGAAATAAAATTTGTGATGAGTCTCATTGTGGATATCAAAAAAATATATTTAATATGTTCCTTCTATGGATCTTAGAAGTGGTGCTTTTACTTTCTTCCATTATAGAATTGTTGACCATTTAAAGCATGTTTAAAATAAGTCACCTAATATCCATGGTTTTTTTTCATTAACTCCACATATAGATATATGGTGTTGTATTTTATTCCCCCCATATTGGGAAAAGATCATTATAAGAGAAATGTAAAATGGTGTAATTAGATACTTCATGACATAATGGGTTCCATTCAAAGGCATTAGGATCAATGCTACTTTAGGTTGTATATGTGTCTCCTGATCAAACTAATATAGGTCCATAAATATTGATAGGTAGTATAACTACAGATTCATCATTATTAATTGATTTACATGATACCAGTGCATCTCATTCCATTGCAGAAACCCATAATATGAATATTCTAAACCTTCCTATGAATATGATTTATTATGTGATGGATATTTAAATACCCATTAGAATGATGTGAGAGGTGGGTCTTCAATTTCCCACACATTCTTTTTTCATTATTAGAGATTTATCTATCTTTTTTCATTATATGGTTCTTAATATGAAAAATATTGGTGTAATTTTTGATTAGTATTGTATGATTTTATATAATGTCCAGATTGATTGTTATCTTCAACAAGTCACCTTAACTATACATGATGGTGTCTTTCTTGTTTTATAGGGAGTGTTGGGCCCAAGATCATGTGGATCTATTCTTTTCCTTGTGTTCTGTATATAATATATATGATCTATTACGATAAATTTATAGAATTTATTAGTGGAAATCGACAACTAGTAATCATTGACTTTCAAAATGTGTCTCTATTCGACATCACTAGTTTTCCATAGTTATAAGAGGTACTATTTTTCATTGACATGGAAATTGAATATCAACTGGTATCAATTCCTTCTTACGATTTGGAATATGAAAATGTGAATGTGTTGATGACTCAATTTGAAGACATTATTGAAAAAATTATTCATTATCCTAAGCCTTTCACCAGGGTGGCTCAAGTACTCATTGACATGAAATATTATTAGACCATTTTTATTTATGATTATTTCATGAAAATATATCAATTTATAGTGAATAAAAATATTTTTTCCCTTGATACGATGATTAGATTTAACAATTGAAAGTGGAAAGGTGATTTTTCAGCTTTTTTTGGTATGGTTATCACTATCATAGAATCAAATAATCTGACCATATAAATACTACCTTTTCGAGAATTTAGGGACATTTTGGTTACCTTATTCTACAATTTCCCTTGTTCAATGCTCAAATAGATTTCATTTCATTGATGAAGAAAATATTCCATGATAATCTTGATTCATTCATGGTAGTGTTTCTAGATGACTACCATGTTTACAATAAAGTGGAGGAGGATCATGATCATCATTTTAGAGAATTTATGGTGATTTTTAGAAATTACAAATATTATGATAATTTTTAAATGTACCTTATTCATTTGGGGATTCATTTTATAAGAACATGTGGTCTCAGAACATGGAATTTTTGTTTACCATAAAAAGGTTATGATGGTTATGAAAATGGAGAAACAATATAATGTTTTCAAGATTCCTAGAATCTTGGGATTATCCGGGCATTATAGTTGGTTTGTTATAGACTTCTAAAAATTTTCTTCTCAGATGAATGATCATACATAGAACATAGATATGTTATTATAGGATTCAAAATATCAGTGTTCTTTAAAAGAGTAAAAATCCCTCAGGACTTTCTCACTATTATTGAATCTTTTAGAGTATAGATAGGTCTATGTGTTTTTCTGTGATGAATTATGTTTGAAAATCAGTGTAATTCTAATATAGTGTAATCATTTGGTACCATAAGGTTATAAAAATTATATTATACGTGAGAAAAACAATCCTACCTTTGATCATCAACTTTATTATATTATCCACTATTATATGAGTCGTCCGCTTTTGAATTTCCCAATGTATTTTATGTTTTGGTCACGAATCGTTATTTCCAAATGGTTCCCAACATGTTTGATTATGAAACTGGAAACAAACAATTGTTTTATATCCATGGGAACCTTCTTTACAAAGGCAGGAACTTGATGGGAGGTTCTGACATTGATTATTGAGAACTCACATTGGTTGATAGGGTGTCAGGTCTGGATCATCACATCCTTTGGGGTGGAATTATTTTCTACTATGGTACCCTCTTATAGAGTGAAAATATATCCACGAGTATTTTTTTAATTCCCATATATGATGTGGGTTACCCTATGAATATGAGTTTCTTCATCAATGGAGATATCATTATGTATCATAGGTTCTCCTTCAATTGAATCCTTCTATGTACGGATAAGTGATTCATAGATCTTTCTTATGATGATTATATTTTTCTATCCACTCATTGGGGAACTATGTGGTTTTAGTCATCCAGGAAGACTAAGGTCACTCTAGAGTTTATCATCATCTATGGAGATGGGAGATGTTTTGATGTGGGGATCAAAATTATAGATTGGCTTCCTATGTATCCTTATGAAATTAGTTAGAACCAATGTAGTATGGTTCCACATAATGTGCACATCAAACCTTTTATAGTAATGTGATATGAAATCATGCATACATTATAATGTCATGTGGTAAATATTCATATGCATGTGTTTCGTATTCAAATCATGGTGTGGGACTTATGCAAGTGCATCTTGGGGAACATGGATGATATATGAATTTCCATATTTAATTAGACACTACTCAGAATGTGGACATGTGATAATAGAATGGTTTTGGGATTTTGGGTTTGTACCATAGATATGCTTCCTAAATATAACATTTGTATGGGAATAAAATCCCATTTATATCAGGAATTCCTCACAAGGTATTATTACCCTTTTAGTGTATTACATTGGGTATTTTATCTAAAGAGGTTTACCTTGTAAAAAATTTACTCTGCTAGATGTCTTAACCCATATTTGGGGGATTCAATCAGGGCTTACTCTCCATCAGGATTACAAGATGAAGAGAATTTTTAGTTGGGCTTACTCTAGAGTAAGATTCCCATTTTTCTTTGGCCCTAAACGAGCTTGATACATATCATTATTTTTCATTTACTAGCAATCTGAGTTATAAGTGTCCAATCCTCCCATGTGGATCATGTGGGTGTCATGACCGTCACTAAACTCTATGGATTTTTTAGTCATGATGGGTGAGAGAATGAGGAGGAAGCATAAGATTTTAAAAACAATACACTTTTACTCCCCCGCGGATTGATGTCGCTGGGGTGATAGTGGAAAAGGCCGGGGACATGAGGAAAGAGGCCAAGGACATGACCCAACCCTATATTCTCATTACATTTGATATTAGTTCAAGGTAATGAAGGAATGATGGTGAGGGATGTATTGGTAGATAAGATCAAGACTAGAACCACAAACATGAATGGATAAGGGATTACTCCAGGAGGGATTCCTTAAAATTAGTCGTGTAACAAATGGGAAGGATCAATCATTGTCAAAAGTAAAAGAAAAAATGATCCTTACCCTCCCTTATAAGAATGTGTGGAATTGAGTCTAGGAGATTAGAAGGGGCATACATGGTCTTATCCCCAAAATATGAGAATGATAATTCCTTGACAGTATTTCTAGTATAAGGTCCCTCTTGAGTGTAGAAATACAAATACACATACATTTTAATAATCCTAACCGTGTGATGGGAAAATTATTGGAAAACTCTATCAATAAAAATATAAATCGAAATGGGAGACACTCTAGCATTTATTTTTATATGGTTTTGTATATCATGAGGTATTGGTGGAAAATTCAACATGGTCTCCATCAAACAAAGGACCGAAGATGTTATGATCCTTTCTATAGGTGTCTTGGGAGATATCTTAAAGCGTGGCTCGCATATGTCCGGGGAATAGGTGATCAGCATATGTGTTCCACATAGGGCCTATGAGGAACTGAATGTTCATAATGAAGGGGTAATAAGCATGATAATGAGGAATATTCTTTAAGAAATTGGATCCAAGGGGAACAATACATGGGTGAGGCCTTAACCTAATAATCATGAGTCTCCTCTAGTGTTTTTTGGAGGAGCCTCATGTAGGTCATTTCTTAAGGAAAGGTGTATCACACATATAGATTCTTATTATAGATGAAGGGTCCTAAAAAATTTCTTATATTTAAGGCCCTAATGGTGTTTAATCATGATTATCCACAATAATAATATTATAAAGGGTTTTGGAGATCTACATATGAATTTTAGAGAGGACCTAGAATATTATGATGTGCGGCTAGAGTTTTTGGGGTAGTTCCAAATTTTTAGTAGTGAAAATAAGGATCCCCAGGGTCATATTTAAAGGAATACATGGTTCTAGTACCCAAAATTATAATACTAATAATTCCATTATTTTAATTAGATGTATCATGGATATTGAAAACACATCAACTATTTTTTAATTAATTATTATATCAAATATGATGTAAATTTATGTTAAGTATCATTACTATTGTTAATATTTTTTTGAACATTTATCACATGACTAATATAAATATAATGTTTTAGCAAATAGTATTGAAATAGAAAAAGGAGGTGATGTACTTATCCTATAGACTCGGGCCACACGAAGCTCATTTTTTGGAATTTGGGAGGGTGGTAGTGTCGTAGGGCTTCCCCCCCTGACCAAGCCCAAGCAAATATTCAGAACATTATGCTTTAACGGAATCTCCTACAGGAGATGTATATGTTAATAGAGATTACCACTTGGGTGATGTTATCTGAGCTGCTCTAAGAGTTTGTCACCATCACACACCTTACCCTTAGGTCTGATACATGTGTTATTAGGGGCTATGTAACATGATATTATTTACTCATTGTGTAATCCATTTTTATAAATAAATGTCACATTCCATCAATCAAATTATGTGAATTGTATTAAAAAAGGATGAATTTGATAAATTGATTTTTCTTGAAAAAATGGATATTTTTAGAAATAAATACATTAGGGTATTAATTAATAATATTTAAAAGTTTCTTATAAATTAAGATCATATCAATTATTTTTCTATAAATTACATGGAAATTAGTTTTATTGGAGTAATATTATTATATGATAAAATAGAACACGAATTTTTAAAGAATATATTTTAAGAAATTAATGAATTTTTTAAATACTAAATTTTTTAATAATTTTTTTTCAATAAAAATTCAATTTTTAATGGTAAATGTCTCTATAATTTCTCGTATTTCGTGTATAATTTATATTAATGTTTAAAAATTTTTTTCCCAAATAACCAGTTTTCAATAAAAATCGTTTCTCATTTTAAAAGGGAAAATTAACTTATTTATAAAATTATTTAGATAATATGAATATTATTTTTGGAATCAGGATATTGAAATTATATAATGGTAAGGTTTTCATAACTTTTTGAGAAAATCAATTGTTTGGGGAAATATTAAATAATATATAGATATGTAGTGTGTTTTAGGACATCATAATGACCCAATAGTGATGTTATAAATATCAGAAAATAGACCTCCAATCAAATATATTTATTAGCTTAAAAATAATGTTTTTTAGATTTATTTTACTTATTTTATAATGCCTTAGTGAATCCTCTATAATGTATAATATATTTTATGATTTTAAATTCATTTCCTAGAGATTGGGACTCACCTAAAAATCATCAAGGAAAATATTTTAATATCTTCATTCATATTAATAATAAAATAATGTTTTCAACTCCACATGGATTGAATCCCATGGAAAAACCCAAGTTTGGTTTGGGGCTTTGAGAATTTTAGTTTATTGTGTCCAAAACATAAATAATAATGAATTCCCCAACCGTTCCTATATAATCCAACCCAATAACCCTTTCCTATTCACTCATACTCTTTGATGCTCATAATCAATCTTCTATCTACTCCTTAGAGTCCTACATAGGTTCCAATATCTTTCAAGATGTCTCTCCCTAGCCTTTGGTATCACACATCCATGTAAGTGTTCCTTCCTTTCTCATTTTTCACTATGTTTCCTTATATAGTTATACCATTTTTTCAATTAAAATTGACGTGGTATTTTTTCACACCTCCCCCAAACTACCAGTATTATGTTTTAATTGTGATTGGTCAATTTCAATCTTATTAATCTTTATATTATACACTTTTTATCATTCTAATATTCTTTATGATATTTATCTCCCCTCTTTTTCATTAAAACATTTAATTTATATTTAATATTTCAAATTCAATTTAATATGTTGGGATATTATTCACCATTATCACTTTTCTACACTTTTAATTTCTAAATTATGAGATATCCCTTTCTCCCTCACCATCCCATTTTATGAATTCTCAGGTGAGGACATTGTCCTCCTAAAATTACACCTCGATTTTCCATTCAAAAATCATCTTGTATCGAATAACATTCCTATTTCTCTTTCAAGGGTATTTATATTTATTCACATATACATATTAATTATAGAATTTCATTTATGTATTCCAAATTCTATTATCATGAAATAAATGATGATTTTGAATAAATCCATGTTATATGATCTATGTGGGACACTTAAGCATGATACTAAAATGATTATGAAGGGTGAACCTTAATTTCACTCCAATTCATTCGGTAATGTTTAGAATAATGATACATAATGATGGGAAGAGGGATTACCTGATTTCATTATAGTAATTTTTTCCATTTTATTAGGATATTTTTTACCAAATTCTTTTATGTTAATGGTGGAATGATTTATGTTATCGTCACATTTCTCTGTTATGATGATAATGTTATATCATTCCTATATGGTAATGTTTATCTTATTCTATATGGATATTAATATTGCCTAACATGTATTGTATTATTCATGTTATGAATTTTGTACTCCCTTAATGGGATTTATATATCACCATTTTCTTTTATATGTCCTTTGATATCCGATGCTATACAAAACATGATGGAATTTTCTGGCCATGTTAAAGATGTTTTCATTAAGGATTTTGTATATAATGTCTTATCTTTTCATGTATCGTTCTTAATCCTCCATGACACTAGTACTCCCAATATTCTGGGTTTATTAAGAGAAATTTTATGTAATAAATATGTTCTAAATATAAAATAAAGAGAAGGTTTGTTATAGTTCGTATCAATTGGAGGTTTAGTTATTTTTAGGATTAGGATTAGAAAATCCTTCTGAATTCCATACAAAAAAGAATAAGTTTAAGAAAAAAATCATTAAATTTTGTTGATTATATATTAATTAGTATATCAATTGAATACATACATGAGAGAGACAAAATAGAATATGTGGCTCTAGAACTGATGTATATAGGGGTAAAATAGAAAACTCCGCTTTGATCTAGACTTGAACGGGAACTGGTGCACAATAATGTTCATGGTTTCACTCATGGGTTGACACTCATGGGGTCTATACCTTTGTAATTCACAAACTTTTTATGAACCATAATTATGGGTCCAAGAATAAAATACATATTGATATATGTTAGGAAATATATCATGTATAACTTATATTGATGCCTAGAAATTCATATGTTTAGGTAATAAATGAAATTTAAATGTAATCATAGTTTGTCATTGGAATCCCCTTAATGTGTTTAATATATTAAAATTGTTACCCCTTATTTTTCTACTTTTATAGAAAGTGGTCGGTAAGAGGAGGAATAAGGTTGATAAACAATTCAAAGGTCAATGTGATGACCACCATAATGAGATTCCCAATCAGATGAGAGATAAATAATGGATCTTCATGATTTTTCAAAACTAGTTATCTAAAATCACTATTTTCAATTGTTAATTTGATGAATTCCTAAAGGCCTCAAGGAAGTGGAATATAAAGTCTCATGAATGTCCATCTAATAAAGGTGATAAGGTAATGATGACATAACTTCTATCATGAAACATGTGTGGAAAGAGGCCCCATGGGAAATTTCACAAAGAGACTAAGAGATGTTTTAAGTGTGGAAAGAAAATGAACATTGTATCAAATTGGTGTAAAAAATGAATGATGTGATGAATGGAAAAAATGTTCCATCTAACTCATCATACACATTTCTATGTCTAAATTTTTGGAAAGAATATAATTATCCAAGGTGATTCTCTATTACATTTGTTGAGAATAATGATGATAATCAACAATCTCCATGACCAAGGGATCACATAAAATTCAATTCAAAGATGAATAAAAAAGAATTAATTACATATAACCCCTTCTTCTAAGAAGTGTATACCATAATGTATTTCAATTAATTTTATATTAGAATATATTTTTTATTTTCTAAGAACATCGAGTCTCCATGAAAAATGATATTAAATCAATAGGGGAAAATATCAATAAGTTTAGTATAACATGATGATGTTGGTTGGAATGTACTTAGTGGAAATATTATAAGTCTCCCTTTGATGGAATTTGGGGAAAAATAAAAATTTCATTTCCTAAGCCTCAAGGATGTTAAAAATTCTGGAGAAATACTATCACACACATGATCTAGAGTTCAAAATTGTGATATTTGCATTAATAATCTAGTGGAATTATCTCTTTGGGGAGAACTGTGCAATATATATAAATAGCATAAGTCTAAAATATATATTAATATAGAATGGGTTAAATATAAACTAATTAATATGGTAATATTTCATCATGTATTAAGGCATCTCAATTTATTATAACCCTTGCAAAGTGAACAAGGTGGTGGATGATATACGTAGAAAGGACCAAGAGATCCTATAATTGATGATAATTTGAAAGGATTGAATCATCATAGATTTAGTTCATATGGACACTAGATCAATAAGAAAGGGACATCATTGATCATTTAAAAAATGAATGATCAAGTGTCTCTTATAGATACGTTAAAGGATTCACAAAAACGGATATATTATAATTCAAAATAATGTGGAAACTATCCGTAAATGGAAATCCTCGGAGTTCAATATTAATGAAGAAGGAATTTTTGAGACATTGTTCAAGAATATGTGTTATAGAAAATATAGATTTAATGAAAGAACATTTGGATGATGCACATAGATTGAATTTCACAATTGACCCTGGTGACATAAATATGTATCAGGATATTCGAAAGTATTATTGGTGGGATAACATGGAGAAGGAGATCTCTGCATATACATCAAACTTCCTAGTATGTCAAAAAGTGAAAGATGGGAGGCAGAAGTCTTAGGTGATGATTCATCCATTATCCATACAAACATGGTAATGGGAGAAAATCACCATGGACTTTGTCACCCGATATTCAATGACATCCAAAAGGAACAATGCTATTTGGGTTGTGGTGGATCTTCTTACAATGATTGCACACATCATTGTGATTCGAAAATATTTCTTATTGGATTTACTTGCATGTATATAAAACTTAGATGTTGTAAGGAATCATGGTGTACAACTCGATTTCATCTGATCCAGATCTGTGATTCAATTCTATCTTCAGGAAGAATATCCAATATGAATTGAACACAGAGTTGGACTTCATCATGACCTATCACCCCTATAATAATGGGCAATATGAACAATGTATCCAGAAACATGGGGACATGTAGAGGGATTTGTCAATGGACATCAATGGATGATGGAACCAACATCTACCTTTGCTGGAGTTCTATTTCAACAATTCTTTCTAATCATGAATCCAATTGGCTCCATATGAACACCATTATGGGAAGAGGTGCAGTGTAATGGAATGTTGGGATGATGTTTTGGAACAAACACTTATGGATTCAGAAATGGTCGAATAAGTGATGGAGAAGGTTAAGATCATCCAGTATCACATCAAGGCTACTCAGATTCGACCAAAGAGCAATGCTGATAATCGATGATGAGACCTAGAGTTTGATGTTGCAGACATGGTATTCCTCCATATATCTCCTTGGAAGAGAGTTATGGGATTTTATAATAATTGAAAGCTTTTTCCAATGTAAATTATCTCTTTTGATATCCCTGATCACATCCCAGTAGTTGCTTATCGATTAGAACTACCACCGAACATGTCCCAAGTACATGATGTATTACATGTATCACTCATGAAGAAGTACACACATGAACAATTTCATGGACTCACTCAAGTAGTGGTACCATTGGAGAATGATCTACCCTATGAATAGAAGCTGGTGAAGATATTTGATTGTAGAGAATGAGTTGCATGTATTAAGACAATTCCCCTTTTCAAGGTGCTGTGGAAAAACTACATGTTTGATGAATCAAAATGGGAATCAGAAGAAGTGATGTGGCAGAGTTACCATAATCAGTTTTAGTTTGGGAAAATTAAAACTTGGGTGTGAATTTTCTTATGTGGTTAAAGAAGTAATTACACAATCATTAATGAATAAAATTTCAAATCGGTTAATTAAATGTATAATTGATACAAAAAATAAATGCAATCTTTTTTAATTAATTGTTATATCAATTATATTAAAATTAATATTACATATCTTTACTATTGGTAATATATCCACTAACCAATGATCACACAACTAATATAAATATAAGGATTTAACAAATCCTATTGGCGGAGTCAAAGGAGGTGATGTCCTAATCCTGTAGACTCGAGTCGTATGAATATCATTTTTAGGAGACTAGGTAGGAGGTAGAGTCACTGGGCTTCACACTTAACCAATCCCAAGATGAGTATCAAGACATTAATAGTAAATGGAATTGACTACGAGTGATGTTCCTGTTAATAGTGATCACCACCTGGGCGATGTTATCTAAGCCACCCCAAGATTCGGTCACCATCACGCACCTTACCATAATGTCTTATGCTGGTATTATAAGGGGTTATGTAATAAGTTATTTGTTACTTATTTTATAATAACTTTTTATAAATAAAATTCATATACCATTAATTATTTTATGAGAATTTTATATCATAAAAAATAAAGAAATGGAATAATTGAATCTTCTGGTGAAAATTTTACCTTTGAAAAATATATACATAAGGGGTTTTTTTCAAATATTATAATAAATCAAATAAATAATGATTATATAATTTCAATATCTATAAATGAGTAGGAAATCAATTTGAAAATATTCATATTATTATATAATACAATATAAATTTTATTTTAAATAATTTATTTTAAGTAATTAATGAACTTAAGAAATAATTAATATTTTAATGAAATGTTATTATGAAATTAACTTTATTAATGAAAAATGTGTATATAATTTTTTTAATTCAAATTTAATATTTTATTAAGGTAAATACACAGATTTTTTTAAAACCAGTAGAATTTTAATTAATGTATATTAACATTTTAAAAGATAAAATTCAAACATTTGGGAAATTATTTATATAAAATGAATATTACTTTTGAAATAATTATTTCTAAATAATCCAATGGATAATTTTTCATAATTTTCTGAGATAATAATTTTTTTGGGAAAACATAAAATTATATATAAATATATGGTGTGTTTTTTGACATCATAATGTCCCAATTGTGATTTAATAAATTCAAAAAGGGATATTAGACCAAATATATGTTTCAAAATTAAAATACTGTGATTTTAGAATTATTGTTTTATTTTATAATTGCATATTGAATCCTAAAAAATGTATAACTTATTTTATGATTATAAATTCATTTCCTTCATAGCGTGGATCACCTCCACATAATAAAGTTAAATATGTTAATATATTAATCGCTTTGACTAATACAATAATGAGTTACACTCCCCTTGGCTTGAAACCTTGGGAAAACCCACAGGTTGGTCTGTGGTTTTGAATATTTTAATGTGTAGTGTCTAAAACCTATATAATAACTAAATCCCCCTTCTTTCATATATAAACCCACCCAAGAACCCACTACAATTCAATAAAAATACAATATGCAGATAAATACACTCCTATCTACTTCGTAGAGTTCTCCTTAGTCTCCCCCATTCCCCCATGAAGCCTCTCCATGCCTTTGGTATCACATATCCATGTAAGGGTTCCATCCAATCTAATTTTTTTCAATGTTTCCTTATCTTGTTATATCATTTTATTATTCAATTTAAAGACATGAGTTTTGTTTTATAACCTCCCCCAATACATACTTCATTATGTTTTAATCGTTATATCCCCCTTTCACCCTCATTAATCCATCCCACGTACACACGTTATCATGCATAAATTACGTAAGGGATTTCTATATCCCCATTTTCATTCATGTATTTATTTTATATTAAGAATCTCAAATTCTATTTCATGTGTTGGGATATTAATCTACATGATCCCCATACATCCCAATTCATGTATAAGTGATTACAGACCCATTTCTCTCTCATCATCCCATTTTATGAATCCCCATGTGATGTCATTATGTTGTCGAAATTACACCACGATTTTCCATGTCATAATAATTGGGTAGTGAATACCATGGCCATTTTTAGATAAAGGGTATACACCATTATTCACATATACATATTAATAATAGATTTTCATGTATTTTTTACATATACTATTATCATGCAATAAATTATGATGTGGAATTTGTCCATGTTATAATATCATTGTAGTAATCTTAAGCATGGGATTAAAATGTTCATGAAGGGTGCACCTCATCTATTATTATTGTAAAATGCCATGTTGACATTATCATGTTTCTATTCATAATATTACCCCCATCATTTATAAAAAATGTAGTTTCAAAATAATCATCCCCATAGGATTAGATCAAAACAAAAAGGATGGTGTGGTCCTAATGTAAAATGAAAGAACAAAATGATTATGAAGGATAAATGCTGCATTGCCAAGGATCACCACATTGTATTCCGACATTGGTTTCAGGCATAGATTATTGGTTTATGAAATCATTTTAGGAATGATGATTAAGAAGGAAGGGTCTATAAGTACCCCCATGTGTTTGTGTCATTCAACACATCTGATGTTTGTGATTGTTTTCTCTCACCACTTTGATCATTCATGAAGCGACATTCCACTTTTATTTTGTGAAGGTATCCAAGACGTTTCTACATCGTACAACTAGCAGAGTGATGGGGATATGCTGAGTCACCTTGGTCTAAAGGGATACGTTGAAGTACCTCATTGAGGGACCTTTTCCAGGGAATTTTGATGAAAACATGGCAGTGCACCTGCTTGGGAAACTAGGTATACAGACATGGTTATGGAATTACATTTCTTAAATTGATGGTTTATTCTACATTAAAATTTTATAATTATTTAGTAAATATTTAAACATAATGAGAGATATTTTTTTCCATATTGCATGTTTTAAAATTATTATTTTAATAACTATGATTCAGGAAGATGATGTGTGTCATACTAAGATGATTAAATATTTCAAACCATATAATTATGAAATCATTGAGACTGCCCTTCTATATTTGGAAAAGAATATACTTCCATATCAAAAGGGGTATCTTCAATGCGACTGCATACCTATTTATGGGAGAAGCGTTGGAGGGATTCTCATATTATATCGTTTAATAAATACTTCTCCAAAACATGGTATGTCAAACATGTCAGTTTTCCATGTACAAAAATTTCAATGATGGTTGTTCCCTTTAAAGAAGGGACAATCCCAATGAGAAATGATTTTAATCATATCATCTACAATTTTAATATGATTTAACATATCATAAATTCAAAACCTCATATTAATTATTAGACCCTTCATTCCTCGAAGGCATATCAATCTAATGGATGGAAATAGGACTAGTACATCCACCATAGAGGGGGAGTCAGGCCTGAGTGGATGTGGGCATTCTGGGTGCACAAAACATACACGAACATCCAAAAATTGTTTTAGGGTGTTCAGATTTATGATGTTGTTTGGTTGAGATGAAACATTTTTTATAGGAATGTATATATCATCATAAAATTATTGTGTTTATGGAGTTCATAGAAAAATTATTTTCCCATGATGTATAGTGTGGTCGGCATTAGTTTGTGGGATGGTTACCAAATTTCAGGTGTCCCCATTTTTTGGGAAAAGTATGATGAATTTATCCCACCAAATACAATGTGAGATGATGCTATGGGTATTCTATCACTGGACCATGGTATTTTCAAAATATTGAAAAATATTCCAAAAAATCCTTGTTTGAGGGCTAATGTCCATGTGGAAGCATGTTTGGGGTCATTCTTAAAACCAGAAAAATAGAGCGGTCTTACTTGCAGGCATCCAACTATTTCCCCAAAATAGATAATTATGGTTCTTCAAGAATATTTTGTCCCACATTGGAGATGGGCATGTACAATCATTTGGGGTTAATTGTTAACCCCCAGATTAGGTAAATGGTTTATCTAGATGGCTTCCATTCAATGTGGATACAAATTTTATTTTCTCACCATTCACGAGTCTGGTGGAGGAATGAGGCCATAGATGAAACCACACAATGTTTTACCAATTGAATTCCCTTATTATTATTATATATTATAGTATAATGGCATAATATTACATATACAACATGATACAACCACATACAAGATGAATGAGTAAAATAAAAGGTATCTCAAGATGTTAGGGAACACAAACGGATGAATTAGTAACATAATATTTGGAATAGTAATGTGACCCATATAAATTATAAACTAGCCAATTGAATAGACACCCCACTAATGAATGTATAAATAATATTTATACATCTTATAAGTGAGAATATTATATAAATATATCATAAGTACATAAATATTTTGTAAATTTTTACTTATGTCCTGATATTTTTCTATGTCTTATATATTTAATTTCATTTTTATGACTAAATTATTCAATTAAAAGAAAATTTATTTTCATAAAATTAATTCAAAAATTATTATATTGATTTATTAGGATCAGAAGATAATTTTATGAGGCTTTAATTAATTTTTATAGTGTTAGAAGAGTAGTTTAATTTTATAATTTTTATTTTTCATGTAAATTATCATTTACATAAAAATTAAATATCTAATATTTATAAAATTAATTCTGAAAAATAGAATTAATTTTTGAATTGCAAACATCATACAAATTGTTTGGTGTTTTTTGAACTATTAGGAAATAATTTAATTTTTGATGAATAGTGACGTATGATAATTTTTGATAAATGAAAAAGACATGAATTATAAAGTCCTCAGCTTATTTATGTCTAATAAAAGGATATTATCACGAAATCACATGCTCAATTGCTATTTTTGGTTCCAAGAATCAATAAACATAATAGTATTGAGCCCAAATATAAAAATAATGACTAATATAATGTGAAACCCCTCCTCTCCTCCACTATATAAACCTCCATCACCCCCCTATTATCTTCACTCATATCAACCCTTATGCCTTCTCTAAATTCTGATAAAATATCTTCCCAATTTCATTCTCTTGTCTAACATAATTTTTCTTCTCAAAAGTCCAATTCATCTCCCCTAAAGGGGTTCTTAAGGATGATAAAATCATGTAATAAATTCCACTTTTATTTTCATTTGTTATCATTCAGGTACATTTAGTCCTTTTTATTTTATTATCTCCACTAATAAAAATATCAATGTCACTCCAGTACTTTAATGAAATTCAATATTGTTATGATAATTTAGTAATTCATCATAATATCTTATTTCATGCTCCCTTTATAGTAGAAATGAAAACACTATCCGAGATGTGTTAATTTATAACATTTAAAGATGATGAGTTTTCAATTTATATTACAATATTCATTTATGGTCAGGAAACCATTTTGATGATTGAAACAGACTATAAAATATTTATAATAACTTATTTAATGTTCTGGAATCTTTTTTTTCAATGTTATTACTTTATATTGTCGAATGAGTTTTTTGTGATCAATGAACTTCTAAATTACAAAAAATGGTGGTCATTAATGTTTTATATAATGATTCCTCATCACTCCAAGTAACCAAATGAATTTTATAACCAGTTAATCATAAATATGCTCAATAATAACATAAAACTTCAATATTGTCCATCCATTCTTATATTATATTTTGATTCATAAATTTATATAAGTAAACCAATTATGAAAACCAAGGAAACAAAAACTCCAAAATAATTTAATTGAACCTCTAATACCGGAAAAAAGAACATGATTGAACTCAATATTTTTATATTAAATAAATTAATTTTATAAAATTTTATTGAAATATTAATTAATGAAATAAATTTTGTTATCTAGGACATTTTGATGAAGTGAACGACACCATAATCCTTAATGTAATATATTCTCCCAGAACCTCCATTATTTGTTCAGTATTTTCTATATTTATATTTACACAAATGAAGTTACCTTGTTTTTTATTTACATAATATAAATGTTTTTTATTTCTCTAAAATCAAGTATCAAGGTCCAATAATAATTATCTTTCAGTAAGGTATATGTTCTTAAATGATTTCATTTTCAATACTTCATGAAAAGAAAACCCATTTTAAGGGAACATCATGAATTATAAATCAAATTCAAGAGCATGATATAATTTATTTTGAGGCACGATTATTTTTATAAGACCAATATTTTTAATTTTAAAGCCTTCTTGGTTCACTTATGGTATTATAAAATAGATTATTCCCTTTTATATTTTAAATTATCTTTAGTATTTCAGTTAAAACCATGCTAAATTTTTTAATGCTATAATATCTTAAATAATATTCTTACATATTGTCACGTATATTTGAAATAACATGAAATTATATATTATTATTTTCCTTTATGAATGTCCATCAATATTCTAATTATATTCTTTCAGGGACACATGTAGGATAATCCCATTTATTATGCTTTATTTCATGATATTGATAAAAATTTCTTTCCAAGGGTAACCTTATGTTTATGTATGATTGATTATGTATGAATTTTTATGTGGAATGAATGATCATGAACATGTTAATATGGAATAACCTAAATAAAAATCCAATTCATTGGGTAATTTTGAGTTTGATGAGATGTTATGTTCAATGTTATTAGCGTTTAGACTTGACTCGTACTACCATGTGCTATAGTCCTTGTGGAAAACCATGACATGTGCACATATAAGTGAAATTTTCCATGACCCATGCTAAAGTAACGTTTTATGTTTATGTAACATTAATATGACTCAATGTTTATATGATCACTAATTTATATGTTATTATTTTATATGTTCAATGCCGTTTTATTTCATTATTCCATGACTTTTATCCCTTGTGGTAATGATTTATTCTTATGTTTATTCACTTACTAGTATTTTTATATCATCCCTTTTTTTTATCCCCATGTCATCCTATGATGATACATGATCACAATGGATGATTATATCTCTTTATAAGTATTAAATATGTAATTTTTTTATTTAGTCTCATGTTTTTAGTTTTATGTACTTTGTCTTCCAATACTCTAGAATTAATGATCCTTATCTTGTAATATGATACTCTATTATGCTTAAAATCATGTAATGATTTGTAAAAAATTATACGGTCACTATATATGGAATAGGAGGTTGGTTTTGTAATTATTGGGATTTTAGGATTAGATCACTTCAGTAAGAAACAGAGGGATGATACAATGTATAATAAAACAACCCTAAATTTTTGTATGCTTTTATTAAGTGTTTTATCCTGAAAATACATATCATGCTGGATAAGAACATGTGGATGTGGCTTGGATAGAGATTCATCTAGAGGTAAAACCCTAAAACACCACATTGAGATAGACTCGAATGAGATCTGGTGCACGTCAATTGAACAGACTACACTCCGGGTTTGACAAAACCATGGGATATTCTTGGGAAAATTCATAATCTCAATTCGAACTGTTATAAATGGAACAAAAAAAATAGATCATAAGAATATATGATAACAAATAGAATAAGGAAAACTTATATTTAAATCTAGGTAATCAACAGATAAGATATAATATTATATTAATAGTTTGTTAACGTATGTTTATAGTTTCATTTTTTATTCTTATTAGATGTGTATTAAACCCCCATCCCCCAAATTATATTTTATTTTTCATAGTTAATAGTTGTAAATAAAATAAGACATTAAAATAATCAATGTTATAGGGAATACAAATGTTTCGATAATGATGTACAAAAATTGGTTGGAATGGGTGCTAAAAACATTATGACCATACATGCCCATTTTTCTCAAGTTATGAATAACAACAAGAATCATGTGGACCACCCTCCTCACCCAAGGAAAGAGCATGTATTCATTAAATACTTCAGATGTAAAAGGCCTACCATGTTTAGTGGACCATCTAATCAGTTACTTATAAAAAAGTGGATTAACACCATTGCAAAGATATTATCTATCCTCTAGCGCTCTGAAGAAGAGAATGTTGTGTTAGTGGTCTTTTATTTTTATGGGGCATTTGATAAGTGGTGGAAACCAATCTAGAATATGAAGTACTATGAAGAAATTTATTCCAAGGATTTAGAGGAAATCAATAAATCATTTTTCAATTAATATTTTCCCTGAACCCTCCTTCTCATAATGTAAAGAGAGTTCCTTGGACTTAATTATAAGGAAGATGAGTCCATCCGGTCATATAAAGAAAACATTACAGGGATTGAGAGATTTGTATCTGTCATTGTAACGAACTCTAAAATCAAGGTGGGTCGCTTTTTTAGTAGACTAAGGATTATATTATGATATGTGTTGGAATTTAATGACATCGAATGTTATGCAGATATTTTTTGTTTCAACCTTAGGGTTGAAAGGTAGATCAGAGACACTCAATGGTTTCATGGTCCCAATAATAAAAAAGAGTAAAATAGAGTCTAATATGGGTGTTTCAGAAAACAAATACAATAATGTAATGATGATAGAAAATCCTACATGAAAAAATTGTGGGAAGAAGCATCTTGGGAACTGTCTAAAGGTAACAGTTAATTGAAATAAGTGTCAAATAACGGGACATCAAGATAAAAACAGACCAGGGGTTTGGAATAATACCACCAATGTGCAAGAAGAAAGGACGGTTTAGATCAACACTAAGCCTATACTACAATGTTAATAATTCACGGAACCCCAGAATCAAGAAAAAAATTCCCTAATCCCATGGATTTTAGTGGAAATCAACAATAACCATCAAGGATACAGGGAATGGATTATGTTATCACAACTATTGGGATGGATCCGAACAATGATGCGGTGACATGTACGCTACTTTTTAATTCATGAATACTAAACACAACCTTTGATTAAGGTTATATGAATTATTTTATATCTTTCAATTTTTGTATAACTATTCAAACACCACCTCAAAATTTGGAGAATGAGTTATATATGAGAATAGAAAATGGGAAAATTGTTGCATCCAATGTTTATAACTCCTCCTAGATTATTGTTTGTTTATTGAACCTCGATGGTAATCATTTCGTACATCCACTAGTCTTGTTCAATGTTATATTGGGCCTGAATTGCCTATCTTTATACAAAGTAATCCTTAACTGTTAAGAATGGTGGATCCATATTCACATCTGGAAGAATCATCCAATTTTATAAAATTGTAAATAATAATCTGAATCTACTTTAGAATAATCATCTCAAGGGTAGATAATGTTTCCTTTTTAGAATGAATATCTTTCTCAAATGATTAATACGAAGGATATGATACTTATCGAATTTAATCCCATAATAGGGGATTTCACTGATGTATTTATTGATGAATTGGATAGTCAATATCCTTATGAAAAGGTTGAGTTATCAATTGAAAGAATTATTATATTCCTACGTATATCAGAGACATATTATAGAATTGACACCATTGAGATGGGAGAGGGGAAGATGTTGTTACAGGATAATCTACAAAAGGGTTTTACACACCCAAGTGCATCACCTTGGGGAGAACCTATCCTCTGTGTCAAGAAGAAGGATAGGTTAATAAACCTCTACATTAATTATCATGAAATTTAATGATAAAGAATAAGTATCACCTTCTATGTATAGATGACTTATTAAATCAGCTATGTGGGGATGATTATTTCACAGAGGAGGGCCATTGGATGGGATATCACCAATTAATGGTTAGGAAGGAATATATTCCAAAAACTACATTCCGAACAAGGTGTGTACACAATGAGTTCATAGTGATTCCATTCCGACTTAGTAATTCTTAGGCAATATTCATGGATTTAAGGAATAGAGTCTTTAGATATTACCTCAACAAATCTTTGGTGGTCTTTATCGATGATATTTTGATTTACTCTACAAGAAAGAATGAACATGAGGTGAATTTGAATACATTTTTAATTACTTTTATAAGGGAGAAATTTTATGAAATGTATGGTAAAGATGATTTCTAGATGGAGGATGTATCATTCATGTGGCATGTTATCACCCACAAAGGGATATCTCAAGGCCCTTCGAATCCAAAGGCAATCAATGAATAGCCTATACGAATATTTGTAATGGAGATATGTAGAATCCTTATTATAAATAGGTATTACCGATTATTTTTGGAGAAAATTTCATGATTTTAAAATGATATAAAGAAGATTAACGTGGAGGGCGTGATGTTTTTCTATACTAAATAATTAAAGGAAAGCTTCAAGGAGGTGAAAAAGAGGCGTATCATTGTTCTAGTAATCACACTACCAACAAGTGGAGAACACTTTTTGGTGTACAATAATGCATAAAAACATATTGGGTTCAAATACTGAGGAAAAATGAAAAAATTATATCCTATTCTTCATGGAAACCAATAATCAATGAGCGAAATTATCCCACAAATGATCTAGAGTAGATGACTTTGATCATTGCATTGAAAATATGGTGGCATTATCCCTATAGGGAGAAGTGTTAGATGTATTCTGACCACAAGTTTCTCAAATATATATTCACAGAGATGGATATTAATATGTACCATGAAATATGGTTATATATTAACAAGGATTATGATTTGTCAATCCATTACCATTCTAATAAGGAAAATAAGGTGGAAATTATCTAAGTAGAAATGATCATGCATCTTTATCAATGATGAGAATTGAAAGAGATCCATCATTAATAGATTTAAATAGCATGGACTTGGGAATACAAAAGGGTGGAATAGAATCAATCCATTGTCAAATGGTTTCGAACCAATAATTTTTGTAAAAATTCAGGATGCTCAAGAAATGATGTGGAAATTTTGAAAAGTGTGGAAGCAATTAAGAATGGAATATCCAATGAGATCAATATTGATGAGGAAAGAGTTGTAAATTTTGGGTCAAAATTATGTTTAACATCTGATATGGAGATATGGAATGATATTTTTAATGGATCATGTAGCTCAAACATCTCTATTCACCCAGGGATAACAACGATGTATCATGATCTTCTCGAAAATCATTGGTGGGACAACAGAAAAAGGGGATTTTTGATTATACATCATTGTCCCTATTATGTTAGAAATGGTAGGATAAAAGGAAAACGTCTACAGGGATGATGCAACAAATTCACATACCATCATGGAAGTGGAATAACACCACCATGGTCTTTTTCACTTGACATCCATGGAAATAAATTGGAAATAATGATATATGGGTAATTGCGTATCATCATTAAAATACAAATCACATTATTTCAATTTCAATAGTCTTATAATTGTATCAATTTTCTCATATATAAAAAAAAGAGGTGGTAAGGTAGCCTGGTGTACCATTTTATTTTGTATTCTATGAAGATAAATGATTCACATTGATGTTCTGGAAAAGACTGCAGCATGCTCAAATCCCAAAACGGAACTTCAATATGGCCTATCATATTCAAACTGATGGAAAATCAGATCAAACTATTCAGACACTAGATGACTAGATGATATCATGTTCTATGGACATCAATGGAGGATAGCACCACCATATTCCATGGGTCAAATTATTTAATAACAATAGTTTATAATCGAGTATCCTAATAGCACCATATGATGCCCATTATGAAAAAATGTTCAAAAAACCCACAAGTTGTGATGAATTTGGAGATCTTATGATTCTTTTAATAGTAATGGATGATGAAATTGTAGAGAATTTGAAAAACATTTATCAGAACGTCAAGGCAACCCAATTTCAACACAATAGTTATGCATACAATCGTCGATGAAACCATGAGTTAATATTTGGAGACAATTTATTTCTATGAATATCTCGATAGAATAAGGATATGAGGTTTCAGAAGAATGGAAAGCTACGTCCTAGGAACATTGGCCCCTTCAAGATTCTTGATCATGTAAGAGATGTGGCCTATCCACTAGAACTTCCACCTATCATGTCTAAAGTACAAGTTTCCTTCCATGTATTCCTCTTAATAATGTTTATAACAGATCCTCCACATGTATTGTCTTCTTAGGAGGTATAGTTGGGTATTGATATTTCTTATATGGAGCATTCAGTGATGATATTGTATCATAGATATAATGTTATAAATAATAAGACTACTCACCTATTCGTAGTAAATTTGTGGGACCATAAGTACAAAGAGGAAACATTGTAATTAAAGGATGTAATTCTGGAAATGTATCTCACCAATATATGACATAGATTGTAAAATTAAAATTCGAGGGAGAAATTTCAAAAGGTTAAAAGAATGTAATGACCCAATATTTTTTAAATGTAATTCCCTTTTTATAAATATGTCCTATTGTAACGACCCAAAGATCCAGTAATGGAAATCCCACTTGATCTAATTAAATGTCTCTTTATGTAAAATGATTATATAAAATGTCAAATTCTTTGGTTTTATGTTAATAATTTTGACCATTTCTAATATAGTCGTTGAACAATGATTAGATGACTAGTATAAATATAGGGCTTTAACAAATCCAATTTACTCCGGCAAAAGAAGCTATGGCCTCATCCAGTAGAATTTCTCCATACGAAGCCCATTTGTCGAAGCTTGGAAAATAGTTGGAATACTTGGGTTTCACTCTTGACCAAGCCCTATCTGAGATTCATCATTTCATGCTTGAATGGGACCATCTTTGGGAATAGTGGAAGTTGATAGAGATTACCACTCGAGCGATGTTATCTGAGCCACCCAAGAGTATATCACCATCGTACACCTTACCCTTAGGTCTTATGCTGCTGTTTTAAGGGGTTATGTAACAAATCACTAGTACTATGTTCATGTATATTATTTTTTTGTATATAATAATGAATATACCTTGTTGCCATTATTGAGACTTTGTAAATAGTTTTTTAAGCACAAATAGTATTATTTTAGTTAATATTCCGATAAGAAATCTATTTTGATGAATTAATGGATTTATGAATTAAATAATATTTTAATAAAATATTATTATTATTATTAAATTAATTCTTATTAAATATAAATGATCATATAATTTTATGAATGCAATTGTAATTTATAGTATGGTTTGATAGCCATTTTTGTCAAAACCCGTAATTTTTATATAAATGTTAGTTTTTATTTCAAAAGTTAAATATAACATATTTAGAAAATTATTTAGGCAAAATAAATGTTATTTATGGAATCAGGGTGTCGAAATTATCCAACGGTGAAATTTTCATAATTTTCTGAGACAGTCAAAGTTTTGGGTAAAAATTAAATACCGTTTAAATATATAATGTGTTTATGACATCATAATGACCCAATAGTGATGTAATAAAATACTATAAGCTTTATTTTCGTCCAATATATGTTTTACCATTAAAATAATGTGATTTTCGGTTTGTTTGACTTATTTTAAAAAGCCTTAATGGACCCCTCAAGACTTATTAAACATATTGTCTTTTTAAATTATTTTCCATGGGAGTGTGACTCACCTCCACATAATCATCCCCATTATTTTAAGAAGTTCAGACATTGGCCTTATAAAATATTTTTTTCCTCTTCCCTTTTCCAAAAACCATGGGAAAAATCATGAGCTTATTTTTGGTTTGGATTTGTTTAATGTAAGGGGTCCCAAACCGGAATAATGAATAATTCAATCAACTTTCTTATATAAACCCACCCAAGAACCCACTTCCTCCTCACTCAAAGCCATTGGAGTTCATCCAACCTTAGCACTAATCCATCTAGAATCCTCCCAAGGTGCCCAAAGCTCCCATGAAGCCTCTCTCTAGCCTCTGTCAAGCCTTTGGAAGCACACTTCCAAGTAACGGTCTTTTCTTCCTTTCACTTTTTGTCCAATTTTCTTAATATTGGTTGGCCCTTTTAATTTCAATTATAAATTCTGGGGTATGGTTTCACACCTCCCCCATACTTCCCTATTATTGTGTTAATTATGGGATACCCCTTTCTCTCTCATTAAATTCCTCCCATGTACACCTGTTACTATGCCAAAATTCCAAAAGAAACTTCTCTCTCCTCATTTACATTCAAGAAATACTTTTGTATCATGAATCAAAATTCCATTAAAATTGTTGGGACATGTATATATATGACCTCCTTACATTCAATTTCATGTAGATATGATGATACATCCCTTTCTATCTCATCAACCATTTTTATGAATTCTTATATCACGCCGTTACGCTGCCGAAATTGCACAAATTTTCTAAGGAAATTCCATTGTATAGTGAATACCATGCCCATTACTCTATCAAGGGTATTCACCTTCATGATAATTTACTAATTAATTATAAAGATTCATTCCACATTCCTTTGTCATGGAATAAATTATTATGTTTTATGAATCCATGTTTTATGATCCATGTGGAACACTTATGCAAGAAATGAAATGTTTAAGAAGGGTGCACCCTTATAGAGCTCCAATGCAT
Organism: Viscum album; assembly: GCA_963277665.1. Taxonomy (NCBI): domain Eukaryota; kingdom Viridiplantae; phylum Streptophyta; class Magnoliopsida; order Santalales; family Viscaceae; genus Viscum; species Viscum album. Next base: position 1,735,721,938 of record OY728121.1, on the reverse strand, counting down.
TGGGTAACGTATAGAATCATGATACGTCTTGTGCAATGAGTATTGACTAATACTAATTCATGTGCAATTAGTGTTTACTCGTGCTTCATGTGCAATGAGGATTTACTCATGCTTCATGTGCAATGGGTCTTGGCCCATGCTAATTCCCTATTAAGTGTTGTTGCCACATTTCCATGTTATGATTATCATGCTTTATCATGCCTTTATGTCCATGTTTATCTGGCGATCTATTGATATTCTTATTGTCTAACATGTATTTTACTCCTCATGTATTACATGTTTATTCCCATACTGGGCTCTATAGCTCACCCTTTTCTTATGCATGTCATTGGGTTATCCCATGCAATGATAAGTACGAGGGAATGTAGTGGTCATGTAAAAGATGTTTTCAATAAAGATATTTTATTTCATGTTTTATGTTGTTATGTAATGATCCTAAGCCCCTAAGACACTATAACTCTCAATCTTCCATGTTGTATCAAGTGAATAGTTTATGTAATAAATCATGAATAAGTTTGTAATAAAAGCATGGTTGTCATAGTTGGTATCAGAGGATAGGTTTAGTTATTTCTGGGATTAGGATTAGAATATCCAAGTAAAGCCTTAGATACAAGACTAATTACAATAAAAACGTCCCTATGTTTTTGTGAGTATTGAGTAAGTGGGTTATCAAGAAAATACATCCCTATCTGGATATAAGCAGATAAAGGAAGCTCTGTCACAAATGTATCCTAGGGGTAAAACCCGAAAACGCCGCTTTGATCTAGACTCGAATGGGAACTTTTGCATGACAACGGGCCCTGCTGCACTATTGGTTACGACACTCCCGGGAAATATGCTTTGGTAAATTCACAAGATTAGTATGAACCATTATTAAGGGAATAAAACCCCCCTAATAATATATGTTAGAAAGTAGATCACAAAAAGCCTAGATTGAAGCTTATAGATTCATATGTTAAGGAAATAAAATTTAATTTATAATTCATCAACTTTTGCCTATATATTACTTTTTATGTGTTACCCCTAACTTTCCTTTTATTCCAGACAATTTCCAGTAATAGGAGGACTCGGGCTAAAAACCGATGTGAAGATCAGTTTGAAGACTATACTAATGAGATACCCAATCCAATGGGAGCGGGAATCACAAACTCTGTCATGATTTTCTCTCAGATAAATCATGATTTGAATAGAAACATGGGTCATGAGTAATGTTCAACCCCACTAAGAAAGAGCAAGTCACTATCGAGAGCGTCATGAGACAAAGGCCTCTGACTATTAGTGGATAATCTGATCCCACGATCACTGAACAATGGATCAACTCCATGGAATATATCTTCTACATCCTTTAATTTTCTGAACAAGAGAAGGTTCTCCTAGTGGCTTATCATACGGAGGGTGAAGTTGATCAATGGTGGACGTTGATCAAAAATACAAAGCCTGAGGAGGATATTGACTTGTTGGAATGGATGGATTTTCGGAAGATGTTTTTCAATAAATATTTTCCACGTACCCTACGACATAAGATGGAAAGGTACATCCATTCCCTCAAGAAAATAGACGAAGAATATGTTGGAGCATACTAGGAAAACATCACAAGGATTTCAAGATACGATTTTGACTATGTCGTTACCCCCAAATGAAAAGATAACCACTTATTTGGTGGGCTAAAGCATGTACTATGGAAAGCCTTCGCTATCCATGACTTCGACGGCTATGAGGAAATTGTCTGATGTTCCCTCATGGTCGAAATAGAAATCGGGGAATCAAAGGGGTATCATGGGGACAAGATGTGTAAGGTGGACTTCAATGTTGGCGGTCTGATGGATAAATCCAATGGCGCTAAGAAGATCCAGCACCCCACTTTCCAAAAGTGTAGAAAGAAGAACCTTGGAAATTGCATCAAGGGGACGAGGAAATGAATTATGTGTGGAAGAGAAGGGAACCTAGGTTTTAACTGTCAGCAAGAAAGATGCACGACTATGACAAAGGACAGGAACACTCCGTTCAAACCTCAAAGAATTGTTAATTTCTACAACTGTAGAGAACTGGGGCATTTTGAAATTCAGTTCCCTAATCCAAGGGTTCTCAGAGGCAACCAACAACCTCCAAGGCAGAAAGGAAGAGATTTTTCCATCACTTCTACCGAAGTGATACCCGACAACGAAGTAGTGACATGTATGCTAGTTATTCATTCATGAATAGTGAACATAATTTTTGATTCAGGTTCTACACATTCTTTTATATCTCGAATGTTCAGTAGAACAATCCCATCACCTCCACAAATAATGGAAGTGAAGATGTCGGTGAGTATGGAAAATGGGGAAATCATTTCATCCCATGAATATAAGTCCTCCCCTTTTATAATCTGTGGATTGAATTTCTCGGAAAACCTCGTCATACTCCCTTTGGTGGAATTTGATGCAATTCTGGTCATGGATTGGCTTTCCATATATAGAGCCAAAATAAATTGTCGCGAGTGGGAAATCACACTCCATATGGAGAATCGACCCCCGATTATTTACAAGTGTATGAAGGAAGATGAATCTTATTTAGCTCCATCAAATCAAGCATGGATATTACTGCACTATGAGCACGCGTATCTGGCTCAGATGATCGTGTCCAAGGAAGAAACCATCCTTGAACAAAATTCCTATTGTGATTGAATTCACTGAAGTGTTTCCTAAGGAAATGCATTCTCTTCCTCCTAGAAGAGATGTGGAATTCTCAAGTGAGCATATACCAGGGTCTCTACCATTATCCAAGACTCCATATGGAATGGTTGTCGTGGAGCTTAAAGAGTTGAAGAAACAACTACATGAGAATCTGGATAAAGGGTTTATACGCCCAAATGCTTCACAATGGGGTGCACCAGTCCTCTTCGTCAAGAAGAAAGATGGGTCAATGCGCCTTTGCATAGATTATTGTGAGCTCAACAAAATCATTATAAAGAACAAGTATCCTCTCCCACTAATTGATGACTTCTTTGATCAGCTGTGTGGAGAAAAATACTTCTCCAAGATGGACTTGCGTTGGGATATTATCAAGTAAGGGTGAAGAAGGAAGACATCCACAAGACTGCTTTTCGCACAAGATACGTGCACTATGAATTCATAGTAATATCTTTCAGACTCACTAATGCTCTAGAAATATTCATGGACTTGATGAATAGAGTCTTTAGAAATAACCTCGAAAAATTTGTGGCAGTAATTATAGATTATATTCTAATATATTCCAAAACCATGGAGGATCATGAGGAGAATTTAAGAATTTTATTAGAGACTATGAGTAAGGAGAAGATCTATGAAAAGTACATGATGTGTGAGTTCTGGTTGAAGTAGGTCTCATTCTTGGGCCATATCATCACAAGCAATGGGATATCTATGAATCCCTCCAAGACATATGAAATTGAAGTATAACCGAGGCCAACATTGGTAACAGATATCCGTAGCTTCTTGGGATTAGCTGGATATTATCGACAATTTGTGACAAATTTCTCATGATTGTCCAACCCTCTTACCAGGCTAACTCGAAAAGGAGTAATGATATTTTGGAGTGATGAATGCAAAGAAAGCTTCAAGGAGTTGAAAAGGAGGCCTTTCACTACGCCCGTTCTCACTTTACCCACAAGTGGGGAACCTTTTGTGGTATTTAGTGATGCTTCGAAGAAGGGAATAGGTTGTGTGCTGATGCAGAATGATAAAGTGATATGTTATGCCTTATGGAAGTTGAAAATACATGAGAGAAACTATCCAATTCATGATCTGGAGTTGGCGACAATGATCTTTGCCTTGAAAATCTGGCGGCATTATCTCTATGGGGAGAAATGTGAGATATATACTTTCCACAAGTGACTTAAATATATATTCACAAACAATGAGATTATTAAGCGCCAGTGAAGATTGATAGATCTCAGCAAGGATTATGACTGTTCAATACATTAAAACCATGGGAAGGAAAACATGGTGGCAGATGCCCAAAGTAGAAAGGACCCAACAATTCTATCAATGATGAGAATTGAGAAGGATCCAATCATCTTAGGCTTGATGAAGATGGACATGGGAATAATAAATAATGGAACATCATCAATCCTTTCAAAAATTATTTTTCAACCATCTCTTTTGGAAAGGTTAAAGGATTCTCAAAAGGATGATGTGAGAATTTCGGAAAATGAGGAAGCTATAGAAAAAGGGAAATCCTAGGAGTTTAAAGTTAATGAAGAAAGAATTGTTTGATTTGGGAAAAGACTATGTGTTCAATCAAGTTTGGAGCTGAAGAAGGAACTTTTGGATGATGCACATAGTTCAAATTTCTCTATTCACCCAGAGAGCACAAAGATGTATCGAGTTCTCCAAGAAAACATTTGGTAGGATAATATGAAGAATGAGAACGATGTATACACATCAATGTTCCTGGTGTTCCAGCAAGTGAAGTCAGAGAGGTATAAGTCTAAGGGGATGATGCAACCATTTCCCTTACGATAATGGAAATGGGAGAACATCACCATGGACTTTGTCCCTGGACTTCCAAGTACATCCAGAGGCAACAATGAAATCTGGGTTGTGGTGGATCATCTTACAAAGAGTGCACACTTCATTGTTATTTGGGAGGATTTATCATTGGATCAACTAGCACAGATATATATTAGGGAAGTGGCAAAGATGCATGGAGTGGAACTATCTATTATGTCTAACCATGATCGAAGATTTACTACTATGTTTTGGAAGTGTCTTCAAAATGCTATGGATACTGAACTGAACTTCAGTATGGCTTATCATCCTCAAACTAATGGCTAATCCAAGTGGACATTCCAAACACTTGAGGTCATGTTGAGAGCATTCTCAATGGACTTTAAAGGAGGATGGGATCAACATCTTCCTTTGGTTGAGTTCTCTTATAATAACAGTTTCCACTCGAGCATCCATATGGCACCTTATGAATCCCTTTATGGGAAAATGTGATGAACACCAGCATATTGGGATGAGGTCGGTGAACGTAAGATGCATGGACCAGATATGTTCAAAGAAATGGTTGAGAAGGTGAAAACCCTTCAATAGCATATCAAGGAAGCCTACAGTCGACATAATAGTAATGCAGATAACCGTCGATGAGGCCTTGAGTTTAAAGTTGGGGACATGGTTTTTCTATGCATATCTCCATGGAAGAAGGTCATGATGCTTGGAATGAAAAGGATGTTAAGACCAAGGTACATTGGACCCTTTGATATTCTTGATAGTTTTAGGGATATGACCTATCGACTAGCACTTCCACCAACAATGGCCAAAGTACATGATGTCTTTCATGTAACCCTCTTAATAAACTACATACCGTACCCTTCACATGTACTCTCTTATGAGGTGGTACAGTTGGATGATGATCTTTCTTGTGATGAGAAACTAGTGATGATCTTATCTCGTAGAGAAAAACATCTATGAAATAAGACAATTCCCATCGTCAAGGTGTTGTGGAGAAACCACAAGTTTGAAGAATAGACTTGGGAATCAGAGGAAATGATGAATCTAAGTTACCCACATCTGTTTTAGTGTGGTAAAAGGAAAATTTGAGGGTGAAATTTCATAAGGGGATAACATTGTAGCGACCCAATGTTTCATTAATGGAAATCCCACTTGATCTAATTAAATGTCTCTTTATGTAAAATGTTTATATAAAATGTCAACTTATTTGGTATTGTGTTAAGAATTTTGACCATTTCTAATATAGCCGTTGAATAGTGATAACATGATTAGTATAAATATTGGGCTTTAACAAATCCAATTTACTCAAACAAAATAAGCGATAGCCTCATCAAGTAGAATTTCCCCATACGAATGCCATTTGTTGGAGCTCAGAAAAGAGGTGGCATCCTTGTGTTTCGCTCTTGACGAAGCCCAAGGTGAGCTTCATCATGTCATGCTCGAACGAGATCTTCTACGGGAAAAGTGGAAGTTGATAGAGATTACCACTCGAGCGATGTTATCCGAGCCACCCTAAGAGTCTTTCACCATCACACACCTTACCCTTAGGTCTTATGCTGCTGTTTTTATGGGTTATGTAACAAATCTCTAGTACTATGCTCATGAATATTATTATTTTGTATATAATGATGAATATACCTTCTTGTCATTATTAACACTTTGTAAATAGTTTTTTAAGAGAAAATAGTATATTTTAGTTAATATCCAGATGTGAAATATATTTTGATGAATTAATGGATTTTTTAATTCAATATTATTTTAATAAAATATTATTATTATTATTAAATTAATTTTTTTAATATAAATTATCTTATAATTTTATGAATGAAATTGTAATTTTTATTAACGTTTGAATGCAATTTTTGTCAAAACCTTTGAATTTTCGATAAAGGTAGGTTTTTAAATTAAAAGTGGAAATTAACTTATTTAGAAAATTATATAGATAAAATCAATGTTGTTTCTGGAATCAGGATGTCAAAATTATTCAACAGTGAATTTTTCATGATTTTTTAAGACAACCAAATTTTGGGGTAAAAATTAAATACCGTTTAAATATATAATGAGTTTTATGACATCATAATGACCCAATATTGATGTAATAAAATACTATAAACAAAAATTTCTTCCAATATATGTTTTAAAATTAAAATAATGCGATTTTGGGTTTGTTTGACTTATTTTACAAAGCATTAATGGACCCCTCAAGACTTATTAAACAAATTGTCTTTTTAAATTATTTTCCATGGGAGTGTGACTCACCTCCACATAAGAAACCCCATTATTTTAAGAAGTTCGGACTTTTCCCTTATAAAATATTGTCTTCCCCTTCCCTTTTCCAAAAACCATGGGCAAAAACCCTGAGCTTATTTGTGGTTTGGATTAGTTTAATGTAAGGGGTCACAAACCTAAATAATAAATAATTCACTCACCTTTCCTATATGAACCAACCCAAGATCCCACTTCCTCCTCACTCAAAGCCTTTTGAGTTCATCCAAACTCTGACCTAATCTCTCTATAATCCTCCCAAGGTGCCCCAAGCACCCAAAAAGCCTCTCTCAAGCCTCTCTTAAGCCTTTGGAAGCACACTTCCAAGTAAGGGTTTTTTATTCCTTTCACCTTTTGTCCAATTTTTATAATATTGTTATGCCATTTTAATTTCAATTATAAATGGTGAGGTATGGTTTCAAACCTCCCCCATACTTCCCTCTTATTGTTTGAATGATGGGAGATCCCATTCTCTCTCATTAAATGCCTCCCATGTACACCCGTTACAATGCCAAAATTCTGAAAGGAACTTCTCCCTCCTCATTTACATGCATGCAATAACATTTGTATCACGAATCTAAATTCCATTTCAATTGTTGGTACATGTATTTATATGAACCTATTAATGTCAATTTCATGTATATATGATGAGACACCCCTTTCTCTCTCATCAACCATTTTTATGAATTCTTATATCATGTCGTTACGCTACCGAAATTGCACCAATCTTCTAAGCCAATGCCATTGTGTAGTGAATACTCTTCCCATTACTCCATCAAGGGTGTCGACCATCATTCACATTTACTTATTAATTAAAAAGTTTCATTAAACTTTTCTTTGTCGTGGAATAAATGATTATGATTTATGAATCCATGTTTTAGGATCCATGTGGCACACTTACGCATGAAATGAAATGTTTAATTAGGGTGTTACCTTATAGCACTCCAGTGTAGTTGATAAAGTATAGTATCATGATACGTCATGTGAAATTAGTGTTGAATCATGCTAATTCATGTTCAATGAGGTTTTACTCGTGCTTCATGTGAAATGAGGATTTACTCATGCTCCATGTGCAATGGGCCTTGGCTCATGCTAATTCCGTGTTAAGTGTTGTTGCCACATTTCCATGTAATGATTATCATGATTTATCATGCATTTATATCCATGTTTTTTCTTCTAATCTATTGATATGACTATTGTCTAACATGTATTTTACTCCTCATGTATTGCATGTTTATTACCTTACTCGGCTTTATAGCTCACCTTTTTCTTGTGTGTGTCCTTATTTTATCCAATGCAATGCTAAGTACGAGGGAATATAGTGGTCATGTAAAGGACGTTTTCAATAAAGATGTAGTATTACATGTTTAAAGTTGTTATGTAATGTTCATAATCCCCAAAGACACTAGACCTCTCGATCATCCATGTTTTATCATGTGAATAGTTTATAAAATAAATCATGTTTAAGATTCTAATAAAATAAGGGTTGTCATTCCTATAGTATAATAATATAATATTATATATAGAACAAAATAAAAACATTATTAATGATTAATGAGGAAAATAAAAATTATCTCAAGACGTAATGGAATGTATATCGAGGAAATATTTACTTGAAATTTGGAATAGTAATGAGACCCATATGAGTAGTAATACTTTCAATTTAATAGTAACCTCACTAATGAATGTTTAAATTAAATTTATCCATCATACCAATGATGATATGATAAAAATATATCATTTTATAAGTATGTAAATATTTTCTAAATTATTTATTAAGTCTTGATATTGTAGTAAGTCTTTTGTAATTAATTGAAATTTTATGATTAATATAATTAATTAACAAGAAAATTTATTATCATAAAATTAATTATTAAATCATTATTTTTATGTCTTATGATCATTAGAACGATTTATGAGGCCTAAATTATATTTTCAAATTGTTAGAAAAGTAGTTTCAATTTTCAAATTTGTATTTTTCACGTAAATTATGATTTTGATTAAATGTTAAATTACTCATACATATAAAAATATTTTTGAAAAATGAAGTAAATATTTGAATTATAAACATCAGAAAATGTTTAGGTTGATGTTTTAGTAATTTTATGATATACATTAATTATTTATGATTAGTGAAATTTGACAATTTTTTATAATTGCTTAATACGTGAATTCTGCAGTCAATGGATGATGTTGGGATAATGTGAGCCCATTATCTTGAACTCACATGACCATATTATATTATTTGTCTCATTAATCAAGTACATCCATACTCTTTATAAAAAATATTAATCTAATGATTAAAATAATTGGAAACCCCTTCACTCATCCTGTAACACCCTGAGATTTTATGAAAGGTATTCTTTTTTAATTAATGTCTTGTGTTGCACGCTACACCAAAAAAAGCTTTCACAACACACATCCCTGACTTGCCTTTAATTACATGCAATCACGACCTTCCTCGACAGCGTGTGTAGTACGCAATACCAAGTTTCACTAAACGAGATATTATTATAATATTATTATGAACTAGCCATTATGAATAGTAATACCCCCTTTTTTAAATTAAATAAATTTTAACATTCAAAATGGACTTCATTTTGGGATTCAGAATATCGAAATTATCTTAGGGTGAAATTTTGGTACTTTTCAGATAACTTTCATATTCTGATGAATAGTGAATATTACTAAATTTTAATTAAAAACCACTTTTTTAATCGAAATAATTAATAGTGATAAATTATTAATTTTAGTGGTTTTAAAGTATATTTATAATATATATTTAAAATTTAATACAATGATGGTCATTGGATGTAATTTGACATTTAAAACATACATAAACAAGTGTCAATCTTTTGATAGTTATTATCTCTTAAAAACACGCTATTTGTTTTGACGACGAGAATTAATTTTTAAATTAGTTAATGTAACTGATATGTTTTGAATTTGGTAAAATAGACATCATTTTTTAATTCATAATATCAAATATATCTTAGGCCTAATTTTTTGTATTTTTCTGGAAACTTTCATTTTTTGATAAAATAGTGAAACCGCTAAGTGGTAGTTAAAAAAACTGAATTCTTCATAAAACTTAATTTTACCGCTTCTGTGAGTGGAATTTCAAAAATCCAAGAGACACGGTTAATATCAAGGACTAAAATGTGGTTCAATGAGATGAAAATAATTTTTGGTGAATAGTAACTTTTTACTTTTTTTACCACGGTTAAAAGTAAATAGGGTAATTAAGGGTAAAAATTATATTATTATTACCCTAACACATGTCCTAATTCTATTGGATAAGTTTTATTCAACCATAAACAACCTTATGAATAAAAAATGACCATTTAGGCCCACTTGGATTAGATTAGGACATTTGTTATCAATTTACTTAAAGAAGGGTTAAAATAGTTATAATGAAAGTTTAATAACTAAATAATTTTTAATATAGTGTTATACATAAAATAAATTAGACTATAAATATTCCATAGAATTCTAAAATTATTTCCAACATAATTGTATTTTATTTGTAATTTTTAAACTTAATATAATTTAATTTATTTACGATACAATGATGATGCAGTAATTATCTTATTAATGAAATATTGACAGAATTGATGTTATAAATACCCAAATAAATGTAATTTGAGACTTTTAATAAATTACAATCATTTTATTTGTTAATAAGACATGTTAGTATTTATTTAATTATTTTTTTTCGAACTAATAATTCTGTTATGATTCTCAATAAAATCAATTAACAAATAGTGTCAAAATTGACATAAAATAGTTTTTAAAACAAATATTATATTATTAATTGTTATTATATTCCTAAAAATCTATTTTTTGGCCAAAATACTTATATCATTATAGTAGTATCATTAATGGACCACTTGGGGGTCTCTTGGATGTATATGGTATGTTTATTAACTATATAATATAAAAATACAAAGTGACATGGTAAATGTCAAAATAATTAACTAAGAGTTAAAACTAAAAGATAAGGTTAATATAATGATCTAAACTTGTCTAAATTATATTGGATGAGATTATTTATACCCATACCCACCTTAGCTTCGAAAGATATCAATTTGGAGCTATTAAAAACCGAATATCACTTTATAATAAAATAATATTTTTAGTTATTCCAAAGGTGGCCCTCTCCTCCCTTATAAAAGGGAACCTCCTCCCTCTCCTCCTCACACCAATTGGAGCCTTCACGCTCGGCCAAACCCTTCCCATTTAACTTCCCCACTTCCCTAGAAACATCCTAGAGGTCCTTTTCTTCTTCAAAGACCAATTTTAGTGCCCTAAGAGGAGGTCTCAAAGAGGCGCTTCAAAGAAGAGCTAGTGTCTGTTACCGATTCTTTCAACTTTATTTATTCTTCTAATTCTTCTTATTTAGTTGTTTCATTATGAAGTAATAAAATCAGTATCACTCATATAATTATATGTTGTTATATGTATTATACAACCCTATTTCACCATATATCCATCCTACGGAAAACGAAATCGTCGCGCGTGCGTACGTACGGAATACCGTCTCCACGCCGTGGTGTAATCTATTTTCCACCACCACCTTACTTGGATGGGTATAATGGTGTAAATAATAACTATATATAATTATTGTAAAGTTATATTGATTCTTTAATAGTATACATACACTCCAATAAAATTTCACGATCATGGGAACGATATCATCGCTCGTGCGTACGTACGAAATACCGTCTCCACGACGCGATGAGATTCATTCTCAATGATTAACCATTCAAAAATGATTATAAAGTACATACAATAAGTAATAATGAAATATATGACATAATAATGTTACTGGATTTATGTATATATATATGTATGTCATCCAATTAATTTACATTCAATTCTATAAGGAAACAAAAACAGCATTCATGCATACGTACAACCTACCGTCTCCATGAATGGGGTATTTCATTCCATTTATCGATCCATTATATATATATTATGAATATATATTATATATAAATCAAGTTTTACATTCTGGATATAAGTAATCATGATCTAAGTAAACATATGAATAATTACAAGTTATACCACGAATGACAAATGAAACGATTTTACCCAAAACGCTACTTAAACATGAATTTACAAAATAACGGGTAATATAAGTCATAAGTGAACCATATATTATATAATAATAATGAATATTATTCTGTCATAATTCAATGACATTATATAAATCATTATACAGGAGGTTTGGATATGTACGAAGCATATCAGATCTAAGGTAAGGGATAATTTTTCAAATCACATTTTTATCCGAGATTTCTTATCCATAAGTATTTACTGGGGTTATTTCTATCATCCATGTCCATTTTTTATAAATGTTTTTTCATGTATGTTTAAAGTCCTTTTTACCCATTTTTTTACTTTTACTACATGGTATTCATGGAATCTTTCTTTTACGAGGTACTGTTGGACTTTTCCGTCCAAAGTACGAGAAGAATTTTTTTTAACTTATACGACATGAATGGATTTTGAAGGTTTTATAAAGCGTTATTTTCATAAAGCTTCCTCCAAACGATTTCATGAATATTTTCAACAAAATCATTTTCTTTTAAAATTTCATGATGTTTTGTGAAAATAAATTGATTTTTAAGAAGAAAGGATATTTTCCTCAAGAATTCATTTCAAGTGTTTTATCAAAACCATTTTCCATCTAATATGACATTATTTCATATGTGTATGTTTCAAGTATAAAGTAACTATGATTTACCTGGATTCACTTTTATTATTATGAAATGATATCCATTTCTTTTATATAGATTATTTGATGATGGGATGATGTTTATGAAACCCATTTTATTCGTTGGGTTATTATGAATGATGTAATTTTATTTTGTGGAACAAGTAAGAATGATTTCATTATGAGATGGGTGGGAACTGTATCTCCCTCCAATGCATTGGGTAAAGATTTATATCTCATGAGATAGAAATGACTGGAATGGAAAGTTAAACCGGTTCAGTAATACAGGACTAGAATGAGGAGTGAACTCGATTCAGAAAGGGACTTTGTCCACTAAGATGGTCTTGGCAGTAATGCCTTGGCTACTATGGAAATCATTACAAGTGCTTAATGGATGCCACAATTACATGTTTTATTACCAATCTATTTTATCATTCTTAATATTTCTTTATGATCTATTCCTTACGTACTTCCATGTTTTATGTCATTTCTCAAGATTTTAATGTTTAGACATTATGTTCATGTTTTTATGTTCAAATGTATATGGTGAGTTTTATTTTATCCATGCTTACCCTTACTGAGAATTTGAGCTCACCCTTTTTATGTTTTTTCCCCTAGGATTAAAAGAAAGTTTTTAGGTAAGGAAACAAAATGTGGAAGATATTTATGGGAGATGTTGAAGATCGTTCACCATGATTAGAAGATTACATTCCATGTTTCCAAAGACACTAAACTGTTACGGTCCTTGTGTGTCTGTTTTTGTTATGTGTTAAGTATTCCGCAAATGTAATGTAATATCTATGTATGTCAAGCTTCGGGCCTCTATAGTTGGTATCAGAGGAAAGGTTTAGTCAACCTTTGGAAACTAGGATGCACAAAATTTAGTGAGATCCCTAGAGATATTTCTAAGGTATGTATAGGGATGTCCCTAAGGATTAGTATACGTATAGGTTATAGTCCTAGAATTAAGGTAACGATATTAGAATTAAACCTAAAATGTTAGATATTGAAGCTACTCCACCTTTATTATGTTGTTTTCCCTAGCATGATTTTTTCCTCTCACACTATTCTTTTTGGGTTTTAGACGATGGCTAGAATCCAAAGGAACCGTGTTGATCAATGCAATGGACAATGCAATGATTGTCCTCCTGAACAAACAAATGTTATGGGAGATGGATTGAAAAATATTATTGCTATACTTACACAAGATATGATTCATTCTGGACTTCCAAATGAGCAGAGAAGGGAACAATATTCTATTGATTCCTTCATGATGCAACACCCACCTTCTTTCAGTGGGTTTTCTGATCCACTTGTTGCTGAACAATGGCTCAGTACCACTGAAAAGATATTTTCAGTTCTTCAATGTTCTGAACATGATAAAGTCATCTTAGCAGTATATTGTTTGGAAGGTGAAACTGATCAATGGTGGAATCTTATCAAGAATACGAGGCCAGGAGATGAAATTGAGTCCATGGAATGGGACGAGTTCAAGAACTTATTTTTCAATAATTACTTCCCTCATATTATTCGAAAAAAGATGGAGAAGGTGTTTCATGAAATAAACAAAAGGATGATGAATCTGTTCGTATATATGAAGCGAATTTTACAAGGCTTACAAGGTCTGCAACAGGCTTTATCGTCCTACCTGAAAGTAATGTTCATCGATTATTCACTGGATTAAAACCAAATCTTCACAGGGAATTAGATATAAGAGACTTCAGTAGCTATGAAGAAATTTTACGTTGTACTATTAAGGTAGAAATGGAAGTTGGTGTTACATATCCATCTCATGGTTTTGACATGAAACGAAAGATGGAGATCAAGGAGAAATCTCAGAATAATGGTGAAAAGAAGATGAATGTTTCCTTATGCTAAAAGTGTGGAAAGAATCATGGTGGAGATTGTATTAAAGAGACTAGAAAATGTTTTAAGTGTGGAAAATAAGGTCATCAAGAAGCTGAGTGTCAAAGTAATGGAAAAAGAGTTTCTAATGATGTGAATAAAGAAAATACTACAGAGAACGCACCACCAACACTTCAATGCTTCAAGTGCATGGAAATGGGGAATTATGCTAAAAAATTCCCTAATCCAAGGGTTAGTGATGATCGACATGAGAAACCACTTATGGAAAAGGACAAAGGGAAGTCACATGCGATCACTATTGGCGATGTTGAATATGACAATGATGTGGTGGAATGATTATGTGTTTATGTAATGGGATTCCAAAATAATGTTGTATATAGTATCGTGGAATATTGGAATATTTATGTATTGGTCTATTGTTGTTTTTAATAATTTTATGGTACCAGTAACCATGGAAAGTGATTGAGTTATTATTGGGAAAAAGGTGATATGCGCATAATGAAGGGAAAACGAGAAAATGAAATTTTTGACAGTATTCATGAGCTCATGACTGATATAAGTAAATAGTTATATCATGGTTCAAGGTTTTGGTATGTGAAAAGTGTTAACTTTTGACAGCACTCATGTTTTTACTAAGATTCAATGGGTATTCATTTTTCAAGAGAATACATGATTAAGGCCCTCGAATGTTTGGAATGTGACCAACAAGAAATATCTCATGATATACGAGGATCAAGGATGGTATTAACATGCTTGTTATATGAACTCTTTGGTAATCATTTTCACTATAATATGAGATTGGACAGGAGTATTTTGGATAAGCCTAAAGATTTGAAAGGATTATGTTGCACATAAGTTAGTATTGTTTATGGATATAACGTTTTTCCATATTATTGATGGAAAGTTATAATAATTTATTTTTTAAAAAAAAGAAGGACAACCTGCAGGACGGGAGACAACCCATCGTGTCAGACAAGGCTGTGGGAATCGAACCCACAATTGAAGTGCGACTGGCCTTTATCACCTACCACTGGCCTACAGGAAGTCCCAGGTTAGTAGAAACTAGTTTTATTTTATTAAGCGGTATGATAGATGAAGTATAAGTCCATTTTAGGAACTATATATGATTAATCTCACTATAGATGGACTTATGTATTTTTTGATAACTATTCTAACCTTTTGTTTGAGATAGATGGAATGACCCATCATTATATCACATGATCTGATAACACATCATGAATGAAAAATTCAACATCATTTCTTTAAGAGATGAAGTGGAAATTGTCCAAAGAACGACCAATGGTGAGACTGTACCAATATCACGAAAGTATTTCTTATAATTCCAATTTCATCATCTTTAGCGAAATGATCTTGAAAACAAAAAATGTTGTCCTTGTTCCCATATACACGATGATTCAGATGGTACCTTAGATCATCACAAATTTATGTCTTTGTGATTGATGGATTTTTCAAAGCCATGTTCTCTACCACTCTCCATCAGAACATGATGGTTAGATTTTTCTTCCATATACATATTTTCACCTATGTTCTCCTACGTGGAAACCGAGTGATAAGTTAATTTGGGTAACCATTACATTTCAGACATTAGTTTTTAAAGCCTTGTATTGGTATTCATTTTTACGATGTGGGTTTCTATTAAAAAAACTTTCGAATAGTAAACCATTTATAACCTTGATAAATTTCGAGGGAGAAATTCAAGGGGGGTAGAATGTAACACCCCGAGATTTTATGAAAAGTATTCTTTTTAATTAATGTCTTGTGTTGTACGCTACAACAAAAGGATCTTGCACAACACACATCCCTGACTTTCCTTGCATTACAAGCAATCACAATCTTCCTCGATAGCGTGTGTAGTACGCAATACCGGGTTTCACAAAACGAGATATTATTATAATATTATTATGAACTAGCCGTTATGAATAATAATACCCACATTTTGAAATTTTATAAATTTTATCTTTTAAAATGGACTTTATTTTTGGATTCAGAATATCAAAATTAGCTTAGGGTGAAATTTTGGTACTTTTCGGATAACTTTCATATTCTGACGAATAGTTAAAATTACTAAATTTTAATTAAAAACAACTTTTTTAATAGAAATGATTATTAGTGATAAATTACTAATTTGAGTGGTTTTAAAGTATATTTAGAATATATTTTTACAATTTAATACAATTTTGGTCATTGGATGTAATTTCACATTTAAACCAGACATAAAGAAGTGTAAATCTTTTGATAGTTATTATCTCTTAAAAACACGCTATTTGTTTTGACGACGAGAATTGATTTTTAAATTAGTTAATGTACCTGATATGTTTTGAATTTTTTAAAATAGTTATCATTTTTTAATTCATAATATCAAATATAGCTTAGGCCTAATTTTTGGTATTTTTCTGCAAACATTCATTTTTTGATGAATAGTGAAACCACTATGTGGTAGTTAAAAAAACTAAATTTTTCATAAAACATAATTTTACCGCTTCTGTGAGTGGAATTTCGAAAATCCGAGATACACGGTTAATATCAAGGACTGAAATGTGGTTCAACGAGATGAATATAATTTTTGGTGAATAGTAACTTTTTACTTTTTTACCACGATTAAAAGTAAATAGGGTAATTAAGGGTAAAAATGATATTATTATTATCCTAACACATGTACTTATTCTATTGTATAAGTGTAATTCGACCATAAACAACCTTAGGAATAAAATATGACCATTTAGGCCCACTTGGATTAGATTAGGACATTTATTATCAATTTACTTAAAGAAGGATTAAAATAGTTAAAATCAATGTTTAATAACTAAATCATTTTTAATATAAGGGTTATACATAATATAAATTAGACTATAAATATTAATTAGAAAGAAAAAAATATTTCCAACGTAATGGTATTTTATTTGTAATTTTTAGACTTAAAATAATTTAATTTATTTATGATACAATGATGATGCAGTAAATATCTTATTAATGAAATATTGAAATAATTGATGTTATAAATACCCAAATAAATGTAATTTTAGACTTTTTATGAATTAAAATAATTTTCTATGTTAAAATGACATGTTAGTATTGCTTTAATAAATTTTATTCGAACTAATCATTCTGTTATGATTTTCTAAAAAATCAATTACCAAATAGTGTCAAAATTGACATAAAATAGTTTTTAAAACAAATATTATATTATTAATTGTTATTATATTCCTAAAAATCTAAGGTTTGGCCAAGATACTTATATCATGATAAGTGTATTATTAATGGACCACTTGGGGGTCTCTTGGATGTATATTGTAATTATTAACTATATAATATAAAAATACAAAGTGACATGGTAAATGTCAATCTAATTAACTAAGAGTTAAAATTACAATATAAGGTTAATATAATGAGATAAACTTGTCTAAATTCTATTGTATTAGAAAATTTCTACCCATACCCACATTAGCTTCGAAAAATATCAATTTGGAGTTATTAAAAACCGAATTTGACTTTATAATAAAATAATATTTTTTGTTATTCCAAAGGTGCCCCTCTCCTCCCTTATAAAAGGGAACCTCCGCCCTCTCCTCCTCCCACCAATTTGAGCCTTCTATCTCGGCCAACCCTGGCCCATTTCACTTCCACACTTCCCTAGAAATATCCTAGTGGTCCTGGTATTCTTTAAAGACCAATTTTAGTTCCCTAAGAGGAGGTCTCAAAGAGGCGCTTGAAATAAGAGGTAATGTCCGTTACCGATTCTTTCAACTTTATTTCTTCTTCTACATCTTCTTATTTAGTTGTATCATTATGAAGTAATAATATCAGTATCACTCATATACTGATATGTTATTATATGTATTAAACAACCCTATTTCACCATCTATCCATCCTACGGAAAACGAAATCACCGCGCGTGCGTACGTACAGAATACCGTCTCCACGCCGTGGTGTAATCTATTTTCCACCACCACCTTACTTGGATGGGTATAATGGTGGAAATAATAACTATATATGATTATTGTAAATTTATATTGATTCTGTAATAGTATAAATACACTCCAATAAAATTTCACGATCATGGGAATGATATCATCGCTCGTGCGTACGTACGGAATAACGTCTCCACGACGTGATGAGATTCATTCTCAAGGATTAACCATTCAAAAATGATTATAAAGTATATATAATAAGTAATCATGAAATATATGACATAATAATGATACTGGATTTATGTATATATATGTATGTCATCCAATTAATTCCATTCAATTCAATAAGGAAACAAAAACAGTGTTCATGCGTATGTACGACCTACCCTCTCCATGAACGGTGTATTTCATTCCATTTATCGATACATTATATATATATATATATTCAGAATATATATTATATATAAATCATTTTTTACATTCTGGATGTAATTAATCATGATCTATGTAATCATATGAATAATTACAAGTCAAAACACGAACGACAAATGAAACAATTTTACCCAAAACGCTACATTAACATGAATTTACAAAAGAATGGGTAATATAAAGTCATAAGTGAAACATATATTATATAATAACAGTGAATATGATTCTATAATAAGTCAATGACATTATTTAAATCATTATACTAGAGGTTTTGATACGTATGAAGCATATCGGACCTAAGGTAAGGGATAATTTTGCAAAACTCATTTTTATCCGAGATTGGTTATTCGTAAGTATTTACTGGGGTTATTTCTATCATCCATGTCCATGTTTTATAAATGTGTTTTCATGTATGATTAAATTCTTTTTTCCAATTTTTTTACATTTACTACATGGTATGTATTGAATCATTCTTTTACGAGGTACTTTTTGACTTTTCCATCCAAAGTACGAGAAGAATGTTTTTTTAACTTATATGGAACAAACAGATTTATACGGTTTTATAAAGCCTTATTTTCATGAAGCACCCTCTAAAAGATTTCATGACTATTTTCAACAAAATATTTTTCTTTTAAAATTGCATGATGTTTTGTGAAAAGAAATTTATTTTTAAGAAGAAAGGATATTTTCCTCAAGAATTCATTTCAAGTGTTTTATCAAAATCATTTTCCATCTAAGATGACATTATTTCATAGGTGTATGTTTCAAGTATAAATTCACTATGATTTACATGGATTCACTTTTATTATAATGAAATGATATCCATTTATTTTATATGGATTATGTGATGATGGGATGATGTTTATGAAAACCATTTTATTCGTTGGGTTATTATGAATGATGCATGTTTATTTTGTGGCACAGGTATGAATTATTTCATTATGAGATGGGTGTGACCTATATCTCCCTCCAATTCATTGGGTAATGATTTATATCTCATGAGTTAGACATGGATGGAACGACAAGTTAAACCGGTTCAGTAATAAATGACTGGAACGAGGAGTGAACTCGATTCAGAAAGAGACTTTTTCCACTAAGATGGTCTTGGAAACAATGCCTTGGCTACTATGGAAATCATTACATGTGATTAATGGATTCCACAATTACATGTTTTAATCCCATGATATTTTATCATTCTTAATGTTTCTTTATGATCTATGCCTTACGTACTTCCATGTTTTATGTCATTTCTCAAGATTTTGATGTTTAAACATTATGTTCATGTTTTTATGTTCAAATGTATATGGTATGTTTTATTTTATCCATGATTACCCTTACTGAGAATTTGAGCTCACCCTTTTTATGTTTTATGTTCCCCTAGGATTAAAAGAAAGGATTTAGGTAAGGAAACAAAAAGTTGAAGATCTTTATGGGAGATGTTGAAGATCTTTCACCACGATTAGAAGATTAAGTTCCAAGTTTCCAAAGACACTAAACTGTTACGGTCCTTGTGTGTCTGTTTTTGTTATTTATTAAGTATTCCGCAAAAGTAATGTAATATATATGTATGTCAAGCTTCAGGCCTCTAAACATCCATTATAAAAACCACCCTCATCCCCTATTCACGTCAGTACTATCAATCCTCGTGCCTTCAATATGATCTGTTAAAATCGCCTCCCTATCTCCATATCCCGTCCAATATCTATGGATATCTTCAAAATACCATATCATATTCCCTAAAGTGGTTCTCAAGGAAGATAAAATGAAGAGGTAAGTTCCTCTTTTCATTTATTTTATTTTCTTTCATGTTCATTTCATTGTTTTTCATTCCACAACTCCTTTTATTTAAATGGTATGATAACTATAGTACCTTACATGAAGGGAAATTTTGTTTTGATAATTGTATAATTCATCATCATCTCTCCTTTCCTCATCCTTTTATACTTGATATGAAAATTGTATATAAGATTTGTTAATTTATCACATCAAAGGACGATGAGTTTTCAATTTATATTTCCATCTTAAATTAGGGTCACGATACCATTATTATTGTTGAAGCATACAATAATATATGTATTATATCTTATGTAATGTTTTGGAATATTTTTAACACATCTTAGTAATTTATCATTAAAAATGAGTTCGTTGTGATCAATGAACTTCCAATTACCCAAAATGGGTGTAATAAATGTTTTATATAATGTTCATCTTATCTCTAAATAACCAAATGTATTTTATAATCATGTAATATTATTTATGGTAAAAAAACAAAACACAATTATTGACCACAATTTATAGCTTACAAGTTTTTCCTTATATGTATATATGTAAACCAATCATGAAAACCAAGTAAACAAACTCTCCCAAACGTTGAAATTGAACCTCTAATCCCATGAACAATGTCATGAATTGACATAATAAGGTTATAATAAATCAATTAAATGTATAATAGTTGAGAGAAATATTAATTACAGAACATTATTTTGTTATCCAGGACTTTAAGATCATGTTACGGACACCATCATACTTAAGGTAATGTATTCAACCCGAACCTTCATTATTCCTTTGGGGTGCTATATCATTATTTTTACCCAAAAGATGTTATCATTTATTTTTATGTAAATAGTACATATTCTATGTACAAGAAGAAAAAACATGTATCATGGTCCATTATTTATTCTCTTTTGGGGAAATATATGTTTTTAAATGGTTCCCTCCTCAATACATCCCGAAAAGCAAACCCGTCTTAAGTGGAAATCCATAATTATTACTCAATTTCATGATCATGATATTATCTATTTTAAGACTAAATTATTTTTATAATACCAATATTTATGTAATTAAAACCTTCTTGTTTCACTTTTTGGTTTTATATAATATATAATGAACCTTCTCTATTTTAAATTCTAAGGATTATTTCCTTTAAAACCGCGCTAAAATATTTTAATGATAAAATTTATTAAAAACTCTACATTCGTGTTTGCGTGTCTTTTTGGAATCTCCTACAATGATATGTGATTATTTTCCCATATGAATGTCCATGTATGTTTCAATTAATTCCTTTCTTGGACAATTGTATGATACACCCATTCATTATGCTTTATGACATTATTATGATACCCATTTCATTCAATGGGTACCCTTTTGTTTATGTACGAATGAATATATATGATTATTTATGTGGAAAGATTATTAATGAACATGTTATTATTGGTTCATCCAGATATCATAACAATGCATTTGGTAATGTTGTTTTTCATGAGACGTTATGTGCAATGGCATTTGTGGTTTTCCTTGACCCGTGCTACTATATGCAATGATATTGGTGGTTAACAATGGCATGTGATCCTCAATGGGAAATGATACTTGAATCATTATAATGTAATGTTTTATGTTTCATTAAATTTATATTTCTCCAATTTTATATTATCCATTGTTTATATGTTATTATTTCAAATGATCCATGCCTTTTAACCCATTTTCGAATGATTTATTATTACCTTTATTCTCGTATAATGATTTTTATCTCTCACTTTGTTCATGTCACCCTAAGTTACCCTAAAATGTTCTATGAGCACAATGGAATAGAAGAGATCATTAATGTGATTAAATAATGAAATGTTTTATTTACTCCAATGTTTTCAGTTTTATTTACCTAGTCTTTCATGAATTTAGATATTATTATCATTGGCTTCTAATAGGATAATTTATTAATCTTAAAATCATGTAATGATATGTGAAAAAGGAAAGGCCCCCTATACGATACTTTTGTTCTTGCTTCAAAATTATTGTAAGGGAACCACATAGAGTTGGATACCTCTATTTTAGCAAGAATATGTATTAATTATTTACATTTTTGACAATGGGAATGCCATATACTGAATTATAGGGACATTCCAGGTGATGTGGGGTTGGATAGATGCATATTTCAGCTCATATTAATCACTAAATTCAGTTATGATCCCTGATTTCTAATTTAAAAAAAATCAGAATGCCTTTGGGGATAACATATTGGTAGCCAATATTGATGGTTAGATTATTGGTTAGGCTTAAAATCATGATCATTTTTTCCCCTAGATTAAATGTTCGTAATAGTCATAAAAATTTTCTCCTATGAATGTTTGGCATGAGAACAATCTAATGGTAGCCCAATAAATAGGGATTCTTTCGTATATGGAGGTTTCCAAAATATCAATCAATATTCCTCCATTAGAGGAATCAATAGGATTAGAGGCTGGGTTTCTATATACCCTCAGGGGCCGTTGAAATAGCACACATATTGGGAATATCCCACAACAATATTTGTCCATGGAATGAAAAAAATAAGGATATAAATATAGATTATGTAGATGACCAAGAGTCTTTTAAAATTTCCCACACAACGATCACCAAGAAGGATAGTGTTATGTTGATAACACCTTCGATGTAAAGGGGGTCTAATTTCCATCATCTATAGGAGGACACTATCTCATTCCCTCATTATTCTAAAATATAGGGGAGTCCTGAAGTGGGTTCCCAATCAGAGGGAGATGTGCTTTCTTAACATCCTACTACATCGAAGAAAAACTATTTGGGGTCCCTAGAAATCTAATTTTGGGTAATCATAACTAGAGATAATAGAGATGCATGTGAGTTTCTCTAGGTCATCCTTCAAATCCGGTAGTTGGGTGATATTCGAGAACCCTTAATTATTTATCATGAAAATAATTTGGATAAGGTAATGAAGTATAACAAGGAGCTAGAGGATTTCATATCTGCAATCGATGATCAAATCCATGCCTTAATAAAGGTATCTGATAAGATGGACTGAGGTTAAGATGATTGGGTCCTCAGTCATCCTAGGTATGAATGTGAAATTTATATTAAACCAGCTGATTTATATCTTCTTTATCCCGATATATTCCTATATTTTTTCACCCAACATCATTAATATTTAGGGGATTTCAATTTTCATCATGGAATTGGAGAAAGAGCAGCAACATTTCTACCTTGGTAAATATTGTATGGGCCAATAGGAACCCCTGTTTAGATAATGGATGAGGCCCTTAGGTCCCCAAAACTCTCTTAGGGTGGGATAACCATGATCGAGGTGATGGATACATGAATTCCCCATCCATTTCCTCAGGTATCCGTTTTAAAAAAAAGTAGAATAGGCTCTTCATTTTCAAAATAATGAAAGTGAAAGATGGAATTAATGTTGTTCTGAGTATTGCATCATAGTGATTATTTGTGTTGTCATCTAAAATTATAACATTTTTGGGATATGTTTCTAACTGTGATATTCTATTGAGGTATCCACAATGCTTTCCTCTATTAAGCAATGTACTACTAGTCCATCTTGGATCAAGAAGGATTCTACAGGTGAGGTACATATTCAGGCTGATGAATATATCACCTTAACATATTATGTGTCAAAATGTGTAGTTGTATCCACTCCCACTTTTAATGTGTGGGAAGAGTTTCATTTTAATGTCATATTTACTTCTTCTTTTTACCATTTGATGTTTCAAACTATATTTTTATCATAAAATTTATGATCTATTTTATGCACCAATGGATTCCACAGTGGTCAATGTTGATAATGTTGTTTCTCTAGACGGGGTAAGTGAGGATCCATGGATGTTAAAGGAATGGTTCTGTGATGATAATAACTCTACTAGAAATGAAAATATCATGTTAATTGAAGAGATGATGGAGAATAACAATAGTGAATCAAATATGGTTCATAAACCACATTTCCTAGATACCGTAAAGGGTGAGGATTCTACGATATACAAATACATATACTAGGAATTTAAGGATGAATTTAATCCATAAAAAGATATTATAGGATCCATTTAAGGATTGAGTAATTTTTTAATTAACAATATGAATGTTAGTTTTCTCATTCTTTCTTTTTCCAGACCTAGTTATTATTCTTTTGTATGATATTTCACATCACATTTGAACTCATTCGGATGTTCATTGAGAGAAAATTGAAAAGGCCCTTTAATTGAATGGAATCTAAATCTATCATGCCCCTACTATCTGAGAGTTATCATCTAAAACTATTGAATTGAAAAGTGCTCTAGATCCTCTGTTCACAGTGGATTATCATGCTCTGAATTATGTAACCCACTAGGATGTACCCATTCATATTACTGGTGTTGAAAGAATTATGGAGGAAGAAACTCATGTTTTTTATTTATTATTTGTGGAATGTTGATAACTTCCTTGATCATGTTTCATTATTGTTATTAATATGATAATAAAAATGGTTCCAATTATACATTTAGGATTTTCAACCATAGTGGGTAGGTCTGAGGGTGATGCTTCTCCATTAGTTGGACCAGCAACGAATTGCGCGGAAACGGTTGTCCCAAACGAAGAAGAGAAATGAATTTCATTGGGTGTTATGATTACATAGTACTTCCCAACCCATAATTGTGTATCCAATTTATATATGGTGGTGTATGATTCTATATGTGTAAAATGTGGTAGGATATGGAATATCATGTGGGAAATAATTTATGTGACATATTTGGAAGACATGCCTTCACAGTTTGGGTGACATCATGTTCTGTTCCTGATTTTGGGATTTGGTAGATTTGGTTATCTTCAAATCTACACTACCAAAAAGGAAACCATTATTTTGTTGAATCAAGAGTAAATACTTTACAATACCCCATAAATTCCAAACATCATTCTAACATTGATGAAATTCATGTTACATTATTCCAATTGGAGGCCAACCATAACAAACATTTGAATGGATTTAAACAAAAAAACATTATAAGGACATTCAAGTTTCTCACCTTCAGTATGGTTTGGATTCTTTTCTTGAGGGTCTCAAAAAACAACACCATTAATTAGGTGAAGCTCCATAAGAATGGTTAAAATCCATTACGACCATTTTGGATGAGCTTCGTTGGGCAGAGGAGTTAGATGTCGGTCTACTAAATGATCTTCAATAAGAAGAAAATAAGGCCCGGGAGGATATTCAACATATGAGGAATTATGTTTAAGGAAATTTGTAATATACAACAAATTGATTCTATCTTTTGGATGTTCCAATGATTTTTCTCTATTATTTAAAATAATTTTTTTCAATCGTGTATATCATCGTCCCTTTTTTTCTATAATCATATCATAAAATCTTATTATCATATCAATATATTATCATAATAGCTAATAATAATTATAATGATATTAATGTGGGTTTTTTTAACTTATTATGAAGCAATGTGTCCTATTGAAGTTAGTTCGACTGTTACTAAGGTTGTATGGTCAACCTCAAAAATGTTTTTTCTTTTGTGTCATCACAAAAAATTTTTTTCTGGCGTTCAATATGGACATGTCTTTATAGGTTGGTTATGGATTTTACTAAGGCCAACCTTCCCAATTTTCCTCTAAACAAGATTTGTTCCGTTTATCTTTTAATTGTTCTATTTCCACCAAAATCATAAGGAATATATGTTCTATGAGTAGAGTCTTATCTATTTTCATGATTTCCTTTTGTATGTATTCACTCTAGTGAGTTTTATCTATATACTTGGACAGATTAATGTCATGAAAATGGGATAAAATGGATTCTTTTATAGGATGAACAACTTTAGCAAGAATGGTTTGAAGAATGACCCAGATAAGAATTATGGGCCGAGAATGTTCATGTATTTTCAGATTCCCCAACGGGATTCCAGAGACACATTTTTGTTGTTTTTAAATTGAAAACAAGGTATTAAAAATTAAAGGAGATATTTTCTGAGATATATCTTAAAAATAGTTTAAAACCCCATTATGATTGAAATTTTATGCAACACCAACGGGGGTGCATACTACATATTCAAATAGCCAAATCAATAGGCCGATAGACCAATTATGTGGGAAACATATTCAAGTCCTACAAGGGAACATAATGCGTTGACAGATAAATAATACTTTTAGAAATTCTTTCATTTTATTGCTGATGGATAAAATAATTTTATTATTTTGATGCCTCAAGACCATATTGGTGGGTTTTGAAAGGTTAACGTTTTTAAAATCAAGGAAATATCTATATTGGTAAAGGCCTTGAATGGGAAATTACTATATCATGAGTAACTCGATTGGGGGGAGTATATTTTTTAGATGGTTAATGTCAGGGGAGAATTCTCATGTTTTTATGAAAGTTAAAGCATCAGTCAAATAAATTTCATAAGAATAAGGCTTTGGAAACTTATTTTAACATCTTACGATGAAAACATTATGATATGCAGTTTAAAGTCTTATAGTGCAGATATTATGGGGCTTTCATTTATGGTCTTTTAGATTCCACCTATGTTCAGGTGGTTAACATGTTCTAGTATGTTTTTTGGAAATATGATACAATATTCAGGTGTATAAGGAGAATGTTGTAAAATATAACATTTGGATATCTTGATCTGTGAAATCATATGGGAATAATGTCTTATGGTATTTGAGGATGTCTCTCCTGAGAATGAAGTTACCACTACTTGAAGAACCTTTTATGGTGGTTATTTTATGTAAGAACATATAGGGCATGTACTATATAATCACGTGTCAAAATACTTATAGTTATAGACCCATTATGTTGTAAATTTATTCATGTCTAAATGGATAATGTACTGACAATTTATGTAAAGGGGTATCACTAATGTTGAGAATTTATATCTAAAATAAGATGACGTTTTCTAGTGTTTTGAATCTCCCCAAGCACAATGTTTGTTTTTTAGCAGAGTTTCTAAATTTGGAAGGTTTATATCAAGCCATGATTTAAAATGAATCAATGTAATATGATCCCTATAAAGGTATAAACCAAATTTAGTATGTATGGAGCCATTATTTCTTGGTCAAATGACTAATACCAAGATATTATGGAAACAACATGGGATATGTGGAATTATATAACAAAAATTATTCTTGTATATTATCAACACGAGGAAGTAAAATTTAAACCTTGGTCTGAGATATTTACAGTTTTGGAGAGTGGAAATAGAAAAAATATGAAAGTGATGACCACAATATTTGAATTGAGGATCCCAGCACACCATCACCAGCACTTAAAGAGAAGAAGGGGCTTCACCCAATGGGAAATTTACTATTATTTGACCATCCAATTTTGTAGGCTATTTTATACAAGGACAACTTGGGATCATACATCACAATAAAATAGTGGAATCCTTTGTTTTTTAGACCTATTGTGGATGCGAAATATGCATGTCCATCTGAGGAACGTATTGTATAGTTAGGAAAAAGAGCTCTTAGGTGTCACTCATTCTACTACATGAAACTGAGGAAGATTATGATGATCTGAAATAATTTAGGGTTATGAGTGTATCCTACGAAAAAAGAATTATAAAATGTACATGGGAGTGAGTTGAGTTAAACATCTCTCACAAGAAAATATTTTTTGTGCAGAAGAGGGGGAATTTTTTATTACCCCATGACTGGGACTTGGATTTGTGGCATTGGAATTACTATGTATCTCAATGGGATGAGAATAAATCCATACAAAGTTCTAATAGAGAAGGGTACACGTGTAATGTGAGAAATCATATCTGATATCCTCATGTAGATTTGACTCGTACATTGTAGAGTAGAGGCTTTTTTATATTTTGTTGCACCAGGGACCATGATTTAATATTTTTTCATCACTTTGTATCTCACTGGGGTGAGAATCAATATACACATAGTTCTTAGAATACTATGCAGTTTACAATCACACGGTCAGGACATTGGTGATTCTAATGTGAAAAAGGACTATCACGGATGAACCAGGCTGTAGGATCCAGGATTCACTACATACCTTGTTGCGGAAAGATTAAATCCTCATATAGTTCTTAAAGGATCCTCATATTAATTACCATTAAACAAAGATATCTGGTGTTCATTTTAAGGTTACAAATTGAGGGGCACTGATAACGCCCAATGTGAATTTAAACAACTTGATTATGCAAGGAACTCTAATACCAAATTCTTAATCCCATATGATTTGTTCTCTCTATGAGAAACATATTGGGGTAAAAATTACTTCTAAAGCACAATGGTAACACAGCTGAATGATATGGGAATTTCAATTATGTAGTCTCTAATCTAGGAGATGTTTTCTAGGTGTCACTACACATCTCCTTGGGATTATAACCAAGTTGTACAATGTTTTAAAGACTCCCTATGTAGATCTGATTCAATCATAGGGAATGATGGGTTTTTTTATTGTGGATGGACAATTGATTAGAAACATGGATGCCACTACATATCTCATTGAGATGAGAATCAATCCATATGAAGTTCATTGAATTTCCACACAATTTAAAATCATGTGGTATGGACAAATACAAACCAACATGATAGGATAGAAATATGGTGGATGGGATGTGGTGTAGGACACATTCTTCACTACATATCTCATAAAAATTAGAATCACACTTGGTGTAGTTTTTTATTATGGTTCTGCATACCCACTGTGTTTTGATATGGGAAAGGGGTCTTAGTGTTTCCCAACGTAATGGATAGGAAAAATATGGCAGATGGCATGAGGATAATGCATTATGTTCTAGAATAATTCCATGAATAGTTTTGGGTCATACATAGGGATTGAGGAGGAATTAATTATGGTTGTCTCTATTCCAATGATTGAAGAACTGTATTTCACTAAGTATCTCATAGAGTTGAATATAAGCCACATGTGGTTTTAAAGTCTCTTTTAGTTTAACATCATATGTTAAGGAAAAATGGTACATTTTATGAAAATTATGCATAGAATGGATATTATTTTTCGGTTATAGTGCTCAAATCATGGTGGAATAACGTAATGTGCGACATTTGATATTGTGAGACTCATGCTGTTTAACATCATGTCCTATGGAATAATGGTTCTATACTATTTTAGGTCATGAGACTAGGACCTCAGGTAACCTAGTTAATCGTCATGTCACATTAAATATGATTCTACATATTATAATTTCAAGTAGTGTGAATGTTCATAGTTGTATACAGTCCAACATATAACAGCTAAGACAAATTCTTTGTAATAGAAAAAGTACATCTCTAAGAATCATACATTGGTTAGAGACATAATTAGAACTCCCTTCATTGAGATCATGGAACAAAATCTATTAGAGTAGACTATGTGTATTGAGAAAGGTCCCTCCAACATTGTATTATGATTTGGAGACTCATTTCATATTATCATCGCGTCCTAAGAACCAATATCATCTCTCTTTAAAGGAAATAATGATGGTATAAATTATTAATTAAAGCTTATTATTTTTTGTTCTAATAGACTTCCAATTGATGAAAGGTATTCAATATTTTTACATTCAGACATTCCAATTCATCCAATTATTTTTAGGATTATTCATCTTTGGATATATGATGACAAATAAAAAATAGGATTGATGGAAACTATATCTCAATGGGAAGGACTGCTTCTGTTCCACATACCAATAAATATGAAGACTCTCGTATAGCATTATGACCTGTTGTTTGATAATATTATAAGGCATGAATGATATTAATAGGCCCAGACAATCTATCATTATCCACCATATACATGATTATGTTTGACATGGTCTTATTGAATGCCTCTATCCTTCCATTGGCTACTACATGATTGTTGGATGAGCATATGGATTTGACGTTGTATTCCTCACATAGATTCTATACCATAACAAAAATTAAATTGTTTCCATATTCCATTAATATGGTATGAGGGATATTAAATATGGAAATGAATCTAGCTTTGATGATGCTAATGGTGATTTTGGCCCCATCATCTTTGAGTGGTAATGCCTCATCCCATTTAGATAATAAATCTATATCTGTGAGGATGTAATTTAATTTCATAGATGTAGCTAGAGGATATGGTCCAACAACATCCATTTACAATTCCGATATGGAAAAGCTGCGTTAGGATGTATATAGAAACTCTGGGGCTTTGTTGGATGATTTTGGAATACACTTTTCAAGGATGACACTTCTTAGTGAATTCTGTGCAATCATGTTTCATTGTATGCCTGAAGTATCAAACCAGTCATATTTGATTAGAATGCCTATATCTTGATTATTTTTTATAATAGGATAATTCATGAACTTCTTCAAAAAACAATCGATGTCCCTTATCTATCGAAATAACTGATAATGTCTCCCAAAGTCCTCTTTTTAGTGGACTTTCTAAGGATTTGGGATATCATAATGTGTAAAATTAGCTAGTTGTTGAAGGATCATTGATCTTCCAACTAATTCTTGTGGTATCATTACATCCTAGAGGTATCCCATGATGAGCATCATCCATCTTATTGTATGACCATATGGATCAGGAATGACACCAATTTCAATGACCTATTCTATTATAATATGAAAAAATGGTGAAACCATTTTGTGGTGGGAATTGTTGATGATTGTTTCATCTCTGTTTGGATCTCTATAGTTGTGGCTACATTTTCCAATGAGTAGGCAGAGAAATTTTGTGACCATGGAATGGAACACAATGTTGGAATTAGTGGAAATTATTCCCTTAAACCTTATCTATAATAACATAGTGGGATTTAATACATTTTTATGGTGGTCTAATATCCATTGATCTTCATGATTACTAACTATGTGTCACCCTTCAGCTTTAGGTGGTTTAATTGTATTAGATTTTACTATTATAGGATTTCAACGAGAGCCTAATATTATTTTTCTTTGGTCGTACCATCATATGATTATTAGTTAGAATATGGAAATACTTCCACCTTTAGGGAGACAAAAGAAATCTCTATTACAAATTTATTAATCTTAGTTTCTACAATTATCTTTTCCTTTGTACTCCTATATGACCAATCTAAATACATCTCCCACATTTGGGGGCTATCCTGAAAATATAATACCTCATCATCAGTTAATTCTGTATCTATTTACATCCCTTCTATATATGGATTCTCAATGAAGAAATTTTCAAGGCCTAACCTTTCAGTACATTCTACGACAAAAATTCTATGTAGAATTGTTGTATAATTACTTCCCATCCTAACAAATATTCCATCATCAGAGGAAGAATGAAAAAATATTTGAGTGGGTTATTGAAAGAATCATTGATGATCTCGTGATAATATATATAGTACCTCAACTTCCGAATTGTGATGATTAATTCCATCCATCTCTTCATGATATCAAAAAAAAACATGTATAAGTGAAAATCATGGTTCAACTAAGATAATCTATGATGTTTTCATTCAAAACCATATTCATTTTGTAGGAAAAGCACTAATTGATTGTTACATGGTTGTCACATAAAGAATGATAATTTTTATTGGTGGTTTGATGATATATTTCCTGAGAGCGTCAAATTATTCTTGACTGCCATTGGTCGACAAAAAGGTGATCCCTTTTTTTGAACATGGTGATGGGTAAATAATTTCCTGCTAGATTTTATATAAAGCATTAGATGTAGTCCTACTGTCCTTGTAGTCCCCTCATGTCTCTTGAGTTCCAAGGAGAATACCTGAGAAGAATTGCTTTAGTCATCTCATGAAAAAATTCGATAGCATGACGGTGCATGAAAAATTTGAGATATTTTCCCGAGTATACCTCAAAAGAACATTTCAAAGGCATCATCATCAGTATATACTATTGAAACATTCTAATGTTTCTTTCTAGGATATTAAGGTGTTCATATTGTTTCTTGTAGTTGACCACTATGTCATGAACATAGATTTCAAAAAAACTCAACAATAAGGGACTAAAAATGTTGTGCATGGAATGTTCATATGTGGCGATGAAATTCTCTATACCAAAGGGAACTACCTTATAGAGAAATATACCCTATGGGGATCTAAAATATGGTGCTTACTCATTTTTCAGGGTCATAAAAATATGGTTAAACATGGAATACTCATCCAGGAAGGGGCATCTTGATTACCATCCATTACATCAGGAATGCGTATTGTTATTTTTATTAGATGTCATATTTTAGACAATTTTGGTTGAGATATCATAAATTAATGAAACCCTTAATTTTACCATTCTCATTATGAATACGGAAAATGTTTTCTATCCATTTGGGGAATTTTACCTCTATAATAAACTAATAATTCTTGAGTTTATACACATTATTTTCAATTATTGATGTATTATTTGGGTATTTATTGATAAATGTTTTCTTGTATCCCTGATGATCTTCTGGAAATACCATGTGATGGGTGAACCCATTGGTGTTATGTATAAGAATATATCTGTTGTTCTAGGAAATCACATTCTGTTTTACATTTATATGGAGTTATTTTTCTCTTGATCTGTTGGATTCATGGCTGCACTAATAAAAGTGGGACATGGATCTTATTTTAAATCTAGATTTACATATATGAATTCTACCATGGTGGTCGAGATGCCTTCGTCTAATGCTAGAGGGGAATCCATGAGATCATATTCTTCTTCCTCGTTATTATAATCCACTGCTTGAGATTAATCATGTGGAATTTACGATAAAACATGTTCCTTAGAGCGAGGAGGGGAATTTCGATTTAGATATCAAGAGGAAGAGGAAATATTTTCAATCTCACTTGCGGGCATTGGGAATTCATTGAGTCCTAAATCAAAAATGATTGTCCCAGAATGAAACCAATCATTTTCTCCTATAATCTGTATAGCTTCTTCTATTATGACAGATAGAAGCTGATTTTTTTGATATCATGATGTATAGAGGGAACATTTCCATTTGTTTTTTCACCATCACATGGAGAGTTAATAATTTCACCAGAAACACCAGGCTCAACTCTCATAATTAACATTAAGGAATCATCTGAATGAATTCTAGAATTTTGGCCCACCCCTTCAATGTGATTAATATGCAACTTATAATATTCACGAATCTTCGTGGTGGGAATTTCTAAGATCATTTCCATGACATTTGTGGAATTGATTCAAATAACATCATCCTTCATGGAATTTTTTCCTCCATCTAGATATAATCATCTATTGATGTGCTATGTCTCGTAGGATTTGAATGGGGGTTTTCATCATACAATGTCCCATTTTTCAATTAACACAATAATTGAGACAATGGGGTTATGATGAATGTATGATCACATGTTAATGTTATAATGTTCCTCCCTGCAAAACATGAAATGTTTTATCCTAGAAAACATCCATGAATTCTGAGTCAGACACCAGATCCTCAAATTGAGTTCTAGGTATAATCTCACATACATTATACATCTCATTCTTTTCATAGCCATGTAACATTAGTGTGGAGGGTGACAAGTTTGATTCATTAAGACCATAATGGAGATGTTACCAAACTAGAATGTGGATAACCCCAGAGCCATTGTCAATAAAGGATAATTGGATACCAATTTCATTTATTCATCCATTTATATAATGGGGTGTTATATATCCTTGCATGAAAACATCCACTTCCTATTCAATGAATGATATGACTTCATGGAATTCATTAGGATCATTCACTAAAATATATATCTCTTTTACGGATTTTTCGACAACAAATTCCCGAGTGATTGATAAGGCTTCAATAAGTGCCTCCCAGATATCGTTTGATTAACTCAAAGCATCTATGATTGATAATTTGGCTGGAACATTAGCTTGTTGCTTCAAGACATCATATATATGATCCAATGGTCTATGTTGTCCATAATGATGATGTTATTCAGTAGATACTTTAAAATATTATGTCTCTATTGTTGATGGGCCATCTCTTGGGGATGGAGCTGTAAGTGTTCATGTTCTTGGTGGATTTGGATGATTAGGATTATATACCCTTTTTGGAGGTAGTAAAGTATACTATTACTATTATACTATGATGATCATGTCATGTAAGAAACTATCATGTGAATAGTATGAACTCCCTTGTTACAACTGATCTCGTTGAAGATCATTCCCAATACTTTTGGTTGTGTAGAATGTTCGTGAAGAGGTTTGGTTTATGTAGTGGCTCCATGAATGACCACTTCTTCCCCAATATGCACGACCTCGATGAACTACTACCCTAACTCCCCAATCTTGTATAGGCAACTCGATATCTCAATCAGAATTATCATGTGTGAAGGGATTCTTTATGTGAATCATGTTAATGTAACAAGATATAAAATCACCATCTATTGAATATTATACATGGTGGGTTGACTCTTGTTTTACTGTTTGGTGGGGTGGGACCCATATATTTGGGATAATCAATATGAATCCCACTAATATCAATGAAAACCTTGTCTTTGGAATAGGCTCATCATCCTCTTATGTCTTCTTTTACCTTTCTGACCATATTTCTTTTTGGAGAATTGGAAGTATAAGGATTGAACTGCAAATGAAACAAACTGTACTATAGAAGAAGTGGTTAAGGGAGGATTTTACTATTTCAACTATTCTCAATGTAAATGGTGATATTGGTTGGTAATTTTCCTGACCATTTAGGCATTGATCATATAAGTACTATTTCTTTAAACTTCATTCAATTCACCCTCTTCCTCCAGGTGAGCTTCCAAAATATACGAAAACTAAGTAGGTGAATTTTTCAATTTCACTTTCCCAAAATGTACTATAATTTGTTGGAGGTCATTTAAAAAACACTTCTTTATGGGGTTCTATGTCTTCTTAGTGAATGGAATGTAGTTTTGGAGATCTTTATCACATCATTTTTGGGCATCCAAGGCTTTGGAAATGGAACTATGTTGTCTTGTAATGAAAATATGACGTTATTGGGGACATAGTAATTTTGAAATGAATATAATTTGTTTTTTACCTTCTCAATGTATTTCTACCTTTGGCCTCTTTGACCATCCTAAATAGGTTGGCATTTTTTTAGATGCATAAGTGATTGATCACTTTGGTATGATGCGATCATTGACGTTGGAGCGGGTAAGAGAGCATGCTTATGTGTAACTATTACAGTCTCTCCCTTTCTTATTCACCTTCCTCAAGTTGATGGAATCACATTGGACATGGATTTAGTCTCTCTGATATAGTTTTTCACTTATTTAATTATTGAGACCTGATCCTAAAAACGTTATGTATATTTCACAAGGATCAATGAGTAGTACCACACATCTTGGAGATTTTCTAAATATATAGGAATCATTAATTTTTTATAGAGTAATTGGTTTAAGGATTATGCCAGTCCCATCCATTGAGCAATGATAGATTAGTCCCTTTCAATTTCCTTTTTTTGTAATTTTTTATATCCATGATTGTTATCTTCTGAAACATTGATTTGAACCGGAAAAGGTATTTCTGACAAGATTGTTCCCATCTCATAATCGACCGGGACTAAAATCTTTTGTACTAAAAAAAGGATAATCCTTAAAATGATTCTATGACTAACTGATGTTTCACTACTTCCTATTGTTAAGGGGTTCCCATTATGGGATCACAAAAAATAAAAAAAAGGCATCACGTACTGCTCTGGGTACCCGAAACCAGTTAATATAGGAAATGTGGGATTCCCAAGGATTGGTGGGGGAGTGGTTAGATCTACCAATTTAGGGAAAGCCTTATTTTATGGTTTTATGGGTGTGCTTAATTATTCTATAACATCCAATTGAGTCGTTTGTGACTCAATGGTGTATATAAGAATTCAACGAACATCTAGATGTGTTGGGACTTGAAAATGTGTGGTGACAAGATCCTGAACTACTGCGGTGACTGGTATGACAACTGGTGGAAGAACTAATGGTATATTCCAATAATAAAAAATAGGGGTATTGATGTAATGATTCCCCTTTCTATGTTATGGTTGTGTACCTAATTGATTTAATTCTTGATCTTCTTCATTCATTATAAGGAACCCACTTTGTTGAGGTATTCCAACTTGATGTGCATGTGGGGGATGTACTTGCGAGGCATACCTAGAAAAAATACTTCCTTGGTGAAATTATTCGATGAGACTTATCAACACATTCATATCTTAGTCTTATTGGGAAAATCATTTCTCTATTGAAATAAACTGACCCTCCCTAGGATGCATTTGATACATAATATTACACTTACTTTTAAATTTTTTGGTTTCATGTTGAGGTGGTAAATGGGGTTTTTTGAGGTAGTTCCATGGTTTAGAAAAGGCCATTGGTTATTTTTATACACACCATGTTCATTTATATCATTGTGGACCATGTTTTAAACTAGAATATCCTCTTTTGAGTCATCTAAGCTGGACATATGTTCTCAAGTTTCTTCGATGACATAATTAATGATGTTAAAAAATTCATAATGCATTGTCGGCATTCTGTTGGTTTCTATGTGAGATTACATTCTTTTGCACCATCCATGTGACCTAGACATCCAGATATATGATTCCCCAAAATAATATTGGTATAAAGAAACTAAAAGTGAACCTCTTGAGAGTTTAGTCGTATGAGTTACAAATGAATTTACTAGATCACAAGATAGAAAGAATTGGGAGTATAATTTCTGCATCATATTCCCAATACAAGAGAAGACTGATAGCCACTAAGGAGGGGTTTTTTCAGAGAAAATCCCCCATACCTAGCTGTTGGGTCTATTCATGATCTTCATTCCCAACCCTTCAAGAATGACATGATAATATCAAATGATTGGTTAAAAAATCCCCCCTCCATGCTGGTTTGGTTGCTCTCGAGGTGTTGTGGATGATTTTATTAGTGCTTCGCTTCTTAATTTATATGTATTTCTTCAAATATATGATGATATAACTATTCAAATGTCTCATAAATCCACTTTTTTTGAAGACCATTCTGCTCTTTCTGACATTTTTTCAATCTGATGGCTGATATCTTCTAATTGAGAGGGTTGCTGAAATTTCTCATATGCTTGATTCAAGAGTATTTCAACAACCTACTCTCTTCTGGACTGATGTCATGGAGATCTAGTCAAGGACTATTCTTGTTTAGCAACTCCTTGTTCATGAATAGATTCCAATAATTGGACCAAGTTTGAGTCTATTAAAATCTATGATTCTAGATTTGGTGGGATTTGGTGATTAGGGAGTATAGTGAAATGAATTTCTCCATGTTCACCCCATCCTCTTACATGTAAATTTGATTGGGCATTGATGATAAGCTATCACAACCTCATTAATGTGCTATGGGTAATTCATTGAAGGGATCCTTTATGCATTTTGACATTCAGATGTAGTGAATCTATGAAGGATGCAAATTAATTTTGGCATTGAAAACCATATATTAACTTGACCATATTTTGATACGCAACATTGGTTAAAACGTTCTCTTTTAATTGGATAAGATCTTTCCATATATTGAGGTGATTTTTTTGCACAAAATCTCTTGAAAATGACTTCGGAATGCAGTATTTAGGGGAAGCTAAATGATAGAACATAAATGGAATTTTATCTTTAGCCAACTATTTCTATATATTTAGGATTCTTCATAGGTCTCTCAGGATCTGATAACCTAAACAGTTTTACAATGACTAGTAACACAATAATACATGGAAAATTTTGGGTGTAACATATATGAATCAGGAAATGGACTACCAAAGAAACAATAGTTGTGTGTGGACTCATCGTATGTACCCTAAGACACATATTCTGTTTTTGGAGCATTCTTACTTTGGTACAAGCTTATGAAAATTTTCCTTGCATAGGTGGATTCTTGCTATGGGATAAGGGTCCGTGAAATGTTTTCTTTTATTTTAGTTTCCAAAATAAATATATCTATCTTATCCCATTTAACTATCTATTCTGTCATTTTTAAGGGAGCTACTATAGAAATTGATGGTGGTCCTGGGCGAACGTGTTGTACAACGAGAGCTTGTTGGGTTCATCAAAATTTTTAGTTGTGAAAATAAAAAACCCAAGGGTCCTATTTATAGGAAACCATGGTACAATGGTCGATATATTTTTTTGGTGTAGCTTCATGATTCCACTCTACAATGTTGCTCTTCTATGTTGTGGTGATAAAATAATGTGGCCTCATAGGTCCTGTGCACAAGTTTACAAAATTTGGTAACTCTACAGGGGGATCCACAATCTTGACTATGTGGACAGGGCTTGTGCTGGACTCTTGGGGCCACGGTCTATATATAAAAACATATCAACTCTTATTAAAATTTCATGTAACTTTAACAAGCTTAATATTCTCTAGATAAATGTTTTCCATTATAAATAAGGAGTGAGAATAATTACCATTTTGAAGATTGGTGCATCCACTATTTAGATAAAAAATATTGAGTTATATCATTTCTCAATATTATTTAAACAAACAACATAGATGGTGGGTGGTGTAACTAAAATAATTTTATAAATACATTTTCTACACCCCTATTAATGGGAATTTCATTTCTGATGATTTGATCAGGAATCAACTAAATGTGGTTTGGATAGAGTCATCATAACAGAATAACATAATGGCTCTATTTCTTGTAAGCATTTGCGAGTATGGAAGGAGAAGACCATGATAATTTTTTAAATTTTCTAGTTTAAATCATATATTCTAGAAAATAACTTATTAATAGAAAGAAAAATATTATTATTCCCAAACCATTCTGAACTCACTTTACTGTGGGGAGGCCATCTATGGGTGGTCATTCTCTTTTGAGTGTATCCAATCATTTTAGAATCAATACTATGTTCCTTAACATGTGTGAAATTTTATGATGGGGGTTTATCATAATTCCATTTGCGGAGAGATCCAAAGAACAAGGAAGATGTTCCATGAAATGAGGATATGTTTTAGGTTTCCATGAATGAGACAAGGCATCATAGAGTTTTTTTGTCTTTGTTAAACCTGTCAGCATTTTAGAATTAAAAATTAAAAATTTATTGAAACTCATTGGCCTATTAAATTTACAAAATTAACATTGGATGATATTTTTATGTATTTAATTATTAGTCTTCCCCATACCACATGGAAAAGAATAATATGATATTCGTATTGATCGATCGATAAACCAAATCAGCACACTTCCCTCTCATTCATCATATAACCAATATTGAAGATTGTTGATTTCTCTATGTGAAAAATATTATCATATTTCATGGATATACATTTGAAATAGTTTCTAATAGGGATACCCATTTTACATCCCATTTTTTGTGGGGCCTCTAGGTGGCGATTAGATCCAAGGTTCAATTTAGTAATACATATCATTCGTATATGGATGGCCATATATAAAAGATTATACATATTATTAAATACATTCTTTGTTAAATAATTCATGAAATAAGTGGAGAATTGGAGTCCCATTTTGAAATGATTGAATTATACTATTATAGTAGTTATCATATCATTATAAGAAATGTTAATTTTTTGGCCTTGTATAGTCACCCATATTTTTCTCATTTCTATTTGAATGATATTAGATAAACAAAATTGGTTGGACATTTTCAGGTCTAATATATGATGTCTAGTATTAAACTGATTCATCATTGAATTGAAATATAAAATTTCCTACATAAATCTAGTTTTGATCATTTACATCGATGCCAAGAAAAATATGGACTACTTTAACATTGGTTTGTGGATCATTTCGAGATTATTAAGAAGGTCGGATACATGGAATTCTATTTGGGACAAACCCCTTACTTGAATTTGATCCAAAATGTGTTTCATGTATTAACTCATAAGATATATCTATCTGACCTATCTCTGGTAATGATCTAGAAATATATTTATATGGAACCTGATTTATCTGTTTTTGAGCATCCTATTTGGATTATTGATTCAGTGTCAACTGTTCTTCATGGTATATCTATATATTTTTTCCATGTTCTTTCGTAGAATGTATAAGGGACAAACCTTAAATGTTACATAATCAAAATTTATGTCAAGAATTAATATTGAAAATCTACGGAAGTTTATAGATTTAGAGAAATTGGCCATAACTATTACTTAACAAAAAATATAGAAATAAAAAGTCAAATCTTCCAATGATAATAGTTTCTTTCCAAAACATAATAAATTT
Organism: Viscum album; assembly: GCA_963277665.1. Taxonomy (NCBI): domain Eukaryota; kingdom Viridiplantae; phylum Streptophyta; class Magnoliopsida; order Santalales; family Viscaceae; genus Viscum; species Viscum album. Next base: position 1,735,681,394 of record OY728121.1, on the reverse strand, counting down.
TAAAAAGGAAAATGATTTCATTTCTTGTTTAATTTTTATAAAATTTCCTTGATTCCATCATTGACTCTATTTTCCTTTAAATTATATAAAAACATTAAAAAACATGGTATGAGAACAAAAATATTACTAATAGAAATTAAAATAAAGAATAATCATTACTCTAGTTAAAACTAGATAACTCATTCAATTTTTTTTGAATAGATGAAACATAAAAGTTTCATATGAATAACATGCATACTTATTTCTAAATGAAAAACCCTAAAGCCAGTAACTATAAATTAAAACTATATTAGGTGAATTAGATAATAATATACATAAAAACCATTTCAACCATCATCTAATTGAAATAAACAAACGGTTTACATCCAAATTGGAGTTCTATAATAGGGATCACCATTCGTTTGAGCTATATAGATCTCACAAGTAAGCTATAAGGGGGCTCAACACTTCATATAAGATATTTCAGGATGAACTGTGAGTTATAATGGGGATAAACCCTTCATATAAGGAATATGAGGATCAATCATGAGCTATAATGTGGATCAACCCTTCGTATAATCTATATCGGGCCCTCCTGTTTCATATAACGCTAATATACCATTTCATGAAAAAAAATATGTTCATCAAAAGACTATTTTTTGAAAGAATAATATAATCACATATGAAAAAACTTCCATATACAAATAAAATTTTCATTTAAGAATACATTTTCAATACCAATATACCAAACCAAATGAAAAAGAGTTTTATATTCATTTTAAAATATATTAAGGCTTAGAGATGAAGAAAAATATCATATAACAGTTACGGCGGTAGAGAATTCATTGTCACCATATATAATAAAAAAATTCCCTTTGTCATTTTATAAATAAAGTAAAATTCATTATATAAAAAAATATATTTTAAAAACATTAAATATACTTCATAATAATTATTTTATATTACATTTATAGGTATATAAATAAATATGTAATTTTATATTAAGAAGAAAAATATTAGATAATTCAATCGTTAAATGTCAAAGGTGTCCCATTCCACTTTGAAAATTTAAATATTAATCTACATGATTTAATAGATAATATTAGTACATATAAAATACTGATATAAAATATCATAATGTCTGTATATATATCATATAAAATAATAAATGTGCATATTATCAATAAAATCATCAATGGAAGGATATTGAGGTGAAGTCCCTTACCTGATCCCGACTTTTCCCATTCGTTCTTTAATTTCTGGAATAATAAAAATATGATAATGTATACCTTCTATGTAAAATTTTATAGTTTATTATTAATCATATATCTATTATTACCTTGTTATAGACATTAGATGATTATTTGATTTTATATCGGACATTTTGTCGATGTTTGTTATTTGATTAAAAAATAAACACGTTTTGATGCAAATTTTCCAAATGGTCATAAGTCCATTTTTACCAGAATATTATTTATGACTTAAATATCATATATATCGAGTATAAATGTATTCATAATATTCCATATCAATTTGTGAAAATAAAATAAATGCCTCATTCACCTAGACGGTAGGTCGTACATACATATGAATGCTACTTTCATTCCTTTGCCATATGAATGGAATACAAAAGATAAATGAGTATATTATAATTCCAGAATAATATATATGTTATATATGTTACATATGTTTATTAACTTCATCCTTTATATGATCTATGTATGTCATGATCTAATCATATAACTTTGATTGGGTGGTAGTCCACACATTCTCAAATGAAATTATGGTATGTATACATTATGGAAAGCATAATGGTATGTTGGAAATAAACGTTTCATAAGCATAGAGTCAATATAAATATAATATAGATCATATATATGAATAGTAAAATCATAATTTTCTCCATGAGAGGTCGTAGGTTAAAATAGAACTATAATGGTTTCGTAAGGTAGTAGTTCTTCATAAACTTAAACAATATGTTCTATATCCAATTGATAGAGGTTTGTTTATGGATAGGTAGAACCCCAAGAAGAAAAATTTCCTAGGGTATTTAGGATAATTTTTTTCCTAAATAATAATGGAACAAATATAGGTTTGGTGGTTGAATTATGAAAATATATCTATGGAGATTGAGAGAAGCTGTTACCTTTAAATCGGGTAACTCCTTCTGATATTAGACAAAAGGTTTTATTGAATGTAATTCTTACAATTTTAAGGCTTTTAGGAATAATGGAGGGATTTTGGTAGCTTATTTTAGCACATTTTGGATGATCAAAGGTTATTTATAGGTGTGATTAAGTGGGTAGAGTTGGTGGCCTCTTATAAGAGGGTGAAGGGGTACATTAAGAAGGTCTTGGAATATTTTTTTATTTTTAAATTATTTTAGAATTCTAATATCTCCAAAGTGGTATATTTCTAGGATAATATGATTATGGGTAAAAATACTCTCATAAAATTGGTTTTACAAAGGTTTATGTCATAATATTATCCTTTTCTTATAGTATTAACCCTTAGTTAGAAATGTTAAAACTTACCCTGTCTTCTTATATTTTCATAATATATGGTTACAATAGTTTCTAAAAAATTATACGTGAACCAAAAGTGAATTATTAATGAAATTATAACATTATATAATCCATTTGGTCGAGTTGTTTATTTTTTAGACTATTATATAATTTAATAAAATAGAATTTTTTTAAACTCATTTATGTCAATTTTGACACTATTTAGAAATTGATTTTAGTTAAAGTCATAAAAAACAGTCCTTAAAAATTTGTAATAATGAATACCAAACATGTATATTTCATCCAAAAAATTACTGGATCACATTAAAATGTTAAACTTACATTTATTTTAATATTTATAATAACATTAATTTGAATATTTAACGAAAAAGTTAATCACTACATAATTAGTGTGTCATGAATAAATATATTTCATTAGTCTCTAAAAATTAAAAAGACCATGTTTTTCAAAAAAAAAATTTATAATGAAGATTTATTTTCAATTTAATTATTTATATAATCCAAATTAATTTTTTTTATTCAGGAGAGTCATGTTTATATTATATTTCCTTTTTATTTAAATAAAATATTATAAATGGTCATTATCACACAAAAATGGCTCCATGAAGTCCTAAATTAGACCCAAGTATTATAATTATAGGATATATCTCATCTAATAGGATTAATACACATGTTAGGGTAGTTTTATATTGTTATAATATTAATTTTTAACATATATTTTCCTGATTTACCAGTTAATCATGATAAATAAAAATAATTACTAAAGTTATCATTCATAATGTTCAAAAAATAAAAGGTAACTATTTATATAATTTTGATCTTATGATTTTATATATGGATTCTACTTTCCCGATTTTGAAGGAAAATTTGGCAGAAATTTATTTGAAAATAATTTTCTTTGTCAAAACTAGAAAACACGTTTTTATGAAGTCAAAACTATCAAAAGATTGACATGTTTTTATATTCAATTTAAATGTAAAATAACATAAAATGAACATAATAATATTAAATTAAAAAAACATAATAAAATTAAAAATTAAATACAACTACGAGAGAAATCAAACTATATATATATATATTAGATGAAAAGGCAGTTTCAATTAAAATATGGTATTTTTCACTATTTATAAAAGTATGGATTTTATCAGAAAAATACCAAATTCTATAGTGAAGTAAATTTTCAAATACCTATAATAAATCAGAATATTAGTTTATAAAATTGAACATATAAATGTGAAAAAATTATTTTTATAAGGGTTCTCCATTAAAAGGAAGTAAAATGACATTTAAAAAATATTAGAGTATTTTATGCTTAAATTTTGATTCATTATCATTTTAAGACACTAAAATACATTTAAATGTTTTAAAAACAATTAAAATAATTCTTATTAAACATAATTATATTCATTCTCACCAATTCAAGGTATTATTTACACTTTATAATAATAATATTATTGTATAATTTATTGGTATAACTAAGTGATGTTTGCATCATAAGATTTCCGAGAAAGACGTTGTTGCATGTCCGGAATGCTATCATAAATAGTGTTCCATTAATATAAAATTAATATAAAATTCAACAATATTAATTCAAATGAAAATGAAAATTTATTATTTTATAAATACCTGGGATGTTACATCATTCCCCCTTTATGAAATTGTGTCCTTGCAATTTGAAAATTGGGCAAAGAATCATTATTGAAAATCTCACATCGAACAAAAATAGTCTATAAAATTTCTATATTAAAAGAAATATATAAAAGTAAAATGGTATCCTTAAATATCATATTCATGGGTTCCGTATAAGAAAATATGGACAGGGATGATAATACTAACTCTCAAGGAATAACATACAGTGATAGAGAACATAGAAATTGGAAGGTTATCCATAAAAAAACCATAATTATGTTATGGTTGTAATGACCATTGATAATTGTAAATGAATAATGTTTTTTTAATATTCCATTGATAGAGTTGAGGAATTAATTTACATCCTTGAATATGAACATATAGATACATAATTCCTTGATGTATTTATTTTTTATATGCACAATTTCTACCTCATAATTTTCCTATGGAATTATGTGCATCCTTAATAATAACCTTAAGCATAAAAGATCACAAAACTCACAAATGATATCAATTACATAAAACTAAATACCAAAAGTGAAGTCATACTTCGAAATAAAAAATACATTGCTAATCATAACACCACAAAACCTCTCCTAAAAAGGTCAACCATAACTTATTATCACTTAACACAAAACCTCAGAATGCATTTGTCAAACATTTATCTTATCATTATCCATTGAAATATACTGGGATCTAAGGATCTTCCATCACTTCACCAGATGTATCAACATCAATTATAGTAGTAGATAACGATTTTCCAAAAACCATTTGGTTTCCAATCATACTGATTTTCTCCTTCTGTAATTTACTTCTGACACTTATTTGAATAATGTCCTAACACATTGCAGCTAATGCATGTTCCTATAGACTGGATATCTGTTATCTAATTATTGGATTTTTTGGGACCCTTTTCATACCAGTCACAAACATTTTCACCAAATTTTCTGCACCGTTAACACTTTCCAGATTATGACATACATTCCCTAAAAAGTAATTTATAACACTTAGAAAATGTTTTGGGCTTAAACTCATAATTCTCAGTAGGTTTCTTCTCCATTTCCTGGAACCCGGATCATTTCTTTCTATTATCAATCTATGGAACATATGTGTCGGGAAACTCTATTTCAACTCCCTCAGATCAAGAAAACAAATTTTCCTATATATTAATTAATGGGGAGGCCAATGCTTTCTGTAAACCCGGTTTCATTCCAGAGTATAATATTTATATTATACAATTAATGTCTCAAATAAAATACGGAACATTCCTGGACAATCTTGTGATGTTTGCCTCATATGTGAAAACTGAGTTATTATCCTTTTTCTTTAATTCAATTAATTGTTTCTCTATCCAATGTGGAACAACCAAAGAAAAATATTTCTCAATGAAATTATCTGTAAAATCCTCTCATCCCATGGCATCATGATCATTTTTCACTCTAGAATTCATAACTAATGACCACTATCTATCAGCTTCACATTATAATTGTATTTGTAAAGATTTACCATTTGATATTATGAACACCCCATGACATCAAATATCTTCTCTAGTGTATTGATCCATGCTTTAGATACCACTATGTAAAATGATCCATTGAATGATGATTAAGATTATTCATAAAAAGTTCCACTACAAATATATTATTTTTTGGTTGATCCAGATGATATCATGAATGGATTCCACTACCATTTATAGCTTAATCCAAAAACTCCACCATTGCAACAAACTTTTCAGATCTAATTCTCACCACCTCATGTTATTGATTTGAAAGGATGTTTTCCCCTTGATTCCCTCCCATTACAACTTTTCTATTTCCTCTTTAGAGAACCATTCTGAAAAAAAATAAATTAGAAGAAGAAAAAAGAAACCATTTTAATGATACATCATTTCAACTAAACCATAATGTTAAATACAATAACGGAATGAAATTAACACCAACATATCCTATAATATTAACAAAATTGAACTCTAATACCAACTATATCGTTGAGTCCTTAAATTTTAAATAATCATGAGTAATGTCAAGAATTAACATTTAGGATCTTTTCAGGATTATAACATCATATAAATAGGCCATAAATATTACATATCAAAAAATTTAAATAAAAAGTGGAAAAATATAATATTAAATGCTTCTTCCATAACATAAAAACTATTAAAAACAAACAGGCTTCTTTTCATGTTTAATCGTCATAAATTTTCCTTGATTCTATCATTGAATCTATTCTCTATTAAATCCAGTGAATATTTTTCAAAAATGTGAGATGATCACAATATTAATAGTAAGGGACATAAAAATAAAGAAAAATAATTACTATAGTTTAAACCTAATTACCCATTCAATAATCATTGAGCGTATGAAAAATAACATTTTCATATGAATAAGACTCATACTTTTTTCGCAATGAAAAACACTGAAACCAATATGAATAAATTTAAACTACATTAGTTGAGATAGAGCATTATATACATAAAAACATTAAAAATTAATCCAATTTGAATTAAAATATGGTTGACATCCAAATCAGAGATCTATAATGGTGATCAGCCTTTGTATAAGATATATTGGGCTCACCTGTGAGCTATAATGGGGCTCAACCCTTCATATAAGCTGGGTAAGGATTTCCCATGAGTAATAATGTGGATCAACACATTGTGTATGATATATAGGGATCACCCATGATATATAATTGAGGCAAAACCATCAAATAAGGTATATTTTTCTCACCCATTTCATATAATTCTATTTTAGAATTTCATGATTAAAATATGATCATCACGAAACCACATTTTAGAAATATTATTATATTTCCATATAAAAAACATTTCTAAATAAAAATACCATTTTCATTTGAGAACACATTTTCATTACCAAGATACACAAACAATGGAATATGGAATTTAGGCTCATATTAAATTACATTAAGTCTTATAATGGAAGCTGAATTTCAAATAACAGTTACGATAACCTAGAATTCGTTGTCTCCGTAGACGTTAACAAACATTACTTTTTTTATTTTGTAATGAAAGTAAAATTACTCATATAAAAATATTACTTTTTTTGTTGTTGAATGAAATTGAAAAAAATATATTCCTTTTATACCCATATAAATATATATGTAATTTAATAGTAGGAAGAAAAATATTTGATAATTAAATCATTAAATGTTCATGGTGTCCCAAAAAAATTTGAACTTTTAAATATGAATATCCAGGATTTAGTAAATAACATTAGTATAGATAAAATATGGATATGAAATGTTATATTGGATGTATATACACCTTCTAAAAGAATAATTATGCATATAATCATGAAATTCCTCAATGAATAGAGATTGAGATTAAGTACCTTACCATGAGTCTGACTAGTCTCATTCATTCTCTAATTTCATGAATAGTAAACAGTGGTTAATTTATACTTTCTTTAGAACCTTTTTAAAGTTTATTATTAATTTTATATCACTTATTAACATATTACAGCAATTAGTTGATTATTTGAGTCCATATCGGACGTTTGGTCGATATCGATATTTGAGTAAAAATAAACTTTTTTGATACAAATTATCCAGGTTGTCATAAGTCCATTATCACTATAATATTATTCATTATTTAAATATCATATATAACAATTATATTCCTATTTATAATATTAAATAAATTTTGGAGATAGTAAATGAAATGACCCATTCATGGAGATGGAAGGTCATGCTTACGCATTAACACTACTTTCATTTCATTATTTTATTAATGGAAGATAAAAAGACAAGATACATAGGAATATTATAATTCTAGTATAACATATATTTTAATATTTTTACATAAGTTCATTAATAACATCTTTTATATTTTGAATGTATGGCATGAATGGGTCATATCACATTGAAGGGTGGTAGTCTATACATGCTCAAAGGAAATTATTGTATTTACACATTATGGAAAGCAAAAAGGTATGTCATAAATAAAAAATACAAAATCACAGAGACAATATAAATATAATAAATATCATATATAATTATATTTCCATCATAATGTCCACCTAGATAGGTTGTAGGGGAAAAGTGAAAAATCATCATTTCATGAAGCATATTTCACAATACATAGAAACTGTATGTTCTATATACATTAGATGGGTGTGTGTGTAAGTGAGGGTAGAGCCCATACCATAACAACATCATATAATAATGAGTATAATGGTTTTGTTATAAAATAATGGAAAAAAATACATCTTTGGGGTTGGATGAGAAAAATAAATGAAAGGATCTTGAGAGAAGATGTTTCCTCTAAATTAGGTGACTCTATTTGATTTTAGGAAAAAGGATTTCTTGAATTTACTTCATACTATGTTATGGATTCTATGATTATGTAATGGATGTTTGAATATTATTTTAGTAGATATTGGATGATCCATTGGGATTGAGTTTATTCAGAATGTGTGTAGAGTTGTGGATTTTTATAAGAGGGAAGAAGGGAAATTTCAGAATATATTGAAATATTCTTTTATTATAAATTGATTTTCTAATTCTAATAGTTTAAAAGTGATAAATATAGAGGATTAGAAGAGGTTGGGTATAACTAGTCATAGAAAATAGGTTTTAGAAAAGATCACGTCACAAAAATAACCTTCTATTTTAGAGTTATCCATTAGATAAAAACATTAACTCTTACATTTTCATCTTGAATTTTAATAATATATGGTAACTATAGTTACTGAAAAAGACAGGAGAATGAAAACTGGATCATTAATGTCATCTGTAAAATTATTTATTTAATATAACTAAATTATAATTAAAATACCATGATTTATGAAATATTTTTATATTTCTAATGACTATTTATAGTTGAAGAGATTATTTATATAATTGATATTAAAATTATTTTAGTTAGGTAATACATGTTTATGTTATATTGACAATTTCATTAAAATAAATATTATAAAAGGACTTTATCCCACCCAAGTGGCTCCATGGGTTCTTAAATTTTTCCCAAGGATTCTAATAGTAATAAATATATCATTTTTAGGATTAGGAAATGTGTTAGTGTTGTTTTATATTGTTATAATATGATTTTTTAACCTTATTTGCCTATTTTACCCTTTTACCATGGTAAATTCAAATAATAAATGAATATACGATTCATAATTTTTAAATATAAATGAAATAAATTTACATAATTTTGACATTATGATTCCAAATATGGAATCCAATTTTCTAAATTCATAACACAAATTATTTAGATGTTAATTTAAAATTTAATCTCATTGTGAATACCAGAAAATCAGTTTTGAAAAAGTCAAAACAACCAAATGATTTTCATGTGAATATTTCCAATTTAGATGTGAAATTACATCCAATTAATATAATTGGATTAAATTATAAAACAATAACCCAATTAAATTTTAAAACTAATTAAAATTACACTGTAAATAAATATATAAATAATACGAAAAGATAGTTTGGATTTAAAATGCATTATTTTTCAATATTCATAAATATATGGATTTTATTAGAAAATACGAAAATGTCAACCAAAGAAGATTTTTATGTCCCTATACTAAATAAGAATTTTATTTTAAAAAATATTACATATAAATGTGAAGAAAATCAAATTTTTGAAAGGGTTCTCCATCAAAAGGTTGTAAAACAACCCTGCATAAACGTTAGAGTATTTTATGCATAAAATTGGATTCATTAACATTGTAATCCCAATACATTCATTGGATAAATGCATAAAATTTTAAAAAAAATCATAATATAGATAATTATATTAATTACCGATAATTCAATGGCATGGTTTTATAGACTATTTTTAAAATAATATTACTCTTGTATTATTTTTTTAGTATAGCTTAGTGTTGTGTGGAATAAAATATTTCAGGGAAACCCATTATTGTGTGTTGGGTACACTATCATAAAATATCTCCCAGTTAAACTGAACTTAATATAAATTTAAAAAATATAAATATAAATTAAATTGAAAATATATTATTCTAAAAATACCATGGAAGTTAAAGCATGGTTCTAGTTGAAATAACACATGGGAACAAGAGGCTCTGATGGGAGGGAAGTTTCCTTATATCTTTGAAAATAATGTTTCCTGAATATTGTTATGGGGACTGAAAGTAATAATGGTAGGGATATTGTAATATGTATTTAAAAATTTATATTTACATATATACCACATATTCAGTAATATATTTATTTTTACTTTTATCTGATTGTTTTTATTGTTTTTGGATTTTTTGGGAAATTTTTATATCTTACATTGTACATAGATAGGGGGAAAATGTCTTCATTCCTAGTAAAATGTAAACTATACAATGTGTTATTTTAATGGGGTAAATGGATTTTCCAAACCATACAGCCTCACTAAAATACAACGTGACCATGGAAAAGGGGGGTTTTCACGATTTGAGTACAATTAAACTAATTGGTCTTCAAAAACATGAACCCTTTCTGTAGGTCATGTATGGGCACATAGTTGTGTGCACAATTAGTACTAACCATGCATCATAAACTAGGAAAAAATGATCATGGTTTTTTATCCATAAAAAATGTAATCAATATCCTATGACCCCCATTTTGATGTTAAAAACACTTCCACATCCACCCAAACATTTTCATTTTTATTTTGGAGTATCTCTTTATGATTACATGGATTCACTAATTTTAACTCGCACAAATCTATATACCATAGAAAGATTAAATTCTTCTCTAGTATGTGTTTTGTCCCTTGATTTGGGGATTCACATTCGATGGATTATCTACCTTTTTAACGAGGTGAATCCTAACATTATTAATTAATTAGCCCATTTTTTGTGATATCATTATTTTTTTCATCAACATCATATCTTCATCAGAATTCCCTATGTTGGTGATCGATTGTTTTGTTGTATAATTAATGTCTAGTTTTTCTATAAGGTTTTACCCTATAATTGATTCCATTATTTTATATATTTCATTGAAATCATTTTTCTAATGATTTATAAACCTTGTTTTGATATTGATTTGATAAATTATTTCATTGGGGTTGATAATTTTTTACATCCCCAAATCATAATGGAATTGAAATATTATGGTTTATTTTGAAAAATTATTTTTGAATTGAGCAAATATTTGATGTTGATTCATTGTAAAATTTTCTTTAAATGGAATTTTATTTTAAAATTCCTGAATTTTATGAGGAAATATCATTAGATTTTGACATTGAAATAGAACACTGAAATTGAAATTTGGAATTATATTGTAAATGATGAAATGAATTGTTATGAATGATTTTATCCTTGATTGATTGATTGATTCAATTAAAATTTATAAATGAGTATTAAATGGGAAATATATAAAATCTTATTGGAAATATGAGTCCATAGCAATGGAATGATGTTGAATACACTAATTAAGACTTATTAAGCATCAATTTCTATGATGGGATGCTGATTTGTTTTTATTCAGGGTCTGAGCCAGTGGAACGTTTTCACACATACGTGATTTTTTATTAAAGATTGATTAGTTTTAGGATCCATAATCATAGAACTTTTTTAAAGTAGTGATTAAATCCATACTGATTTCTTTTGAATGATTATATAGTCAACTTTTTAACTTATTTAATGATGAGAGCTGATTTATATAATTTTTTATATAAAATGTTCCGTTAATCATATATTGATATATATTACATTTATTTTGACATGATCATTTGTTTTGGATTATTTTTATTTATTTTATTCTATAATGGGTTTTATTTAAATTTAATTAATAATTGGATGTATTGTTATGGAATTTCATAGGAAATAATCTAGTGGAAACCTATTAATAATTTTTTATCACACCCAACTTTTACCATCGATATATTTTAGATTTTTTTACAGCATGGATACGTAAATTGATATGTCTACTCGAAGTTGGATGAAATGTTGGAATCTTTGTACCTAATGTAATGGAGGTGATTAGTGGATATAAAATACACTAGTAATATGGGTTTTTATTAGACCATTTCGTGATAGATGTTGTGTTATTTAGGATTTCATACAATTATTTTTATTTATTTATTTGTCTTATTGTGGTAATTTTTCCCATTACTAGTGTTGAATATACCAATTATTTTTTATTTATCCCCTATTGTTTAGTACTTTTGTTTTATTGTTGTGAACAAATTACTCCACTATCCACAAGAAGATTTCCATGTGATAGTCACGAACCCATGGGTATTTGGAGTGCCTTTAGGGCCATTTATATACCAATTTTGGTACGGTTTAAGTTGTTTATCTTGGTAAGTTAGTGACACATTTGATGAAAATCACATAAGGGAAGTAGAAAGGAATCCTATCTCTAATGTGTGTCCATGAGTTCCACCTGAATAATCCATCTAACGTATGAGAATTATTCTTCTATCATATAATTATAGGGGTACTTATGTAAAGGAGATTCAAAGATGCATATCTTTTGAGGTGGAAACATTCCTGAAATGAAGCAATCATCACTTTAACTATCATCCCATCTATGTAATTTACATTGCACTCAAGGATTCTCCTTGGGTGTTTCTAAATTATTTCATTCTTTGTATCTCATGAATAAATTTTAATATTATTTCATCTATTACTTATAAAAATTTGAATCATCAAATTATTTTCACTATTGAGGCAACAAGTTTTTTAATGTTTTTTAAAGAAGTTGGATGTGTTAACAAATTTGGGTTTTTCTTGAGGAAATATTTTTTAAATATATTTCCATTGAATTTTATAGAAAAAAATTATCATTTCATAGAATATAAATCACATAAAATTTTTAGTTAAAAAGTTAATCCCATGGCGTACAAAAACTTTTGGTGGAAGGATAATGTTCCCACGTATGGGGAAATAAGTTTTATTGTGGAAAATAATATATATCCCAACATTATTAAAAGTTACATTGGAATAATAGTTTGATGAATTTGAATTTATCTTTCAGATCCTAATGTTCTAAATATCCTTAGTACTGAAAAAATCATTTTGTATGTTTGTTTACAAGGGAGGGGTTGAATGTTTTCATGTTACATTTTGAGGAAATACAAGACATCGTTTCTCTAGATGTGAGAGGTGTTGTGTCGTTATAATGGAAATAAGGTTCTGAGATCTTTATGATGTTTTTTCAAAGTATATAATATGAAGATATTGAGCTGGACATTTAATATTCCAATAAATAAGAAATATAAACCATCATTCTTATCCAGATCGAAGGATAATTTTAAATAGTACACTAATGAAGAGTCTTAATAAATATTAATTTATTTTAGGGTGTTTGAATGTGATCAATAATTAAAAATATTAATTCTTAAATCTATTCATTGATGGTGATATTTTAATTTCATGTTCTCACTTCTATAGGTATTTTTAAGGATATGTTCCCTAAATAAAGGGGGTATACGTGTTGTGGTGTTGATATTAGTTATTTTGGGTGATGTGTTAATAATGTGATGAGACAAGAATATGTTAATAGTGATGAGAAACCAGTCATAAGTATACTAAAAATTGATTCGTATTCTTTTTTGTATCACATGAATGGTGTAAAACTACAATTAGTAGAATAAATTCATTGTTGGTATCAAAAGACTGTTGTGTAGGGAAAGTTAGAAGGAATGTTTTTATAAGTGATCTGTTGAATAGGGGATTAAAAAATGTTTTATTAGAACAAGTATTATATATGAATATGTGATTATATATAAAATCTCTTATAATCATATAAGAAGAAGATATTGTGTGATATGATTAAATAAATTGTGGAGGAAGAAGAACATGAATTAAAGAAAGTGCTAATAATTTGAGGAGCATTTTGAAAACAGTGAATCATGTTTTCAAATGTTATTATTATTTTTATATATAAATATTATAACATTTTTATATGTGTACAAAACACACACAACAAATTATTAATAGTTCTATTCAATTGACAGGATATTCCATAAATATTTTAACAACCAAAATGAATTTTTCACAGTTTGTTTTGTTCTTCGGTTGCATACAAATGATTTCATATACTAGAAACACTTACTGGTAAGTGATCCATGTCAATACCTCTATTTATGGTATTATTCTTGTGTTTTTTTCGAATAGGTTAATTTATCATAAATTAGGGGGAAATTTTGTTTCTTAATAAAGAAAACATAAAAAGGGAAAATCATAGATTCATATAATACCCCATTAACGACACATTAATTTCGATTGGTCTTTTAATTTAGGGTTAAAGAGATGGTTTGAATAATTTACACATTACGTGTGATTGATGAATCAGAATTTTTCAAATATATTTGAAAATAATTAATCTATAAGGGTATTGTAATCAATTTTTTGCAAATACTAACATATCATGAATGATAATTGTTATATATTATTATATCCATTGGTGAAGATGTTATTGATGATGTTATAGATGCTTTCCCTCCTTCATCTATGTCATTTCCCATAGTAACTCATAATATAAAAAATTTCAAAATGATGGATATTTTAGCAATTCCATACATTCATCACTCATAGAATGAGAATTTTGAAGGGGTAAATGTATTGGATCTACAAAAGTAATCCTAGAAAAAAGTAATGATTTTTTTTATAGATAGGTATATTAAAGTATTAATATCTTATAATGGGTTAATATAAATATATTAGGGATATAATTATAAGAGTAAATGAATTTTTAAACACCATATAATCCTTTAGTGAGATGATAGATGATTCAATTTTTTTGAAAATATTCATATAAATTAATCAAAAAAAATTATTCTATGGTATAATAATTAGAAGATAAAGATATTGAAATATATATTTTAATAAACTACATTCCATTCTAATAACATATTAGATGAGAAAATAATCTGAAAAATAAAGAGATGGTTGAAGGGTAAATTTCATATAAGTATACATGTAAAGGTAAATATAATAATTTTCTCAAGGATGAACTCAATTACCCTAAAAACATTTATAAGAAATGTAAAATATTGATGAAATTAGGTATTTATTTTATAAAATATTGAATATATTCATATATATGAACAAGATATAGTTTCTATAAAATTGATTTAGCTTTAAGATTATTTCAATATTCACAGTAATGTTTTTATACTGAGAGGAAGATGTGGAATGTGATGTCGAAGATGGAATGTTAAGTATATTCCTCAATAGGAAGGAAGAAAAATTAAATTCATATTCACAGGGAATGTATAAGAGGTTATCTAAATATAAAAGGATAAATCGTTATCTCAAATGTGAGGAATATGATGACGGGGAGGTATATACTGAAAAACTAGTGATGTTCCTACTCAAATATTATTTATTGTAATACTATATAATGAAATGTTCACCAGTTGTGGATTTAATTACTATAAAGAATAATAATTGGATACTTATATGTATTTTTTCCTTAAATTGTGATGGAATAATGTCTCTAAAATATTGATTCTAAAGAAATAAAAACAATATGTTGAGGAAAATAGATCCTTTAGAACTAAAAACAAGTCTTTTATTTAAGAAAAATAAATGTTATAAAACTAAAATGATGACATAAATAGGTTACTTGATTTAGAAATTATCCACAACTATAATATTGAATTAAATAAAATTTTGGAATTGAATAAAAGTTATCTTGATGAAAAATAAAATTTGATGGTGTGTGAGGAACAAAAAATTTTCAAAAAATATTTTATATGATATTAAAGCATATAATATTATTAAACATTAGTTGTATGAATAATAATATCTTCAAAGTATTATAAAAAATGATAAACATTGTGGGAAAAATATTTTATTAATACCACATATGTAGCCCAAAAAGAGGAACCAAAGTCCATAAATTTCAATGGATTCGGATATATAAAAAATATATAATAATACTGTTGATGATTTGTTTTATATTAAGTTATATAAGAAGAATAATATAAGTTAAAAATATTTCCAATACTATGGTACACAAAATCATTCCTAGGTGGATAGTTAGAAATGTATTGTAATGATGTCGCACAATTCATAAGTATGTAAAAATTTCATTGGAAAAAATGCTTTTAAGGGTATTCATGTTATAATGGAGGTTTGGGGAATATAAAGATGATGTAATAGTTTAATTATTTATACTACAATGAATCTATGAAAAAAAGGGGCATAGTTTAATTGGGAATGAACCCACCCCACCTAAACAAAATGAGAAAATATATTTGAAGAATGAAAAAAGATTATCACCTCTAGAAACATTTTTATTAAAAAATTTAATTTCATAGATATCATGAAAAAGGATTTATTATATTGTTACCATAAATACAATGTTTATTTTAAAAATCATAAAATACTCATGGGATGGAATAAAATGATGTGGAAATAGTGTAAGATTTTGAAACTATTATGAAAGCTACAAAATGATCATTTAATTGGATATTTTATAGTGGGTGTTCATAAAAATTGAATATATATTTTATGTTGTTAGATAATTTTTCTGATTGAAGAAGAAGATATAATGTTCTTTTGATATTCTGATTCCCTTATACTCATTGCTTTTAGATCATATATCATAGGAAATGAAAAGAAAAAATATATCTTCATTTGTTGATTGATTGAAACATATAATTCTATGTTTTTCACTACTATGTGATGAATGTAATGACATTTATTAAGATGATTGGATTTTTTCGCAAAAACCATGATTATTGGAATGTTGTTTCATGAGATATACAAACAAAGGAAAACTAGTTTGAAGTTGGAGAAATAAAGAGTTCATTCTATCTAATCATGAAAGAAGAAAACAAGCTATATCATAATAGTTTGGGATATATCTTCTAGAAGAATATGTGTAATCTAACAAAGAGTGAATGTAATCATGGTATTCCTAAAAGTATATGAAGAGTAGATCTGGGATATTGAATATGTCATAAAGGAATGATTACAAAAATAGTACATAAAAATGTGAGATACACCCAGCTCGACCCTTGGATCATATATATTTTGATATACATGGTCCCATGAGAATGAAATAAGAAATATGGATATTTAAAATATTTCCATTATTGATGAGTTTAATAAAATCACACATATTATATTTTTCATATAAAATTCAGAGACATTCAAAAATGTTAATAGTTTCAAGAGATGATTAGAAAATGAATGTTGATATTTTTTTGAAAAAGATTTGTTTTGATAATAGTCCAAAGGCAAAAATATGATTTTTATAAAATATCACTAAAATAATGTAATTCATGTTGAATATAATGCACCACGTCCTCCATAAATGATTGACTTTTCTAAAAGAAGAAATAGATGTTTGGTTGGGATGGAATGAACTATGTTTATAGAACATGAATCATTTCAATTCCATTTGAGGAAATATATTGTTGAATAAGTTCATATCCAAAAAAACTATTCCTATAAGACAATCAGTAATATGAATACATATGAGATTTATTACAAATAATATCCATGTTTCAAATACCATAAGGTTTTTTATAGTCCATATATATTCAAAGGCTAATATATTTATGAATATGATCAATGAGGTGATGATTGAATCTCTCATGGATATCTTAATGATGGTAGAGAAGCATATGATATTATAAGTAAATAGTAAATATTCATTTATCATTTGATTTTAATGTTATTCAACATTTTGATATAAATTTGTTATATGTACCTTTAAATATATTTGTTTTTGAAGATGGTGTTTCTTTAGTTACAAAAAATAATAATGTTTTTAAGGGGAGTTATAATTTAGAAACTAAATAAGATAAATATAATGACTCTACAATTTATAGTTATGTGGGATAATATAATTCATAATATCAAAGGATGAGAAATTTTTTGAATATGAAAAACATAATTAATTATCTTTGTAAACAAGTTCATACAAGATGATTAATGAGGTTATTTGTACGTAACTTCTCAAATTAATAAGTTGAGATGTGGGGTGGTGAAGTGGAATTAAAGGATAAAGAGTGGACTTATTCCCCTATTGAAAAACATAATTAGATTTAAATGAATGATACAAGAGAACATGTACAAAATCAATAATATAATAACAATACTACTACAATGTGGGTCCTCCAAATAATGTTTTAATGAAGAAGATGATGTTATAAGAATAAAATTAAAGCTAGTTATTAAAATCTGCTCACATATTCAAGATATTGTTTTCATTGAGACTATCTATCATTTAGTTAAACAGTAAACCATAAAAATATTTCATTATATAGGAACATTACAAAAAGTTAGGATATTTAAAATGGATTTTATGTTTGTTTTTTTAATATATATATGGGAGAAAAATATTATACTAGGAACCCATGGGATTTCATACCTACTGCTGAATAAATATATGTTATTATGTAAAATAATGAATTGTATTAATTAAAGAACTCTATCCTTTCTTGGTAATCTAAGTTGGATACATTCATGAAGAATTTAAAGTATACAGAAGGATTAGTTGATAAGAAACTCTACAAAAAATGAAATCATAAATGTTCTATAATTGTAATTTTCTGTGTTGGAGATGCCGTATTCACAAGGAATGTTAAATAAATCTATCAAATATTTATTGAAAAGTATAAAATTTTATTTGAAATTTCCATTGTATGATAAATGAAACACTTTATTATCTTACAAATCTATTAAATGGATATGTAAATTATCTTATCTCAAAAGAAGTATCCTAAATAATTTCTGAAGAATAATTTCATTGAAGATTCCAAGTTACATTCCACACCCATTAAATTAATGCACATGAAATCAACATATGCTTGGTAATAACATATATTTTATTACCAATCATCTTCCCTTATCACATAATTGAAATTACATAATGAAACAAGACCTTTAAATATATAAATTTTTTCTTGATAAAATCAATTGCATTCAAATCATGGTATGGTAACTATTTACTCGATATAATAAAAATAAAATAAATGTCAAATCAATTAATATTCATATTTTGAACACCAGTATATTGAAAAAAATGAAACATATACATTCATTATAACATACCTTTCATAATCAATTAATTATTTTCTACTACACTAATACCTAATAAGAACAATTCAGGGAGTCTCCTAAAATATTTTATGAATTCTAATTAAACCAATCATATATATTCATTTTTCATAGTTCTAGAAAAAAATATATTTCATGGAATAACAATGTATTCTTGTATAAACATCATTGAACATCATCAAATAACGTTCCATTTAATGGATTGATTATTTTACCTCCTGTTTTATCTACACTCCACATGTTTCTATACATCATATTTTCAGTTCAACAATCGTTAACACAATAATAGTAAGTAAAAATCAAAATAGTTATTCAATTACATTTTCACAATATTTTATTATATGATAATTTTTTGATATCCTTCGCCAGAACATTAAATTTTTTCTCCCTTAATAATTTTTATAGAATCAATCAAATTATAAACAATGTGTTTTTGAAAACTCAACTAATTTCATTTAATCAACTACTGTTTATATGCTCTTTTCAATAGATAAATGAGATATAAGTACTAATCTTATGAATTTTTTATCATATAACTTTTAATAAACATTATCATTATCGAAATTCTTGTCATCCATTACATTAATGAAATCTATAATGGTTAATTATCATCCACTTATGACCATCATTATATTTAAAAAAATTGTGAAATGTAAAATAAATTTTATAAATTTGTTAAAAAATATATTATTTTTATATGACTAATAGATCATTATGGATAAATTTATTTTCATCATATATTTTAATATATTAAATGATTTTTAATTTTATTTTATGTGTATAATCATCTTGATTATGTGAAACTATAATTCTTTAAATCATTAAAATACTAAATCATATTGAATACATGAGTTGGGACTAAGATTCGATTATTAATTTTACATCTAGATTAGTTTTTACATTCAATTAATCATACAATACATCCATAAGTATATAGATTCATTTTTCCACAATTTTAGCACATAGTTACAAAGTTATGGACTATATCGACACATAAAAGTTTCCTTAACAACCTTTCTTAATTTATAAATCATTCTTAGTAATAATTTTTGAGTTACTAGTTTTTGTGTTTCTAATTTAAAAAGTATACTTATTAGGTATTTAACAATACATTTATCTGGATTATAATTATGATATTATCAACTATAGAATCTTTTATCCAATGTGAATCATGTATTTGAACAATTAATAAGATCTTTTTTAAATGGGGTCCCACTATAACCGTGATCCCATTTAAAAATTATATGAATTCTATAGTTATAAATGTATTATTTTTCACTATTAAATTTATGTATGGCATCATATGATTAAATAATGATGTGAAAAATATATTTTTTAGTGGATAACTAGTTCTATAAAACATCTTATAGATAATTTCATCTCTATTTCCCTTGTAACCTAATCCTATTGGGGTCTCCTGGAATGTGTAACCTAAAGATAACGTCAATAGAATGTTATCAAGGTATAGTATAGGGGAACCCAAATTTATAAAGACCTACCAAAAATATAATAAATATTCGATTATTTCTAAAATTCTATACAAAAGATAATATGGAGTACCAATATTTAGAATGACTTACAATGATGGATGATAAAGGTCATGAAAAATATAAATGTAAGTGTACTCTCAGACACTATATTTGAAAAGGATTTAATCTCATAATATTATCTCATGTTATTGAAATAATTTATTCATTATTATATTCATTTATTTTATAATCATTTCCCACCACCAATACATTATTTCCAATCAATATTTATGTGTCACTCTTTACCTAACCTACAAGATCATGTTACTCACGCAAAATTAAAAGTCACATATATTAATTCATGTTTGAATTCATCCTAAATATAAGTTAGATGAATACATCATATAATGGTTTTAGTTATATGATACTAAAAATATTTACATGAATATTCTCGAAGATATAGATATCCTGCCCCATTCACTCTCTTAGACAATGTTTGGTTACTAAGTTGGTAGTCTCACATTATGTTCCTAGTGTCAGGGATACATTACTCATGTGAGAGTATATTTCTTCACATCTCAAATAAATTATAAGAAAAATATATATTCAACAACTATATTATATCTAATAACATAAATTAAAAACCAAGTTTGAGGTAGAAGAAAAATAATATTCTTTTTGGTATAATTCCAAGTATAAAAATGCATATCACAATCCAATAATAAATTTACAATATAAATTTTGGAATGTTTATATTCGTATTATGAAAAATTAATAATTATAAAAACAATGAAATGACATTTAAATAAATGTTCATCACAAAATATAAACATTAGATATAAAGTTATGTGAAATTAATAAATAAAATATAACTACAAACCCTCCTAAAATTTCAGTTTTAACATTATGTTCATTCCATAATTCAGAATATAAACATTTAATATTAATTCTAATATGAACACAATCATATATTTTCATTATATTGAAATTTCCATTTTATTTATATAAAATTATTTGAATTATAAAACATTTAAAAAATTTGTTTTTTGTAAAAAATTTACCAAACCTAAACATCATATACAAAGTCATTATTTTAACCTCAATCGTATTAATAATAAACAAATATTTAAATGTGATTTAAATAATATCAATATAAATCCCCTTAAATTATAATATTTCAAATTTATTAGTTATGAAAAATTCATAATATAATTATAAACAATATTTGTATTTTATTTAATCGTAATTTATAACCATTTATAAATTATTTATTATGATTTCTAGATTATCATATTTAAATTATAGATCAAATTTTATTCCAAATAATTTAATTTAATGGTATTTAAAATTTTAACATTTAGTAGTTGTGAAAATTAAGTGTTTAATAAATATTAGTTTAATTAATTATAGTCCATACATAATTAATAAATAAATTTCAAGTATCTTTTTAAAATAAATACTCCCAAAATCTATTTTATAATGTTTTATAAAAAATATGTAAACCATTAAGATAATTTCATAAATTTTTGGAAATAAATACAGTAATGTATTCCATTTTGATGATTCTATATTATATATTATATTGAACTCCATCTGTGCATACACATTCCATTTCGAAGCCTTTTTATAATGGTATTTCAGTACTTATATATTTGTGACATAAAAATAAAATTTTTATTATTATTAATACATATATTACCTTTACCAAATTCATGATACATAGGGATAATATGGTGGTAACAATTTCATTTTCCATATGTCTAATGGTTACATAAGATTTATAAAGCTATATAAAGGTAAATAACCAACTACCACAATGTATCTCATTTCTAAAATATATAAACCATCCTGAATCAATAGAAATTTTTTTATTACCATTACATAGACACTTTCTCATGGATATACATTATGGGATAACTTTACAAAAATATTTTAAAACCACAAGAACCATTTCATGTAAGGGAATGCTCTATCGTACCCTTTTAAAATAAATTTACCCAAACCATTTCTCTTAGGATTATAATATATTTTACCATTATGTGAACCCTTCATGTAAATGTAAGCCATGTCTTTTCATGATTGTGTATGTGTACTGTTGGTTTCCAATTACATATTCAATGATGTCGACATTTATGTAATTTTTTATGTGCATTTAAATATACCATCTAGGTAATGGAATCCCATTTTTCTAGTTTCTCATTAAACAAGACAAAATATTCTTAGTTTTTATGATTCTTCTTAATTTCATTTAGATAAATCACCAATCTAAAACATTGTTTCACTCTCATACCAGTTAAGGATTTCATATTAAATAATAATAACAATCAAATCAATTTGAAGGGATCTAAACCCCTGTTCAAGAATCTCCATTGAATATAATATAGAACTGTACATACAACCATAAATAAAGAGCTTCCATAAATTTTGTTCCATTATTCAATTAGAATATACTAATTCATCATCTTAATTTATGTTTTATCGAATTCACAGAAGGGAATCTATAATTCTTCCCCTCTCTAGAGTGTATCCCCGGGATGTTCTTGAATAATCTATCATATAGATTATATTTATCTTTTCACTATATTTATATATAAACTATTACATAAAGGATAATCATAAATAGGGATTTGGGGGAGGAGGATTCTTATACCCAAATTGTGAAATCAACCCATCCACAGTAATCTTATGGATGTGATTTATATAAAATATGAGGATCACCCTCCAGTGATATTTCATTTAGACATACACTATAACATATGATGAAATTCTATATCGAGTACATAAATCACCTACAATAATACATTTCCACTATATTATTACATCCCATATGACATTTTAAGAAATGGTATCCTTGTTATTTTAGGTTCTTTCAATATCAACTGAAAGAATATTTGGTTACTCATTCGATTAAAGGTAGTTTCATGTAGGAGGTTTTATATCATATATATATATACACCATATTCTTCACATATCCTTGGATCATAAAATGGATATAACTTTATGGAAAATCGTCTACATATGTTTTGGGGAGATTTCCTGTCATGAAAAAACAAAAATTTAATAAATATCATCATGTTTACAATTTAATTATTGATATAACTATTTGTGTTGAAACCATTAATTCATTATGAATATTTTATTTTTAGAATGCAATCATTTTAGATTTTTTAACAAAAAATATAGATAAATCATTATCAAATACATGAATGATAATGGTAATTCATGAATAATTACATTATTTTTATATACATAATGTTTAGATCTTAGTTGAATCTCAAAAGGATCATACAATTATTCCAAAAAATGTGTTTTTATAAATATATTAAATGAATATGGGAGAATAATTATAGACATGGCTAGACTAGGGTGTCAAGTTTATAATCAGAAGGTATTGACTTTAAAGAGTCATTTTTTTCCAATCTGATTATTAGAATCCATAAGATTAATATTTGGATTGTGCGTCACATTTTAGAAAAAAGTATTCAAATAGATGTTAAAAGTTTATTTTTAATGGTTTTTTAAAAAATGTATTTATGAATCAACTCCATGTTTTTTATATTAACTATGAACCAAATTAAGTGTTTAAACACTAAATCAATTATATAGTTTGATGTTGACTCTTAGAGGATGGAATGTGTGGCCACCAATGTTTTTATAAATATATAAATTTTTGTGAATTAAATTATTATCTTATCTTCAAATAATAATTTCTATCATGAATTGTATTATTTAGTAACTACTGTATTCGATATATGGTTACTAGGTGAATGTAGCGGCCTAAAATTACTTCTAGTGGACTATAATTTGTACCTAGCAGGGCACTCCATGGGCGGCTACATCCCCTGGGTGGGACACCCCACCATCCCCAGTGGCAGCCATTTCCTCATAAATCCCCTGGGCGGAGAGCCATGCTTCGTCCAATGCTCACATGTGACAATTCCCAAGGATCAGATTCATTCCTACCTCTTTTGCCTCTTATACTAACTATAGAGACCCCAAATCTTGACGTACATTGAAATTACATTAATTTAACAGAATATCTAATACATATAAAAACAGACACCCACAAACCATAATAGTTTAGTGTCTTTGGAAACTGATAATGTAATCTTCTAATCTTGGTGAAAGATCTTCAACACATCCCATAAAGATCTTCCATTTTTTCTTACCTAAAACCTTGCTTTATATCCGGGGGAAAGGAAAACATATAAAGGGTGATCTAAAATGCTCAGTAAGTGTAAGCATGGATAAAATAAATATAACCATATACATTTGAACATCAAAACATGAACATAATATTAAAACATCAAAATCTTGAGCAATTACATAAAACATGGAAATATGTAAAGCCTATATCATAATGGACCTTCAATAATGATAAAATATCATGGGAATAAACCATGTAACTATGGAAAACCATTAAGCACTTGATATAATTTCCATAGTATCCAAGGCATTGCGGTTAAGACCATCATAGTGGACAAAGTCCCTTTCTAAATCGATTTTACTCCTCGTTCTAGTCCTGTATCACTGAAATGGATTAACTTACCGTTCCAGCAATGTCTATCTAATGAGATATAAATATTTACCCAATTAATTAGAGGGAGATATAGGCCCCACCCATCTCATAAATAAATCATTATTACATGTGCCACAACATAATCATAAATCATTCTCATAACCCAATGAAGAAAAATGGGTTTCATAAACATCATCCCATCATATCATAATCCATATAAAACAAATTGATATCATTTCATCATAAGAAAAGTTAAATCATGTAAATCATAGATATATTATACTTGAAACATACACATATGAAATAATGTCATCTTAGATGTGAAATGGTTTTAATAAAAACATGAAATATATTCTTGTGGAAAATATCCTTTATTATTCAAAATAATTTTCTTTTCACAAAATGCCATGAAATTTTAAAAGAATAGGATTTTGATGAAAATAGTCAGGAAATATTGTAGAGTATTCTTCATGAAAATAGTTGTATAAAATAGTAAATTATCCATTCATGCCGTATAAGTTAAAAAAACATTCTCCTCGTACTGTTGTGGGAAAAGTCAAAAATTACTCGTATGGTAAAAAAAGAAATACTCCTTTAATAACATGTAGTAAAATTCCAAATGGGTAAAAATGAATTTAAACATACATTCAAAAACTTTTAGAAAACATTTACATGGATGATAACAATAACCCTAGTAAATACTTACGAATAAACAATCTCAGATAAGAATGAGAATGGAATAATTATCCCTTACCATATGTCCTATATGATTCGTACGTATCTTAAACTACTGTATACTGATTTAAATAATGTCATTGACTAATTAAATAATCATATTCATTGTTATAATATCATATATGTTTCACTTATGAATTTATATTACCCATTATTTTGTAAATTTCATGTTAAAGCAGTGTTTTGGTTTAAATTGTTTTATTCATCGTACATGTTCGGACTTGTTGTTCATGATTTTATTGTTACTTATATCATGATTTAATTACTTCCAGGATGTAAATCATGATTTATATATCATATGTATTTAGTCTATGTATATATATAATAGATAGATAAATGAAATGAAATACACCGTTCATGGAGATGGTAGGTTGTATGTACGCATGAATGTTGTCTTCCTTTCCGTATTGACATGAATGGAAGTAAGTAGATGAAATATATATATATATATATACATAAATACAGTATCTTTATCATGTTATATATTACATTATTATTCATTATATATACTTTATAATTATTCTGTAGTGGTTAACATGGATAATGAATTTCATCGCGTCGTGGAGACGGTAATCCGTACGTACGCATGAGCAATGATATCATTCCAAAAATCGTTGAATTGAATTAGAGTGGATGATATAATGTCAAAGAATTATTATGATGTTATAATAACTATATATAGTTATTCTTTACACCATTAAACCCATCCCCGTAATGTGGTGGAGAAAAACAGATTACACCACGACGTGGAGAAGGTATTTCATACGTACGCACGTGCGGTGATTTTGTTTTTTGTATGATGGATAGAAGGTCAAATAGTGCCTTTTAATATTTATAAAAACATATAATTATATTAGTGATAATGATGTTATTAATTTAGATGAAACAAATAAAGAATAAGAAGTTGAAGAAGAATGAAACTTGAAAAAATCGGTAGAAGAGATTACCTCTTCTTCAACTCACCCCTTGTACGCATCCTCTTAAGGAACTAGAGTTGGTATTTTTAGGAGACCAGAACCTCTATATTGTCTACATGGATGTTCATAAGGGAAATTGGTAGGGGTTGGCAGAGCTTGTAGGCTCAAAATTGTGTAAAGAGAAGAGGGAGGAGGTTCCCTTTTATAAGGGAGGAGAGGGGCACTTTAGAAAAACCTTAAAAAATTATTTTATAATAAAGTAATATTTGGTTTGTAATATCTCAAAATTGATTTATTTATATGATAAAGTGGGGATGGGTCGAAATAATCTCAAAAAATAGGTTTTAGACATGTTTATGTTACTATTTTAACTTTATCATTTAGATTTAACTCTAAGATAAATAAACTAACTTTTACCGTTTCTCCATGTTTTCTTACACTATATGGTTAATAAATATACTATATCAGGAAAAACGTACCCCAAGAGGTTAATTATTAAAATATATAACTTAATATAAGTTATTTGTCCTATCCTTATATTTTTAGGAATAGAATAACAATTAATAATATAATATGTTTTTAAAAAATATATTATGTCAATTTTGACACTATTTGGTAATTGATTTTTGTGAAAATAATAATAGAATTATTAGCTAGAAAAAAGTTAATTCAATCAATACTAACATGTCATATTAATAGATATAATTATTGGAATTCATAAAAAGTCTCAAATTTAATTTATTTGTTTATTTAAAACATCAATTATGTTAATATTTCATTAATATGGTAATTACTGCATCATCATTGTGTAATAAATAAACTAATTTATTTAATGTATAAAAATTATAAATAAAATACCATTATGTATGAAATCGTTTTATCTTTATAATTAATATTTATAGTCCCATTTTCCTTATGTATATCCCAATATTAAAAATATTATAGTTATTAAACATTGATTTTAACACCTTTAACTCTTCTTTGAATTAAATAATAATATATGTCCTAATCTAATCCAAGTGGACCTAAAGGGTCATATTTTAGTCCTAAGGTTATTTTCGATCGAATTAAACTTGTACAATAGAATTAGGACATGTGTTAGTGTAATAATAATATCATTTTTAACATAAATTACCCTGTTTAATTTTAATCGTTGTAAATAAAAGTAAAAGGTTACTATTCACCAAAAATTATTTTCATCTCATTGAACCACATTTTACTCTTTGATATTTTCTGTGTGTCTTGGATTTTTGAAATTCAGCTCAGAGAAGCAGTAGAATTAAGTTATATGTACCATTGCAAATGCTTATAGGAGGTAGGTAAAAGATGCTAAAAATTTCGAAATAATTTTTTATATCCCTAAAATTATTATAAAATGATTCAAAAAAATTACATTGATCTTATATATATATATTATGTATCTAATTTTACATAAAATACTGTTAAATAAAATAAATAATTATTTAAATAAAATGTAAGTTTTTAAATAGTAGCCTAGGGTTTTCACTATTCATCAAATAAAATAAAGTATTTAGAAAAATACCAAAAATTTACCGAAGGTTAATTTTGATATTCCGAATCCAAAAAGGAATTCCATTTTTAAAGATAAAATTTATAAAATTTCAAAATGTAGGTATTTCTATTCATAACAGCTAGTTTATAATAATGTTATAGTAATATCTTGTTTAGGGAAAATCGGTATTGCGTATAACACACACTATTATGGAATGTTGCTCTGTTGTGAAACACAAGCCTAGAATACTATTTGTGTATACTACAAGATAACATTGAGTTCCGTATAGCGCAAGTTAATCTTGGTGTAGCGTACAAGATAAAAATGAAAAAAAAAATATTTCTCATAAAATCTTAGAGTGTTATAGTGAACATATATTTTCTATTGGTATTAAAATATATAAAATATATGATAGTATTTTTGTTAATCAATATATGTATACAAAGGACATGGTTATATGTTTAAGAATATTTTTTAGATGTTAATTTACATTTAATATTACTTCATTTAAAATTCAAACAGATGAAGTAGGAAAATATATGTATTCTAAGATATTAAAGTATTGATTGGAAACATGTTATATTTATTTGTATCTTGAAATATTTTAATTTCTTATTTCTCAACATAATTTAATATAATCCGTTGGAACTTCATTTAAAACAATTTATAATAGTTATTAAATACATTAAATGACATTGGAATATTATATTTCTTTATCTTACAAATCTTATATTTGAAATAACTAGTTTTTTTAAATGAGATCATGGTGATTGAAAAATAAATAGAAAAATAAAAATATGAATTTGTTACTTTTTTGGTAACGTATTAATATCATGGTGTTCTATGAAAGAAAATTCATAATCACTATTAGCTTCTGGAAGTGAAAATGTATTTTTATCATCTTATTTCATATTGTATTTATATATAAAAAATATGTAATTTGGAATTTTTTACAAGATACATATTTAATGATACAATAACATTTCAATTTTACTTCCAAATGATTTATCCCAACAATAAGGCACTATAAATTTTGATGTTAGATTAAATTATCGTAGGGATCATGTTCAAAAAGTATATAAATAAAAAAATTATTTATATAAGAAATTATCTTGTAGATATATTTTCCAAGACCTTGGATTTAGATAAGTTAGATAAAATAAATTTTTAACTTGGAATTATGGAAGATTATTTTATTATCTTGTGTTAAGTGGGAGTATAATTCTATTTTATAGCTTAACCATTAAGTGTATTATGGATTTATGGAATGTGTGCTTGTTACCTCTATACAATATTTAGTTCATTGGCGTGTTCATTCAGAAATGAATAAGATGTAATTAAATGAATATAATTTTGTATAATTACTTGGTTATCTAGAAATATTCCCTTGTCTCATACAGGATTTGAAAGTGTATATTAGATGATGTTTTCACTATTATATATGAGTTTAAATTTATAATTTTAAACACTTTAAAAAGTTTATGTTGAGAAAATAATAGTAAAATGATTTTATGATTGAATATCCATTAATTTAATTTCATATACCCTTTATTAAATTTAAATTTATTTTTTTCATAAAATTAAAGAATGTAGGTTGAGCATCATTTTTTC
Organism: Viscum album; assembly: GCA_963277665.1. Taxonomy (NCBI): domain Eukaryota; kingdom Viridiplantae; phylum Streptophyta; class Magnoliopsida; order Santalales; family Viscaceae; genus Viscum; species Viscum album. The sequence goes on along the minus strand of OY728121.1, from coordinate 1,735,651,510 downwards.
ATGATCTATTTTTGTTAGTTTCTTTCCCAATTATCATTTTGGATAATTTAGATCTATCTATTTTGTTTTATTACATGAGTTATTTAATTTTATATTATTGATTATCAATCCTAATGGGATCATTGATGAAAATCAATTATTGGTATATTACGAAGTAAAATAAACTTTTTATATATTCAGGTAATTTTTTTATCAATCTCCAAAAGGGTGATAAATTATAGTATAATCTTAGGTTTCTAATTATCTTAAATGGGAAAAATTTTGAAATTTATATGTTCCAATTTATTGATTTTTGTTTTATAAAATTACAATGACTCTTCTTGTATAACTATAATTTCTCATAATATAAATAAATTCCACATTTAAGATTAATATGTTTTTTATTAAATAATATATTTAATTATAATTTTTTTTCTAAAATAATTTTTCCACTCTGCATGTTTGGGAAATTGTTATTTACCTTTACATGAGTATGGATCTACACAGATGTAAGTATTTATTACCCATCCTAATCATATAATGGATTAAAGTTAACATTATATGAGATTTATTCTATATTTAAATGATACTTGTAAGCTCTATATTACCATTACAAAATGTATTTAAAATACATAAAACAATTACATTGTTCATATATATTTCATTGTAAATTTATATAGTATGTAGAAAATTTATAAGACAAATATGTACTCTGATTCATGAAATCACTGTCATGAGTAATGAATTGAATGCTTAACATATGGACTGATGACATGATTAATTGATTGACTATAAGTCTAAACTGATTTTACTAATCATTTACATAAACAAAAGACGTGATTCTATGAGTCACTATAGACTTCATGAATATATGATGAGTGACATTCAATTTTGGATTATTATAGGAATCAACCAAATGAATTATACCAGATATTTGTGACATTCCATGTGACCAAATGATGTAATTTCATTGTACCATATGATTAATTCCATGAAATACTACGAAGATGGACATACCAAAAATGTTCAACTACTGATATTTCAACCTATGGTGTGTTATGAAAGAAGAATAAATGATGCTATATTTTTCATTAAAGTATATATATCAAATTATTATATGTTTTGGTTTAATGTATTCAATGATATTTTTATTCCTTAATAATTAAATAATTTTTCGATTATAAAGGAAATTTTTTGGAATAATTTTTATAATGTTTTAAACATATGAAAATGTTTTATATTCTTCTTTGATATTAAAATTGATCATTTACTATATGATATTAAAAAATGAATATTTTTTAATTTATGGAGATTCTTCTTAGTTGTGCTATTAATTATTTTTCATTGAATATAATTTTTTTTTTGATTTTAAATTTATAAATGCTTTTCTAACTAACATAATTCTTATATAATTTTTATTTAAACCCAGTTAAATATTAATTTCGTGTTAATTATGTTATGAATTCATTTGAGGACATTCATGGAACGATATAGTGAAAAAATATGATGTTTTTCTTTAAGTAACATGCATGTGATGCTTTTAGAATAATTACATTGAGCAATTATGAAATTTTAGCATTTTATATACAATAAAGAAACTATATAAAAGGAAAATTATGGATCTAAATTTAAATACTGTGGTTTAAGATATTTTATCATTCATATATGATAGACTATTATGATCATCATGATATTTTTATTGGTTAGACCACATCATTTGAACATTTTTCTATTGAAGTGAATATTGCTACCTTGACACAATTAAATTTTTTTTTATCTTCTTATATTATACTAATTAATTATATATTTTTCTTTCTTTATAATTGTATATGGATAGAATACCCTTAAATGGTAGAATATATTGATTATACAATAAAAAAATTCACAATTGTGTTTTTCGGATCTGATAAAAGGGGATTCTACTATACCTTGGTCAAAATAAAGTCAGGTTAGTTTTCTCAATTACTTCAAATGGATGTTTGTTATGTTATGAATCTATGTGAAAAATGGATTCATGTGTAATTACTCTATGCTTTAAAAAATTAATTTAAATGTGTATTTATTTCTCATATAATGTTATATATTACATTATTATTGTCCAAAATTTAACTCTATTGTTAGTGGTGTGCAGATTAGGCATATTATCATTTAGTTCAGAACTACATTAAAAACAAAAATATTCATTCATCTCTATTTCCAGAAAAAAAAATATGGAATTTTATAAACATTAAAACAATTTAAAAACACAAAATTATCACCCATTCATGACCATTCAATCGTCATTATATTATGGTCTAAAATATTTTATCAAAAAATATTCTTTAGAATTAGTATGCAATTATAAATGTATTATAATTTTCATGAAACCAAATTGTCAAGGGTAAAAGGTCATATTATGTAGTTGAAAAAATTGATGATTGAACACCTCAAAGGGAACGATTTTTTGATGCAAGAAGTTTTATATTTTGGATGTCCCAAATGGAAGACAAATAAAATCATATAATATTTTAAAGTTGGACTGTCACAGTCAATCATTACAACGTACCTAAAAATGAAATTGTCACATCAATTGCTAATGATACAAATAGTTAAATACTAATTGACCAGGTAATGAAATTATTTAACTATTCTATTTATATTGCATTTTATAGAAATTAATCTAATAATAAATATTTTAATATGATAGGGATAACTAAATAAGTAAAGTATTTGGGTTTAGATAAATTATTTTGAAATAAAATATTCATGTTATGGGTGAAATATCGATAATTATAAATCAGATAATATGAAATTTTGAATTAAATATTTTAAAGATTAATAATTATTGAATATTTTATGAGATATCATGGAGAATCATTTGATAATTAGATTTGGGTAAAAATATTTTGAAGGTCCCTAACTAATAAATGTTATACCAAGGAGTTTACAGTTGTTGAATGAAAAAAATTTATGGAATATTATTTTAGGGGAACATATTCGATATTTTTTATAGTAAGAGATAAATCATAAAACAATTTATAATGTAGAGAAATAATAAAGGGAATTATTCATTTTATATTAAAAATATACTCATTACACTTATCACTATGAGTAATATTCGTGTCAATGAGATACATCTACTCATGAATAAAATTGATGATATAGACTGAATAATATTTAATCTCAAAGAGTTATATAGTTAATACTAAAAATTATTACATGTATATGAGTGAAAATATTTAAATAAATAACGATGATTCAAAAAAAATTTATGAGTATAGTAAAATAGGTCACATCATGAATAATTTATCGATGCTCAAGAATGAAAATAACCTAACTAAACATTACAAAAATAATAAAAATTAATTTTACCTATTAATAGTTATAATGACGACATAGATTCATGTGATGGATCTGACTCTAAATAAAGTAAGTCAAATTTTTCTTAATGGATTAATTAGAATAGTTATGTGAATAAATTTGTTCTTTATATTTTAATGTTTTTTCTAATCCTAGTAATGATTATTGTGTGATGAATTTGGTAATGTAAATATCAAAATTAAAAAATTACTAGACTTTTTGAATATATAATGCTTGAGAATAATGTCATTATTCAATAAATTGAAAAATTAATAAATATTCATTTTTTCTAATGTGATAAATTATTTATAGGCCTTGAATTTTTTCAATATGAATATATCTGACTTAAAGAATATTTTTCCAAATGTGAATAACATCAAGGAAATTTGTTCAATTTTATTTTGAATGAGAATGATAAGAACCAAATATTTATTTAATGGATGAAAAGAGATCAATAAAAAATCTGGAAATGTGATGCTATAAAAAACAAGAGTTTAAATAAATTCAAAAAATAGAATGATGATCATTGGTATCACAATATTTCTAAAATATTTTGTATAAATTATTTTCAAATGTACTAAAGGTATTACATCTACTACATTTTATTAATTTTTCATTAGTGTTCATTGTGAAATTTATTTTTTCATGAAATTTATACAATCTCGTGTTCACAGGAATAACCTATTTATAAATAAATTTCCACTAAATGACCAATAAATAGATTCCTGAAATTAGTTTTTTTCCAAATAATTAATACACTAACCTCATATGACCTATTCATTCAAGGGTTGAAAAGATATCTTAATTTTGATTTTTTGGGCAACATATAATCAATGAATCATAAGGTATATATGTAATATATATTATTGAAGATCTTTAATTGTTTATAAAGATATATCTAAATTGTTATTTTTTAATAAATATGATGGTGGTATCATTAAAATTATCATTCACTCAAATGTAATGTAATATATTTTGGAGAATATGGAATTTAATATTACTTAAACTTTTTCATATTGTAATTGTTGAATGAATAAAGTATAATTTAACAATTATATCGTATATTTATAAAGTTAGTATGGATGCAGAATTTTAAAATTGTAATTATGTTATTTTAAATGAAAAATATGATTTTTTCAAAAATATTAATTATAATATGTATTCAAATATTTTCCTGAATTAATTGAGAAAAAAAATAAAATTATTATATGTTTTACAAGCAAAAAGTTATTTTTTGGCATAAAACATGGGATATGAATGTTTCATGATTCATCATAATCACTCGAATAATAAAAATTTATCAGATCAGAATATTTCAAATCTAGAAAACACGAATATAAATGAACCATTCTTAAAATGAAATAATCTTAAGGAGACATTTCAATTAGTTCATGAGTTAGAAACATTCACATCATGACCATTATTCAATCTAGACATCTTTGTCCCCCTAAAAATAGCTTTTCATAGAAGAAAAATGTATGTATTTGTAATTATATATGATTATTACTAGCCCATATAGACATATTTTCTTAAACCTAAACAAGAAAATATTTCTTAATTTTTTATTCAGTAAAAATAGGAAATGAAAAAAATCTCATTTAATTTTTTCAATTAAATGAGAGAGAATTTATGAGTTTTGAAAACTACAATGTTTCAAATTTTTAAATGATATTTTATATTAGCAAATATTTCATCCCCATGTACCCCATAAGAAAATGTGGTTATAGAATGAAAATTAGGATCATAAGACAAATGGATAGAATAACGAAAAATAACTAAAATATTCAGTAATATTTTTGGAAGAAGGTGTTAACACTAAAAGTCAATTTTCAAACCAAATTATTCATAGAAAATTAATAATTAAAATTCACCATGTAACCTGGAAGGTATAGAATCATTTAAGTTGATATTATAAAATATTTGGGTAAAATGTTTATATTAATAAAACAAACTTTTATTTCGATATTTTTGATTGAAATTATAACTAGGATATTTTTTCAAGTTTATTATAATACTATTAATGTTTTATGTTTTTTTAATAAAATATCATCAACAGTTAGAGATTAGTACATGGTAATTTTTTTAAATTAAAAAAAATGAAAATTTTAATTTTGACTTGTTTGAGGAAGACTACAGATATTTCAAAATTAAAAATCCTAAATAATCATATTTTATTTCATTAATTATGAGGGAGAGTCACTCTAATGAAAAAATTTAAATTTAAATTAATATCACCATGTTGAATAATAATTTTTTATATAAATATTAGGTTTAAAATAGGATATTCGTTTGGAAATATATGTTTTTTTTAAAGATATAATATAGGATTTTGTTCCTCAAAATATATAACATTATTTATCTAAAACAAACTCGATTGCGGTTATGAATGATTAATTAGTGGGATATGATTGAAATGTGTAAGGGAACATTATTTACCCTCCTTTGGATCACAAAATTATAATAACCATATGTATTTAAAGAAATAAGTATGTTTAATATGGAAACATAATTAGACATAATTTTATAATAGTTGATCATGGTTACTATCAATAAGGAATTAACTATGAAGTTTAATTAATCCTAATTTCATGAATATAATAAATAAAAATTATTCAGGTGAAAACATCTCATTTTAGAATAATGATTTTTGAAAGGGATGTTAATGTGTATTTTTAAATTTTTATACTATTCAACATGTATTTATAAATATTCCCTAATACTATTGAGAATTAATTGTAACTTAATTAGTTGTTTAATCATTCCAAATATTTATATGGTTTGAAATAATCCCATTTATTCTTGTATGAGAGGATATAGTTATTTCATTTCGAATTCAATGTTGAGAAAGGAAAATTTTTTCCAATCGTATTTCATAAAAATAATTTCTATCATAATTTTATATTCTTATTATATGTCAATGAATTCAATTTTTTGGCATGTAATTGAAAAATTATGTTATGAATTTTTATATTTAATAAGTACTGAATTTTATATGAGAAAAATATTAAATCACAAATATTTTATCATTCATCAATCCGGTTATTGAGATTATTGTATTTTTGTAAATAACACTATGTCTCGTATAAGGTTGGTAAAAAGATATAGCTTTGATTCATGTAATAGTTTAATTATCCAAATGAGTACATAATTTAATTTTGAAATTGATTAAGATATAGAATAAACGGATTCTCATAATTTTGGAGTATAATTATGATATTATTATATTTATTTTCATAATTTCTTAATTTGAGGATTATTTTTTAACCGTGATTATATAATTATCCTAATTAAATTAATATAACTACATCTTGATGTATACTTAATTAGAAATAGAAATAGACTACATTATTGCAAAAAATAAACCATTCATCTAATCACCATTAAAATCCATCATATTTCTTCAAACGTAAAAATATAATTGATGAAAGATAAAATTATTGCATCTTTGAAAGATTATAATGTTATATCTTTATTATATATTTCTTTTTAGCTAGTAAAAGATATTTATAGCACTATAAATAATGATAATTAATATAATGTTGTAGTAGCTTGATGAATAAATTAATAGCACATAGTTTCCCCAAATATATAATTAAATTCAAAATAAATCTCAATTATAATAAAAAACATTGTAAAATGAGTATATCAATGTAAAAATCATGTATATTCAATTATACTAGAATGTAAAAATTTTCAAAAACAAGAAAAAACTAAAAAAAAGTGTTGATGTCTTTGGAACCCTACCAAAATAGTCAAATCAGGAAAATGTATTCAACAAAAAACCACCCCTTCTCAAATAATAGTTTTTTCATATAAAAAAAATTTATGATCATATTTCAATAAAAAATGAAATAAACTTAAATTTGAAAAAATTTATTTATTAAATTTAACTTTTAAACTACTAAAATACAATTCAAACTATTCTTGTCATATTGTGTGTTAGATTAATGTCTGGTTGACTACAACTCCTCCAAAATGTTTTATGGATCATTTTCCATATATATCCTGAAAACATGAGACACTTTAATTTTTTTGTGTATGTGTCCTGTGATATGAATGAAAATGTAAATTTTAAATAAAAACATTCACTTAGAGTCATACTGGTTGTACTATACATCAATATAGATTTATAATCATTCATACAACTTTGTAATAGTTCACGAATCATTTTCATTAAATACCAAGAAAATCTTACTAGTTTTTCAAGGATTTTAGTATGTGATAGATTTTTTTAACAAAAATGTAATTTTTTTGAATTTATGTACACACAATGACATATACAGTCACACCATCTATCAGATTTATGTGTGGATGATTCATACACATAATATATTACTTATGGATTGATTGACTAACGTATCACGTTCTTATGAGTGTTTTTAATAACATTTCATTGGATATAACATGTTTTGAAATAAAATTCCACTTTTAAAATCTAAAACTTGAATTTCGAGTTATACAGTTCATAACATTTATCCAAGAGTGTGGTGGATCATTCTTCCACATAAAAAATTAAATTATTTATATGATTACTCATGTACTAAAAAAATATGAATTTGCCTTTTTTTAGTTTTCCACATGTCTATGAAACATAAATATCAGTTTTAAATAAATTCACACACATTGATTCATATCAGGCACACTATGAGTTTGATTTATTTATCTTTTATTACCATATGTAAAAAATGACTTATATATCACTTTTCCATCCGATAATGATAATTCATGTTTTTACCCTATTTTTCATTTAGCGACCATTATTTTTAACAATAATATCATTATTAAATTGAAAATAAATACATTGAGTCATACTGGTTAAATTTGGAATAAAATTAACAAACAAAAGGTTCCTATGACTAAAAAATGAAATATGTTAATTTTTACAAAAAACATGAAATGTGGGTTTTTTCTGAGTTTTTATGGTTTGTAATGTTTTCGAGTTAAAGCTCGTTTCTAAAATGAAAGCATCAAATAATATTCAAACTTGTCACACATTATTTTGGATTAATGTATTGATTATTCCTATAAGAAAAGAATGATATACACGATGTTTTGCTAATGTATCCAGATTGTGCACATTTATTTTCAATGTTTTTATGTAGTGACACAAAGTTTTATGTACAATGTCTCTTCTAAACTGAAAACACACAATTCAACTCATACCAATCACACAGTGTATTACAATAAGGTGTATCTAATTTATAATTATCATAAATAACAAAATGATCTTATTATAAATTATAAAAATAATTTCAATTTGTTTATTTTTTTTGTGTTTTTCAAGCATCTTTTGAACTAAAATGTCAATTTCAAATAAATATATGAAATTTGAGTCATATAGGGCACATATTTTATTGAACTGATGAGTAAATGATTCTTTTAATTGAGAATTACATATTGATAGTTATTCTAAATTATAAAGACAATATGAGGGTGTTCAATTTTTTAGTGGGTTTCATGAATTTTTAACTAAAATATCATATTCAAATTGGAATGTGTTAATTTTAGTCTTATTAGCCTCATCATGTATCCTATTGATGTGTATCTGATTTTGATTATTAAAAATGGGTTATTGATATCATTCTTAAAAATTATTTCTTTTTTATTTTATGAATTACAAAATATATAAATATAACTACTTAACTCAGGAATAATAATAAATATAATAAAATATTTATTTAATACCTAGGTTGTTAAATTCACCCACTTGTAAAATTCATCCTCATACCATTTTTAACATATTATACAAGTGTGGATACTTTTCCCCAAAAGCATTTTCATATTCCGATGTTGCTAGATCAACCATATGGTGTCTTTTTAAAATGATGAACTGATTATTTACATTTTTCAATAATACATGCTCTCAATTAATAATAATCATAACTGTATTTTCTTCATAGTAAATTTCATATAACATCTAAGGAATCTCATGGATAAAAAATAAGATGGACCTTTCACATATTTCCATTACATTAAATCATTGTAAAAATCATGTACCATATATAAACTTGGAGTCTAGAACACTAAGTAGGAAAATTGTACAACTTTCCCAAAGATTTCAAATGGCCCAACCAATAATGGAATTAATATTCCCTTCTTAACAACACACATAACACACTTAAAAGGATATATTTTAATAAAAACATGATCACTTACCTCGAATTAAATTTATTTCCTCACGTTATCTACATAACTTATTTTCCTTCTCTGGGCCTTACTCTTATGTTTCAAAATCATTTCCACCACCACATTCACATCCTCTAATAATTATTCTCACATTAACATCCATTAACTTCTACTATCCTAAAATCATAGAGCGTGATGAAAATTTCTAGATCATGACTCAAAAAGATGCATATGAATACAAGACAAAAATCAATTTTTTTAGGAATACTCATCTAAAGAATGATGTTTGCCCCATCTTCCCTTATATTAAATTGAACAATAATGAAACATGTATTATATGGTCTAATATTTTGTATCCTGCAATCCATAATACTTAAGATGAATGTATGTTGTGAAATTTATTTTGCTGCCCAATGATTTTTGAAGGATGTTACAAAAATTATAAGTGACCTTGGGATCAAATATAGGTAAAATAGAGAGAGGAACCCCATTTATATAGAATATCTACATATAAAAAAATTGATAGGCTGATCTGAAGAAATAGTTTCTCAAATTGAGTGGAAATGTGGAGATTTTATTACTAGATCAACAAAAATAAAAATTACATTAATACCACGTGATGCTGATTGTTGTCCTACCTCAAAATCAATTGATTTATTTTCTGATATCCACTCTCACACATGAAATTTTTTTGGTATAACTTTAATTTATTAAAATTCAACTTTTACCTATTGACATGTCGAACATTCTGTGGTAATGTTATAAGTATACATTCACATTCCACACATAAGTAATACTCTTGAAGTACATTGTACATCATATTGATTATTGGTTGAATAGAAAAATGAGGAACTATGAGATTAATTTTATAACTCCATCATCAATTGGTAATCCTAATGCACACATATTATTATCCAAAATCTAAACACATAATAATTATCGATGGTTAATATTGGAAAAGATCCTTTATTGACCAATTAAAACTTTTTATCTAACACATGGGCTTCCATAAGATCTCGATTAATTCGATCTCATTAATATTATTAAACATAAATTGATAAAAACCATGAATTCCCAATCATACAAAAAATGTGGGCAAACATTAATCAACTTTTTGACCAAATGGTGATGTTACTAACATAAATTGTTTAATGTAGGATTATTTATCAACTAAAAACAATGGAAACTTTATTTTATTTTTTTGGGATGGAGATTAATCTTGCAATCATAATGATTAATTAGTTACAATAATATACTCTTCCTCATTTTCAATAATTTCTATGTGAATATATACTTAAAATATTAATAATAAATATAAATCATATTTTTTTCCATATACTATATTCCACAAACATTTTAAAGATAATTTATGGAAAAATAATCCAAAATCGTGTTTAAGATATTTTTTGTTACGGGGAATCAGTTTTTTTGAAGTATAAGAAATTACAAAATCATAATTCATAACAATACATTTATTTCCCATTAGTGATATTCATATAGATGAAAAAAAAAGAATTTTTCAATAGTATGGCCAAAAATCGAGCATTCCGTAATCTTCTTTTCCATTTCTGAAAAACATCATCACATTTTTTTCATATAAATTTTACTCCATTTCAGGTAAAACTAGTTTGTGTTCAATTTATCCATTCAATGTTCGCAACAAGACTTCAATTATAGTTTTCTAAAATAAGAAAACATTGCATCTGAATAAATATTTTAGATAATTTCCATTCATGAACCATTATTTTTTGGATTAACTTTTATATGATTTTGATTTAAAGGGTAACTAATAAAAGAATTATAGTTTAGAAAAATAAATTAGATTTTTTAACTTATATTAATTTAGTGATTATAGAAAAATAATTAGATATTTTTAATGATACTCATAAAAATTTTATCAAAGCAATATATTGTAATTGATAAAAAAATAAATTAATCCAAATATTCACAAAAGACTCTATTCATAAGATCAATAATCATGGAAGGTTGAAATTTCAACCCAAAGTGATTAGCTTCATTTTCATAATTCCGATGTCTAGTCCAAAATTCTATTTTTAGATTTTTACCCTTCTTCAACATCTACAAATGGTACATGGATGTCATGACAACCTTAAAAAAATATTGATCTCTTGGGATATGACCAATCAATTCAATGATATATGGTAAAATATATTTATTCAAAATAGTATCATTTTTCACTGATCTAAAATCAATTAGAATACATATAGAAAAATAATAATTTTTATCAAATATAATTGTTTCACCCTAGGGTAATGTTCTAGGAATACTAAAATCTTTATCAAAAAACTCCAATAACTGTTTTTCAAGGCAATCAGTTCTACATGAACAATTAGATTAATGAATTTAAAAATTATCATTGCATAAAAAATAAATGTATGCAGTAAAATAAAAATCTTGACTTGTATAATAGTGGAGAATTAACTAGAAAAAACATAAATGTATTTATTTACCATTGATACGTCATTAATATGAATAGGTCACCTCATTTTTTCAGAAAACATTCACTTCTTTAATTTTAATGTATCTCAACATCCTGATATATAATCAATTGTGTGGGTTCATATTTATAAATAGATTGAATCTATTTTCTTAAAAGAAACATCATTATCTCCACAATATGAATTATCTTGGTATACAGAAAGCCAATCTATACCCAAAATAACACTGAAATGTAAAAAGAGTAAGATAACAATGATTGCAAGTAATTTTCTTCCATATAATAATGCATGTTGATTTTTTTAAATTTGTTTTTTATTAATATATACACTTTATGAATATACATTATGTTATGATACCAATTCAAGAGGTTGAATTTCAAAATAACTTCAAATTCATTGAAAAATAATATAATGTGTCGACCTAGAAACAAAAATAGAGATCAGAATAATCTGATTAAATAATATATGTATATAATAAAACATGTTATATAGAAAAAAATTCTCAAAAGTAGATTCAATATATTTCAAAAAACATTTCTACTAATATTATAGCATCTTACCATCATTCGGGTCCTACATTGGGAATATATGTGTATAATTCCCAATATCACCACATTTCACACACTTTATTGTCCGCTAATAAAAAATTGAACTTACCACGATGAGAAAATTTTAAATTAAAATTGGGGAACATATTTCAAGATATATCACATTAGATGAACTTATCAGATTTTAAAAGGCATTCCCCGTGGTGATTTTTATCACACACTCCAAAAACTAAAAACATGATTTTCATATAAATAGATTTATTTTGTTGATACATTCCAATTTCCTTCCATCTCATCCCTTTATTAATTTTTAGGACATAAAATACATAATCATTGGAAAAATCCATTTCAACCCTCTGAGTACGTCAAAAATGTTCTCGTGATGCTTTTAATTAATTGGATTCCAATTAAATTCAATATTATGGCTTCCATGCATATAAAAATGAGTGATTTTACTATCAAAATCATATAAAAAAATTTGTGTGTACATTTACATTAAAGTGTTGTCTGCTTCATACGTATCCATTGAATCATTGATCCTCTTTTCAATTCCATTAATTTACTTCCCATTATATGTAAAATAAATTTAGGAAAATATTTATTAAGGAAAAGATACATTAATTCATCTCATTAAAAGACCAAAATTTATTTTCATTCGCTAATATTCATAAATAATTACCACAAAATTTCATATTCACCTTCAAAATGATATATTTCAAGAAAAATGTTCTCCACATATGAACAACCCATGGAATAAAATATATTTTCAATGGTCTAATCCACCCCTCACCTATCATTGGAGAATATGATACACTAAATTATAGATAATGATGCCTCTTTAAGTGTTCCACTACCATCAAGGTCATTTATCATAGATATAGATGGTCTCATTCATGGGATCGACCACCATTTATATCATATTTAAATAGATCCATTAACCCCAAAATATTCATAGTTCTAATTTCAACCATTCATACATTCTCATTCAGAATAATATATTATTCTCAATGTTGTTATATATCATCTCCCATGTTCCCTCAATTGAAAATCATTCTAATGAAAAATTGTTTTGCTGAAGCGAAATTGTAATATAAAAATGTGATATTATTTTTAATTGAACATAATATAAAAGTTTTAAATGTAATATATTTAGTTTTTCCAATCCAATAAATATATATTTTCTGTCATTTGATTCCTACTATAAGTTCCTAACCTTAAACATAAAATAATCATTTGTTTTATGTTTGGAAATAATTACATTACAAATGAGGATCTTTTCAAGTATAAGGTTTTAAATTTTTTTGGAAAAACTCTTACAGAGTCATCCCATAAATTTCAGGATGACAATTCTACTTATTATATATCATTCCAATAAAACAAATTTATTTAAATGAAAACATGATTTCATTTCGTGAAACAAATTCACAACTTTATTCATGACATTTTATTTTCCATTCATTATACTTAAATCATATAAAGAACATTTTAAAAAAGGGGTCGCAAAATAATATTTTTAAGGGATATAAAAATAAATAAGATCACTATTTTAGTGAAGAACATGAAAACCAATTTAATGATTACATTTATCATCAATGTTGGTTTAGTATAATAAAATAATTACACATGAAAATTAAAACCATTTTTTCACAAATAATTAAAATGAAAACCCATTGAAAGAAAAAATAAATAATATAGCTACCATGAGGAAACATTTTATGATCATACTTACAGAGTAAAACTCATTGCTACACATGAAGTACCCCTCCAGGTTATACTTCATATAACTTTTTGTGGTTATACTTGGAGTAACCTCTATAGTTCAATTATAAATATCCATCATGATAAAAATTTAATATAAACATATATAATGACTTTGTAGAACATAACATACCCACATGAAATTGATTTATAATGAAAAAAAAATCATAATAAACATTTCATAAGAACCATAACTTAATCATATGTCATCAATTATGGCATCATGAAATCATTTGGTGAGAAAAAGTTATTATTTATAAAAACTGCCAACATATAAGGGAAAACATTATTTTACAAGAAACATGTAATATTTCAAATAAAACCTCATATAAAATATTAGTAATTATCGTTGGATAATCTGAACAAGCTTTATAAGTTAAAAATTATTCCTTTCATATTAATTTTCTAAAAAAGTCACAAAGTGCATCATTTGAATAAAATAATTACATTAAAAAAATTTGTAAAATAATTAAACATGGGTAGAAATTAATTTAAAATATCATATATTAATAATATTATTATTAAAAATATTCTTAATAAATATTTATATGGATGAAAAATATTTTTTTAATGTAATATTTAAAAATAAATAAAATAAATTCCCCTACATCATGTTTGAGAAGACACATATTTTATATCTTAATTTTGGAATAATAAAAATATGTTAATTGTATAAGTTATATGTAATATTTTTCATTTTCATTGTTTACTATTATAACATATTACCATGTTATATATAATTATATAATAACATAAGTTCACATATGATGTTTTGATGATATTTAGATGTTAATTTCAAAATTACTACAGTCAGCTGTATATAGTAAAATTGGTTATTATTGCATAATAAAATTATTAATAATGATTAAATAAGATTCGTTTTTATATAAAAATTATACTTTTAAATTCACCCACAGTATATGGTTATGAAAAATAAACAACGCTATAATCATTGAGGTAGTCGGTTGTATGTACACATGAGTAACGTTTCCATTCTTCAATGATCATTATGGAAATATGATAAGAATATTTTTGTTTTTATATAAAGGTCCTAGTAAATTATATATCATATTAATTCTTTGAATATAATTATATATATCATCTATATGATGTGGTGATGAAAAATGAATTGTATCATGTAATTGAGGTGGTTGTCCTCTCATACGCATGAATGATGTTATGGATTCTCTTATCCTGGAAAGTTAAGAATGTATGTTATTTATTATATTTTCATATTGATAATTATATAATTAATATAATATAAAAAATTATTCAACAATTTTATGATGTCTTTATAAATGGTGATGAAAAAAAATTACATCAATTCCCGATGCGGTTGTCCGCCGTCCACACAGATGGTTAATTTTGTTTCAATTTGATAGAAGAGGAGATGAATACGGGTCATTAGACAAACATACTAACTAATAATTATATGGGGGTATACTAGAGATATTATTTTATTATTTATGTATAATTATTTAATGAGGCGTAATGTTAATAAAAACTAAAACATGAAGCTGAAAACAATACATATTATTTGGAAACCCAGTATTTTGTAACACACTCACCCCCAAAAATATTTGTATTCCACCTAAACCAACACCTATAATATTTGTGTAGGTGTTGTATTATGTTATGTTTTCATGTATTAGATGAACCAAAAATATTATTAAGTTTATTGAAATGAGAATAATCATTTCCCTTTTATAAGAGTGGGGAGGGTAATAATTTTCATTTGTTAAAATTTTAAATCAGTATAAATTAATATTCAATTACAAATTGCTCAAAAGTGTTTTATTGAAAATATAAGATGATGATAAGATTATATAACATCATACAATAAAATTTATATATATTGTTACTATATTTATTCCATTATCTTCCGGTTTTAACCCATATTTCAACCCATTAACTCTTACAACGAAAAAATGGGTTTTTAAATTCTTCGTTAACATATTAAAAATAAAATTAAATGAAAAACACTATCAAAATGGATGATATTATAAAAATTAATATAAACACTTTTCTGAATATAATATTTTTATGAATTTTATACCATTTAATATAGTATTACTTATAATAAAATATCAATTTTTCAATTTTTTGAAATAAAACATTCCTTGACTTTAATAATATAAAAATAACATATATAATTTGAACAAAATATACTAATATATCGATTTAATGTAAATTAAATACATGAAATTAGTTCTTGAAAATATTTATCTCCAATTAAATTTACTTTATATCTTTAATATTGTTTATTTTATTTTTTTCAATAATTTAACAATTACATAATTGGTGTTGTGCATGAATTTAAGGTAGTTATTTAATCTATATAAATTAATAATAAATTATCATTAAGAATATAAATATTTAAACCCTAAAATAATATTTATTTTCAAACATATCCTTAGGATAATAACATCTTAAAATTATTACACATATTTAAAATAAGATTGTGACATGTTTGACATTTCATTAAATAAGATAATATAATGTTCTTAATTATATCCAATTAACCAAAAATTATAATAAATGTAACCCTAGGATTTTTATGGTCGTGATATATTCATAAAATTAAATTTATGTAAGTGTTTAGTTCATTTTAGGGTTCCTATAAATTTTTATTTAACCAAAATTGAATGATTTTCCTTTTTTTAGGGTAACCAAAATTACTAATTTTAATTTTCTTATTAACCAAAAAAGTGGATAAACTATTATTTTTTACCCACTAATTACAAATATGAAATCCTTTTTTGAAATTTTAAAACATTAATATTATAGAATATAATTTAAAATTAATCCAATATCATATAATGGAAACAAGTATTTCTGAAAAATATACTTTGTATATATAAAATGTTTTTATACTAAATTAACATTTAAAATCCTTTCAAAATTAAAAACATGGACTAATTTATAAACCATTAAATTTAATCTAACACATAATTTTGAACAACTATTAAATCATTTATTTCTATATTATCTAGAAATGTTTTTACTATTCATTGAAAAATAAATGTTTTTTTGAAAATTATTAAAACAAATTCTATGACAATTTGGTCATGAAAAATTATAATATTCGATTAAATTTTCCTAATTAAAATTATATAATTTTAAAGATAATATTTTATGTATTCCATAATGAGAAATGAGTTTAATAAATATATTTCCCCCATGATTTTAATAAATACATAATATATAAATAGAACTATTTAATTCAAGAATACTAATAATGGAGAATAACATTTATTCAATCTGTACCAAGGATGTTACATAGATATTCTCTTTAATGTAAATACCATTGGTTTTAAATTTGTATTCATGATGACAAGGGGAATAGATATACAATTCAATATATAACACAAAATAAGGGTTACAAAAGGGTTCAAGTAGAGTCATAAAATAAGTTATGATGAAATTGATTAACCAATCTCTCAACTGAAATACAATATAATTATATATTACATAAAATAAAAAAATGAATATGAATGTTGTAAAATGGAACATAGATATTTTATAATGATAATATTTTCTTTTTGGAAGAATGATACTAGTCTTACAATGTGTTAAATCGTGGATAAATAAATCATTCTCAGTGAAAGACATAGGAAAAGAAGAAAATTTTATTTGGATCAAGAGACATTGTGAAATATTAAAAATTATTCATGGTGTATTTCAAGGAATTTATATTGATAACATATTTAATAGATTATGTATGCAAAAAATAAAAGATGATATTATTTCGATGTAAAATAGAATTCATTTTTCTAAGAACATGTGTCACTGGTCACATAAGGAAGGAAATGTGATGGAAGGATTCCATAAATCTCACCGATTGGGTAAAACATGAATCATGTTCCTTGTATTAGGCTAAAAATGACATATGGATTAATTTTGGTATTGTGATATCAAGCTAAACCTAGTGATCTCTTACAGATGGAATTTAAGATAGTCCATAAATTTATATGGCATACTAAGGATATGTTCCTGGTCTATGGACGACATAAGGAAGTAGTATTCATTGGTTACTCACATAATAGTATCCAAACTGACCATGATGATCTAAAATCATAGACATTATTCATTTACAATGTCAATAGAATCATTGTGAGCGGGAAGAGTTCAAATAATATTATGGTGGTGGATTCTAACATGTATTCTGATTATATTGTGTTAGAGTTGGTGTACTATTACCGTCTTATTATAATTTCATTATATGTATATTCAATGTATTTAATGTTTTATTA
This sequence comes from Viscum album, assembly GCA_963277665.1. Taxonomy (NCBI): domain Eukaryota; kingdom Viridiplantae; phylum Streptophyta; class Magnoliopsida; order Santalales; family Viscaceae; genus Viscum; species Viscum album. Next base: position 1,735,633,048 of record OY728121.1, on the reverse strand, counting down.
TACACTATTCATTGTTTCAATATGGATTAAATTTAATAATGTCGTAGATTAATTGTTGCATCGATAGGGTCATAGTAGTTCCCCACTATGAGGAGAACCTTTAAGTACTATAATAATATTTTTAATGTTGTTCTCATTCAATTCCCTATGAAGAGACACATTTTGTTTAGAACATCAGGTATGAGTGGTTGTATGAGGTTGAGGATTCTTTTCATGAATTTCACACATGGTAATATCTAAGATGATATATTATGACAGAAAACTACTAGTAAGAATTCATTATATTTTGGAGTTATCAAATTTTTCTATTTTTGAACATGTGTAATGATCCTTAGACATTTATATTTCTATTAATGTATATCATGACTTGCTCACTATGATATACTAACCAAAACTGTCATACCATATGTTCTTTAGAAGTGAGTTATGTTGTGTGTGTCATTATTAAGATGAAATTAATAGATAACGTGAATAAATTTTTTTCCTTCCATGGATATGGATGGTTCTATCAAAATAGTTTTTTCTAGAATAGAACCAACACATTAAATTTAATGGACATGGTGTAATGATGTTATTATTTAAGATATTAAAAGAATGATGTATCTTGTGAATTGGATGATGAATCAATCAGGAAACCTACATGATGATATATCACAAAAATTGGATTTTATTAAAAAATGATTATTTTTATATTTTTTCCGATGTTGGGTCATTATGGACTTTCTCTTGGATTACTTGACTAATTCAATGATAATAATCTTGTTCTATAGAAAATAATACCTAATTCCAATGAGAAGTAGTCATAGAGGGTCAAAAATTAAATCATAATGTGGATCTTGATTAAATTATATTTGTTTTTAATTAATGGAATACAAATTATTTTCATGTATGATGAATAATTTTAATCATTTAAAATTGATATAATAAATTAAAAGAGATATTTATTCCCCTAAATTTGAATAAAAATATATTTTTTTATTTTTTTTAACATTTTGAATATAAATATTCACGAGTTAGTGAGTGGAATATTTGTTTGGGGGTATATATATTATTCATGTGATTAATTACTGAATGAGGATTTTTAATGGTCCAAGACCATAAATTATTACAAATACTAACTAATAATTTAGTTAAATAATAACTTTTTTTTTCAGTAGTTAGAGTATGAAAAATAATAATAATAATAATAATATCATTTATAATGGGTTTTATTAATGTAAATTATCATTATTTAATAAATGTCAGGTAATTAAATAATATATCCACCAATATACTAACTCTATAAATAGTAGGTGATGTCAATTGTTTATAGAATATAAAAATGAAAACAAATAATTATTGCGTACAATGAATTCTCTATCATTTCCTCCCACTATCTCACTATCAAGAATTTTATGTGCAATAATTATTTAATCAAAACAAAAAAATTATAGATCAACAAGAAACAATGTAATACATTCGATTTAATGTGCCTTCACCCAGAGATCTATTGGTGTTTCATGGAGGTAATAGGAAAACATGTCTATCACCGCTAGAGTTATTCCATCCATGGATCATCATAGTGCAATGATAGTAATATGAAAGGGTAATTTACGATTATCAACATTGACCCAAAAAAATGTTCCCAATCCCATGTATATATTTCATAAAATATTTAATAAATTAGTTATTAATTTAATATGGAAGATCCTCACTTTCAGTTTCATGAAATGATTTCTAAAACAAATTTTAATATGTCGCTAACCACTGTCCGCATTCACTGAACATGAATCCAATAAGTGGTTTCAAATGTGTCATGTTAAATTTTTTAATTGTTTATTTAATTGTTTATCTATGATAAATTGTTGTTAGATTTTCATTTCATGAAATATATCATTTAATCCAATTTTAATTAACATGTTTTCAACTTGTTAATCACTTTGATTCATTTTATCAATATTCTAATGTATTTAGAACAATAGATGGATGACTGAAGATTCTATTAGGTTGATGAAAATATATGGCTAGTAAAACAGGGTAATAGGCCATGTCTCTGGAGCACACTTCATATAACCACTTGTATTTTATAGGGATACATCAATTATTTAATCACACACAGTTCATTTATTGAACCCCTCGTGTTGATCGGTCCACCTAAGAACATAACAAGATGATACATGCGGTGTATATGGCATGGAAAATCTATGTAGACTCATTGAGTAAACACACCTATGCTTTAGGTATGTGACTTATAAAGATGGAAACAGAAGTAAATGGTATCTATATGGACTTTACACGCCATCTTGTGTCCTATTTATTGGAATAATTAAATTTTACATTAAATATATATTTGTATCAAACAAAAAAATATTTTATTGATTGACACATCAATGTGTGTTTTAAAATATAATTTTATTAATTAATATTAAATTCTAAATTATTTACTTTTTTTTGTTTTCCATTATTGGTTATATCATTTATTTTCCATTAATACCATAAATGATGGGTATCTCAAATTACTTTTAGATGATCATTAACATGAATGGGAATTAATTTATTAATAAATTAATTCATTTTTTTTCATTTTTTCTCATCTTACAAATTACTGAATGTATAATGAAAATAATTCTACCCATTTACATTTTTGTATTCATTGTAAGTATGAACATTTATGAGTTTGACCAAGCAATGTGTATGTGTTGGATTTTTTAGTTTATCTAGTTGGATGTGTTTACAATTATTTTTTACTAAATATACAATAATGGTATATGTGTCATCCATCAAACCATTATTACATTGGACCTTTGTGTCTATGTATATTAATGTAAACCTATTTTAACCTATCATTTGGTTTTCCTCTCCACAATAGATCCATAAAAATATGTAATTAATGTAGTTTCCAAAGGAGCATGTAAGAAATTAAATAAGTATCCATTATGATTCCTACTTACGTGATATACAATTAGATTGATGTAATTCTATAACTCATTCCATGGTTGGAAAAATGAGTTATTTACCCTAGGTCAATGTTAAATTTAATGTCATTTCATGAAGTCAACCAATAGATAAAGCTTATGAATGTATTATTTAATAATTTAGTTATTTTGGTCTATGAAACTATTTAATTTATGGATGCAGGACCATGATCAAATAAATAAATGAATTAATGTGAAAATATATAATTTCATGACATTTATAATGTATAAATGTATTTTCTATCATGGTGAATTAATTAAGGGACACCCACTTAATTTTAACAACACTTGAAATGGATAAAAATAGAAAATATTTATGTGTCAAAAATTAGATACATGAATTATGAATAAATGTTTTGTGAAACTTATTTAAAAAATTATGTAACATCCACTTAATATTAAAAATATATGTAAAGAAGAAAACATGTTATATTTATTCTTAAATTTATTAAAATCCACAAAACCTTATATTATTTCAGACAAGGCCTTCAATAACCGTACTTGGAGAAAAACTCAATAGAACTACGTTCTTACCAACTTTTTCAATGAAACATAATTTTTTTAGTGGAGTTCCAATGAATGTTATAGGTAATCATATGCATTTTACATCAAGAGGAGTGTCCCATTATAAATGCTGTGTAATTTTGTTAACAATTTTGTGGTAATATAAGTGATTATTTTATGATTGGGGAATAGAATCAGTGGATCAAAGACCTACTAGCCCTCAGTTGTAAATGACCTTCCCACAAAAATACCATTATGTAGCTTGAACAACACTTGTTAGTGTTTTGTAAATTGATATAATTTTATAGCATCATGGAATTAAAAATTTAATGGTGAGGGAAATTGGGAATAGTTGAAATAGTGGGAGATTTAACATAATTTAATCTATTATTTATTTAATAACTATTAATAAAGAAAACTATGAATAATCAGGTACTTTTAGTTATAGAACAAAATGAAAATATCACCAACCACAACATACATGTGATCATTATGGGATAAATACTACCTCATTACTAGATATAGCCTCTATGAATATTAAATATAGATTTTTGTTATACTATTCCTTGAACACAAGTCTTATATGTTATAATCCTAAATGCCTAATCCCCCAACTAAATATTTTAGTGAAGAAAAGACCGTTGTCTATAAAAATCATTTGAGTTATGAGGTTAAATTTCAATGTTTTATGATTTTATCAATATCTAGTGAACTCGTGGAGTCTCATGAAATCATGGATGGATATAGCATGCTTGCGAACATCAATTATCTTTAACAAATTTTACCTAGATAGGAAAATTTTATATTAACAAGGATATATTTTAGAGAATGCACCAAGAGGGTTCCCCATCTATGCCATCTGTAATAAAAATAATTATCTATATTGAGAACCTAGAGGATCTAGGTTTTGAAGTCCCAAAAAAACTGGGTATCTATCACTTTTTCAAATCACTTCTTCTAAGATTCTACATATTTTTTTTTAAATTTTAATATGAACAACATTGAGAAGTATCTACCAGCTCTTCACAATATCCATCTCCTAGTAGATAAGGATAAAAAGAGAAAAAAAATCCTTTCATCCATAAGTTTATAAATAAAAAGGGGAAGGAGAGATATTTAATTCCAAAAAATCTATACACCCTTCCATGAGGAGGAATTTCTAGGGTAAATAATTGGAATTAGATGTTGTATCTTTCTCATGTGGAATCAAAGGCCAATAGAAGAAAAATCGTACAACGAAAAAAAGCATGTGGAATATTGATGTGTCTTTTTTACTGAGTACATTTTATTTATTTCTAAAAATTTGGTTTTAGATATTGATTTTTGTGCACACATAAGTATTAAAACACAGAAACCATGTATATTTAATATATATTTACCTAGGGGATATAGATCTATGAGCATGAAATGGAGATAAATCATCTTTTCTAGATATTAGGGACTACCACCTCAAGTTTCCGATGTATATGATCTTTTTTTGAATGGTTTTTACTATTATCCAACTATTACAAATACGTATTATTTCTTCATCCAGAATTGATATGGTTAGATTGATTTTCAAATTTGGGATTAAATTAACCACTTTTATAAAGATATCATTTTTATAGTTAAGGTACATTTAAATAATGTCTTTTCTGTCTTGTATTATAAAAATAAAGTAATGAAAATCTATAAGAATGTTCATTCACATGGCTCATATGACACCCTCATTGGAATCACCATCATTGACATGTAAATGAATAGTGTATAATAAATCATAGAAAGATGGATATATAGTTCATTTCAATCAAAACTCACTTGGTGTATGTCACGCATTTTTACAATGCCAAATTACCAAATCACCAATTATTAGAAACAATGTAATGGATAATAATATTCGTGAATTTTCTCATACCACGATCTTTCGACCATTTAATTTGGAAGTAATGGTTTGTTTTTAATAATTCATATCATTTACAGATTATTTTAGAAGAAATGGATATGTCTACATGATTAGGTAAAAGCTTCATTCTTTTGATAAATTCAAAGAATAAAAGAATCAATTTGGGAACTATCACGGTAAAAATATTAAGCAAAACCACACAGATTGTGGTTGATAATATATTACGAAAAACATCATGGATTACTTATGGGAGTTTTGGATCTTATCCCCACAATCTCCTCCTTTTACCTATCAATGGAATTGTTTAAGAGAATATAGAACATAACCCATGTTGGAGATGGATAGAATATTGAGGGGTCATGAAATTAATTCATTATACTTTTCGGGAAACTATTTTTGAACAATTTCACATATACTAAACCATAGAGAATCTAAATTTAAAATACATATTCCATTTAAAATTTGTACTAGAAGAAAACCCATTATATCAAATTTATGTGTGTGGAGGAGAATATATTGTTATGTTCTTTTAAGGTATAAAAATTCCCACCGATGTAAAATGTTTACCATTATAGGATACCCCATGGATAAAATGGGATTTTACCTAGTGGAACGATCAAATAAAAATCCTATAGTGGAAAGACATTACATATTCCTTGAGAGTGATCAAATATTATGCCCTAGCCATAAAAAATAAAGGATATTATGTTAGGTCATGATTTCATATAGGGGATATTCTTAGGATTATAGATTTAGATAATTATTCCCTAATGTATACATAAAAACATAAATATTACAAAGTAGATATTTCTTCTCAATATCCATTTCTTCATTAAAAAAATCATTGAAAAATTAATATGTTTAATTTATAAACATTATAATGTTACCTGGACACCATCCATGACTCTAATATCCTTTAAAGTATATGAAAAACATTTCATAACCATGTATGAGCAGAATAATATGAGAAAGGAATATAAAATAAGGAAAGAAAGCGTTAATCCAAGAATACATATAAAGCCATGATATGATATTTTATCAACCATAAAAAAATCTATATAATATTCCTCATATAATCATAAGATTCCATAAAAACTTTTTGAAATCATAAATCAGGAGGGAAAAATGTTCCATCCATATCATACTTACATTATAGATTTCATAGCCACAAATGGTGTAAATATTATTGTTCAGTTTGGAATACCCATCACAATATATTTTGTGAATCTCTTAGGAGAAACCTTATCATTCAACATAGTCTCATTAACCAATTATTTAGAGATCTATCATGGGATCAACTTCCCTCTGTTTATCATGGAACAAAATAAATACATAAGAAATTATCATGATCCATATCATAATTATAAAACATAAAACATGAGTAAATAAGAAAACATTTCCACAATGCCATCATAAACTATCATTTCATGAAATTGATTTAATCAATTCATTTTCAAAACCATTTTCAATAAGAAATTACCTATAATGGGAAAATACTTTATATTTTAAATGTATTATGTCTTTTAGAGGAATTAAAATTCCAAATAATTTTTACAGTGGTGGAATGGTCATTGTCACCACATATGATAAAAACATTCATTTTATCATTTTTTTTAAAACTATTAATATAAAAAATGATTCCTTTTGATACTATTTTTAATGAAACAAAAATAAAATATGTTGATTATAAACCAAATAAAATATGTTGGTGTGTAATTTTCATAATATGCCTTAGTGAAAGGAGATTGAGAGAAAGTACATTTCATTAACTCCAAATCATCAAGTACAATCGTTATATTCCAGAATAATAATCATTGGATAAGATTTTCTTGGATTTAGTACCATTATCATGTTTATAATTTCTCTTATATAACTTATTTATTTGTTATAAAAAATACATTTTTATTTACATTCATAACATACATATTGTTGATATTCCGTCGTTAAGTCGAAAATGAACTTGTCATGATTTAAATTATCCATGTGGACATAAGTACATCTTCTCCAGAATTATAATCACGACATAATAATAACTTATATTCATAAATTATAATATTAAATCGAACCATTTATTTATGGTGTGAAAAATGAACAACAGTATATTCATCCTGATAGTAAGTCGTACTTGTGCTTCAGAAACATTTTCTATTTTCTATTGGTAATTAATTAAATAAGGCAATTATTATATAATATTTACATAATTATCAATATATTATTAAAATCATAATAATCTTTTAAATATTCACACATATATATATATATGTATATCATACAAGTGATTTGGTTAATAAAAATGATTCACATCACTCTGTGGAGGTGATAGTTTACATGTACCAACAAATGAAGTAATCATTTTTATGTACATTGAAAATAAAAAATTAATTGATATATTATTATTTCAAAATGAAAAATATTTCAGGATTATAATATATAATGATTTATTATATCATTATAACCAGTCACTAATGATAGTGATGAAAAATAAATTATATCAGTTCGTGACGTGATAGTCTGCCATACCTAGGAATGAAAAGATCACTTCCTGTTTTATAATATTTGAGATGGATTCCTGTGAATATATTTATACAATAAAATATTAGTATTTTTTTGATAATGTAAATACTATTTAATCGGGAATTAATTATATTTTTAGATGTGTATGAAGGAATAATATATAAATACTTTAAAAATAGCACCTCATTCTCATTTGATCACCTTTAAATAACACCTCAGTACCTCTAAAAATGGCTTTATTCCAAAAAAGACCAGAAGAATATGGTTTGGGTTTCTAGGAATGAATTTGATCAGTTATTGGACGAGACAAATTGTTTTTATGTGTGTATTGCTGATGACATGGTACCTTTTTATAAGAGAGGGGTGGGGAACCAATGGAAATCCTAAAAATATTAAAAAAAATTAAATTATTTTTTATTCAAAATAATTCTGAATTGATTAATGTATAATAAAAGATGATCTTTTTTGTGAAAAATCTTGTACCATAATTTTATGATTTGCATTGATTTTTTTTAAACCTAAACATTTTGGTTCACCCTTAATTGTTCTCTTTTCATGTTAAATGTGGTAACAACATTTTAAATAATAAGAGGAAACAATTTTAACATATATGGGGTAAATTTCCCATAAGTGGAGATATTATAAACTTTTTAAACATATTTTAGCCACTTATAAACTTTAAAAAGATATTCAGTATTATTATATAATATATTTAATTATTATTATTTATAAAATAAAAATTATGTCAATTTTAATGCTATTTTTTAATGAATTCAATTAAAATAAAAAATAGAGATAACATCAAAAAAAACCATTTAGTGGACTAATAAAATGTCATAGTCACATCTAATATTTGTGTATGGCATAAAATATTTCAAAGTAAATGTAATCTAGTTTTACCAATATCAATTATTTGAATAATCTTTTAATAATCAATTATTCCATCACCATTGTTTAATTATTCAATTTAATTATTTATTTAATAAAATTTCAAATAAATTAAAATATTGTAGGTAAAGATTTTAAATTTCTATTTACTATTTATAGTCAATGATACCAGTTATATAACCCCATATTAAAATTGTTTTTGTTTTAAGAGACATGTTTATCATATTTTTGTTTTTTACATTAAATATAATGTTATTAATGTCATAATCACTCCCAAGTGGCATCCAAATTTTACTATTAAGGACCATGATTTTTCATTGGTCTTATATAACTCATCAAATAACATTATAAAATGTTTTAGGGTAGTATTAAATTTTTATAATATTATTTTAAACCTAATTTATTTGATTTACCTTTTAAACGTAGTAAATAAAATATTAATGTTACGATTCAAAAAAACTATTTAAACCAAATTAGGCCAAATATTTCGTAAATGTTACTACAGTGAATGTCAATTTTTTCAAAATTCAATTCACAGTTGTTATTAAATTAGGTTCAACAAAAATCATGTTCTTTGATCTAGAAAAGAGTTTTCTAAAAAGTAGAAATCATCAAAAGATTGACATGTGTTTATATCCAATCTAAATATATCATTATATCAAATGAAGAACATTTGACTAATTAACAAAAAGATAATACAATTACATTTGAAAACCAATTTATAATATAACTTATCCATATAAACAAATTTGATGAAAAAGAAGTTTTGTTTTAAAATGTAGTCTTTTTTACTATTCATTAAAAATGATTTTTTCAGGAAAATTACAAAATTCAAGAGATAAAAAATTTAATAACCAAATTCTATATAAATTTTTATTATGTCAAATATAACATATAAAAATGATAGAAACTATATTTATAAAATTTTCTCTATAAAAAATCTTTAAAATTATATATTAAAAACATTAAAGTATTTTTTTCTTAAAAATGGATTTATTCTAATTTGGAAGCTTTAAATTACATTAGAAGAAAGTACATACATTTAATATATATTTATAAACATAATATAATATTTTTATATTCATTCCATCTAATAAAATGGATTTGGGATAACTACAATTTTAAATTACAATATTAATAATGTATTATTTTCCGGTATATCTCACTCTTGTGTGCAACATAAGATTTTAGAAAACCCATTGTTGTGTTTCATGTAAGCTATAAAAAATCAATTACCTTTCAAAATAAATTTGTATCTAATTCATAAGTATTAATAGATATGAAAATGTATTATTTTTTAATTTCCTTGTACATTGCATCACATATCTAAAATAGGAAGTAGGAGAAAGAGACATCGAAGATGTTGAGGATCATGGTTGATAATAATTGGTAGAGGAATAATTACCAAAAATACTCATTCATGATGTATCTTTTTCAGACACACATGTACTGAATTAGATTACAAGATATGTTAGAGAAGTAGAACATTATCAGTTAGTATTCCTTGAGAATGGTGATTCATGATTATTTGATATAAATGTTCCTATAATCTACAAGGATGTATTTAGTGGAACATATGATTCCATGTGGAAGGAATCCATGAATTCAGAAATGGATTTCGTGTAATAAACAATGTATATATATTGTTTTATACTCTAGTAGATGTAATTATAATTTGATGAGGTAGTAATTCAAGATGAAAATATATATGTAAAGACAAGACTGTAACTATGAGACATGACTTGTTGTAGAAGGAAATAAATAGAATTAAAGAATTGACTATAAAAAAATGTCACTAGTTTCAATGATGAAATACTGTAGAATTCAATTTTCCACTACACCTTACTATGCCTATGATATTTTGAAAATGGGTGTCAAAATAAAATTCTATAATTCCATTCTTCATATATAATTCTATATGACCCAGCCTAAATAATTTATTACACAAATACAAGCTAATAAGAAATGACAATTGAAAAAACCCATTTATGTATTAATGGAAGAATCTCTCTCAATGACCATTCATTTTGATCAATGCTTAACTGAATCAGGTTTCTTACTAAATCAGTGTGATCCTTGTTTCTACAAATGGTTTTTTTGGAGTTCTGTCACTTACATAATAGTTTAAATTGGTGACATATAAATCGTATGAAACAAAATACTAGTCTTATAATCAGTACAGTTGTTATTGAGTAAATTATTCTCTATAAAGGACTTGGGTGAATCAACATATATTCATGGGATCAAGATACATCATCATAGATTCAAGAGACAAAATGGCCTTAGGCAATGTAAATTCATTGAAAATATACTAATGAGATTCAATGAGGACTAATCCAAGAGTTGATTTTTGATAGCATCATATGGAATTCTTATTTCTAGGATAGTGTGCCCTTAAACACACTAAGAAATAAATATAATGTAAATTAGCCCATAAACATCACTGAATGTGTTATTGATGTATTATATGTTATTTAATAGGATAGATGTAGTCTATGAATTTAATGCAGACGGAATATAATTAAATGATCTATGCTACCTCCATTGGATGGACATCAATACTATCCTTAAGTATCTAATGCATAATAACGATATAATACATGTCTATAGAGGATATGAGGAACTAGATTTTAGAGGATTTAAATATACTAGTTTCCAAAATAATCAATATGACATGAAATCATAAATGGGATACATATTCACCATTATTGAAGGTGATGTTAAAAGGAAGTGCTTAAGGAAGTCTATGGTTGAATAGTCTATAGAAGAATCCATGTATATTACCACATCTATGGAAGAAACAGAAGTATTATGGGTGAAAAAAATCATCCAAGGGTGTGATGTTCTACCCAATAGTAAATATCCAAATACACTATATTTTCATACTAATATAGTGGTGGATCTCGTAAAAGAACCAGGGGAATCAATGGAAAAAAACATATATAAGAAGTACCAAATCGTAAGTTATTTTTTATAGGATGTGAGGTTTCAGGGATAATTATTTCTATGGAATACAACATGGCTGACACATTGACAGATTTATTGACTCAAAAGAAATATGATTACCATGTAAAGTTTAGAATATTGAAATTCATTTGATGTTGTCTAATGTATTAGGGCTCATTCCATAGATTTTGTTTCCTAGGAACAACTAATTGAAATATCATTACATGAATATTTTATGTATTGAATATAAATTTTAGATCATATTACATATTGTTCATTTTTTCTACATTGAAATAATGTAATAATTTTCTAGAAAAATTTTCACATTCATATGGTAATAGAAATTCTCTACTATGATGAAATCCATTATGTAACATTAAAATAATATTCTATACTTATGCGGTTGGATAATATACATTGATGGGACACAAAATATTTATTTCATCATATTTGAGTGCCTGTAAGAGGATGAGGTTTCATCTATTGATGATTTCACCTGAAAATATTTACGATTGGTGATTATGAGAACAAAATAGAAAAAAATAACACAAGGTTTGGTGTCATTAGATATTCATATATTCGATCATATGTAATAGTCCATAAATCTTAATATTATCATTAATGTATGTAATGACATTCATAAATATATTTAGAGACCAAAAAAATAATGCAGTATATTGGATGGATTTAGGGTTCGTTGAATATGTCATGATTGACATGAAATTGATGGATTAGTCTATGAAGGATTTTTAACTTCCATCATTATGGAAGATAATATCTCAGCCAATTGGATGGAATAAAATATTCTCATTAAATTTCTTAGAAATTGGCCAATGATAGTTTTATCTATGATTGGTAAAAAATATGTTTCGATTTAATAGGTTGATGACACCATTGTGAAACCATCTTGATGAGATATCATGAAAAAGATATTATATTACAAAATTGGTGTTCATATGTTATTGTTGACATTTTTTCATCATTTCTTTTCTCTTGTATTACATGACCCATTTTAGGATATTAATATTTGAATTTAGGAAATCCCCCAAATGCCAATGAAAATCAATCCGAGAATGTCACTAAAGAATTATTTCTGTTGATTTGTTAAAATTATATTTTTTTCGAAAAGTTAATAAATAACTTTTTAAGTACCCAAAGGTAATGTTATTCATGTTATATTGTGTGCATAGATCAAATATATATATATATATATATATATATATATATATTCATGTATGAGAATAAAAATATAATTACTTATTTTATTGAATATTTAATAGTTAGTTTTTTACTGGTATTTGAATAAAATATTTACTTATGAATAAAATTCTATTCTGGTGTTCTACAAATTAAAAGGGATTTTGAATCGACAAATATGATGACTGGTGCAAAATATTAATTAATAAGCTAGTGAAATAATAATTTTTCACTCACATGTTTTCACATGCCATAAAATAATAATAATGTTTTTAGTATTGTTATGTGGCACAAGGTTGATGGAAATGATTTATCCATTTTACCTTTGTCAATATTTTATTTACCTAATTATGTGATACAGAGTGAAAACGAGGGTCAATCTTGCTAGGATTCCACTAAGAACCCATCATCTATCTATTGTTAATAATTTAATCAAACTAATCTAATACTATTAAACTAATATAAATGGTATGTTGAAATTAAAAAATATATTTGAAAATTAAATATATAAATTAAAATAAAATATATAATGAAGTTATAATAAAATTAATAAGTAAAATATTTTTCATCATCCATGGTGATTTAAATCATTGGTAAAAAAAATTCAATATTCCGCTCAATGAGGTGATCAAGACTTCTCATACCTCAGCTTCTCATTTGAAATGTGATTAACCCACACTGATACCTCTGCGTAAGGGGTAATCCACATCAAAGCATCTGATGGTAATCCTCTTCACTGAGTATCACTACTCATTCAATTCTCCATTGTATGCATGAAAAAAATGTAATGAGATGAAAATGGATAAACAAAAATATGAATATAAAAGATAGATAGAATGGTGGAACTGCCCATCATAATTATTTTATCCGTCACTAAAACACCCATAATGGAATAATCCTATGAAATTAATGCACTTGAAACATAATAAATCCACCATTCCCTCCCTCTAAAAATAGATAATTTTAGTTCTCAATGGTATGTGTATTTGAGTAGGGAACATAGTTGGAGAATCACAAAAAAAATAAAAATGGAAGAAATGGGTAATGGATAAATAGAGTAATATATTTAATGATTAAAAAATTATAGAATCTAATATAATAAAATTTAATGTAATTTTAAAATAAAGGATACCCCTAATTTACAAACTATTTTAAAATGATAGGAGATAATGTTTTATGGGGATAGGGGTGAATTTTTTTATCCAAATAAATCCTCTGAAAGATTTCGTTTGGGATCACAATATAATGAAATAATTTCTAATTTCATTACTTTTAAATTTCTTCATATTATATAACCAAATTTAGCCTATAAATACAAAATAATAAATCTTTTTGTGTAGTTTATGTGTCTCAGAATCTGAGCTGATTTTGGGCCTCTAATAGATGGATTTAGCTTTGGGTACATTAGGATTAAATGAAGGCCATGATTGAATGAATCATAAAAAAAATTAATTTCCAAATATGAGCTAGTTTAAAAAATATTATCTGTAAAATAGAGAATAAAATAAAAAATTATAAATTACAAAAATAATCCAATTCTACAATAAAGATCAAAATTCGTTAAAATCATAATTATGTGACAATTTATAATAAAATAACCATATGGTGGGTTTACAATCATTTTGTTATAGTATAATTTTTTAAAATATAATTTCATCACTCACACAAAATTAACCATTTCACTCCTGGGAAATCATCTAATACCATGGTCAAAACAAACATCCAACATATAAATGACAACATTGAACAATAATTATATATATGGAAATATCATGCATCCTGCATGGATAAAATTTTTGTAACTCATAAAAAAAATAAATTCAATATCATTTAAACCCCGATGTTTATTTCATACCAACATCCAAAGAAAAAAATATTTCTCTATTCACTCAAGGATTTTTATGTGGGCGTCTTATCATTCTGAACAACATATGTGATTTCAATTTGATTTCATTCATTCTAATATATCAACTTAACTGAGTCACAAATGTGTCAATATTGATTGGTTTTTCAAGGGGTTTTCTATGTCTAAGGGTGGGAATATTTTAAATTTAACAACATCAGAGATGGAATGAGGATATTTATGTTCTAAAGTAGATTATTGAGAAAAGTATTTATCAATAATGTTGTCATCCTTAATTTGATAAAAATTTAATTACATCCATTCACATAATGATTTCCATAGGAGGTTTCTACATGGAAATACAGAATTAATGATGATTTTGAACCCACCTTCCCCATATTCTATAATTATTTCAGATTGAATTCAGATCTGGAATTTCACATCAGAATCTAAATTTTGAGGAAAAAGAGAATAAGATATTGATCTTCTAAAAACTGATGAACTATATTCCATACATCATATTTATATTCATTTTATCCATACAAATTTCTATAATTAAATTTCATCATTGAAAAAAATAAATATAGCAATAATTTTTTATTTATTTTAATTCAATCATATTCTTTAGGAAAGTAATTTAAAACTCATATTCCCCCTCCCTCACACTTGATTTCCCCAATAATCATGAATTTAAATCTATATATGGTATGTAATGGATGAATGGATTTTAATGTGGCTGACTAGAATGTTTTTTCATGGATTCTAGGAAGTTAATATAATTAAAATGTAAAGATAGGCCAAAATTTGAGTTAAATGAAAATATGGCCATCAAAGTTGTGAATCAATCATACGTGACACAATCCATGATCAATAGAATATTTGAAAAATAGAAAAATAGTATTTGGGTATCATATAATATGTAATAATACTATCAAAAAGTGATAAATTTAACTATTATGCAAAATGGTTTAAAATCCACTTGAATTGCGAAATATTTTCAATTTGGACAGTACATGTGCACATGAGATTCAGATTAAATCAAAATTATTCAATGGAAAAGACTAAAATTCAGGAAAATAAATCCATTTTGTAATTATTTAAATCATAAAACATTAAAATAATTTTATGTTCCAAAAATTGCAATATGGTTTTAATTTCCATAGATATTCGATTCAACTCAAGATTTCTAAAAAAATAAAAATGAATAGAAAAGAATGAAAATTACAGAGAATGAAAAAACAAAAACAAAATTGAAGTTAACAAATAATTCATAAAATTTATTTACACCCCAAAAAGTTATTCCATTTTCTAACCCCTTTTATTTTTATTTAGTTAATTATTTTCATGTCAAAAATCAATTCAGATGAAAATAAAATAAATTAAAGGTCAGACATAACCTGATTTAATTTTAAAGAGGAATCTTAGAGTTATTCTCCTCTGAGAAAAAAAATTAAACAAAAAATAATTAATGTGAAAACATCATAAAATATGTAATAATAAATATGGGGGGAAAATAAAATGGATAATGCTTGGTTTTACCCCGATGGGAGTTAAAATATTTTATTAATCCTTATAAGATAGTTATAGTACTTTAACCAAAATTTAATGATGGGTAGGATTTCTTTCGTTGAAACCACTATAAAATTTCTTTTCAATTTATCTTCAACAGATAATGGCCTTGTAAGAAACCAACGAAAAATTTCATCATCCCATTCTTCATTTCAATGTGGTACAACTAGAATTATGTGGTAACAATGATAAATGAGTCATCTTCTTCTTCAGAATCAACATTGATGACTTTATCAAGGGTCTGCATGGCTGAATATATTGTATCCATAAATTTAGGAAGGGTAATTTCAGTGATAATTTCATTTTTTGATAATAAAAAAACTATATTAATGAATTTAATTATCCCAATTACATAATAGAGATTGAATCATTTTTTCTTTCGGAAAGACCACAGAGAATTAGATCTCATTAGGTATTCCTTCATCTTCTTCCATAAAATTAAATAGGTATAGAGGTACTAATTATTCTATGTAAATGATTTTAGGATAGCATAACTTTTACTATTCAAAAAAATCACAATTGTTCCTTAGAATGAAGCTGATCCCCAACATCTGTATTAGCTGACATGCTATCTTCAGGAACCTATTTATGTAATGGAGAAAAATAAATGACTATATCTTCAAGTTGAATCTATATGTATCACTTGGGTACGTCAAAATCAGATATAGGTTAAAAAAAGTTACCACATATTGTTTAGTTTGTTTTTGTTTTTTTTTCAACCATTGAACATTAACTTCTTCATGTTCAACACCCATTAATAACACCACCTTTATTTCATTGTCAAAGTTATTATAATTATTTTTAATCATCATGGAATCTTATTCAAAATGAAACATCAATATCACTTCCATTAAAGAATTTTTTTATTTATCCCTGTATATTACAAATCAATAATGTAATCCATTACCGAATGAATTATTGATATGCAATGGAATTCAAATTTTTTTGATATATTTTTAGTTTTTTTTGAAATACATTGTGCATAAGAACTTAACCTCCCTAGGAATGGTGTCAAACTGAAGAGGGGGATTTAGTTATTTTTAAATACGCAATATTTTATTAATCTAAGAATGAAATCTAGATTAAAAATTAGTTTCAATCTCTCTAGCAGGCCACTGACAACACACTGTCATTCTATTGTCACTATTTTAAACTATTTAATATAAAAAAATTCACTATTATATATTTTGGCGTGTGAAATACATAAAATAAAAAGATAAAGAATAATTATTATTGTTTACATAATAATGTGAGACAAAATTAATGAAGGAAAATGTTCTTGGGAGGTCGCGGTTAATAAAATCATTATTCAACAATAATTTCAAGATTCAACTCAACAAGATGATAATGACCTATCACACCTCACTATATCATATGAAATTTTATTACCCCATTAAAATAACACCACATATGGGGATGTAAACATCCTATCATATTTTTGGATAACTCTTTTCTATCCATCAACAAACATTCCACATACCACTGTATTCAATACAAAAATCACAATGGAAAGGAAAATAAAAAAACAAGAAGATTTATTTGGAAGATAGGAAAAATGGGGCCACCAGACACTGTAATTATTTGTTCGATCACTATAATCTATTAATTTAATAAATAGGGTAAGTTAAATAACATGGAACTCAATCAAACCATAAATCTCTCACTTGAACATGCACTGATGTTATTTAACAAAATTTTATGAGGTTAGAAGTGATCATGGTGGGATGAACTAATAATGTAATTTAAATGGATGAAATGAGGTACGAAGTAGAATAATAATATATTAAAATTAACTAATATTAAATAATTTAAAATTATAGAATGATAATTAACAGTCCTGAAATGGAAACATTTATGTTTCAATCCCTTTTAATATGAGATGTGATAATTTTTTATATGGATTGGGGTGGGATTTTTTTCTCCAAATCATTCCATTGAAACACTACACCTGGGATCCAAAAATAACAAATGAATTTTTAATTGGGGTATTATAAATTAGTTTTCTTCTAAATTATAATCTTTCTCCTAGAATATAGAATCATTATTAGTTTTAGAACGCAATTTTCATGGATGATTTATATCGATATGTAAATTCTGGACATGCTACTCTTAATACTCCAATTCTCCACATTTGAATGAAATAATTTACATTATTAAAGATGAATATGACCTGGAATACTTTATTAATGTTGGTCCCCAAATCCATTTATATCTCCTTTCTAAATATGGGATCCATTTTTCTGGTCTTTATTGTGATATAATATCATCTTTTAAATTATTCAAATCTAGGCATTATTTTCAAGGCCCAGATTGGTAGCTAATTTTGGGCTTCCAATTAATGGTTTGAGCTTCTAGTTTAGAAAGATGAAATAAATAACATGATGTCAATAATCCAAAAAAATTAATTTTAGAATATCATACACTATTAAAAATGTTATGGTGTATGTAACGAACAATAATAAAACAGTTAAATTCTATAATTATGACATTTTTTCATTTAAACTGGAAATATTTCTAAAAGATAAAAAATGTGACATTTGAAAATAAAACAAAACTATGTAGGGTTTATAGACATTTAATTATAGTTTTTAATGTGTGAAATTATTAGTTCCATTTGGGTTTTATTAACGGTGATAAATTTTATTTATTTGAAGACATGTAATGAAATAATATTTTATCCTATATCCCAACTCAATATATTGATTACTATATCTATAATGTAAAGAATCAAGAATAGAGAATAGGGGATTATTGTACAAAATTAATTCTCATTGTACTCCTCCATATCTCTTCCCCTATCTAAAATAAGCAGAGAAAATGTTTTGTATTCTAAATAAAAAAACAAACAATTGTGAATGAACAAGACATCACATTTTCCACGCCACACTAGAACCAGGAGATCAAGTGGTCTTTCTCATATATATATATATAACCATATGATGATCACCCCTATATGGTCTATATCACTATATCCTCACATTTAAGAAAATGTTATCCAAAATTATGTTTTATGAAAATCTACATCCACTAATAAATAATACTCTTAATCCCTTGTCTTTATTTCGTCTAATATTTCTAGAACCAACTTAATTCATCTTTAGAGGAAATAAAATAATTTGTTTTAAAATTAAACATTACAAAAGATATTTATGTGGAACCAAGTAGTAAATGTCATATCCGAATATATTTTGATACTATCATAGAAATGGAACTTTCAAAGGATCCAAATTCATATACACATAGAAATCATACACTTTATAAATTTCATATCATGGTGGATATCTCTCAATACAGAGAATTTATCGTGAGTGTAATTTAAATGGAAGTAAACATGGTGGAAGCCCTAACATAATACATAACTCAGTAAAACAAATTATCTTAATTTGAGTTATAGATAATTTAATTTCATAGGAAGTTGGTTCTAGTACAGGATAGAGTATGTTAGAGATTGTATATTGGAACCATCTATTTTATACATTTGGTTACATTTTTATTTTTTGATTTGAATATTTATATGACATCTTGTCACATACTATAAATTATTCTCTATGAGATTAATATAATAATGTCATAGAGTATTTGTATCATGGATAAGGATGTAGTAGTTCATTATTATGATGAAAATTAAAAATCTTGTGATGGTTGTATTAAATATATCTATATGGTAAAGAATTTCTATGATGGGGAAAATAGTATGTTACTGGTCATGTGTTGGTACTTTTATACATGTAAGACTTCATCTAATAAAGTTATCAGATGATAATAATAAAAATTAGACATTATTTAGATAGACCTACCATTAGGAATTCATCATGTTTATTTATCATCATATATTTCAATCTATTATCATTTTTAGTTTTGCATAAGAATTGGGAATATTATTAAATAATTTCATGAATCACGTAATATTTATTACTAACCAAAATTATGATTCCATATATTTCATAAAATAGTGTATTTTCAATGCATCATGAATGATAGGTTATTAAATGTTTTTTGGACTTTATTTTCCCCTTCCATCTTTATAGAAGTTGAAATTATGTTCCTTTGATTGAAATTGAACAATTTAATTATACTCCAGCGCAATGGGATAATAATTTTTAAACTCAGATAGAAAACTAAATATGTACCAAGTATATTGGATGATTAAATGTGTCTGAAACCATTATAATGAGGTATTATGACCACGATATTATATTACACAATGTTATCTCATATGTGGTTATAGTTGTTTTGAAAAAGAAAATCATTCTCTTGGTTGTCTTTTCCAATTGTTCTATTAAAATCCCAGAAATTAGGAATGTCTACCTATTACAACAAGAATGTGGCATATAGGGTCATAAAAAAAGTGTTTCTATTAAATCAATTATTTTATCATAGAATTTAATTTCTATAAGAAATATTATACTCGATATTGGGGAATAATTTTATTCATGTTTTATTGATCACAACTATTTAGTAAATATTTACTATCCATATTATTCATAATGAATTTAATTTTTTGGTTTGATATTTTATAAATATACGTTCACTATACATTTAATTGAATATTTATTTATTTTTGAATATTAAATTAAATATATATTCTTTTATTTGATAAATTCCATGGAGGTTGAAAGGAAGAATATTTTCTGCATTGATAAATATAAATATCAAACTATATAATGATGTATTTTTCATTAATCCAGTTTTTGCACACAATTAAAATTACTATAATAATATTTTTATTTAAATTTCTGGGATCAAATAATGTTTATAATATTATTTAAGGGACATTTTGATATTAATCTATATTTTATTCTAAACAATGACTCTATAATTAGATGGTAATGTCTATTGGGTCAGGCTAATCCCGATATCGGTAATTGAGAATCGTTTTGCAAAATTGGATTCTCTCTAGATTCCTCCTCCACTCATGCTCTATAGAATGTGAATAACGTCATCATACTTGAATGATGAGAAAACATGATAAGAATTAAATTGTATTGATCTAATGTGTTATAACTTTTCAATCTATTGGAATCCTTCATAGATCTGAGGACCACTTTTGGATTACCGCATGAGGGGATCTAATTTGGGTCCTCTCTATAAAATATTGGTAATATTAAAAAGATTTTGTTTATGATCAAAAAATATTCAAATAAATACAGTATGACGACATATAGATTCATCAGATTTAGTTTAATATTATAATTAATTATGTGTGTCATTGTTTCTGTATGGGTTCTTGGATTTCCATGAATATATTAAATTAGAAAATATATTTGGTCATGTTGTCTATATAGTTACCAATAATAGAATCTCCTATTAAATACAACAATTTCCCTTTTGGGTTTATTCCCACTAGGAACATCCATTTTTTCTATAATCCTTAATGAGACTAATTGATAATTGTTAAAATAGAATTTGTATTTTTTTACTATTTTATCATAGTAATATGAATGTTATTTCGATATATTTAATGAGGGGAAATAGTTTTAACTAAAATGTAACATATTTAATGAACCGATACACATTTAACTATATTGGTCACATCATGTATTTGATTTATATGAGGCTAATTCATATATTACAAAAATTACTTTGGGAATATTTTTCAAATGTATCATGCTAAACCATCAATTTTTTTTAATTTTCAAAATATCATGCGTCTTTTTAACTAAATTTTAAATTTTCAAATGTAACCTTTCACTAGGAATGGTATTGACAAAATAGTGTAACAAATTTATGGGCCCCTAATTCATACACATAGAAATTTTTTTATGTATTATTATAGTATTTTTTCAATGCAATATTATGGTGTATTCTTGTTTTTTTGAATGTGATGTGGTATTAGGATAATTTTATAATTTTTTCTATGTATTGAGTATGTGTAGTGTAGTTTGTACTAGTATTTATTTTTTAAATAAAATAAATCAGGTTTAGTCATACTAGACACACCACATATCAGATTAATTTTTAGCTAATTATCATACCTTAAAAATATATGTGAATAATTTTAAAAATTAATCAAGTCAATATCAGTACATATCCATGGTTACCAAATTGTGATGTATATTTAAAATTAAAATACAGACTTTAAAACAAAACAAAAAATTTCATTCATACCCACCACATATTATTTTATCTTTATGTGTGTCAAATTCTCATAGCCGAAAAAATGAAATATAGATTTTGTGATTTATTAATTTAGATAATTAAAACACAAAGTCATAGCTTTTATCATGTGACATAATTTTTAATAGAAGTGAATAATTTTATATTTAAAATATTCACATTAAGTTATACTAGGAACACCTTCTGTCATATAACCATGTGTTAAATTTATATATGTTAAAAATGAGTGATGGTTAAATTTCTAAAAATATATCAAGACAGAATATGTTATTTTTCAATGTTTTTTAGGGAAACATTTTTTAAAAAAATTCAATTTTAGACCAAAAACAATAACTAGGAGTCATACCGTGAACACTGTGTGTTATATTGGAATGGGATTAAATCCATTATGTCAAAAATGATATTTTTATAATGTAACTAAATTATGATTTCCATCTAAAAAATTGTGTTCGATTTTAGTGATTGAAACAGTTTTTATCCAAAATTTCACTTTTAAACAAAAAACACTCAGTTTGAGTATTACCGGACACATCTCTAGTTGAATTGATGTTTGATCGATTCTTACATGTCTATAATTATTAATGGATCATTTTTTATAATGTATCATGATAATTTGAGTATAGTTTCATTTTTTACTCTATGAAATGTGTCATGGGATAAAAGTTTAAATAATAAATTAGAATATTTCTATCATATTAGCCACACAGTGTGTTGGAAAAACATGTTGTTGGTTCATAAACATAAAAATTGAATTAGGGATCACTATACTAAATTATAAAGAATTTATGATAGGGTTTCATTTATTTTTAATGAGTGATTCATGTAGTGAACAAAAATATCACATTTAAATAATAACATACTATTTAAATCAAATCAGACACCTTGTGCATCATATTGATGTGGGGATGATTACTATACCTCAAAAATAAAATGTGGAACATTTTTCTATGTTACTAAGATAATTTGAGAGTTATTATAATGTTTATAGTCATGGAATTTTTTTAACTATTATGATACTTCTATGTTTATAACATGTAATTTGAGTACTAGAAATTACACCGTCTTTTGGATTGACATGTTGCTAATTACGACACATCACATAGGAATTATAGGCACTTTTATTAATCTATCATAATAATATGTGTAAATGTTTTTTTATCTTCCTTGAGAAACTTGTGGTTCTAACTAAAATTTCATTTCCATACTACATACATGAAATACGAGTCATTCAAAAACTAAACACATAGACCACTGAACATAAATAGATCAAAGAATGAAAAATATCTAATTGAATAGATAAAAAACTATATATGTGAATAATCATAATCAATTTCATGGTATAAAAAGTACATTTTAAACATTTTTATTCTTTATAAATCCCAAAAATGATGACTAATAAAAATGTGTTGAATAATTCACCACTTCGTTGTGTTTTTTAAAATTATATAACTAAGTTTTACCTAAATATGATAAGTAGTTTTAATAGAAAATATGTAGTTAAGTGGACGAGAAAATTAGTTATGTATTTAATAGGATGTTACCACCACATTATGTCTATATACATTCCAACACAAGTATTTTACCCACTAATTTCTAAAAAATATAATTATTCCTTTAAATACAATGAATTTTGACAATCCTTCCAGAACTGTAAAAATATAATTAAACAAATTATTATCAAATATGTGACATGAAAATGTAAATATAACAAAAACATGTTTTTGGTTTTTAGTATGTCGATGGAATATTATATCATTCAAAAAATTTCCAACATAATAATATTGACAAAAATTAGTAATTTTTTATATATGTTTTGAACAGAAATATTATTATATATAGCCTAAATACATATCCATTTAAATAATTACAGAAAATTTTTTTGCTCATGGAACAATCTAATACTATTATTTTGATGGTATATAGATTCCTAAAAATTATACTCAAAATTCATGGAAACTATAGCAACACGAAACCATTTTTCTCGTAAAAAATGTTTCCCCGATTTAATTGGAATAAGACACAAGGAATCACATCTCAAAGGAAAAATTAAGAAATATAGTCTTGGAGGTCTAGAAGCTTACTTAATTCATACATTAAATTTAAATAAACAAATTAAAAAAATCAATTTTGTCAAGAATAAGACTATTCCCTCTTGAATATACATTAATATAAATCATGGTACACTTAATAATTTATATTGTAAAAGAAATAAAATAATGGTTATATAAAAATGATTGTAAGGTTTATGTACAATTGAACAATTCATTAATCAATAATCATAATCTACTTGTAATGATAAATAACCAGACACCCATTCTTTATAATAAATAATCTTAAAAGGTAGTACATATAAAGATAGTATCAATTCAAAAATAACATGGATAATACTCAAAATGAAAATGTAAATAACTAAAGAAACATTCCATTTAATTAATAAAATCTCTATATTAACTGTGTAAGGAATAATCAATATGGAACTCTAAATTAAAAATAGATTCCGTTTGATAAATAACTAAGAATGAAATGAGTCCAGTGACAATATCATTGTGAAAATATCACTGACAAATAATAACAAAATTATAAGTAATGGAAATAATTAATTATTCAATATTATGTGTCATGTTAAAGATGACTCTACCATCATGACTATTCATAAGAATGTCTAAAAATACTAGGTACAAACTCATCTGGTTTGGACAACAT
This sequence comes from Viscum album, assembly GCA_963277665.1. Taxonomy (NCBI): domain Eukaryota; kingdom Viridiplantae; phylum Streptophyta; class Magnoliopsida; order Santalales; family Viscaceae; genus Viscum; species Viscum album. The sequence continues at coordinate 1,735,607,931 of OY728121.1, read as the reverse complement.
AATTTATACTAGCGTTTTGATTCTACTCACGAGAATAGCAATGCATGATGTGGCTATCTTTAATTAGGCCCCACCCCAGTCAGCTTGTCCAACAATTCCTCTTATATAGAATAATCAATTTGATTCCTGAACAATGTCTTTTATCATTAAACATACATATAGATAGATGAATACATATTTATCAATAATTCCCCAGATAAATAAATAAATTCTATAAAGATAATTATATCTTGAATCATAATACATTCTATGAAATATACATATCCATGATAAATAATATGTATATTTAGGGGAAATATAATGAACATCATATATCAAATAATTTATGGAAATTTTAGTGATTAGAAAAATGAGTCTACGAAGTGAATTTCAATACATTCCATGGTAAAAATTCCCATAAATCACCCATATAAGAAATAATTATTGTATCTATACATCATATTCCAATAGGATTAGATATATAGTTTTTTCCATTGATTAACAGAAATACCATAAAAAGATCATTAATAAAAAATATTAGGAAAATATGCTTTCCTTTTTGAAAATTAAATTTTAGAAAATAAATTTTATAAAAAAAATTGAATATAATTTTTTTTCAAAATAACCTTAAAAAATTATAAAATAAGATTTAATACATTTTAGTTGTCTTGACTTCCGTAAATACAGTTTAGGTGGTAAACATCAATAAATCATTTGGAAAAGGGTTATAATAATTTTTTAAAACATTTTCAACAAATAGGGTTTTGGTAGGAAATGGATTTCTAACGAAAGAGAGAAATGAACTCAGATTTTCATAAAAACAGTTTCTCAAATAATTTTTACATAAATGACTAGAATAATGGTATAAATAATTTAAAATAACATGAATGGACATAATAAGAAATTAGTATATGTGGATTTTAGAAAAATATAACATAATTTCCTTCAAATGAAATTCAAGAATAATTTTTTTAATGAATGTGAGATTGTAAAATATAAACACAAAATAGTCATATCATCAATGTGATAATTTGTCAATGAATGGATTATATTTATCAAAAATAAATAGAAAAAAAAATTTGAAATAGGTAATAATATTATTAAAATTAACTACACACAAAAAATTATTATATCAATGAAGATGAAGAAGTCATATAACTCAATGAAAATAAATTGAGTTCTAAAAATATTTACCAGTAAGAAAATCTTATGTCAAGTCCCCTTGGACTAAATAATTTAAATTGGAAAATAAATAAAATTAATTATATAATAATAATAATATTACATGTTAATGTGGAATTATATAATCCACATAAAATAAATTAGGTGCATAACATTACAATATGCTTCAATGAATTGAAATTGATAGAAAGCCCCATACGAAGATCATATATTTGAAGTAGGGATTACTCAATGAATTGATGCTCTATATAAAATGAAAATCCACATAAAACAAAATTAATTAAATTATTAATAATAACAATAATTTAAAAAATATTCTATGAATGACATAATAAATTAAGTGGTTGTTCAAACTAATGGATGGTTACTGAGTTAAGAAACATCTTACCCCACTACTCCATTGGGATGAATGTACACTATATGATTTATAGTGGTTTTATGAAATTTTATAAATATAATATAACCATATTAATATTTATCATGTAATATATGAACCTTTTATGTCATCTTATAACTTTCTATTTACATTATTTTCTAATTCTAATTTTTTTTAATTTCTTTTTTTCTCATTTGTTCATTTTTGTGAATCGTATTATTTAAATGTATATTATTTTGTTAAATCATCTATAAAATAGAAATAATTAAATATTTCTCATATTTATTTTCAATTATACTTTTATGACTAATCATTAATGTAGGGTTTCCGAAAAGATGTGCATAACAATCACGGAGACTGTATGTCATACAAACACATGAGTAACGATTCAATTTTTCAATGATCATTAGAAGAAGGTTATAAGTAATTTATATTCCATTAAGAGTTACCAAAATATCTTATATACCATATTATTTATTTAAATATACTTATATATTTCATCTATGTTGTGTAGTGATGTAAAGAGAGTCACATCGCTTCGTGAAGGAAGTAGTCCACACAGACATGAATGATTTAGTCATTATTTAGTGTAAGTAAAAAAATAATATATTTTATTTTAATAATGAAAAATAAATCATTTATATAATAGTTATTTCATGTATATAACATATATAAAATTTCTCTATCTTCATTACATTTCATGTAAAGCTCCATTGACGGAGGAATCAGATTGCTTCCTGAGGCGGTATCCCGCCAAACACATGATCGAAATTATTGTACCCTGTTGGCACCAAAATATTGCACGAAAGGAAGGGACGAAAAAGAAGGCTGGCACGCTGCCTCGCGAAGCACCGACGTGAAGCACCCCGAGCATCGCAGTCTCGTGAAGCTCCAGAGTCGATAACTCTCCGCGAATGAATTTGATGTTCTCGAGCCCGCTGCAAAGCTCCAGAGGCAGTAACTCTTCATGGACGATGTTGACGTTCGCGAGCGCGCCGCGATGCACCTGAGGCGGTGCACGAGTTCTGCTTCACGGCGCCCCTTCCCTATAAATACTGGTCTCCCCCTGAGTCCCGAGGACGGGCAATCCGACCTTTCGGCTTCTCCTCTCCCGAATTGCGAAGCACCGTTTTCCCCCGGGAATCATGAGCTCCACGAGGTACTTCTACTTCGTGTGACGCCTTTTCTTAGTCTGGTTTTGAGCCCCTCATCCGAGAGGGATGCCCTTCGTGAAGCTCAAGAGAATTCGCGAAGGAAGGGGATTCCCAAGGGACCCCGGGAATCCATAGAGCGTTTATGCTTCGCTAAACACCCAACATGTACTAGTGAACCCTATGCTAAGGCAAGATCGCTACACATCATGAAGCACACTGCTTCGCTGCAGCTTGCTTCACGAGGCACCCCTTCTTCGCGAGGCAGTCATCCGCGAATACTATTCCACTTCGCGAAGCACCCTCCACTCACACCTATGCCCCATGCTAAGGCCAAGGCACTCTGCTTCGTGAAGCACACTCATTTTCATGGAAATTCTTCTTCCCGTGTGACCCTCCAGGTTTGCACGATGTGATTTCAAAGTCCCCTGGACAATACCACTCGTAGCGTTGCTTGGCCTAATGATTCTTCGCATAGGCACGCTAACGGATATTGCTTCTTCGCATAGCCACGCTAACGTGGACCCCTCGATGGTTCTCTCCACAACCCCCCCTTGACCATGGCCTTACTGGTACCTTCCCTCCCCCAAGGGGAAAAGGGTACCTGTTATGTAAGTCCTAGGGGTGTGGAGTGAACCCACCTCGTCCGAGCTGCAGGACGTTAAACTGCCAAGCATCACATCCCCAACACATGATGTTAAACTGTGACCCGACCTCATGCCTCTCAAGAAGGGTCCCCCTAACTCTAACATTTATTACGCCACTCATCTCCACAGGAGTGGAATCACCCATATACAAGGGATGATATCCTCCTTATTGGTGTGGCGTATGTTCTCAGGAGAAGGGCGACCCTAGTTCCCCAACGGATGGCTGCACCCCTGCATCTCTGTACTTCCCCACTACCAAGGTCAGTGGAGGGCGTGATAGGGAATGAGGCACCTCCCATCATTGGTCCCAAATCCATCTTTCACTGAGCTTTTTCGCACTCCGGGCCTCCATCCTAGAGTAAGTCCCAGCACCATAGGCCGCCTAATGTGTAATCCCCTCCTCGCTTCACACGAACGCACCCTTGGCGGCGTGTTTGTCAGGCCCTTGATGTCTCTTGTTTCTCACATCGAGCATGACTCATGTGGGCTTAGAGTTGGCATTGGCCATGACAATACCTTCGTCCCGTATGACGTTAAACTGTATTCCCTCATCCAGCATGACGTTAAACTGCATGCCCTTGTCCCACATGACATTAAACTGCACACCCATTTGAACTACGAGGTCTTTGATCCATGTCAAGGCATGGTACGTAGGAAGCCTCCACGAGGTTCAAGCCTACCCATCATCCATTTCACATCGAGTTCTACCTTCGTCCAGCATGACTTTAAACTGCATTCCAGTCCGACGACAAGCCGTTGTTACCAACCCGAACTACGAGGACTTTGATCTGTGTCAAGGCATGGTACGTAGGAAGCATCCCCGAGGTTCAATCCCAACAATCATTGGCCCAGACCGTCTCCTTGTCGGTGAGCCCAACCGCCCATTTTCATCTGAACTACGAGGACTTTGATCCATGTCAAGGCATGGTAGGTAGGAACCCTCCCAGAGGTTCAAGCCCATCTCCCATCGGACCATGGTCCCTCATTAATTTCGGTTCACAGACACCCACCGCCCGTCATTTATTCACGGCAGGGCTCACTACCGTCCCACATGACGTTAAACTATATTCCATCAATCCTTTGAACTATGAGGATTTTGATCCATCTCAAGGCATGGTACGTAGGAAACCTTCCAAAGGTTCAAGCCCACCACTAGTTGACCCCCCGGTCTACTTTCATGTCGATTCACCGATGAAACCCTTTGAACTATGTGGCCTTTGATCCTTGTCAAGGCATGGTACGTAGGAAGCCTCCCCGAGGTTCAAGCCCATCTCTCATTGGACCAAGGTCCACCTTCACGTTGGTTCGCTGACGAATTCCATCATCCGAACTATGAGGACTTTGATCCATTCTAAGGAATGGTACGTAGGAAGCCTTCCAGAGGTTCAAGCCCACCACCCATCTCTCATTGGACAAAGGTCCACCTTCACGTTAGTTCGCCGATGAAGCCCCTCTGAACTACGTGGTCTTTGATCCATGTCAATGCGTGGTATGTAGGAAAACTTCCCAAGGTTGAAGCCCACCACCAGTAGGACCCTCCTGGTCCCCCCCATTCATGTCAGTTCGCTGATGATTCCCATCAGACAAAGGTCCACCCTCATGACGGTTCACCGGGACCATCCCGAACTACGCGGACGTTGATTCCCTACCACGGGGATACGTTGGAAGCCCCTTCAAGGCTCAATCCCAACTTCACTGTTTCCCTTGCGATGGTTCCTTGCCATTCCCCCTTCCACTTCATTCGTCTATCCATCATCCACTCTGATTCTCACCCGGACCATCATATCCCAGTGAGTCCATGTCAGTACGCTCCTCTTTACATCAGCCCATGGGTTGGTCCTAGTATCAGCACCCCTTCAAGGGCAATCCCTCAATCCGATCTATTCTAGCTAATGCTCTGATCAGGTGGATCCATCTCCGATGGACATTAAACTCACGGAGTACCCTGTGTTAAACACGAGAAGCTGAGGAAACCCTCAGATATGTGCCTATGGCATATAATTCCCCGCAGTCAATGTGGGATGCCTCAGGCTTCCACGCCCTCGAGAAGCCCTGTGACCAGGGATAATAGACAGGCATGCCAGATTCCCAGTATCCAGACACGCTACTGATGCCTCAATGTGACTACTCCCCCGACTGAAGGTTTCTTCCCTTACCGAACCCTTTGGAATGTACCGACAGAAGCAATGTAATTAACCGGTGTCCATGGAAACATGTCACTGGGAAGAGCTTCACGAACAACGTATTAAATCTATGAGGGAGACCTAGACTAGGTGACGAGATCTGAGGAGGAATCCACAGAAGGATGAACCGACATCACATCATCCCGTTTCGATCAAGGAGAAATGTCCCTGAATAAGGAGCGAATGTCGCCCGCCTTTGGAAAGCGGGAATGGAGGGAAACAAGGGCAGCACATCCTCCTCAGCGGACGGACGGATGCGCGTGCCCCAGCGAAAGCATCGGAAACATGCACCCTAATGAATGGAATGTAAAAAAGGTATATATGATATAAAAAAAGAGTTATAAATCGTTTATAAATATTTTATATATACATTATATTCATTATCATATCTATTCATGAAATGTGGTAATGGAAAAATGCATGACGTCGGTTCGCAAGGCGATACTCTAATGTCCACACCAATGATGATTTTGTAACCATTGTCATTGATGTAGTGATGGTTATAAATAATTTATTAAAAATATAAAAACCTATTAGTATATAGTTGATAATTATATAATTATATCATCATTTCTTAAAAATACTTGATTGATGTTGAATAGAAAATAAAATACAAATTCTTGTCGAAGAACGCTACATCTTCTTCCGGTAAAAAACATATAATTTCACCAAAAGCCTTATTAGTATGGATTTATACCATAAATAAAGAATCTAGGATAAGAGTAGGGAATTATATAAGTTTTTTGGGAAGGTATTGTACAAACAAGAATGATTTTATGGTATGAATATTGGGGTAGGGGTGGTTGAATTTTATATGTGTTGGGAGTGGGACAATTGTATTTTTTGATAGGAACTAAGTTTATCCACATCTTGAACATGCTAAAATTGTAAAAAATGTATTACTATTTTTACTAAAACATTAGTGTGAAAATATGTCAATAAAATAAATTTTACGCAATTTAATTTCATTTTATCAATTTTCTTTTTTACTTTAACCACATGGTAAATCTGTATTTAACCTAATAGCAGTAAATAATATTTACATTTTTCACTATTAATATTGATCAAAAATTATAATGAACTTATTAGAAAATATAAAGTATTCATATTAAAAATATTTATTCATTTATGCTAATTCCATTCTCAAAAGTGGAAGATTTTAATTTGAAATTAACCCCACTACCATGACGAGAAAAAAATTTTCCAAGAGAAATAATTAATAGATTACAATATTTTCATATCAAAATTAAAAAATAAATAATTTAAATGACCTGAATTGAATTAATAAATCTAAAATTGAGTAGTTTTTTCTTCAAAAAGAATTAAAAATTGTAATTTGAATAAAAAGTTAATTTTCATTAAAATATAAGTAATTTTCACCATTCATCCAAAAAAATAACATTTTCTTACTATACAAAATATTCAACCTAATATAATTTTGATATGATGATTTAAAAAATAAATTTTATATAGTAATAAAAATATTCAAAATTTTGTAAATTGGAATTTTAAATTTTGTGTCATAAGTGATATTAATCATCCTTTAATTTAAATAATTTTTTTTCATAAAACATTTATTTTTCTTTATGATTATTATTTTATTTATAATCAAAATATAACCATGATTTTTCTATTTTTTCATTATAATTTATACCCAAAAATTTAAATTTTGGGTTATAATGGTATAATGTATTATGGTTCGTTTCATATAAAGGTTTCATGTTCTAAAAGATATCAATTGGATTAAAATAAAAGAAATATATTTGTTAGTTTTTTATGCTCAATGTTCCATGTCACATTTTCTACCAAAAAAATTTCATTATATTTAAATATTAGGGTGTTATATTATATAATTCATAACTAAATTTCTTCTCCATAATTTATATTTGATCTTGGTAATTTATGGTCAGACATTTGGATAAACCTTTGAAAAAACCCCACATCATTAATGTGGAAATAAAATGTATCTTATTAAAAGGGATACGAATTAGTAAGAACATCCGAAATAACATATAAATACTATTATATGTGGTAGAAAATTGGTGGAATGTGAAGTTATGGAAACATAAAAAAATTGTAAATATTTATATATTTTTATTGGGGTTACTGATCATAAGAAATTGAATGATCAATAGAACATTAAGTGATAAATTACCTCAGATCTTTCTGATTTAACAAACCATGTGATTCTATAAATATGATTATAATATGTTACAATTTTCGTTTCAAAATACACATCCTACTATTAAGGAATTATTTAACCATCCATGAAAACTATAAAACATTCTTTACTTGATAGATTTCTATATTATAAAAAAATCTATTCCTTTGGTAGATCATAGAATAATTTCTACTTCATCACTCAGTCCTTGAAATGAATATAAAAAATTGATTTTTCATTCATGATGAATTTAAATTCACTTTTATCAAGTCTTAAGATCCATAAAATTATGACAATTCATTCAATCAATCTATAATTATTTTTCAAAACCAATATGGATATTACTTGTTATCCAATAAAATGCATACATATCTAAACCTAAAAAGTAACACCACTGGTTCATCATTACAATTTATTTATATAATAATTTTACTAAAAACATTGACATATTAACCAGGAAATCACATAGTCTGGTTTTATTCACTAAACAACTATTTTCCATCAGTCAAAGGATACAATGAGTTTTTACCCCACATGTGGGTTTACCTTTTTCCAAAAAATTAATATAATTCCACTAAAATTCTGAAATAAAAATACGGACAAAAATAAAATAATATTAAAAATAAAGTAACCTTTTTCTATTGTTTTAAATACAGCATATTTATTTTTCAAAATAAAATAATTTTAGTTAACTATTATTACAATGTAATTAATGATACTATTTACCCTAAAGGTTCTCAATAACATTAATCTTATATGTAAATCGTATAATTGAATTATTCATAAAATAATAAATCCACAAAAACATATTCTTTCCTTAAAAATCTCCCATGTTATTCTTAAACATGGTATACTTACATCAAATAAAACATAGGAAGGGGTGTTAAAGACAATAATATTATGATAATTCAAAAAGTAAAAACACCAAGGTGGTATCCATAAATATTAGGTTAATGAAGCTATAGAAGATTCAATGATTTTATACAATAATAATATGATTCATTGTTATTATCAAGAAAAATACCATTGGGAATAATATTTATAAAACTTATTTCTATAAACCCAATACATAAATACATTATATGGTAAATTTCTATATTTTTGTATCCTTGTTATAGAGATTAGTCATTATAACAGAGAATTGAGTTAGATAGTGGCCATGTTCTCATCATTTAATAAAACAAAATATTAATGGATCCATATGATGAGACTTTTTTCCATCCGACATACACTCCAATTTTACATGGTAATTCATTATTTTATTCCCTTATTCTCCACAAATAAATAATTTATCCATTTCATTCAAAATCACTAATTCGTTTATAAATATTTTATATATACATTATATTCATTATCATATCTATTCATGAAATGTGGCAATGGAAAAATGCATGACATCGGTTCGCAAGGCGATACTCTTATGTCCACACCAATGATGATTTTGTAACCATTGTCATTGATGTGGTGATGGTTATAAATAATTTATTAAAAACATAAAAACATATTAGTATATAGTTGATAATTATTTAATTATATCATCATTTCTTAAAAATACTTGATTGATGTTGAATAGAAAATAAAATACAAATTCTTGTCGAAGAACGCTACGTCTTCTTCCGGTAAAAAACATATAATTTCACCAAAAGCCTTATTAGTATGGATTTATACCATAAATAAAGAATCTAGGATAAGAGTAGGGAATTATATAAGTTTTTTGGGAAGGTATTGTACAAACAAGAATGATTTGATGGTATGAATATTGGGGTAGGGGTGGTTGAATTTTATATGTGTGGGGAGTGGGACAATTGTATTTTTTTGATAGGAACTAAGTTTATCCACATCTTGAACATGCCAAAATTGTAAAAAATGTATTACTATTTTTACTAAAACATTAGTGTGAAAATATGTCAATAAAATATATTTTACGCAATTTAATGTCATTTTATCTATTTTATTTTTTACTTTAACCACATGGTAAATCTTTTTTTAACCTAATAGCAGTAAATAATATTTAAATTTTTCACTATTAATATTGATCAAAAATTATAATGAACTTATTAGAAAATAGAAAGTATTCATATTCAAAATATTTATTCATTTATGCTAATTCCATTCTCAAAAGTGGAAGATTTTAATTTGAAATTAACCCTACTACCATGACGAGAAAACAATTTTCCAAGAGAAATAATTAATAGATTACAATATTTTCATATCAAAATTAAAAAATAAATAATTTAAATGACCTGAATTGAATTAATAAATCTAAAATTGAGTAGTTTTTTCTTCAAAAAGAATTAAAATTTTTAATTTGAATAAAAAGTTAATTTTCATTAAAATATAAGTAATTTTCACCATTCATCCAAAAAAATAACATTTTATTACAATACAAAATATTCAACCTAATATAATTTTGATATGATGATTTAAAAAATAAATTTTCTATAGTAATAAAAATATTCAAAATTTTGTAAATTGGAATTTTAAATTTTGTGTCATAAGTGATATTAATCATCCTTTAAGTTAAATAATGTTTTTTCATAAAACATTTATTTTTCTTTATGATTATTATTTTATTTATAATCAAAATATAACCATGATTTTTCAATTTTTTCATTATAATTTATACCCAAAAATTTAAATTTTGGGTTATAATGGTATAATGTATTATGGTTCGTTTCATATAAAGGTTTCATGTTCTAAAAGATATCAATTGGATTAAAATAAAAGAAATATATTTGTTAGTTTTTTATGCTCAATGTTCCATGTCACATTTTCTACCAAAAAAATATCATTATATTTAAATAATAGGGTGTTATATTATATAATTCATAACTAAATTTATTCTCCATAATTTATATTTGATCTTGGTAATTTATGGTCAGACATTTGGATAAACCATTGACAAAACCCCACATCATTAATGTGGAAATAAAATGTATCTTATTAAAAGGGATACGAATTAGTAAGAACATCCGAAATAACATATAAATACTATTATATGTGGTAGAAAATTGGTGGAATGTGAAGTTATGGAAACATAAAAAAAATGTAAATATTTATATATTTTTATTGGGGTTACTGATCATAAGAAATTGAATGATCAATAGAATGTTAAGTGATAAATTACCTCAGATTTTTCTGATTTAACAAACCATGTGATTCTATAAATATGATTATAATATGTTACAATTTTCGTTTTAAAATACACATCCTACTGTTAAGGAATTATTTAACCATCCATGAAAACTATAAAACATTCTTTACTTGATAGATTTCTATATTATAAAAAAATCTATTCCTTTGGTAGATCATAGAATAATTTCTACTTCATCACTCAGTCCTTGAAATGAATATAAAAAATTGATTTTTCATTCATGATGAATTTAAATTCACTTTTATCAAGTCATAAGATCCATAAAATAATGACAATTCATTCCATCAATCTATAATTATTTTTCAAAACCAATATGGATATTACTTGTTATCCAATAAAATGCATACATATCTAAACCTAAAAAGTAACACCACTGGTTCATCATTACAATTTATTTATATAATAATTTTACTAAAAACATTGACATATTAACCAAGAAATCACAAAGTCTGGTTTTATTCACTAAACAACTATTTTCCATCAGTCAAGGGATACAATGAGTTTTTACCCCACATGTGGGTTTACCTTTTTCCAAAAAATTAATATAATTCCACTAAAATTCTGAAATAAAATTACGGACAAAAATAAAATAATATTAAAAATAAAGTAACCTTTTTCTATTGTTTTAAATACAACATATTTATTTTTCAAAATAAAATAATTTTAGTTAACTATTATTACAATGTAATTAATGATACTATTTACCCTAAAGGTTCTCAATAACATTAATCTTATATGTAAATCGTATAATTGAATTATTCATAAAATAATAAATCCACAAAAACATATTCATTCCTTAAAAATCTCCCATGTTATTCTTAAACATGGTATACTTACATCAAATAAAACATAGGAAGGGGTGATAAAGACAATAATATTATGATAATTCAAAAAGTAAAAACACCAAGGTGGTATCCATAAATATTAGGTTAATGAAGCTATAAAATATTCAATGATTTTATACGATAATAATATGATTCATTGTTATTATCAAGAAAAATACCATTGGGAATAATATTTATAAAACTTATTTCTATAAACCCAATACATAAATACATTATATGGTAAATTTCTATATTATTGTATCCTTTTTATAGAGATTAGTCATTATAACAGAGAATTGAGTTAGATAGTGGCCATGTTCTCATCATTTAATAAAACAAAATATTAATGGATCCATATGATGAGACTTTTTTCCATCCGACATACACTCCAATTTTACATGGTAATTCATTATTTTATTCCCTTATTCTCCACAAATAAATAATTTATCCATTTCATTCAAAATCACTAATTCGTTTATAAATATTTTATATATACATTATATTCATTATCATATCTATTCATGAAATGTGGTAATGGAAAAATGCATGACATCGGTTCGCAAGGAGATACTCTTATGTCCACACCAATGATGATTTTGTAACCATTGTCATTGATGTGGTGATGGTTATAAATAATTTATTAAAAACATAAAAACATATTAGTATATAGTTGATAATTATTTAATTATGTCATCATTTCTTAAAAATACTTGATTGATGTTGAATAGAAAATAAAATACAAATTCTTGTCGAAGAACGCTACATCTTCTTCCGGTAAAAAACATATAATTTCACCAAAAGCCTTATTAGTATGGATTTATACCATAAATAAAGAATCTAGGATAAGAGTAGGGAATTATATAAGTTTTTTGGGAAGGTATTGTACAAACAAGAATGATTTGATGGTATGAATATTGGGGTAGGGGTGGTTGAATTTTATATGTGTGGGGAGTGGGACAATTGTATTTTTTGATAGGAACTAAGTTTATCCACATCTTGAACATGCCAAAATTGTAAAAAATGTATTACTATTTTTACTAAAACATTAGTGTGAAAATATGTCAATAAAATATATTTTACGCAATTTAATGTCATTTTATCTATTTTCTTTTTTACTTTAACCACATGGTAAATCTGTTTTTAACCTAATAGCAGTAAATAATATTTACATTTTTCACTATTAATATTGATCAAAAATTATAATGAACGTATTAGAAAATATAAAGTATTCATATTAAAAATATTTATTCATTTATTCTAATTCCATTCTCAAAAGTGGAAGATTTTAATTTGAAATTAGCCCTACTACCATGACGAGAAAACAATTTTCCATGAGAAATAATTGATAGATTACAATATTTTCATATCAAAATTAAAAAATAAATAATTTAAATGACCTGAATTGAATTAATAAATCTAAAATTGAGTAGTTTTTTCTTCAAAAAGAATTAATAATTTTAATTTGAATAAAAAGTTAATTTTCATTAAAATATAAGTAATTTTCACCATTCATCCAAAAAAATAACATTTTTTTACTATACAAAATATTCAACCTAATATAATTTTGATATGATGATTTAAAAAATAATTTTTATATAGTAATAAAAATATTCAAAATTTTGTAAATTGGAATTTTAAATTTTGTGTCATAAGTGATATTAATCATCCTTTAAGTTAAATAATGTTTTTTCATAAAACATATATTTTTCTTTATGATTATTATTTTATTTATAATCAAAATATAACCATGATTTTTCTATTTTTTCATTATAATTTATACCCAAAAATTTAAATTTTGGGTTATAATGGTATAATGTATTATGGTTCGTTTCATATAAAGGTTTCATGTTCTAAAAGATAACAATTGGATTAAAATAAAAGAAATATATTTGTTAGTTTTTTATGCTCAATGTTCCATGTCACATTTTCTACCAAAAAAATATCATTATATTTAAATATTAGGGTGTTATATTATATAATTCATAACTAAATTTCTTCTCCATAATTTATATTTGATCTTGGTAATTTATGGTCAGAAATTTGGATAAACCATTGACAAAACCCCACATCATTAATGTGGAAATAAAATGTATCTTATTAAAAGGGATACGAATTAGTAAGAACATCCGAAATAACATATAAATACTATTATATGTGGTAGTAAATTGGTGGAATGTGAAGTTATGGAAACATAAAAAAATTGTAAATATTTATATATTTTTATTGGGGTTACTGATCATAAGAAATTGAATGATCAATAGAACGTTAAGTGATAAATTACCTCAGATCTTTCTGATTTAACAAACCATGTGATTCTATAAATATGATTATAATATGTTACAATTTTCGTTTCAAAATACACATCCTACTGTTAAGGAATTATTTAACCATCCATGAAAACTATAAAACATTCTTTACTTGATAGATTTCTATATTATAAAAAAATATATTCCTTTGGTAGATCATAGAATAATTTCTACTTCATCACTCAGTCCTTGAAATGAATATAAAAAATTGATTTTTCATTCATGATGAATTTAAATTCACTTTTATCAAGTCTTATGATACATAAAATAATGACAATTCATTCCATCAATCTATAATTATTTTTCAAAACCAATATGGTTATTACTTGTTATCCAATAAAATGCATACATATCTAAACCTAAAAAGTAACACCACTGGTTCATCATTACAATTTATTTATATAATAATTTTACTAAAAACATTGACATATTAACCAGGAAATCACATAGTCTAGTTTTATTCACTAAACAACTATTTTCCATCAGTCAAGGGATACAATGAGTTTTTACCCCACATGTGGGTTTACCTTTTTCCAAAAAATTAATATAATTCCACTAAAATTCTAAAATAAAATTACTGACAAAAATAAAATAATATTAAAAATAAAGTAACCTTTTTCTATTGTTTTAAATATAGCATATTTATTTTTCAAAATAAAATAATTTTAGTTAACTATTATTACAATGTCATTAATGATACTATTTACCCTAAAGGTTCTCAATAACATTAAACTTATATGTAAATCGTATAATTGAATTATTCATAAAATAATAAATCCGCCAAAACATATTCTTTCCTGAAAAATCTCCCATGTTATTCTTAAACATGGTATACTTACATCAAATAAAACCTAGGAAGGGGTGTTAAAGACAATAATATTATGATAATTCAAAAAGTAAAAACACCAAGGTGGTATCCATAAATATTATGTTAATGAAGCTATAAAAGATTCAATGATTTTATACAATAATAATATGATTCATTGTTATTATCAAGAAAAATACCATTTGGAAGAATATTTATAAAACTTATTTCTATAAACCCAATACATAAATACATTATATGGTAAATTTCTGTTGTTGTATCCTTGTTATAGAGATTAGTCATTATAACAGAGAATTGAGTTAGATAGTGGCCATGTTCTCATCATTTAATAAAACAAAATATTAATGGATCCATATGATGAGACTTTTATCCATCCGACATACACTCCAATTTTACATGGTAATTCATTATTTTATTCCCTTATTCTCCACAAATAAATAATTTATCCATTTCATTCAAAATCACTAATCTCAAAATAAGTCATCTTAGGTTTAAATTAGGTTATTCACTCTAGTAATACATTCAAATACTTAATAATGGATTGAAAATAAAATTTTAATTATCCTAACCATATCTCAGAGGTTTTTCAAATAATGTTCATGTTCGTTCCCATTATCTTTCATTGGGTGATGATGAGGTCAAACCCACTTTGTTATATTCAAATTTAATACCCCAATTAAAATTGTAACTTTAAAAAAACTTTTACTTTCCATAAATGGTTTTCATGAAATACTATAAACCTAATATATACATTAAGAAATCATTAGTGTTTTATTATATAAATGTAATCAATGTTTATTATAGGATTATGATTCCTTGTTAGGGTTTTCCTAAATCTAGTTCCCATGTATTGAACAAGACATCCTCTAATATAAACATTAGAAACCCAAACAATAATAATATGGAATAGGTGAAAACATTATTACATTGAAATATGATATAATAAATCACATCCTGAAGGACTGAATAATTTTTTAATCATAGTATACTATATACATAATTGATTCTTACATTACATTTTAATACAAAAATTACAAAGTAATTTTTTCAGTAGTAACATTATTCATTCTAGCATATCACAGCATATTAGTAGTGGTACAGTTCATGGATTCCTGGGGAATGGGAAAAAAATTGTGTTATAAAATGATTAGTAATGGTTAATTACCTGAAAATAAAACATTAATCAATAAAAATAATCTATTTGGATGGTAAATAATAGGACACACATTCAATTTACTCAACAAACAAAGAAGTATGTGAATCTAGAGATAATATTAATGTGAAAATATCATAGATACAAATAAATTTGGAATGGAAAATAACTAAAAGAACTTTTCAATTAATCAATAACATGACTATAATAATTAGATAATGAATAATAAATATGATGAATAAATAAATAAAACCATGTGGAACATACTGAATAAATGAGATTGAAATACAATCAGATATAATTTAATTATGAAAATATCACGAGTAATAATAAAATAATTCTTAATGGAGAAAATTATTTATTATTGGACATCATGTGTCAAGCATAATATACTTTAAACATCATTCCATTTGACAATATAATATAATAAAATATGTAAAAACACATCTAGTTTGGAAGACTGATTTTATGCTACCATTATGATTTTCCACATGAGACTATCAATGAATGAATGGGTTTTCTATAATTATGACCCCCAAAAATTTTGTGTCCCTATAATTCCACATATATCAAACAATAAATTTCATTCATGAATAATATGACATACCATTAAATAAACATATGAGTAATAAATACATATTTATTAGTATTTCTTGTGATAATAAATGAAATTAAATTTATAACATCATATATTGAAATAACAAATGGTTTATGAAAATAATATATCCTTGATAAATATTTTGATCATATAGGTTAAATATAAGGTCCATTGGATATTGAATAACCTAGGATAATATTAAATAATATAAAAATGAATGGAGGAAGTGAATGTAAATAATATTTGTTTTTCAAAATGATCACAATACATCCGTAGAATGATTGTATCAATACAACATATACCCATTGGAGTGTTAAATAAGGGTTTTTGTCACTGATGAATATAAATACCATAAAAAGATCATTAAAAATTCATGATGTAAATTCACATATCATTTGGAAATAAATTGTCTTGAAATAAAAATTTTCAAATAATTTTGAATTTATTTTTTTTTTTCAAAATAAAAATTCAAGAATATATATGGATATTTAAAAATTTTGATTGGTCATGCTAGATATAAATTTTATTGATGTCCTAGATATAAAAATAATTATACCGTTAACATTAATAGTAAAATCCAAACATAAATTATTTTTAAAATAACATGAATATGCCTTTAAAAATTGTATTATATATTAATAAACGATACAAAAAATTTAATAAATAATTTGGAAATTTTGTAACAACCTTTTTGAAAACATTTTTAAAACGTTGTTTTTTTTTGAAAAAAATGTATATCCTACCAAAGAGATGTGCATTTGGTTCTTTGAAAACGAGATTACAATAAATTTAAGTAAAAAACATAGGAATAATGGAACTATTACATGATAATATCCTTTATAAACACATGAAAATAAAATATCTTAGGTTTATTATATAATTATCAATTAATTTCATTTAACTAAAATTAACGAATAAAAAATCTCAAGGAGAATGTGATTATGAAACTAACCCTTATAATAATCACAACATTAATGTAGGAATTGTTCAAGAAATATATAATGTGTATTAACTATAAGTAAACATAAATATATTTTAAATACCATTAAATATAATTAGAAGTTATTACAGACATAATTATAGAATATCAAACAAAACAAAGTAGTAATATAACACAATGAAAAAAAACTGAGTTATGAAATTATTTACCACATTGAAACTATAATGTAAAATCTACTTGGATGAGATAATTAAAATTAAATCATAAAATTCAAATTAATATATTTTAATCATGTTATTTCATTTAAAAAATCAAGTATATTCACTATATTGAAATAAATTTGATGCATAACATTACAATATGTCTCAATAAAGAGAAATTGAGATTAATTCACATAAAAAGATAATATCATTATTGTGAGAAATAATAAATATAATTTATTATATGTATCAAATTTAAATACACCTAAATCAAGTATAAATCAATTTCCAATAGTCATTTTTCATTACACACATAATCTTAGCATGACATAATCAATAAAGTAGAAGATTAACCTAATAAATTGAAATTGAGTTAAGAAATCCATTACCTCACACTTCATTTTGGTTGACCGTGATTTAATATTTTTTAATTGATTTAAATGTTTCATTTACTTTGAAATGGTCCATATTAATATTTATAATACCATATATTATAATTTTATTACTTATTATAACCTTTTTATTAGTAGTCATTCATAATTCTCATTGTTTCGAGCTCTAATTGCCTAGTTTTCCCATTCATGATTTATTATGATAATACACCATCTTTTTTCATGTTATATAGATCTTTATTTTAAAAAATAGAAATTAGGAAATAAAAATCCTATTTATGTTTCCATTATACTTTTAATATCAATCATTAATGATATTTTTGACAAATAGAATACATTATGATCATAGAGATAGAAGGTCATACGTACGCATGAGTAACATTAGAATTTTTTAATGAACATAATAGAAACATCTTAAATTATACTTTTCCTTTATATAATTACAAAAAGTATCTGTAATATTATTTAATTTAATTATATATATATATAAAGATACCATCTATGTTGTTTGGTGATGAAAAGTGAGTCACATTTCTTTGTGAAGGCGGTAGTCCACAAAAACATGATTGAAGTTATCATTTTTCTAGGTCAGAAATAAAATGATATAGTTTATTTTTAGAATGATATATATATATGATTAATATAATAATTATTTCATGCATAAAAATTATATACATTAATGATATAATAATAACTTTCCATGTAATGATTTAGTGACAAACAAATCACATAACATCGCGAGATGGTAGTACGTCGTACACAAGAAGGAAGTAATTGTATACCCTAATGAATGAAATGTAAAAGGTTATATATTTTATAATTACATTTAGGTAAAATTATTTTATAATATATATATATATATATATATAAATTATTTATATACATCAATATAACCAACCATGAGTGGTGGTAATGAAAAAAGAAATTACATCATTCCATGATGTAGTAGTCCATAATATATATGAATGATTATTTCATAACACATTGGATGAATTTGGTGATGTTTTGAGTTCTTAAAATTGACCTAACAATATACAAATATTATAAATTTAAATTCATTAAAATTTCATCACGGTTTAATTATAATTGAGAGATTTTTAGAGAGAAATAAAAAAATATTCGCAATGGATGTTACATATTCATTGTGTAAACTCCTCTGGTATGCACCAAAATCTGTTGTTGGTCATATTTATACCCATATAAAGGCTTCTAGGACTAGTGGAGTGATTTTGTTAGGTTATTTGTGAAGGTATTGACCTGAAAGAATGGAGGGATGATGTGAAAATAGAGGATATGTTGTGGGATTTATAAGTGAGTTGAGTAACATTGTTCCCTTTGGAATCATGTGT
This sequence comes from Viscum album, assembly GCA_963277665.1. Lineage (NCBI taxonomy): Eukaryota > Viridiplantae > Streptophyta > Magnoliopsida > Santalales > Viscaceae > Viscum > Viscum album. Next base: position 1,735,588,510 of record OY728121.1, on the reverse strand, counting down.
TTGATCTAGGAATCATCATTTTTGAATAGTTTCTAATAGGTTTGTTTATTTAACCATAATCACCCAATAACATTGTATCAACGTCGACCATCATTCCAGTGGAAGTATCTCGTCGAGAGGATTGGCTGAATATGATTGAGAACTCATATTGGACGAGATGATGGGTGGTCAGGCACAACAGAACCATTTTGGGGAAAATATTACCTACCATGTGACTCTCTTATAGATTTCATAAATAACAACGATTACTTTATTAAATCCCTAATATGATTAAATTTACCTTATAAATAACATCAAATTATTAGGGTGTATGTAATATAGAATCAACTAAATGTATCTAAGGTTCTTAATAATAAAATATATCTAACGGTATCTAAGGATCTCCATAAATGGTATCCTATTATGTATAGATCAATGATTCATGGTCATTATTATGATGAATATGTCTTTATAGACACATAGTGGGGGTACATTGGAGTTTATTTTCATCAAGGGAGACTGATATTACTCTTAAGTTCATCATCATCCAAGGAGACCTGAGTCGTTTTGATGTTGGGATCAAACCCATGAATAGGTGTCATAGGTATCATTTTAAAAGGAATCAGACCGCATACAGTTCGGCATTTCTTGATTTAAAAAATTATACCATTCTTTGTCATGTGATAAGGACCTAACCACACAATTTAATTTCATGTGGAATGGAAATCATTGTTAAATTTTCCTTGTCAATGATTCGTGTGGGACCTATATAAAAACTACCCAAGGAACCTAGAAGAGATATGAAATCTTAGGTTTGAATTAGACCATGTAGGAAAAATGTCGCAGAGAAAAAAGTTGTTTTTTTGTGTTGATATTGGACCCCATGGTGGCTTCATACAAATCCCATTTTTATTGAAATAAATTCCCACACAATTCAGTTAGTCTTGTATGGGAGTATCGCCCTTCTGGAGGAGGATTCCAAGATATGGGAAAATATGATTGGGGATAATTCTTGGGGATGATTCCCATTGATTTAAGGCCCTATGTTGGCTTCCTACTTATCACCATTATAATAGAAATTAGAGTTCTCATCGTTCAATCATCGAAATGGATGATTTGGGTGTTATGATAACCATTATCCATTAATGCCACAATGCTCATACTCAATGATAGAAACAAGAAGAAGTGAATGATCTCAAAAACCACACAATCCTCCTCTATCCGCATTTGGACATGGTAATGAAGCCCAAATGGATAGGCATGAGGTGTTCAAAATTCCCAACAACTTCTTACCCTCTTCTAATGATGGAATAAGCAGGTAATATAGTAGAAGAGGCTTTGTATATGGATCTTGGATCTCTTAACATTACCATAAAATGAGTCCAGGTTGAGGAAGGAATGTCAATGTGGGACATAGAGGTAGATAGGTTCCAGAATGCAACATCCTTCATGATAAACCAGGGTATTACTCTAGGAGGGATTCCTTAATATGGGTTTCATAGTGATGGAGTAGGATATCCTTGTTTAATGTAAGTGTATGAATGATCCATATCCTTCCTTATTGGAACTATATGCTTCAACTATTAAGGAAAATATGGCCCAAATATAGTCATTACCTTTGTATTAGATACCGGGAACTCCTCGAAACAGTCCCTTGGGTAAGGGTCCGCTTGTATATGGAGATACAAATCTAAACACATCCTGTGGATCCTAACACATTTATTGGAAAAGTGCAGGAATACTTCCTCAATAGAAATACATATCTAAATGGGAGACATTTTGGTGTGACTTTTTATATGGTTTTGTTTCATTGAATGCATTGGTGGAGGTTTGAAATTTTTTCCATTCATATAATGGATCCCAAGAGTGAGAGGCCCCACCATGGATGGATTGGAAGAAGGCCCCATGAATGGCTCACATGGGTTAAAGGATTAGGTGACCATAGGAGGATTATGCATGGAGTAATCCTCACAGGTAGTCTAGCTGAATTGGCAGCACCCTAGGCAATGGACCACCTTATAGACTACACATTGGAAATGCCTTACTCAAGCTGTCATGGGTCCCCATTGGTTTTCCCAGTGGTGAATCACAAAAATCTATGGTTGAGGAAGGGTACCTCCCACAAGTATTCTGTAAGTTGGGGTTAGATGAGTGCATAGAACATTTATTACTTATATTAAACCCCATGAGGAATTTAGTATCACTATCACCCCATTATTCCATCTTTTTCAGGTGTTATAAAACAACCTAGAAATTTATATAGGGATTGAGTGAATCACCTGGGAAAATAGAGCATCAACTACACTTCGGGAAATTATGTTCATGTAAATGAAGGGTCCAAGGGTCCTATTTATATGAAAAAATACGTCCATGGGTGAAGGGGCCTTCATTCATAAGAATATCATGTAGGTCGGTCAAGCATGGGTTTGTGCTCGTACCTTGCACGTTGATAAGATTTGGTGGAAACTTGTAGAATTATATGTAGTAGACTTTTGAAACCTTGGAATTTGTAAATTTTCTTCATTTTTTAATGATATTTTCCCCTCATCCCTTTTCATCCATGCAAGAAAATGGAGTGTCATCACCCCCCCCCCATGATTGAATCTGATCGAAGAAACATGGCCTGATGTAGAAAAAAAAGAGTGAAAATATATATAATGATTGTGAAGGTCTTCTATACTAGTTGTTCACTCGTGACTTCTTCATAATAAATATTCATATATAGGTTACATATGGTGGATTATTCACATATATGTTGGTATCCAAATTCAGTGAATAACTCTCATGACTGTACGTTTTTAGGATCAGACAAGCTATACATCCACACAGACCCTCTACTGATTCTTTTTTTCAAAACGCATTATTTTCATAGACATGGAATGTATCATTATGAACGATGCATAGTCTTGGTTGAGTGACATGCACAGTAATCATGAATGATGTCCATGGATGATTTAATTTTATGATGAACTCAAGAAATGAACTTGCAACAACACATGTCATCTCCTATTTTTCATATTTTTAGTGCTTTTGTCCAAATAAATCAACTCGGAAATTAATTTTATACTTTGTTTCAGGTTCAATGTACAACAATAATATTTTTTTTATTACGATGAACAATATAATAAATGCATTGATGGGATTATGGATGTCATATGGAATAAATATTCTAATGTTTGTTGCAGTACTCTCTCTGATTTAGTGTGGTGTTTGAATAAATATCATGGTTATTTTCCATAGAGTTCTTATCTACCACTTTATTATCATGGCCATATGTGGGAGGTCCTTACACCATCACCAATAAACTATGTCCCACTCTCTTGGTTTTAGGATAAATATAATTTCTCAAAATCATGTAATTTTATGATGGGTTCATATATCAATAATGATTCATTACTTATATCATGTTTTATGAATCAAAACTGATGTACTCTGGATCTGAAGCTAATCATGGTTGAATTAAAGATTCATTTCTATCCATCTATCTTTCTAGATTCACATACATATCTATTTAAGGGGAGGAGGAATCTTTGGGACTCATTACAATGAGGGGGTGTTATGCCTGTATAGAAGTAGGCATATTGGGTGTGATAAGACTATGTTGAATTTGTGGGTGATTTGATGGTCATGAACATATATAAAGTCACATGGGTGGGGAAAACATTCATTTTTCAAGATGAAGAGTTTTTTTGGAGCTGTTGAGATGGTGGATTCAAAAGATGAATCCATCCCATCAAATTAATGGATATGTTGTCATTATTTTATTGGGGTTTTCACAAGATCATTGGGGATATAATCCTCAGATATATGCATGATGAATTCATTCATGTAAGGGAAACGTGGGATTATATATAATTGAAACCCCCACTATCACGTGAGATTATAAAAAAAACTTCATATTATGAAGGAAGACCCACAAATAAATTTGGATATTTAGCCAGTGGTATGGATGAGAACTTTCTTAATGAAGAAGAAGAAGAAGGGGGAATTCCCCACTGGAATAAATCCGATGAGTTATCCTACAATTGCGAAGAGAACAATACCTAGAACCATTTAGATGACATTATAAAAGGGGTAATTTTACATTTGGGGATATGGGATCAAACTTAATGTTCCATGTAAGACAAATCTTTCAGGATTTCTACCAATGAAGCTCAAAATCTATTTGATGCATGTCTATGATTCCTATGGCATAATTAAGCCAAGAACTTTCATTGTAGCAACCACGTTAGTGGATAAAATGGATTATGGGGTTGGAAAATCATGTTTTGACAAAAATGAATATTAGTATACTATATATTCATGTTTGGAAGGCACTTTTTGGAGTCATTGTACTGTTAATGGTTTTGTGGGGATGGATCGCAAGCCACATCTAAACGTACATCATGTAAAGTGGGATTGTGGTCCTTGGGAGAGGGTGTTTTGACAATATGTCCATGGTGCATACAACATTCCACAGATGCCTCTAAAACTCAAATAATTTCAAACAAGGAAATGATTATTTATGATTTTCAACTTCTTTCACTTTGTAAATACTCCCATATTATGATTTATTAACTATGGGAAGGAAAAAGCTGTGCTTATTTCATACATGATGTCTTCCTTGAATGTTGTTCTTGTGATTGAGATTGATGAGGATAATATATGTGAGTCATACTACCCTTATAATTTTTCACTCTAGTTTATCTTCAAGAAGTATATTAAATTTTCCCCCTTGATGCTCATAAGATTTTAAAATAATGCCATTTAATATTGATAGATATAGATTCTTACAGTAGTGGAATTGTTGTAGATGGTGATCAACATATGTTCAGTAGATGAAATAAGTGGGTTATCCTCCTCGTATGTCAATGCCTATATCTCATCATCCCCAAATGGGTTATGGACATTGTTGTTACTCAGGTTGGGATGAAGAGGAGGAGTTGGAAGGGTTATCCTCTTTTGGAAGGTGCTTCATCTCCATTAGGTTCTTCTTTTTCCAGGTCAGAGGAATAAGATGAATAGGTTCCATGATTATCCAAATGATCATCTTCAAGGATTATTCAACCATCATGAGTGAAAATGTCCACACCAACTGGGAAGGAACACATGTTGTGTAGTTGTATTATTTAATAATTTATTGAGGTTCCATTTTGTAATCCATAATATATCACAATGAGCTTTTGTAAACCCATCAACACCGAAGCATATAGATCATATTTTCTATTGTATATGATATATTCAGCATCCTAATTACCATAGGTAGTCCAATTATGGAAGGAAATGTCCTAATATTCTGAAATAATATGGTCTCTGTTTCATGATGGATTATGGATCCTTGGGATAGGAAATACACATGTTACATTAATTATTCTATTCAAGGGTAATCATAATGAACTGGGGATTTATTTCCATGAATAAGATATTATTATTTATAAAATTAATGACCAAATTCCATCCATAATATGGGATGAGGATATGGTGAAACGAGGCGATGCAAAAGGGTGTGAACAATTATCATATGATGAAATTCTTATTAATTTAGATCAATAATATGTATTTTTCCTTTGGTTCCTATAATTTTAAAAAAATTATTTTTGTTAAGGTACAATGACTTCGTGATTTCTAGTGTTCTAAGAGAAAAATAGTTGAGGTTACATCATAAAAATACGACCGAAATAATTTCCCAATTGGAGCTGATAATTCCCCTATAATCAAGAGACTTATTTCTATAGGAATTAGAAATAGAAGATGATATGGTAGGAAAATGTCCATTTACACCTGTAAAACCTATTTTGAGGACCTTTATTTTATCTCACATTCTAAAAAGATGATAAAGAATTAATTTGGAAGGGATAAATCCTAGAATAAATTCATCGGCTGAAGTAGTTAGTCGTCCTGGCATCATTAATCTATGCTTTATCCCGAAAAGGTTTCTAAACATCCCTGGATTCCATGAACTCCATCCATATCCACTCTATAGGGACATACAAATGAACCATCAAGAACCAAGGTGGTAATTTCAAACCATGTGAGGATCCAAACAAGTAAATTGGATATATGAATTGATGAAGTAGTGAGGGATGAGGATGTATCATATCCTCCAATCGCAGTTCCTTCCACTATGGTAAGGAGGGAGGATTTTGTAATTGTCATATTTACTTCACAAGGTGTTACTGGTCGATTGATAAATTTTTTCAATATGATATTTCATGTTCATATATTGCATTGTACAACATTAATATGATTGATGTTGACCAAATTGCTATCAATAAGGTTAATTTTCAGGATCTAATGTCGAAGAGGGAGGGTACTATGCTGGGTTCCAAGACAAATATTCTGAAATTCTTAATAGGTGATATTACCATGGGGTATGGGATGTACATAGATTACATGAAAATAATTTCCATGTCCATCGAATAAATATTGGATCCCATTAAACATACTTATATTCTAGCATAATTTGGGGAACTAAATAGGGAATTGTATAGATGTTGGTATTTATTTTACATCTAATCAACCTTTTTATACCTAATTCCCTAATCATGAATGGTTGGAATGATAAACTCCATCCATAGGGAATTTCATAGTGGTGGAACATGAAACATATGTTGAAGTTCATCTTAGTCCCACTCATGGGGGTCATCTCACGTGGACCATGAAATTGAAAATCTATTTAAGCATCATTTTCAGGATCAGGGATAGACCTAGGAGAGTTCCCTTCATCAAGAAGTTATAGATCAAAATACTATTGTTAGTGATAATAAGGTGGAATCCAACCGGGCTAATGACATGTAATTATGTTTTGTTCACAAATTGTTGTAATTTTCCACATTATTTCTACTATTTTCATGCTAAAAAAGATTATAAATAGTCATTTAGGATTATCAACTTCTGCGACATGGTCTAAGGTCGGAGATATTGTACCAATTATGACAACATCATAAACGGAGGAAACCACTATCATAGAGTGAGGAGAGAAGGGCAATTCATTGAGTTATTTGGTTTCCATGAAAACTAAACCTAGTAATTATGTCTCTGATTCATCCTTAGAGATTCATTATGCTCTTAGTGTCAATGCGCTAGGCATTTGTTGATCATCTGTAAGGTAATTTATGAGATGTATATGGAGGATCTACCTTCAATATTTGGTTGAATTATAGATTAGTTTTATATATTGGGATCCTGTATATTCGATTACCATCCAATCCATGATGTTGTGAGGGATACAATTCATATGTTATAACAATAGAATAATCATCCAGAAGACCCCATAATGGCCAAAAATCTCACCAATGTTGATGAATTGTGAGCAGAAATATCACAAGGGAAGGCCAATCAGAATAAATTTTTTTTAGAATTTGAGAATAATATCATGGATAAGAATATTAATGTGTTTTTCCTTTAGTAAGAATCAGATTCTGCAGGGGGGAACTTGAAAATTTCCAATCAACTTTTTCCTAACCAATGTATTCTCCATGTGATTTTAACATCACATGGAAACAAATTTTTATAAAAAAAGTATATGAGATGGTTGAATCCAAAGTGATGGCATAAGGAAATGACATGTTTTTCTAATAGATGTGGAATAGAAAGCATAGTTGAATATCTCGTGGTTCATATATAAATCCTTCATATTATTCAGTCTTTTGATTTCATTGGCCTAAATTTATCGTAATATTAATATGAGGGATACATACTTAGAAAAGCATAAATTTTTATATGTCCACACATTTTAGGTTTTTATGATAAAATTTTCAATGTCATTTACTATTTTAATAATCAATGTATTTACTAAATCATGTAAATCGCTTGTATAGCAATATTAGAAAGTATGATTCTTAATAATTTCCTTATAGGATTTCAATTTGAAGATTTCTATCACTTAGTGTGGGTATTCTAAAGTTATGGATTCTAGAATAATAAGACTGCGGTTTTAAGGAGAACAGTTATGACTATAACGTTTGAAATGTTGTCATAAACATGGCTTGTGGGCCATGAATTCTCTATCATTATCTAACTATCCTATGGTAAATCATGATCCATTATTGTGTGGTTATAAATATAAAACTTGACGTTATGAAATAAGGGAGGCCTCTCCTCGGGAAGAAGTTACCATTAATTGAAAACCCGATTTTTATGGGATGTTTTCAGCAAGGCCGACATGCGAATGTAATATATACTCAATAGTGACATCCCATGGCTGACAGGATGTGAAATTTGTGAGAAGATTAGGGAAATCCAATAGGGGAATATTATATAATAGTTAGGATGATAATTTATCAGGAATTATGAAATTATATTGCAGTTGGTAAAAGATTAAGATTCTGATTTATGAATACAATGATGGTTGGTTTTTCTAGTGAATGGTGTCTACGAATGAATGAAAAATCATTATTCTCATTTTCCATGAATGGAAAACCTCTCCTATATTTATAACTTGAGTAATAAATGGTACATTTTGTAAGATGGTAAATTTCATGGGGGAAGTCCCAATTCTAACATGGGTTATTGTGTTGTGAGGTTTAATGTCATGTGACCTGGAATTTGATTGTGTATTTTATTGTCATATGGTGAGGATTTTATTGAATATAGTTTTGAATAATAAAAAGTAGAAATTTTAAGGGATTATAATTTAAGTTATTATAGGTTCAACCAAAAGGTTTATAACTCTCCCATTCATATTTTTTTTCCAAAAACATGACACAATATTCATAAGTGGCGGATAAATGTTATGTTTTTATTGGTGGATTCATAGTTCTGATGACTGCTATGGAATAGGGAATATGAATTTCTAGTAGGTCCCTTTAGAGGGTGATGTTTCCACTATTTGGAAACCTGTATATATAATAAAATTATGCAAGTCCAACTAGGGAACATACTTTGTAGTCAATAATTCCATCTTTTGGTTGATAGGTCACGAAATTTGTGAGAAACTTATGAAAATCCAACTAGAGAATGTTACAGAATATTTATTAAAGGAATTACTTAGTAATTTAACAAATCTATCGCCAAAAACCAATAAATGGTTGCTGAGATTCTGATTTAGCTGAGCTCAAAACATGATTTGTGGGAGGAACGTACCTAAACATGGAAGGTGTATATCATGTCAATATTTTATGACAATGGGAAAAAGAGATTTCCCATGAAGGAATAACCCAAGAACATGAAATATTATGTTAGAGGGTTTTTCGGTTGTATGATTAAGACCATATAAATAAGGAAATAATTCGGATGTATGGAATCATGTACTGAGATCAATCCATTTTGATTTGAACACATGAGGCTGGAAATTTCAATCCATGATATTCTGGGATTTCATATAAGAGAGAATGTGTTATAGAAATGCATGATAACAACATACTCTTTCAAATCATTGGATTCAACATATTTTCATCAATACTCATGAATAATTTAGAGGATTCTCCCAACGATGAAGTTACTATGGGTTTAATAAATCAATTATGAAGGCTTTTAAATGCACGTCCAACTATGATGCATGCTATATAATCAAATAGTTGTATATTTTAGCTGATATTCATGTTATGAGGGTCAGTTTAATCAATGCCAAGTATTTTATATTACCTATCTAGTAGGATGAGAATTCGGATGTCAAGCATTTTATCACTGGGAGATTATGAAATATTTTGATGTTTCTGTAGTGTCCTATATTTGGAGTTCGACATGAATATTAAAAGAATATGAGAAAAAATGAAGTGGCTAGACCGATATTTTACACGAATATGGAGTCCCTTGCATAGATCTGATTTATATGTAGAGGTGGGGTAACTCAATTTCCTTTTCGGACCCCCATAATGAGGGGGCTTAAATTAAATTCCATTTTAATATATTTTTCCCTTGGTAGAAGATGGGGAATTAAACTTTACACCATGTATAGGGCTTGGTCTTATGTCCTATGAGTCACTACGTACATCAATGGGGTGTGGATCAATCCATAAAAAGTTCTTTGTATTCAGTAAAGTTAAATTCATGTGGCACAAAAATTATTGAATATAGTTTAAAGTCATATGGAAACAACATTAGGGTATCATGATATGATGAACAATGGGATATTATTGCGGGAAAAGGGAATAGGGGCTCCTACTCACAAAGTATTTTGTTAGACCCAAAATGAAGCCACCGATTATTTTAAAATAATTATCCCCCAAATTGATGGAATTCATATGTGGAGGAAAATGGGGTTTTAATTTTATAGGAGTTTATCCATATTGTGAGAAATCATACTGGGTCTTAACATGTAGATCTGACTTGTAAATTGGATAGTGGTAGTATTACCCATATCATGATGTGGCTAGGACCATGGTTAATGATCCAGATGTCACTACATATCTCATTGGTGGTGAGAATCAATCCACACATTTTTATTGAATTACCACATAGTTTCTCATCATGCTGTGAGAATATGAGTGATTCTGAAGCAAAGTAGAATTTTTTTTATATACTAGGGAATATGACCTCAATGTTACTATGTATCTTGATAGAGCAAGAATCATGACCCGCATACTTCATAAGGACATATTGTAGTTATTTTTATGTGACAACGATATCTACTATGTATTTTACGGTATTGCATCTAGAACTATGGTATCGCCAATTTGAATTGATTGGTCTCACATATGCAATGACACTATTTTACCAAATGTCCTATTCCTACACGAGTTATGATCAGTGTGAGAATTAAAAGGTGGGAAATGTGTTATCCATGACACAATCGAAATACAACTAAAAGATTAGGGTATTTATATTCTAAGGTGGATGGGCCATGAAATATCATCTAGGAGTCACTATGTGTCTCATTAGGATAAGAATCAATTCATACATAGATCATGATATCCAATGATTTTTAACATCTTTTGTTGAAGATGAGGATAAACCATCATGAAAGAATGAAAATATCATCGATAGGACCACTAATAGTTTTCAGGGAATTAATACATATATCATTGAGATGAGAATACATCTACACGTAGTTTTGTAATGTCTCCCTAGGATGATCTGATTTGTACATAGGGTCTATAAGGGCTTTGTGCCTGAAATGTAGCTGCAACTAAGAATGTGGATTTTGGCGTCACTACGTATCTTGTTGAAGTGAGAATTAAGAAAGATGTTGTTTTTGAAGGATACCTATACAGGTGTGTTTCATACATAGGGAGAGGAGAATTTATCGATTATGCCTTCATGCAAGATTAGAGATTTAAGAGACAATATATATCTCATTTAAATGGGAATCAATCCATACCAATTTCATGAAGAACAATATAGTTTAACATCATGTTGGGAGGATGTGGGTCACCTGACATGAAATAATTATTGTAGTTGGAAAAGATGATAGGACACGACTATCACTATTTATATTTCTAGACCTAAAATCATGCCACACATTGTTCAAATGAGGTATCACAACAAAGATCTGATTCATAAAAAGGGTAATGGGGATACACATATATTTTTTTCACATATATACTTGGGATAGGTTATTTTTATATCACTTCGTATCTCATTTAAATTAGAATCATTACATAAGTGGTTTTTGATTAATGTTCCCACACTAATATATCATTTTATATGGGGAAAAGTTTTTTGAAACATTCAAGAAAAATGGTTGTTCTTGAGACATGTGTTATAGCCTTCACTATGAATTTATTTGTGATGATATTCTTGTCATATGTTTTAAAAATGATTACATTGTAGATCATGTTCATATAGAGTAAAGAGAGAATATTTTTATGGTGGCTGCTGGGCCTGATATTGGGGAACAAGGTGTCACAAACAATCTCATTGGGGTGAGAATCAAGACGCATGTAGTTTTTGATCAGATCATGTAGTTTAATATCACGCGTTGGGGAAATTAGCCATGCAGTTTACCATCTTGCAGTAAGGACATGATAATTATGGGACTTATAACTATAATGGGGCCCATGTACCACTATGGAGAGTAAATGATGTCAATGGGGCTTACACATGAGATAATCCTTATTTAAAGGACCATAAATATTATCATCTCATGATATTGGGGGGGTCTTAATGATGATTTACGGAGATGTTAACCATTTAGTTTAATGTCATTCAGTGGGGATGAATAGTGTATCATAGTTTCACATTATACAACTATGATCTTAAGTCGTAAATTATAATGTCTTTTGATAAGGGCGATGATGTTGCCCAGTTTAATATTGTGAAAAATAGATGTTAATTTATTACTTTTAAGGGTTCGATAAAGAAATTTTTTTTATATTTCATTTGGGATGTATATGGTTCTATGGATTTTATCGTCCGAAATCCTGAATATATCTAAGGTCAATTCTTTAAATACTTATTTAATAACAATTAATTTTATGGGTACATAATTATCTCCCAAACCATTTAGGTAAATGAATATAATCCACTATGGTACACCATGTGTATGTAATAAGGTCCCTCCAACATTTTCTCATGTTTTGGGGGATTCATTCCTCACATTATTGGAGTCCAAAGGACCAACACCACATCCACTTGGAGGAAAAGTATAGTTAGATGTTTTTGTTAAAATCTAATGTTGTTCGATTTTGGTAGAGTTAAAAGTGATGAAAGGTATGTAATATTTTTTTTATTTAGTCACCCCATATAATCTATTCCTTTCTAGGGTTGTTCATTGTAGCTAGTTGATCTTAGATTGAAATAAAAATTGATGGAAATTGGACCATAATAGGTAGGAATACATCCATTTCATATATCAATGTGTATGGGGTCTCCCACATTCCAATATGAGTCATTGTTTGTTAATCTTATAAGGCATGTAAGAGATTGTTTGGAAAATAGTTTTGATCTTTTTTCACAATTTTTCTGGTGTAAATTCGATATTGTCTTGTTAAAGGCCCTTATATGTCCATTATCCCCTTCAAGATATTCGAATACATGGTTGGATTTGACATAATATTCTTTATATATTTTCACCTCCACTGTAGAATAGAAATTGGGGCTATTTTTTGTCAATATTGTATGAGTGGTATGAAATCTGGTAATGAAGTTTGATATTAAAATGTATGCAATGATTTCCACACTGACATCATTGAGGATTATTTCCATAGACCACATGGTGAAGAAGTCAGAAGTAGTTTGAATTTTAATAAATTTATTGCTTGTAGTGGAAGGGTAAGGCCACATAAAATCCATTCCTTGTATGAAAAATGTAAAATAGTATTTGGGTATAAGTTGAAACTATGGTGTTTTATGAACGAAGGTAAAATTACCTTTGAAATATTAATATTTCATGGTGGATTCTATGCAATCCCATGTCACATTGGGCCACTAATAACCAAACCATCAAAATTGATGGGAATGAATGTATCCATTCAGATGGGAACCACATACCCCAACATGTACTTCATCCATATCCATCGTTGTTTCTCCCCATCGATATATATAAGAAGGAATCCCTCGAAGAATCATTTATAGAGTACTTTTGGATATTTCGAACATCATATAGAGTGACGATGGATACATTCCATCAAATTTTCCATTTTGAAGACATATCTAGTGGATGTACTCCATTCTAGTTGTATTACATAATTAGAATCATCCAAATAGTGGTGGGTCCTTATGTCACAGATATAGGGATAACATTGATGACCTCCTATATTCCTACTCAAACAAAATGATAGTCCATTTTTCAATGGTTGATGGAGATCAGTATTTTTTTATGATTTTGATCACACAAATCATTGGATGAATTTCACAATGCAACTTCCTTGGAATTTTCAGATAATAGTTTGTGGTTTAATGTTGTTTATAAGGGGAAATATTCCATCAAACCCTATACATATTAAAATAGGGTGATCCTCTCTACTGTTATAATAGAATAATACCCATTGATTTCATTGATTACCAACAAAAAATCACCCTTTACCTCCATGTGATTCACTAGTATTTTGAGTGCTAGTTCCAAACTTTTGATGAGGGCTTAATATTCTGCCTCAATATTGGTACATCATTCTGAATGTAAAACATGAGTAAGGTAATACTACCTTCACAAGGGAAATGGGCCTGATCCTTATCCAGTATATTTGAAGCTTAGGTTCATCCATTATCTTCCCTGTTGGGCTTCTGGATGCACCATCAAAATTAATTTCTACTATTTGAGGGTTTTCCTAATTAGAGAATACTTTTTCATATGGAAATTCCATTTTAACGATGATGTTTAGACAAATGGGTGCTCATCTATAAAATCCTTCATGTCTTGGAATTTAACTACATTCTAAGGCACAAACAATATATCAAACTACTATATAATAATCATCCACCGTGAGAGATTCCCTATTAACATAAGATGACTGAGGATAAAATTGAGTGGGTTATTGGTAGAGTCTAGTTGGACATCAAGGTTCTACAGATAGAGACTCAGATTTTTATCTATGAAGATTAATTCCACACATATCATTTTAATATCTAAATATTGATTCTCCACATCGATCATGTTTATAAGAACATAATAGTGGGTGTTTTCATTCCCTGCATCATTATTTTGCACATTTAAAAATACAAGGGATCACTATAGGATCTCACAAATAGAATGAGAAGATTTTACAAAAAAAAATTCAATAACATTAAGATGAAGAGATAATTCATGAGTCTATAAAGTAACTCTTTATAGTGACTAGTCAAATGATACGTGATCTACTTCATTATCAATTTAGTGAAGGAAAAACAATTTTCTACAATATTGGCTGGGATGGTCCATTTTTAGTCATAGAGCCCTTGAATTACTCCTTACTATATAAGGATTTGAGGAGGTGACATGGAAATTATATCTTTAGTATTATCAATATGAAAATTTATTCCATAATTGCGTATGATGAAGCCCAAAAACATCCCTTAGGTTACACCAAAAGAACATTTCAAGGGGTTTTTCTTCATGTTATTTTGTTGTAACATGTAAAAGATGATTTAAAGGTTGTCAAATTTGATAGAAAATTTCCTTTTCAAGAAAACTATATCAATAGTGTATCATTCGAAAAATTTCCTCTGGATAGGATTGATGATGTGAGGGATTATACATTGGTATGTTGTTATAGGTTTCTTTAAACAAATGGGAATGACCTGATAGCCGAACAATCTTTGTGGGGGATCTAAAGGATATTTATTCTTCCTATTAGAGGGCCAACCATTTTTTTATATAACCATAATAGCCATGAATATAGGTGAGGGATTTATATCTAACCATTTTATCGACAAAGTGGTATTTAATTAGAAACCAGATTTCATCTTCACGATAATTCCCATTGAGATTTCACATGTCAATGCAGAATCTGTTTCTACAATTTTTTAAATAGGGACAATGTTGGCTAGCCATTTTGTATATTGAACCTCCCAGATGTTTTCCACCATGATGATCTTATCTTGTACAACCTCAATCATGGAGGCATGAGTCGGGTGTGTCTTTTCAGAATCCAATTAGTATGAATGATTATCTTTTGGAAAATAATAATGAATAGTGGCTACATCGAGATTTCGGTATGAAATCAATTTGGAATTCTAGGTAAACACATCCTAGTGTTTCTTAAGAAATTATGTATATACCTATTATTCTTCTAGATTCACTTCCACACTAATCAGTGAGGGTAATTGATATTTTTGTGTACCATGATTTATTTCTCTGAGTCCATCCACATTTATGGAGACACTATTCTCACATACTATAGGGAATCCATGTGGTCGTTCTCTTCTTCTACATCCTCATACATTACCTCTTTCAACTCATATTCAGAGGTTGGTGTTGATTCTAGAATATCATAGATAGGGGAAGAGTTGGTGTTTGGAAATCCGCAAGGGAAAGTAAGAGTTTTGGGACAATAGGTGACACTAGGTCTCCCTAGAGCTATGTAAGGGAAAAAAGGGACTATGGATGATCATATTAATTTTCCCCCATAGAATAATAGAATTTTTAGGTCTAGATGATGAAAAAAATAGTTTCTGAATATTGAGGAATGGAATGGAGACATTTTAATCAATGCTTTAATCACTATTTGGGCAGTTGGTAAGTTCTCCTACACTTTTAGTCATGCTTTTCCGAAATTAAATTAAAAATTCTATCAAATTATTCTTTTAATTGAAGACTAAACATTTGATTTGATTAATGGAAAGAATGTAATCTATACTGATCTATTTTAATGGGTTGGTCGGGATCATTTTTATGTCATTTAGGGTATTGACACGAGCGACAATATCATCCATGGTCTATTTATCCACCATGTGTTAGAATATCATGACAATATATTGTGAATAAAACAAATAATAGGTAATTATCACCATAAAATTTCTTAATTTGTCTATTGAAACAATATTTGAGGCATTGGCGGTATGAAGATAAAATGGTAGCATGCAAAAGTATTCAAGGTCTTCCCAGAAGAACAGTAAAAGATTTTTCTTATTAAAAACAATTAATTTATGGTCTAAAACTAGATATCAAAACTGATTTCTATGTGTTACCTCACCAAGTGTAACTTTCTATTTCATTTCATAACAATGTAACATCAGTGTTAAGAGTAAAAGTGAGATTCATTGAGACTAAATTGGTGATGTTTCTAGAAAAGAATTAGTTCGACTCCTGATCAATTTTACATAATTTATTGTCAAAAATAAATGTCCTTTATTCTTCTAGATATGTACAATGGAATGACATGTCCTTTTATGATGATATCCTTGTTTTGGTTAACGAAATTGAAGACTGCATGGCATTCTACATAGTCATTCTATGATTATATACATCAACAACTATAACCTCAACATGAAACTCTTGAGGACATGTTATATCCTCTATGAGTGCCTCCATAAAAAAATTTAGGATGAATGCATCATTGATTTATAGATTATCTGGTACTTGTGCCAATTACATCAAAACAACAATTTATAATCCAAACGTATGCGCTTCCCATTACAGGAGTGTTCTTTCACTAGTGATTTTTGAGATGATTTTCTGGATGTGGATGATCCTTACATTGGAATCAGTGATGAATGTGAATCCGGTCATGGTGGATTATGTCAGCAGGGTGTGCCTATAAGCCGATTATAGTGTGGCGGTGGTATATAATTTTATTGATCATTCAAGATAATATTTTCAGGGATGAACCTATCATGCATGGTGGAAATCCTCTGTTCTTTCATCATTTTCAGAAGAGATCTCCCTCAAGTTGTTTCCACATATATGTTTCATGAATGGGTGTGGTTAAATTAGTTAATTCGATCATGGCCACAACCTCTTCCATAACCTTGATTTTGATGAATTATTCCCCTAGTTCACCAATAAAATATTTAGAATTTAAATTGATAAAAAATCCTAATCTTCGAAGGGATCTAATAAATTTATATCATCAATGAAACTGAAGATAAACTCATCATATAATAAAACGTTCATCTGATAGGTCAATTATTATTGTACCATTTGGTAGAGTGGTGCTAGAACTATTGGAACTACAACCCTGAATTCTATTTATGTTAAGAAAAAATTCTTCTTTAGTGAAGGCTCATATTCCATTATTTTTAATTTAACCTTTTAGAACGATCAAATTTTAAAAGATTATATTTTAGAGGACTGAGTAAATGCTGAGGTTTTAGGTGACGTTGCAGAAGTGGAAATTGGAATAACTGGCTACATCAACTATGTTTATAGAACAATGTGAGTCTGGTTGAAAATTCTTCTGACTATCTAGTCACCAAAAGTTTTTCACTCTTACACTTATCTTTTTACATTCATTTTCATCTAATGTTGGAGTAGTGGATGGATAATTCTCCAACTATGTCGGTGAATTCATCTACATCACTTTCCTAGAGTCTAAAAAAAATTTAGATGGATTATGAAGAACAAAACAATTCTGGATGTGGTTCCCCAACATCCAATAGAAGGTAAAATAGTTATAAAGATCATTATCAACATCCTTATAGTTCTTCTTGGCCTTTAGAAACCTAACCATGTTGTTTTACAATGGTGATATTCAGAAGTTGGGAACATGGTAATTTGTAATCAAATAGAATATGTCTTTATCTTCTCAAACCGATTCTTCCTCTAGTCCCTTTGATCATCATGAAGTGGTGAGTGGTCATATTGATGCTAAATATGTGGATACATATGGTGTGGATAATATGTTGATGTAATATTGGTTAAAGGGGCCTATATATTTGTATATGTAGCTTCATCAGTATTTACAATTCTCCTTCTATGAGTCAAGGATATTACTCTGTAAATTTCCTTAGTCCTTGAAATTGAGTGTTATATCTACAGAGAAATTGTACAAGTATCTCGAAACACTAATTTTTATTTCATAGAGATTAGAAAATTCTGTAAGACATCATGATGATTCACTAAAAAAATTGGCAATAATATATCTTAAAGGATCATTAGATTTATTTAGTATGTCGATACTTTACACATGGTAATGAAATATGAGACCATTTCATTATCCTGTTATTTGTAGTTAGTGAGGTTGAAGACTAAAGTATTATACATTGTTGAGACGAAGTAATAGGTAAACATCTAATGGAGGTCATACCGTCCTATTATTTACCATGATTCTATACTCATGTACCATTACAAAGTATGTCCTTGCAATGATTGCACGAAGCATAATAGTTTCACTAACTCCTATTGTTTAGGGGTACTAATTAAGGTATCGTAGCAGGACATGAAATGTGTCATTTGATTCTCCAGATATCTTGATCCATTGGGATTTAGAAATGTAGGATTCCAAATTATTTTTATGGGTTGATTTGGATCTACCCATTCCGAGTATCCTTTTTTTTAAGTTGGTATCTATATTCGTCATTATTCAATGACTTTGACTTGAGTCATTATAGACTCAAAAGTGTTCATAATCATTCGTGGTATGTATGGTTGATTATGATTAAAGATAGGTGAAGCAATTAAAACCTGAATATGTGTGGAAACTGGAAGCAGCATTGGTGGATGCAATACGAGCATTTTCCCTGGATAGCCAATAGGGGTAAACCTGTAAGGAAGTACCAGACCTTGTTCTTAATATGTATCTAATATAGGGAATTCTTGTTATATTACTATGGAATAAAAATATATTGTTTTTTGGTTTCCCACATTGACATTATGTTCCAATTATTCATCAATTTCTATGAAAAACTCTCTTTATTTAGTTGTTTCAACTGGAAGTGCGAGTTGAGGATCTGCATGTATAATGTTTCTTGTTGGAAGACGACTTCAGATTAGTTCTTTATAGAGTATAATAAAATATTTTTCCTCTACTACAAATAAGAAAAATATTATTCAATAGGAAGTTGATTTAAATCCCCATGAGGGTAGTGAGGTACGATTTTCCCCTACAATTTTCTATATTTCATTCTCTACAATGATGTAATGGACGATTGTTTGGGAGAATATATAGATTCACGAAATGCCACTAGTTGTAGGTAAATAGACAATAATTTTTTGAAGTATATAACACATTATGAATATGATCTTCCTCTTTTGACTCCAATTAAATATACTCATGACCTGAAAGATTTTTACTGACAACATTAATTGCATTCACTAATGAAAAATAAATTGACTATCTTCTTCTACATCTTCCATAAGGCCTTTTTCCATCCAATGATGATTCCCCAGATTATTTTTCATTAAAAATAACTTGAACTAAATCTATTTATATCTCATTCATGTGTGTCTCCAACGAGGATACTGATTCATGGGATGACATGAAATGGTAGGATCTGTTATGTGGTATTTTCCCTAATAGGGAGAAAATGGATTCTCACTGATGAGGTTGTGTTGGGGTGAAAAATCCCCAATCACTAAGGGTTTGGGATGTTCCCATGATCAGTTTGTAATCCATTGGGTCTGGAATGATGACCATGAGGGCTGTATAGAAGAATCCCCATGGCCTATGCGATGTAGTTTCTATTGAATTAGCGTAGCTACAATTGATGTGTCTAAACTTTTGATTATATGGACTTTCATTGAAATCGTATAGGTTTCATCATTTTATATGTACTCAGATGATAAATTTCCTAAGAGATGTTTTCTTTTTCTGATATTTTTTCCATCCAATATCTCAAATTCTCTTAGAAAGACTCTTTCCCAATATTCTCAAATGGATGACATAAAATCCATTCAAATACCTTCTCTCTTCTGGCCCAATATTAGTAAGATTAGGTGGGACCTATTTTTTGTAGCATATCATAATCATTGCATAGTTTCATCTTGTTTGAGACAACATGATGATATAAATTTCAGGTTATAAATAGTGTTGTTCATTTTTAGGGAGAATTGTTAAATGTAATGTTCCTAGTGTACCCCATCCTATTATAAAAACACAAGATGTTTTGTCAGTGATTTTCTTTCAGAACCTCAATAATGAGTCGAGACATGAACATTTTACGGTTCCATATGGTTTCGTAATTTTTTTATGTCTCGAATAATTGAGAGTGGCCAAGTCAATTCAGAAATGAGATGTTAGGATCTTGGGCTACTGTATAAATTATTATGATGGCTTCAAAATATCAAGGTTAATTTTCATCCAGATTATAGATCGTATCTTGAATCACAAATCTTTTTTAATGAGGATTTTTCTTAGATTCCACCTTATGATAGATTATTGACACATACTAGGAAAATTGGTTTTCATTGGTGTATGTTTCTATCTTCCTTGGTATGTCAATTAGGAAAAGATGGTTAAATCTTATTGGAGTTGGTTTTTGTTCCCAATCCAATATTCTATATATTTTGGTGGAGTTTTTCTATGACCCTCATAGATGGTAGTTTATGTGTATATCTATACTGGGGTGACATAAAAATGAGTTGCCCTAATTTTAGGGATAGAGTTTTTAAAGCCATCCCTCAGGAACAGTTTTAATTTCTATTAAAATACTATGGAAAATCAGTAGGATGGGGGTTGTGATTTGCGTCTTCCTTATCACTATAACTAAGATGTTCAGTGTGACTTAAACATTTGGTACAATGATATATGCACATTCAATATCTACTATAGGTGTATGTTCCTTCTCTTGTCATCCATATCAGTCCATTTGATACTAACAATACTCGTTTATGGGGTCAAGGAATTTATTTATCCCCTAGCTCATCATTGAGACATTATGACTGAGATCTCCATGTGATTGTAGATGAGAAAATTGGAAGATTTGATAAATGAAATAAGGTGTGATCCTACTTTATGAATAACCTAAAACTAAGTTGGTGGGATTCATTCAATGATTATTGATTTTTCTGTTGGGAGGGTTGTTGGGTGCTAGCTGGTCTGTTTTCCTTTTCGTGATATACTCTCAGATTTAAATGATGGGCTTCATTGGGTGTCTCCAGATTAGAAAGATGGACGGATAAATAATATTTGGTGAGTGTATGTTCTCATTATGAATTTTTCACCAAGTTGAGTTGGTGGGATTCTCCATAAGGGGCCAATGTGTGGCCTTTTTCTCAATTGTATAGTTTTCGGCCCCGAAGGGCCTTTTCTGTGCCCATGTCTGATGGGACCTGGTCGAACAATAATGGATAAAACCCTCACATGTTAATGTGTTAGTACCGTGTGTCATTTTAGGTGGTGATTATTTGAAGGAGCCCATGAAATTAAAACCTATGTATTTTTGGTGACCTAGGATGTGACCTCATGATTCACCATCATGAGAAATGGGAGGGAATAGTTGTCATGTTCCAAGGATAAGATCATGAAATGGTTAAAAACTATAGTAGACCCCATATTCTTTATTACTTCCATTCATCATTGACGGGATGATCAGTGGTGGTTGTTGAGCTGAATGGTATGCCGCTAAGCCTCCAAGGGAGGGATCATACAATTTTAATGGTACACCATGAACAGTGTGTTTGAGACCCACATTTGAAGATGCTGGTTTGGTGATGGTGTACTCTACATAGACAAGGACCCAACCTAATCAATATTTAATGACTACATCAGTGAAAACTGATATGACTCCATTTCATTGTGGGGATTAATAAGGATATTTGTATGTATATATGTCCAAAAAAACCCAAGAAGCACTATCTAAAAATAATATAATTTAAATTAACTAATGAATTATTTAAAAACTTATCTCTCCCTCTTATATCAAATGAAAAGGATCATTGTAGATGGGTGATACAATCATCATGGTTAATGATTCTTGTTGGGATCACCGTGTTTTTTTTTCACTCAAAATCATGTGATCTGTTTAGGAATCGTCTCTCCCGAATGGTTTTCAAATGTTTTTTTTGGAAGTGGATACACCCAACAACACTATATCCAAGGGGACCAACAATTCAAAGGCAGAAACTTATCAGGAGATTTGGTTGATTATCCTTCAGAACTCACATTGTTCAGGAGGATGAGAGGTTGGGCACAATTTATATTTTTGGTGGACTTATTGCATAATCCATGTCACTCTTATTGATTTAGGACATAATAATGTATTCTGGAAGAAGTCCATTTTCTAAGGTAGAATACCACTGAATTATCAACAAATTATTTTTTATGATTTGAAAATAGAATCATATGTATTTATATGTCATTATTCTTATATTTTGATATATATATACATAAGGATTTCCATCAATGAAATCCTTTTATGTAAAAATTAGTGATTATTTCATCTTGAAGGGTGTAGAAAGTATGCCAAATCTATCCAAGGAACATGGAAGGGAAATGAATTCCAAGGAAAAATAAGAACATGTTGGGAATATAAACCAGAGATAACAAGGTTGATTTGGAGAGTTGGTTTTGGACGTCATGGAACCTTCCTATGTGTCCTATTTGGATGGTAATCAAAGACCACATAGATATCGTTGTCTCTAAGAGTAGTATATCCCTTTGAAAAGGTAAATATGGTGATTACTCTTGATGAGGTTCCCCTGAAAAAAGACCTTGAGGGATGTATTGACTCATAATGAGTTGGGGATTACAATTAGGCTTACTACAGAGGAGTAATCCCAAATTTGATGTACTATTATTGGGGATAATTCCAAAAGAGGATTCCCATTCAGCTCGGGCCCTAATCAATCTTCCGACATATCTTGATTATTAAAGGTATCATATTCCTTGTATTATCATCATTTGTATGGATCATTTCGGTGTCATGATCACCATTAACCTCTAAGACCATGTGAGTAATGATCAATGTGTGAAACCAGAGGATGTGAATGATTTGGAAAACCAGACAATCATCCTATGTACACATGTGTTGGATCTCCATGTTGATAGGAAAAGGAAGTGTTATCCCTATCCTCCTTTATTGGAAATAGAATCATTGGTTATTTGGTACAATTAGGCATAGAAAATCACCAAACCCTTATTCCTGATATTGGTAACTGCATGAGTCTTTCCCTATGGTAATGGCCATCATGTCCATAGAGATACAATTCCACAAAATTATCGATGATACTAACCCTCTGATGATACTTTCATGGGAAACCTTTAATAGAATAAATAAAAAACCAAATGGGAGACACACTAGTTTTCTGTTTCCCATGGTTGTGTATGTCTGTAGTAAATTGTGGTTGTATCAGTATGGTCCATTTTAGACAATGTAGACAATGGAGGAGTGGCCCAACCATGTATGGATTTTAAAATTGTGTCATGAATGGATTGTGCAAGAAGTAGGTTAGGGAGATCCAAGGAGGGTAGTTGAGGGGGTACTCCATGCATTTAGGCCTAGGAGAATAGGTAGAACCATGGGAAATGAACCACCTATGCGACTACAGTTGGGTGAGACCTTACTAAAGAATGTAGGGCTATCTAATGTGGTTACCATAGAAGACGCACGTAGGTCCATAGTTGAGGAAGCATACAAAACTCAAACATTCGTTATTTAGGGGATTAAAGAGTTCCTTGAATAGGTTTTGTTTATTTCAATCCCTGTGAGGACAATAGCTTCATTATCACCCTATAATTCTCTCTTCTTCAGATGTTAGAAAACAACCTAAATGGTTACATAGGGATTGAGAAAAGCACTAGGGTGAATAGAGTGTTGATTGGTCTGTAACAAATTCTGCATATGAAAATGAAGGGCCCAATAATCTATTTTATAGGAAAATATTCGACCTTATAAGAAGGGGCCATCCTGTGTAGGCATATCATGTAGGTCGGTCATATAGTGTTTCATGAATTTACCTTTCATGATGAATGTATTTGTGTGGACATAGGAGAATTATTTCTAGACACTTTTTTGATCATTGGCCCTTGATATTTTTCTTCATACCTTATTCTTAATATATTTCCATTTGTTTCTATTTCATCTATGTGACAAAACTAGTTGACAACAGACATTTTTTTTTAAAAAGAGAAATGCATACCCAAATTTTTCCCAAGACATATATAGCAATCGAGGATTCCACTACATGGATATTACATCATTCTAGATAAATAGTCATGACATTAAAAATGTATTTGTACGAGGACCGTAATAGTTTTTAGAATTTGGATGCAAGGAACACAATCTTCTAACTTGGTGAAAGATATTCAATGTTTCCCATAATTATCCTCAGATTAATTATGCAAAAATAAAACCATTATTCATAACCGATGGAATGTAAATATAAGAAATTTGATATTATAGGATCAATAATGGTAAATAATTGAAATATAAAAGAATAAAATGGAAATAATGTTATTATAACATCATAATTACCTTTGATGATCATACCTTGCATATAAAAGTCCATAATCAAATGCCAGGTCATAAACATTAGTAGTTAATAAGACCCGAATCATAAATAAATCAAATAACATGAGTCATTATATCATAGAATAGGAATATGACATATAATTATGTGATACACATCCTATTATAACATTGAGAACAGAATTAAATAGAATCATGGTCAGTCATTTAGATAATGCCATGAAATCAGGCCCTCTCATTAACATAGGGACATGAAACCACAACTACTCATATAATTAAGGACATGATATATAGATCCAAGAAAAATATTTTAAAAATGTAATTAGTATCACAAATAACGTTGTTAAAATTTAATGAAGCTCACATATATCATTGTGAACATGTAATTTGGTTCATGAATAACATTATTAAAATGTAATCATATTCATACATAGTAAGTTAAACCTCCTAGTCTGGATACAAGACCAATCCTAATGGTTGCACTTTATTAATGAAATGTTATAACTTCTGATTCCAACCCTTTCATACCAAATTGGGTTTACTCCCCATTGTAGTTTTTTTATCTCATGAGATATAAGTCCTTACCAAAATTATTATTGTTTTATCTTGGAACACCGAATGTGTAAGATATTTTGGGCATACATGAAACTATCTAGGAAACCACAAGTTTGTAACACGTATACCCAACACTATCATGGCCACCCCATGTAATATTTGAACGGTCTTTCCAACACTACCTGAGCCACCCCATGTTATGTATTAATGGGATTACAAAGTTATATTTTGGACACCCCATGAAATTTATAATGATAAAATATCATATTATGGAAAAATTATATATTCATGTATTTTTAAATTGAAAACCATTTTAGAAAATCTTTTAAACACTTAAACAACAAAATTTTTTATATCAAAATATGATTTTCATTTAATAACCCATTTTCAGAACAAAATATCCATTTCTTTTGAATGCCATTTTCATAACCAAATATACCCCAAATAATAAAACTTCAATTATTAGAATTAAAATGGAATTATTTAAATGAAGCAATAAATGAAATAATAGTCACGTTGGCAAAAATTTCATTGTCATCGTTGATGCTAAGAAGATAACATCCATTTTCTCATTTTTCAAAAACAATATATAAAAACACATAAATATATTCATTTTTGAAAGATAATAATGTAATTTAAAAATATAAAATATATTTAAATTATATTTTATGTCCATTATCAAAAAATGTATTATAAATTATAATATCACAGAAATGTAATAAAATAAGTGTCTGAGGGGAAATTTTAATGTGGAATTCATTGAAGTACAATCCCTTTATGACATTGGAAATATTAGAATCATAAAACAAATTAAAAAAAATTAAAAAAAATTAAATACTAAAAGAATATATAAATTAGTGATATAAAATATTTAAAGAATTGTATATACATCTTGAAAATGAATATGGTTTTATAACAATAATATATTACTCAATGAAAGATAAATGAATTGAAGTCCATTAAATCTTTGGTAAATTTTTATAAATAACCCCATAAAAGAGAGTTCCTAAATTGGATATATATGTCCCCAAAATCCTTAGTATAATAATCATAAAATAAATCCATGAGAATTATACACACAACATACAAGAAAATTTTGTTGAACCTGGATTTTGTATCAAATAAAATAAAAGTGAGAAAATAATCCTTTACTCATTGATTATCATTAATATAATGAGAAATGTGATAGAATATAATCAATTCAAACCTAATATATGATTGAATAAATGAATTTCATGATATCACATGTACTATGTATGTATATACACCATTAAAAATAAATTAAATGTCAATATCTTATACTTCTTTCATAAATATATGTGAAACTATAAATCCAATTACCTTATGTCTTTATTTATTCATACATTTTCAAACCTCCTCTAAATTTGGAAAATTCATTTTTTTCCCCAAAGGAATCATTTTCTTGTATTTTTTAAAAAGTTTTTAACTATATGTTTAGGGGTGGGAATTTGTGAGTTGATTTTGGTAGGGGTTTAAAGATCAAAATGGATTCTTAATTTGAATACACGTGGGGGTGGTGAGTTCCCTTATATAGTATAGGATTATTGGAATTCTTGTAAATACACAAAATTTGAAAATATTTGGAGGACTAACATATATTAGGTCCCTAAAATAATTAACCATTTTAGATACAAGAGGGTATATGGTCGAAATGTGTTCATTTTTTCATAATCCTAAAGATTAATTTTAAATATTTCCACTAATAGTTTTGATAAAAAATTATGATAATATTTTTTTCATTATAAATTATTCTTATTAAAAGTATTTAATAAATTTTTAAAAATTTGAATCATCTAGTTGGCATAAATTAATTCAAAATTTATCCTTTGTATATGAAGAGATAGTGGGTTATTAAAATAATATTTCTTATTGTTGAAATGTTTTAATATTCAATTACAATGTAAATTTGATTTTGGGGACAAAATTTGGACTTTTTAATTTAAAATTTAACTTATTAATGATTAAGAAAAATAAAAATATATTTTCCTTCTTTGTAACTAAATTAAATGAAATCATAGATTATATTAAAATTGTGTATTGTCACTGTTCATCCGATTATAAAACTTCTCAAAAAATATATAATATTACCCTAAGATAAATCTTACATTAATATTTAAAAGATGGTTTATAATTTTTAAAATATAATTTGAAATAAATTAAAAAAATTAAAATAAGTGCACCATTAGAAGTTAGTAAAACCACCTCTTAGAAAGATACGACTCTTTATACAAACAATTGGATTTATTCGTATCTATTATTATGAAAATTCATAAAAAACTAATATTTGATCGAATATATAATATATATATTTTATTGAAATCATTTATAAAAAAATTCTTTAATTAAATGATATAAAATAATTTTTTGGTATAGAAAAATATTTTATAAAAAAGGAATTTAATTATAAGAATATGTGTAAATAGTATTTTCATAATTTTTCGAATCCTATTAATACCTACAATAGAAATTGTTAGGTGTAAACTATAATAATATTATTAATAGTATTTTGGTGTTCAATATTAAATTGTCTTATTTGTAATGAAATTATGGAAGGAACTCGGTATTGCATGAGACACGAGCCAAACATAGTGTTGTGTGTTTTAAAATAAAATCAAGGTGTTTAATGAAATAAAAAATGTATAATAAATTTAATTTATTCCAAAAAAAGTTTTTCCTAAAATCTCATGTTGCCACATTCTTCCCCCCTCTAAATTAATTAGTCACTCAAAATTCATCAGTGTTGTAATACATTTAATACATTAATTCCCCTTACATTGAAACTGATATCAAAAATATGATTAATAAAACATATTCATGAAAGGGATAAATGGATGTGAATATTTCATATTGAAAAACACATACCACATTTTCCAACTATGAGAACAAAGTTCTCATCTGAAATTATGGACATAGAAGCGAAAAATAACACCCAAATACTAATGGAATGTGATATAGGATACATATCAAAATAAATTCAGTGAAAATAGAATGTTATGTGCATAAAAATGATTTTATGTCCTATAATAACATTAGTTCAACACAAAATGATGGTGTTAGTTTCACAATTTTGTTTTTATATAATTATACAATATTAGAGGTATTCTATTACAATACATATAAAAATATACCAAAATTTAATTACTTGATAAATATATATTTCATAATTAAATCCCCACCCCATGGATTATAATTTTTCAACGTCCACTCCACCTCATACTCAATGAATTGAATGTGAAATTTTTTATATAATTCACTAACTTATCATATGATTCATAGATATAATGATAAGTAATCACGTCTAAATTTAATTATCATTAATGAAAAATGGTTAGCAAAATTTATCCAATATGAACCATTCCTTTTTTGGAGACATATTATAATAATATCTAAATTCTCATCCAATTTTTAGCATAAACAATTCCTTAAGTGGTTATCAATGTAACCCCTCCAAAAGACTAATAATATGAAACTGTTGAAATAAGGTCCCTAAATTTATCAATATTATCTTATCATTGATACCCTATATATCATAATATATCTCAGGGATTTCACATAATAAACATTTGAATACCTTCATCATGTATTCTCGTGATACCTGATAATAACCCAAATTACCATAAATAATTTTAGAAATCATGCATTCTTATTTATTCAAATGATTATTTGATATATTCCTTAAATAAAAAAATTTCATAAACTCTATCCTTGATTGCATTAACAAATTTTACAAAAAATAAATTAATCTTTTCTAAGGGAGTCATAACATTATTCTTACCCCATGTCTCTTTATCCAAAATAAACACTATTTTGTCAACCTCAAGATCATATTAAGGGGTACATTCCTTTTATGTAACCTCTCACTTAAATCGATTTTCTAGGTCATCATTAGATTTATCATATTGTTGAAAATCCTTAAAACAAAACATCTATAAAAAATATTTATATACATAATTATTCATATAAAAATCAATGATTTTAAATACATAAAACATTTATAATGACACCTATTCCATAATACATTATCTATACAACATTATGTTATTCTATAATACAACTTTTATCTCATAAAACATTAATATTTTATTCATTACTAGTGAAAAAAACATTACTCAAACAATATTTATAAATTTATTCCAGAACATTACACATATAACAGTGATTCACATAATTCAAATAATTAATACATTTAAAGCATGAAATAGTGGTTAATAAATTAGTGATTCCATTTTTCTCATCCATTTCTTTAACTGAATGTTTCTTTATTTCCTTTTCATTTATTTTATTTTTGTGTTTATTTTATATTGTCAATGTATTGTAATGTTCATATTAAACATCCAAATTGATTTTTATTCCCATGTCAAAACATAAAGAAATAATGAATCTTGTTTTATATGCGGTATCAACTGGTTGAATTTTTAGTGAATTAATTCATTCTTTTATTTTTTCAGTCTGAGATTTAATTAATGTAATCATTTTTAATCATTATCAGTGAAAACAAATTACGCATGATCAAAATGTCCTTTATTCTAATGATTATCACATTTTACTAATCATCAGCAAATGTTCTAAGTCATTCAACGTTAAACGATTTTCTTCTTGTTAACCCCAATATCTAAAACCTAAAATACTATTGTGAGTGAAATTTATAATATTGTAAAACCACATAATTAGTTATATAATGACTAAATAATGACACATTATTTTAAATATATGACAATATAGGCTTAACATAGGAAACATATTATCATTATATATTTAAAACATTCATGATGGTTTGTAAATTTTGGGTTAATTTCCAAATCATACCACCATGGAGTTTTAATAAAGGTGTGTTTCAAGGTCCATTGACATGCACACCTTGTTTAATAATTCTAGATTAATATGGTGGTTTAGACATTTCTCTCATAGGTAAATCTGTGCAAGATCCACACCAACATTTACATTCTATACAAGGATGTATTTCTAGGAAAAAACATGATCAATCATTAAAAATATTTCAATACAATTTTTCTTTAGTTTAACTCATCCTTAGATTTATCATTAGATACATCATAAGACAAATACTTATAAATATCAATAGAGATCACACTAAATTTTTCTCATCATAGTTCTCAAAGTATTTCAAAACATTTCCTTTGATAAAAAATATATAAACCTAATATTTTCATTAGTGGATATTACATCACTATAGATGAATATTCATAACATTACAAAAGCACATGCCTGAGGACCATAATAGTTTAGTTTATTTGGAAACATGGAATACAATCTTCAAAAATGGTGAATAATATTCATTGATTCCCACAGAGTTCGTTATAGTAATTAATTATATATAAAACCTTTATTTATAATCTAGGGAAAAGAAACATGATAACATATGAGCTCAAATTCCCAGTAAAGCTAAATAAATTATCTGTGTAAGTAGAACATAAAACTAAGGCTATAAGAACAAATGAATAAAATTTTAAGATCACATCCTTAATTTCAAAGATCATAGTCTTGGGTCAATGAATAATTATTGGTAATTTATAAGACATTAATTAGAAGGAAATATTTGGACATGATTCATTAGATTATAATATTAGGATTAGAAATAGACTAGTGGAGAAAAGTCTTATAGAATTGTTAACATGTGTAAATAGAAACAAGATCACTCATTATATTGAGGAAATGAAATAAATACCTTGAATAAACATATGGGAATGCATCCTAGTCAACATATATCATAATGGATAGGAAAGATATGCCCATTTATAACATTATTATCATGTAATTAGGTTCACACATTATATTCTGAATATATAATCTTGTTCAGAGATAAAATTTTGAACATGTATTCTTGTTCACCCATAATATTCTAAAAATGTAAACTATTTCATTCATAGGTGACTACATAAAATCCGTGGGACACACCAAAATCCCTAGTGGTGTCCTTATATTACTAAACTGGGTTTACCTACTATTCCCTCATACCTTACTTAACTGAGTTCACTCCAAATTCTAGTTTTTTACCTTGAGAGATATAAATCATTACCCAATGGATTGGAGTTCTATTTTGGAACACATATAGTTTAAGCTATTAGGATATTACACAAAACTATATAGAAAATGTAATGTATTGATTTCATGGGATTACTTTTTGTTATATTTGTCACACCAAATTATTTTGTAGTGGGTTTACATAGTGTTATCTAACCCACCACAGGTTGTGTTATAATAGGATCACTTGGTGATATCTGGGACATCCCACGTAATGTATAATACTAAAGTAGAATATAATGAATATAAAATATTTATCATTCAATTTTTTGAAATTAATATATTTAATAAACTCTTTTAAACATTTAAACAAATCAAATTATGACATCAAAATAATATTTTTTAGGAAACCATTTTTAAAAAAAATTCTTTGAAAACATATTACAATAAAAAAGTACATCAAAAAATAAAATGTATTTTTCATTAAAATTAACAATGAATCATACATAAGAATATAGAAATCAAATAACACTCACATAAATAGAAATTTAATTATCACTATGTACATTATGAATATAACATCCCTATTTAAGTTTTCCAAAAAATTCAATATAAAACATGTAAATATATTTTATTTTAAAAACATTTAATGTAATGAAACAAGATAAGGATAAATTTATATATCTTCTAAAACCATTATAATCATTAATAAATATTTTTTTAAATGGAAATCGATGAGATTGTGAGTTTCTGGTAAAAAATTAAAAGATGATTTCTTTAATAGATAAGTCCCCTATCTCTTGGGAAAAAAATTGAATCCTAAGACCCATTAAATAATAAATTAAAAACATTAAATATAATTAAAAGGGAAAATTCATGATATAACAAGTAAAAAAGGGATTTAAATACACCTTATAAAATGAAAATGTTTTGTAACATAACGATATTCCAAAATGATAGGAAATTGAGACAAATCCCTATAATGCTTTGGTAACATTGAAACTATAGCTCCTTGAATGTGAGATCCCAAATATTATATTTAAATAAAAATAATTCTTAGTGGATGAATCATAAAAGACATCAATGTGATGTTTAAACAACTCATACAATAAATAGTTGGTGAACATGTCTCAAGACTAATAGAACAAAAAAGTGGGGTGAAACTCCATTTCTACTTGTGTATGTTAAGAATTATGCGCCACATAAATGAATAACATCAATATAATATGTTAATTTTAAAAAATAATAACAATTAACTATATAAAATTTCATATTGAAGTATGCACAGAAAAAATTTACTTGTAGTTAATATGGAATAAGTATAATAAATATAAAAGTGAGACTATAAATCCCCATTACATATGTCATGACTTCCTTCATACCTATTCAATCATCCTCTTCATTGGGTATCTAATTTTGGATTTCACAAGATGAATTTGTTGTTTGGATCTATACTAAATATATATCATCAATTTCTAGGATAGGTATATTGGGATATGATTTGGTTAGTGGTTGTATGATCTAGATGACTTGAGAGGTATTAATAAAGTGAGGGGTGAGTGCAATTTTTTATTGGAGGATGAGTGTCAATCTTGTCAATACAAAAATGTCAACACTATTGGGAGGTCAGCCATAAATCATTTGACTCTAATAATATATCATATTCAATCCAAGAGGGAATATTGTCGAAATATGGCTATATTATAGGGTTCTTATAAATTTACTGATTATTTTCCCATTTTGTATTACGTTAGTCCCTTCGTAAACACATTTTAATCTTATAAACTATGATTAATTTTATATATTTTAACTATTCATTTAGCTAAAAATTATGATATTCTAATTATACATTTTTAATTAGGATGATTTTAAATATAGAATCTGTTTTACAAAATACTATCACTAAAGTGGAATAAATTAATTTATAACTATCCCAAAATATAGTACGAGACGACTAGGTTTTAAATTCCAAAAATTTCAAAAGATTTAAATGTTCTTGTATAAAATGTTAATTTAAATATTATTAAAATGAGATAAATAGTATTTATTTATGTATAATATAACTATCAATACAATAAAACAAATTTAGTTTTATTTTTAACTATATAAATAAATTAAAATAAAAGTAATTTTTAAATTAAAATTAAATTTTGTTTCCCTGCACATAAATAAAAAAACATCTCAGAATAATAACAAAGCATAAAACATAGAAAATTTAAGAATTACACATTCAAAAATGATTTTTATTGTTTCATATATATTTTTTTAAATATTCAAAAATATAATTTCAAATAATATTTATACTTAAAGGTGGTACCAACAATTTTCTTGAAAAAATGCATCTTTTTGTGCGTAAAGTATGATTTATTCTTCTCTATTGTCTACAAAATTCATATTATGAATTTGAAATAGTTTATAAAAAGTATAATATATATAAATTTCATTTAATTCATTCATAAAAAGTGGATTTTGAAATTTATTGATGAAAAACATTTTTGTGCATAGAAAATTATTATTATTTAAAATCAATTCCATTATTTTCCAATACTTCTCACTCTCATGTATAATTAATTAGTTACAAATGAATTAATTATATAAACATTTTTAAAAAATACTTTCATAATTCAGTTAATCCTATTCATACCAACCTTTCTAATTGTTACTTGACCACTATCATAATATTATTAGTAGTATGTTGTTGTTTGGTAAATCATGGTATTGTGGGTAACAGAAGCTGTCAAGGGAACACAATTTTTTTAAAAAATAACCCAATAATATTTTAGTGTATATAGAAAGATAATATCAGTGTGGGGCCTAACATAAATGATCAATGAAGTTTAATTTATTCAAAAAAATTTGGTTAAGAAAAACACTCTGTGATACACCAGAAGGGTTCAAAATGAAATATTATCAAGAATTATAAATTACAGGGTAAAAATATTACTCAAAAATATATTTTTAAAAATTATTTTTGTTCATTTTAATATTTATTATTTTTTATTATCCCATGGTAAATAAATTTTTATCCTAACCGTGTTAAAAGATTTTTACCATTTTCAGTATTCATTTTTGATCAAAAATTAATTTGAAAATTTATTCTGATTCAAAATATGCAATACATTTTTCAAAATTCTATTCACATAATTTGAAAATTTTAATGTATAATTAATCAATGAACCTTGATGAAAAATATTTTTTTCAAATAGAAAATTTCCAAAAGGTTTGACTGTATTTATATAAAAAATAAATATTAAAATTGATCCAATGACCTAAATATTATTAATTGATATATAATAGATTTAACATGACTTTAAAACCAATTAAAAATATTATTTTACCTTAAAAAAATTTAAATGAAATTATAGTTTTCAATTAAAAATCATTGGTTTGCACTATTTTTCAAAAAATAAAATTATTATAAAATTATGAAAAAATTAATGCTATGATTAATCAGATAGAATGATATAAAAAAAATATATTTTTTCAAATAAATTTTCAAAAAGGCATAATAATTAATCATATATTATGTTAGAAATGTGTGATTAAACAATATTTAATAAAAAATTGTTTTTCAAAAAATATTTCTATTTTATTTTATATGATTATTATTTTATTTCTAATCAATAGATAATCACAATTTTCAATATTTAATTATTATTATTCATAATCACCACATTATTGAGTATGATAAAATGATATCCTATAATAATTTTGATTTGAAATCGGGGTTGTTTGTTCTATAAGATTTGAAAGAGATTTAATTTAAATAATTATATTTTTTCAGTTTTTATGGTTGAGGTTTTGTGTCACATACAATATCATAAAAATTGATTTTGATTAAAAATAACGATTTCTTAAAAATATTAAATAACATGTACAAATTTATTTTAATTTTTTAAATAATCAATTTATTGTATTAAAATTTTATAATAGTATTCATGTGAGGATGATTTTTTCGTAATCCATGCATTAAATTGAAAAATAAATAAATATTTGGAGTATAAAAATTGATTAAAAGGGAAAAATAATCCTAGATCAGAAAAAATTAAACAAAATTAATTGAATGAAAATATATTTGAAATTATTTTATCGTAGTTTTATACCCATTTATCATGGGTATTCAAAAGAGTTTATTTCCAATAAATTTATTTAAAAAAACTAATGCCCACTAGGTCTACAATTTTCAAATATTTAGTTTTATCCAATGATAATTATTTTGTAGAAATTAGTTGGGGAATAATGAGTCCAAATATTTTTTTTGTGTTTTTAGTTAAAATAGTGCAGATATACATTCTAGAAAAAATATGAATACGATTTTTCTATAATTAACATTATTGATAAATTAATATAAAAAATTATGAAATCACCCATATTGTTTAAATTTAAAACTAATACTCCAAACCATCCATTATTAATTATTTCATATACAATCTCAAGGACATGATAGATTGTAATTGACAATTTATACATTTTTTAATAAAAATAAACAATATCCATATTACCATATTTAATCATTGAATCAACATTATCATGTGATATTAGTAAAATTAGTTGTTGATCTAGCATGAAAAAAGTGTTCTCTAAATAAAAATTGAGATTTATTGGTTGAAAATATCAGTTATTTTGATTCCAAAATTTGTTTCCTCTTCCTTTTCTAAATTTATAATAAAATTCCATTATTCCTGCCATTTTTTAATAATTGTTAGAGGTTTTTCATAAAAAATTTAAAGGAAATAACTAATTATTTTAAGTATATTATTCAGGATAAACCAGCTATTATATGAATATAACCTTTGTATGTTTGAACTTGTGAACATATGAATAACTAAGGGAGGTAGGTATCATAGAAATCGAATCATTATAAAAATGTATCACTTTTATGACATCTTATTTTAGATTTTTTATTGATTATAATATCTGAATGTATATAACAAACTATAAGCCTCAAAAAGTATTTTCATGGTGTAGGTAGATATAAATCACAACAAATTTCACCTAGTAGAGTATTATTAGAGTAATGGTGTTTGAATTTTCTAAAATCGCATTTCAAAATAACAGTTATAAGAAAATTTATTACCACTCATCATGTAGGCCTCTACAGAGAATGGTTAATTTCAGATCCATGGGTGATATTATTTAATTTTTTAATTGTTGTTGTTTTTTTATCACTAATTTTGTCCCATATAATTCTCTAATAACTATTTTTTCTAATAATATATTTATTTTAAAAATATTAATTTTTTCATGTATCATAGCCATTTTCATATAATTATCCCCCTTTTCTTATTTCTCAAATTTTTTTCTAGGAAACACTCTAAGGACAACAACAATGAATGAACAAAAAAATTATCACTTGAATGATGATGATATTATTCTCTAAACGAGTGCAGCCAATAAAAAATCTAATTTATAATTTGGATAAATAATATTAGAAAATATGTATCTCTTTTACGTAATAACAATTTAATATTGAATTTTTTTATTATCTCATTCTTATATATGATTTCTATACTCTTAGTTTGTATTATTATACTAGTATTTAATCATTTTTTACATGATATTACTTACATAGAAAAAAGGGTGGAATTTATGTGGAATTGAATTTTGATCAATCCATATACATGTATAAGGAGGAACATAATTTTTATATTGTTTACTGAAATATATAATTATTTATATATATTTTAAATACATAAAATTTCATAGGTGAATCATACCTCATACTTGATTTATAGTAGGGTATATTTTTTATTATCAAATACTTATTTTCAAAGCCAATTGTTTTTTGAATTTAAATTTCATAAAAAATGTTATTTATAAAAATATATCTACGGAGATTATTACCAATCATAATCTATATAAAATGATTCCTCCTCACGAAGAATGAAAAAAACATTTTATGTTATGTTTTTTATCATGTGTGTATATATCTAGTGTATGTGTGTTTTTAACTTCCCTTCAACATATATATGATTATTCTTCTTTAGAATTTCTCAAAAGTATCTATAATCATTTTTAGAATCAATTAATAAAAACTTAATTTGATAGTTATCTATTATAAATACTCTAATAATGGTTAGATGAAGAGTAAATCAATGTTTAATTAGATTATTTTATTTAAAATAAACAAAGTATTTCATAATGTTACTATAAAATATTCTAAAAATAGTTCTTTCATTTTGTGAACAACAATTTTGTACCTCTCTAAATCAACCGACATGTGAATTTGGGTGAATCAACCATTATAACTGATGAGTATGAACCTGTAAGGTTACAAATATTTCCATGTTAATTTAATCTAACTTCAAAATTTATTACACTAACTCTCACCTTAGTTATTTTTTATGACTATAAAAATATGAATTTTCTATTTTTTATGAGTGTTGGTTAATTTTATTC
This sequence comes from Viscum album, assembly GCA_963277665.1. NCBI lineage: Eukaryota > Viridiplantae > Streptophyta > Magnoliopsida > Santalales > Viscaceae > Viscum > Viscum album. Next base: position 1,735,550,956 of record OY728121.1, on the reverse strand, counting down.
TACAATTTACTTAGTTTTGACATTGTCAATTTGTTGATTCTCATGATTAGTGGCATCAACATGTAAACAATCCCTTTTTTATACTCGATTAGAATCACCATCTTGATGAGAAAACTATTTTTCAAAAAGATTAGGAACATCAACATATAGATAATATGTAGTTGAACATATAATTTTGAATATGTTAATTTTTATTTAATAATTAATGAAATGATGTAATGCATTGAATATTGAATAGTTTTTTACATAATTATTGATGTATCATTTTTTCCATAAATGTTGAAGGCATTTAACCCCTATATATAGTATCTAAATCCCTCATTATTGTCTTATATTATTAAAACAAAACGTCTACATTGGTATTATAATAAAATAAGTATGATGTACAAATACAAGGGAAATCCTAAGATATATTTAAAGATATACCTACATTGGTTTTGGTTGGTAAAATAACAATTGAAAACATTCTTCTTGTTGGATATTAGAAAAAAAATTATTGTACTACCTGGGATCTCATTATAAATAGTTCATAATATTATACACTATTATAGATATTAACATTTATGAGTATGAATTTATAATATTTAACCACACTTTTATTATAAACAGACAATAATTTTCAAATCATCACATGTAATGTTATATAATCCAAATCCCAGTTTTGTTCAATGATGCCAACATATTATATATTTTCATTAATTAAATTTCTTTCCATTATACTAGATTCAATCTTTTTATCGTTTACCAAATTTACTTAAATCATTAAAATATAATGGGTTAAACATATAAAATTATATTTAACATATATCTATTAATTTTATTACCATTGTATGATAACATAATCAAACATGGTTATATGGAAAGCCATCTAGGTCATTCTAAAATTAAATTCATATTTTTAGGTGGCCGTATAAAAATATGGTCTTCAGACTATCCTATAAACAATCAATTATGTGATCTTAAAGTCTATAATTCAACCGTTGATTTATTTAAATGTATAATAGTTACATTGTGGGTTTTGAAATATGGTGAAACCTCTAAAATGTTATATAAAACATAGGGTTTAGCCTACCCCCGCTTTATAACAGTGATTGTGACTATATGTTTTCTGAATGACTCTTCACAAAGAATTCAGCTACATTGTAGATATTATGATCAACCATTTTTCTCTTCATTGGATAGGTAATCAATATCGAATTCAATAGATTCCTGTATAATGTTCCTATCAGCAATAATACCATTCATACTATATCAAATCTTGACAAATACTGTTAAAGTATTCATATAATATTCAACAAATTACATCCATATATTGTGTACATGACCTCATATTTGAGTCCCACAAACCATGTGAATCATCAAAGAAGCCAATATATCATGGAATGCTGATGGGGAAAACATCTCCAACTCAAATAATATTTTATAAATATCAATTTTAATTTTTTTCTTCTGGTATATAACATTATTTTTGTTTTCTTGGAAATTATAGAATACTTTGTTAATGTATGATGGGCATACATAGGAAAAATGTGACTTCATTTTATAGATATTAAATCCTAAAAAAATACAATCAATTTATTTTAGTTCTTTTAACATTACATCCTTCATGAGTGTGATATTCTAGAAATTTGATTAATATCCCATCATAAAGATTACCTAACTCAGTATTATTAAATATCAATATATCTCTTTCCTTTAAATACTGACCAAATATGGAGGAATAAATGTTCACCTTCCACCCGTCATTGGTGGCCACTCTTCCTATATCCCAATTTAAATAATATATAACATAGCTTTAATTCCATCAATATTTTTTAGATTCATTTAGTAACACAAAAGTCATATAATAAAATACATTTTCTACCAGAATAACATTAAAAAATATTTTACATACTAAAAAATTAATCATGATAATACAATTAAAATTGTTCTATATTTCCGACTTGTATTCATATTGTTTTTGTAAAATGGTTTACCAAAATAGATGAACATAACATTTAAATTCTCAAAATGTTGATAACTTGTCTGTGAAGATATTGTTGTACCTTCTTCTTACATCCCGTAAAATGAGGTAATCCATGATTGATATTTATTTATTGTTGGAATAAATTATTGATATACAATAAACACAACCATAAAGGAATGTCTCAACCTTTATAAGAGTTATCCTTTTTAAAAAATTGTAAATCCTTAAGTTATACTAATGCTATGGATCAAAAAAGTTATCTTTCCATGAAATTTATTTATCAATATCTATGACATGAATGTCAACAGAAACTATTCATTTTTAAAATAATCAATCAACATACAATATAAACCAATATTAATTTCATATCATCAATCATAGTAGATAAATAAAAATCAACGTCAATTCTCAATTGTATTTCCATACATATTAGAAGAAGATGAATAATTTATTTTTTCCTCATACATTTTAATAAGGGAAATTTATAATTTACCCACATACCTTTAATTGACATGAAATTAATGATTTATAATGAAATGATTCAATCCATATGTTGATATCACAAAAAAATTGTTTCAATGATGATTACCAAAGAGAAGAGTGTCACGAAAAATTAGCATCAACTGAGGAGATTTTTTTGGGTGATGAAATCTCCCATCCAGATTCCCTAAATTTGGGTGTTGTTTCAGCAACTTTATAGTCTCTTCCCATCTTGATTGGCACCTAATCCTTTAATTATTTGAATGTACATAGAAATAGTTGAATGACCTGATTAATTTATCTTGTATTGAGAAGAACCATGGTTTTGGAGTTTTTAATGTGATTCATTGAACATTGTAAAATTTTATTATAATTATCATTGACATGTATATTTTTTATGATCATTCCTATTAAACAAAGAATTTAATTAACATTATATATTCAGAAGGGAACCACATTATCATTAGTTAATATATAATTTAAAATAGAAAGTAGTTTTGTAAACCTCAGCTCAATCCCTCAGTTTACACCTTTCCGTTATAAAGATTAAGGGTGGTTGAATGTTTTGAATATTCATTACAACCAGTATACAATGGAATCATTCTGTAGCCCTTTATCTTCAGGTACAACATTAAACAACCATAAGTATCATCTTCAATTATTATTATTAATAATACATTATGATCATCATCATTTTATAAACCAATAATATTATTAATTATATGATCATAATCATCATTTAGACATGCAATAATATTAGATGATTAATAAAATAGATTTTATCATATTCAATACAAACAATAAGTTTTTCACTAAAATTTTCTAAAATTTATTAACATGTATTTATTTTTGTGGTAGTTCAAGTTTTATTACAACTTATTGAGAGAAATTATTCTTTAATAATAATCTCATAAATGTGGACAAAGTGTTTATGAATGTTCATATGCATTATATTTGGTAAAAATATTGAAATCTTTAACCCCATCCTCAAAATCATTTTTCATACAATTGGAATCCATATATTGTTTTATTCAAATCCACCATATTTTATTTTATAATATTAAAATTTCAAAAAACATACACAAAATTTTTATAATTATAATCCTATAAGATTATTATTTTTATATAAATACTTATAGTATTCAAATTTAATTTTAATGTTCATTAGAAAAATGTACATTTTAGATCATTTAAATACAAAGATTTATATAGAACTAATGTATTATAGAAATTAACCATTACTTATAAGAAATAGTATATCAACAATAAATAAAATTTATAAATGGGTTTATAACTGTTAAAAATAATGTAAAAAGAAAAAATGTTGATTCCCATCTCATGTTATTTCACTTTATAAATTTTTTTCAAGGTCATCAAAAGAAATTGGAAGGAACCCAAGAAAATATCTACTTATAAAAATATGAATTCATTAAATTACAAATCTCATATAGTTTATTTTTTGATGTAATCCATATAACATTTACAACTCTGAATGAAATTTATTGTCAAGGATTCTTCAAAAATAATTTAAAATGGACATTCTTAATTACTCATTTTTGAACAATGTAAGATAATGATTTTTTGTTTTAATAAACAATTATATTTTTGTATTTCCAAATGAGTGGTTTTTGAAAAAATAACCCACCCCCTTAAATAGTTGTAAAAATTATAACATATTGATTCACACCCTCGATTTGGATAAACAAATTTACAATCCTTTCCAGAATCATTATATATATATACTTGATATTTTGGAACACTGTAATGATTTAATAATTGTGAATCACTAAAAATACACATTTATATACAATAAAATCACGTATTTTATTAATAGAGTAACATCAACTTACACATTCTTGTGTACATGTTGGTCTATTGACATATGTGATGACATAAAAAACTATTTTTCAATGAATTATTTCTTCTCACATGGTATGGATTGTTTACATTGTGCTAAGTAGGTATCATCACACAATGTATGATTATATAAAATTATTTATGTTTCATGGATGTTAAATTATTTATATATAATATAAACAAATTTATTTTTACATATATAAATAAACACAAACATAATCACATAGATATGTAAACACGCTAATCCAGATAAAAATAAAAAATATAATTTAAAATATATTTATGTATATAAATGAAATAAAAATTAATATATATATATATATATCTATATATGAAAACCTCACATCCCATGTCATGTACATATAGAAATATTAATTAAACTCCATGATCATTCCTATTTAAAATAATTTCACCAGTTTCAGTAGGATGAGAACCAAATGAATAATCATTAGTCCAAAATTATTTATTCATCCTACACTTATTTACTCAATTACAAACACTGATTTCTTATATAAAAATTACCCTACACCAAATCCTGATGTATATAATATTTTTATTTAATTTTGTATAATACCCACTGTAACTGGGTTTAGGGGGAATCATAAATGTAAAAGAGTCCTAGTGTAACAATGACCAAGACATGAACATAGCCCCAATGATAAGATAAACAGAACAACCCCTCCCAGTTTTGAGCTTCATGATGTTCTAATGTGCCCAACCAACATGGATTTCTATAATGTATTTCACCATGTAGAACTATATAGTGAAAGGTACTAATGGATTAATGAATACCCCCATTCTTCCAAACTAGTTAGCATTCATAGTGGATGATTTATTGATCTATACCGCAGAAAGTGCATATGCCAGATGATCTGACCCGTAATATTTTTATCACATCATCGTTGACAACTTGAAATTATTACTACTTCATGAATCATCTCCCCAATGACATATATGTCACCTTCAGTTTCCTCTATCTACTACTCTTGAAACAGATATCCCCTATTAGTTTCCAACAATAAGGTATGACCTCCTAGCTATCATTGGAATCCTCGCTTATGATCCTAACATTAGTGAAATTGTATCCTTTGAAAGCCTCTCTAAAAACCAACATCACCCTTCATTCATGATTCCAAACAATAGAATTGTTTTCACAAAGGATATTGTGAAGTGCCTCTCCTAAAAAAATTTTGATGACATGATAAGAACCTAGGCTTATAGATACATGATTATTTGGTTGGTCTACTAGGAGGATACAAATCTAGATTCTTATCTATTTTTTACCAAAACTCTTAATAAGGAACTAGATAAATAAAATGTACATTCAATAAACTCTCCATTAATTATATTATCAATTAATATCAAATAATAATAATTTTTGATTATTTTGTAGGAAATCCATATATATAGACAATATTTATGAATGAAAGAAAGACTAAATTTCCAAAAAATAGGACAATCAAGAAATATTAGAGAACAAAATTAGAAGACATTTTAAACATTTTGGATCTTAAATAATATAGGTATGAATGATGAATAAATGGATTACATGAGAATAGAATTGGACATAAATATTATGAACAATTTGAGGAAGAAAAACTCAAAATATTCTAGGAATTCACATGAATGATCAACTATCAGTCCTTAATAAAAGATCAAAATGCCATACAATAAGTAAATAGGTAATATTTTGGGAAAATATACGAGTTTGAAAGTTGATGTCTATAGTATGAAAATAACTCAAAACGAATCATAAACAGATGAAATATCAACTAAGAATATTTTAAATAATGTTTTAAATTTCATAAATACCATTTTGAGGCAAGATTTATCCAAAAAAATTACTATCACTATTGAAACAGTTCGATTCCGTTAGAGCAAGGATGTGGTAGGAGGAGAAGTGATCAATTACTGTTAATTATAAAAAGGGAAAATTATTTTAACTACGAATATTTGAAGATGCTCATAAAAGATTAATTTATTACTATAAAAATTCACATACATAAAGTATTTTTAGCGCTTAATAATTCATTCATTTACCAATGATAAAAAAATCTTTGAAAATGATGTATTTCTCATTGCTATATTCTTAGCGGTGTCAAAAAACACATTTATCAGATCATACTCAAGCAAATAAAAATGTTATATATTGATTAATGATGAAATAAATAAATAATATTCTTTATATATATGATAGAATTATCAAAAAATTGATTATAATAACGATAATTTTTTTAAAATAATATTACTATTGAATTTTAATAAATCAACTACATAAATTAGATACATCATGAAAATACTGAAACATAATGAATATATATTTACAATTAAATGATAAAAAATAGAAAAAAATGTGATATAATAAAAATTAATATATATAAAAATGTAATAGAAATATATATTGTGTGAATATTAAAAATTAATGAATAAATTTAAATAGATTTTTAAATATTAAAAAATATAAACCATAACAACAACTACATAAATTAAAAACATAAATAATTGGAAAATAGAATAAATAAATGATATTAAGCATACTCAATAGAAAAATTATTAATTTTGAATTATATTAACTATTTATATTAATAAATTATTAAATAAATAACATTATATAATTAAATTATTTAAATTTTAAATATATTAAAAATATTATAACATAATAAACAATAATGGATAAAATTGAATAAAATAAATTACAAACATATTGAAAATACTAAAATATTCTATGTAAATACATATACCTAATTATTAAAAATGAATAAATTCACAAAAAATTCCAAATAAAAAATATTATAAATAGAGAAATAATATTAAAAATTATTAAACTAAATGAAATATATTAGGGATATTTTTAAAAAATAGAAATCATGGGGTTCATTAAATGAATATTAAATTCATAAAAAACTAATAAAAACATAAAAATATAAAAATTAGTAAAAATTAAAAATTGATTAAAATATATTATAATAATGAATAATAAAAGGGATAAATAAAATTTAATTAACTACTAAAATATCTTAAAAAGTAAAATCTTCACATTAGTTATATAAATTGAAATCAAATGAAAAATGTATAAAAAAGTATAAACAAAATATATAAAATATAAAATTAAGAGAAGTATTTAAATAGTTATACTAACCATTTAAAATACAAAAAAATTAATGTTAAAATGATATATAATAAATTACTTTTATAAATTAAAAATACGTTCAACATAATAAAAATAAATAAATTAAAATGAATTAATATTAATCATAATAATTAATGAAATATATAATACATTAATACATAGAAAAAAATCAATACATATTAAAATATATTTAAAATCAAAATAAATGACAAAAATAATACACAAAAAAATTGAATAAATAAATTTAAATCGAAGAGTATTAGAATTGAAAAAAAAAATGAATAAATTTTAAAAAATATTAAAAAAGATGAATTCATAACATTATTTACAAGAATTATAGAAAATATAAAATGAAATAAAAAGGAATTAAAATTATGTTTAATATTGATAATTAATGAAAAATGTATTGTGTTGATTATATAGAAAAAATATATGTAATTACTAGCATCTATATTTCTTATTAATATTTTAAAATGTTATAAATTATTTTAAATTATTCACAATGAAAAATTTATAAATGACAATCAAAATTGAATATATATCAAAAATATCAATTGTTTAGATTTTAAAAATTATTAAATTACCAAATATTTTAAGATGGGGAAATATTAAAAAAATTTAGGAAATATTATATGAATAAACATATATACGATATGCATACATATACAAACATACATACACATACACATAAATATACACATATATACACATACACACATTCTTACACAATTCACATACACAAACTGACACATAAATGCATATTCATGCACTTGCAGGCACACACACCTTCACAAAAGTATACACATACACAAACACGTAATTAAAAAAATATACATATCCATACAAACAAATATTACAATAACAAACACATGTTATAAATAAAAATACACATTTGCACATATAAACGTATACTGATATATATATATATATATGTGTGTGTGTGTGTGTGTCTATACACTTAAACAGACACCGATATATAATCATACAGATATACATACATATATTCATACACATTTACTTGAATTTACATCCACATGCATACACATACACAAAAAAATATACATATGTATTCACAAAAACATATATACACATTAACAAAATCATAAATATAAACAAACATACATCAATATTAACATGCACACAGACACATGTGAAACACATGAATACACAAATAACACATTCAAACACATACACATATTCACATACCAACATGAACTTATAAATGTACTCATAAATAAACATACATAGACACGTGTGCACTTAAATAAACATATGTGTGAATGTTTAAAATTATTTAACATTAATATAAATATATAAATTCAAATATGAACTGTATTTAAATAATATTATTCATTAATATATATATATATATATTTGTTTAACAAAAATAATGACATATTATATTTAGTTTTACATTTTATAATTTAGGTATAAAAATATATTAAAAATAATTTTTATTGATATATATAAATATAATATATTTTAAATATATATTTGGAAAATAATATGAATAAGAAATTTATTATTTTATATAATTATAGAAATCTTATTTATTTAATACATTAACATATATAAATTTATTTATATTTATATAATTCATATTTAAATATATTTAAATATGTATACATAAATTAAACTATTCATAGTGATATTTATCAGTGATTGTTAGGGATGTTAATGTGGGAGATTTTTTTTGAACTATAAAATGCATTGATAATGGGATACATTTATCAACTGAATTAGTTAGTGTTGATAACAATATCTCATATTTCAGTGATTCTTGTTTATCATTGACGAGGGATAGTGTTTATTGACAATGTAATGTGTTTTGTTTGAAAATATAATTAAATATGGGTCTCAAATACAACCGTCCATATCGTATTTACCATCCATGAAATTTGGGAGGGGTTTTAATGCTTTCACGTAAACAGTTGTAGAGAATACATGAAATCTACTAACATAATAATTAGGCCATTAAATTAATATTTTATTTATATTTCAATTTTCTATTTATTGAAATAAATATAATGACACTTAACCAGTGAAAAAATGGTTATAAATAATTAATATAAATTTTAAAAAATATTATAATAATTAAATGAATTATTAATATATATTGGAAATGAATAATTAATAATAAGTATATAATTGATTTTGTTATGATTTATTGTTGAGTATATTTAACAATTATGTGGATGTAGCAATGGAAAAATTGAATTTATTTATTTCATGTGAATTAATTTAACACAATTAGGAAATTATAATAATTTAAATTTGATATAAATTATCCAAGAAAAAATTCTAAATTAATTGGTTATAAACTAATAAATATACAATTAAGAATTATTACTAATTTACATTGGTTATGATTTATAATACATTTTTCATATTTTTATGGTGGTGTTATTAAAAAAATAATTTTTTAAAATATAGAATATCTAAAAATTTAAATATATATATTTTAAAAAAATAATATATATGATTCCTTGTTTTTTGAATCATGATGTAGTGGTCATTTTATAATCAATTTCTTAAAATTCATGAAATTTACTTATTTTCAAACAAAATATTCAATTTATTTACTTTCTATTTCGTAATTACATTTAGTATTTCCATCAACTCAAAATTCACTATTTTTTAGTTATGATATTTATTATATTAGATCACTTATATGAAATTATATACAAAAACATTATCTATATCAATGATGTCTCAATCTGAAATAATGAAGAACAAAAAACACTATAATTTGATAAAAATAGGAATATATTTTGATTAATTAAATCAGTTCTGTGTAATTTTTCAATAGCTACCACTCTATATGAATTAAAATTATTTTTTAAATCTGAATTTGTTATTTCCATAACTTGTATTTTTAAATAAACCATAAATTTTTTAACAGATTCTTAATTATTTTTTATTAAATGATCATAAAAAAATTAATATTTAGCATATTAATGTTTTAATTTATATTGTTTCATTAGGAATGAAAATATATAATAATATTTTTTTTATTGGTTATAAAGTGATTGGAATACACATTTTATTCATAAAACATAAATTTATATAAGGTGGTTGTCCCTGATAAACTCTACGGAGGTGACGAACATAATCGCCAGGAGTTATCAACATCCACTCTTAGAAGTAATCACACAAATAAAACATAATTGTTATAATAATATAATATTAAAATCATATCAACTACAATGAAATGTTTCATTCTTGAAATTCTATTAAAATTGAAAGCGATAGTCTAATGTAACCTTGTTTGTGTGAGGATCATCCATTTTTGGTTCTATGTAGATGTCTCCATTGAATCTACACCAGATGAAGGATCCATATATAGTTAGTTAATAATACAACAAATTGTGATCAACTTGTTGGGGTCGAGACCTCATCTCTCTCACATTATAATAAGAATCTCACAAAAAACTAATGGGACTCTCTGTTTTCTATCCAACAAAAAAGTAGATCAAAATAGTTAATTAAATAGAATTATGAAGGAGAACGATATATAGAAAGTTTGAATCATAGGAAGAGATATCAGTGCTTTATGAGAGTGTCACTAGATAGTGAAATGAATTTGGACATCGTGAAATAATTCATTTTAATAATGTGATATGGGAGGTTGGAAAATACACCATGAAACATTTCGTTACTCCCAATCAGGGACAAAGATCATGCAGAATAGGAAAAGAACATGTGGTGGTAAATAATGGTGGTTAGATCAGGCTGGAAATGATCCTACATTTGACCTCTATTAATATTGGAAAATCATACCATATATCCAATAAAAAGGAGAAGTCAATAAAAATCGAAAAATTGGATCACACATACAACATTCATATAGGCCATTCAAAAAACATTATGAAGAAATAATTATAGATATATCACAAAAACCAATGTGAAAACAAAAAATATACAAATTTCAATTTAAAATTTCTATATTGCAAATGTTGTTCATGTATCTAATATTATTGAACATGGATCATGTTGAAAATATCTTAACATTGTATGAATATAGATATGGGTATGACTATAGTACGAATATCCTCGGGATTTTTCCCAGTGTGTATCTTAAATACACACACATCTCAAGATTCATTTATGTTCGTAAAAAACTGAACATTAATGTCTATATTATTCAATATACCTTGGAAAACACTACATCCTTATAAATGTAAAAAATTCTTACTTAATCCATATAAAAATTCAATAGAATTAAACAATTATAATTCATTAATATTTAATTTTCATAAAATAACTTATTTAATCCATTTAATTAGAAACAAATATTCATCATTTTAGGTGGATATTGAAACCACATATTTCATTTTACATTTCCAATAAATATAACCACCATAAGAATGATAAAAAACTAGTATTAGGATTATGAGTGTATATATTTATAGCATAATCATAATCTAAAAAACCAACATTTTCTTAACAAACTATTATCATTACCACAACAAATTCATAAATTAGAATACATATAATGATACATGAGGATCCATTCCAAATCATGTCATTTTGGTTTATGTGGTTTTCTTATAAACATACTTTCATTTACATTGTTTTATTGATAAAATGCATTAAATCAACATATAATGTAAGGTTAATCCTATTATTTTTATCACGAATTAAATGAATTTCTTACAACATTCTTCTAATAAAACCATGTTCACATATAAAATAATCAAAAAAAAAATTAGCAACCTCTTGATGATTCCGTTAAACCATATATAATGTTTACCCAAAAATCGTGATTCATTTCTTTAATCATTGAAGACCGTTAAACATGACTCAGGTAAATTGATTCAAGTAATTTTTAATTGAATATCAGGATCTTAATATCATATTATTCTATGTGGAAATCATTTTTGGTAGAAAAAACAAACATAATTTGAATAGTTTAACAGTTAACAATGGGTGAAAAATCGTAGCATAAGCAACAACTTTATATTGATAGAATCCATTTGAAACTAATATTGAATTAAACATAAATTCACTCTCCCTGTGTTATATATACTCTTCTTATAAATATATTTCAAACAAATAAATTTTTTGATTAAGGGTTTTTTTGAAATGGTACTGGTCTTATTCTGAAGAAGACAATCCATCTCACATTTATCGAAGCTAACCAATATTGATATTTGATAGATTTTAAGACATTCTTAATATTTTTATTCCCATATGTGTTTATATATTTTCACACAGTAAAATCAAAAATAATAATATCATTGTGGATGAAATGTGCATGGCGTCTAATAATCCTCACTAATAGTTCTCAAGTTAACATGAATTCCATATGGTAACCCACATCGTTGTCTTTATTAGAACCAGATTCACATTCTGAATCCTTATGAGCCTATTAAATGGAATAATAGGTGTATAATATGTTTCTATAAAAAACATAGAGTGTCAATAAAACCATTAAATCTAATGGTTGGGGTGTAATGGATTCCTGAGACTCGACACTCATTCCATTAGCGAGACAAAAATCAAGAAACAGAAAATAATGGCTCTAGTTTCATTTTTGAAACTCATATTTTCCTTTCCAAAAAATGTATCCCATAAACATTCTAGATAACAAATGAGGAAAAACATTACATCCCTTGGTTCCATATTATAATATTTTGAATTTTCATTTTTCGTGGGTCAAAAAACCCTATTGTTGGAATGAATATGTTTATTAACTTAGTAGTTCTTTCTGGATTTTAATAATGCGTTAACATGGAATGGGAAATGAATAATCTAGTATAGTGTTGTGGTGGTAGCCAAATCCCCAATAGATGTAGGATTATAGGGATAAGAAAATATATGTGTTATCCTTTCTGAAATTTTCATATTCATTTTCTTATGTATCCTAAATTTTTATGGGGTTCCCTAATAGTCTAGTACATGTTCATTAACTCAGTGTTACATCACCTGAGCCTCAACCCAGTTGGTGAGGACTCGGTAGGTGCATCCAAGAGGCCCAAGATCAAATTCGGGTGGAGGAATATTTATTGTATTGTAGCTGTACTATAGTAGAAACTATAGTAGGTACTATAGCATGCACTGTAGAAGACACAAGAGAAGGCAACGGAGTATACACTAGAGCAGGCACTGGAGCAGGCACTGACGTAGGCACCATAATAGGTATTGTAGCAGGAACTGTGGCTAATGGAACAATTCATCCTATTGGGCATTTGGGAAACTGGTTTGGGCCTCTGGTACTACATGGCTTTCGGACCACCCAAGGCCTTCTGGCTAGTTGATTGTCAAGGCCATTGAGCCACCGTACGGCCTTAAGGCCACCACAAGGCCTTAGAGCAACTTTAATTCAGATGTATCAGTTTGACAACAAGGAACAAGGAATCAGATGAGGATTTATGGCAGGCACATTCACTAGAGAAGATCTAACTGGATTCGGAAGAATTAGAGGCTATGGATTTTCCATCGGTACTAAGCCTTTTCAGCTTTGCAATGGACAACTAGAAGGCGAGCCCTGCGAAGGTGGAGTACTGGTATAATGACATATGATGTGGGAAGAAGTTCCTTGTTGTCATTTCTGAGTGATTCCCTCTATGACCTATGGGTCATGTAATTTTCTCTAGCCTTCATGCCTTGTAATGGTTCCACCTAACCCCTTGAATGGTTGATTATAAAAATAATAAAAAGAAATGTCCTTCGGGCCATTCCGACCAGAGTTATAGAACTAAACAAACATTCTAGAAAATTACATTATATCATTATAAATTAATAAATAATTTAGTTTCATATATGATTCATTATATAAATTATATTTTTAACTATTGACATTCTAGAACATTTCATATTTTTGTTTTATTATGTAAATATAATCATTACATTAGTAATAATTTATAAAAATGGAAATTTGATACACTACCCCATGAGAGGTAGTCATAGAGGGACCCAATGATCTAATTGGAACCTTATGTGAGGGATTCTATTTTTGTATATTAAATTACTAAAATATACCCACTTAGACACACCATAGTCCATAATATTTATATAATGGTTTGATACTGTGAATTATATCAGTCAATAAGACATGGTTTATAAGCTTATAAAGGCAATTGGAACTAATATTTTGTATTCATTTACTCCAAAGGGTAAAATTTTATCTCTTGGCGACATGAGAGATTTTTAATTTTATTTTATGAATCATTTATTCGAGAATGTAATATCAATTTAATAGGGTTCATTTCATCAATGTAAGGATCAATAAAAATTCAAGTATATTAAAACCAGGACTAATAATAATACTCTTTCTTCTAGGATACCTAAGGAATTGATAATAATTTAATGTTTAGAAAACCATATAACCTAGCCCTTATATTTAACCATCACATCCTGAATTTCCATATTCATATAACTTATATAAATAATGTGAAATCTCATATTATTTCCTAGTAGGACATCAATTAACATTGTCAAATGAGTTCTATCATGATCCCCACCAATAATTTTATATGAACCATAGAATTATATAATAGGATTCTATTAAATTTTACCTGATGAGTCATAACTATAGTTACAGGGAACATATTGAGGTTTAATGTATCATTTTCTTGTACAATATTCAAAATAATTTCCTTCCATATATATGGATTTTAATTTACCCCTATTACCAGCAATATAAGGCTCAAATGATACTTACATTATAACTATATCAAATAAAGACAGAATAATATGATTACAAGATTTTATAATACCATCAATAGAGGAATAAATATATATAACAATAGACTTTTCATTATGGTAATGAGTGATAAACTTCATTGTAGGCCCAACGAGAGCATCATGTATTCTATTATGCTTCAACTGTGCATTCATTTTGATTTTATATAAGTTTAAATCATTTTACCCATAAATTTTTTTTATTTCAAAATTTTTATATCCATCATAAACATTTAAATTAATTATTTTGAAAGTATGAATGGTTAACATTGATATAGTTATCCTTATGAACGACCAACATACAAAGATTCAATTTTAGGGGTTTTTAATAGATTAGAAAATTGTTTTATTTAGAAAACATGAAATGGATTACAATGTTAATTCTCTAATAAAAAAATATTAAGGATGAATTAAATAGATAAAAGGAATTTTCTTTCTTTGGATCATGTTAATATTACCTGAATGGTTACAATACTACATAGATAAATATATATTACAAAAGGATATGAACAAGAAATACAAACTCAAATGAAATAATGAACATAGTAGAGAAGTTATTCAGGGTGGCCAGTCAAGAAAAACATGGTGGCATTGATAAAATATATCATGATAAGATAGAACCATCCAGTCATATATGGAGTAACACATGTCCATGGAATAATGGACATATAATTATAATAATATAATACAATATCTTACCATTCTTGATTTATATAACAATAATCAGTTATGATTGTCAGAAAAATCTACAGAAAAATCAATATTTCAATGATTTTCTTGTTTATCTTCAATGTTATGGTCTCCACCAAATCTCCCTCAGCTGAGTGATATGGAAATATAAAATTATAAAATGATCACGATGGAACTACTACCTAGTGTAGGTTCCATAACTCTTCCATCTCCTTTTTTGAAACATTAAAAAACAGGAGGTTTTCCCTCATTTCTCTCTAGATCAAATATAGTGAAAAATTAGGGTTCGAACAAAATGTCTAAGTTAAATTATGAAACCTAAAAAAGTGATGAGTGGTGTAGGTAATGATTACATGATGTATATATGTTGACAACCCAGATAAATATGGTCTGTCGAGTAATGTGAACACTACATTTGGCAGGGACACATGAGTAGGACATTAGTCACATGGATTGAACTAGAATTCATCCAAAAAAAGAAAAGAAACATATGATATTCAATCTTGTCCATTCGATAGAAATGATAAATGTTTCTGCATTATTACACTATGAATATTGAAAATTGATACAAGGAATCCAATTAATATAGAAATAAGATATATTAATAAAATTCCAAGAAATATGATCATATGTAATACACCTATATATTCCATTTAACACTAATTATAATTTAATTTTCATTAATATATGGTAAAAAAAAGTTCAAAAATAAACATAATGTCATTTTATTTATTAAAATAATGAAAAATACTAAAATATTATACTATTTTCTCTACATGGACATAAATCATGATGAACGATTACCTTCACAAACTCTATTAAAAAAATATTTTCAAAATGCACAAGATTATTCCCAACATGATGTAAATACTTTTTCACATTTCTAAATTATTTATGATGAAAAAACCTATTAATTTCGTCAAAATAAATATTAATTATAAAAAGATCATGAATAATAATTACTTATTTAAAATTATTAATAATTCATCGAATAAATAATTAAAAATTTTATAACGATACAGTCTTCTCATGATTCATCAGATAAAGGAATTATTAAATTCATTTCAAAATTATATTTGAATGATGAATATTTGTTCTTGATTAAAATGGGAATAACCATTGAAAAAAAGGTAGAGAAAATAATGGTTTCATTTTATTCGAATATCTTATGTTTTTATAAACAGTAACGATATGAGAAATATATAGGAAAAGAAATAATCATGGTGTTTTATTAAATGATAATGAATGTTTTTAATTATAAATTATATTTACAATAATGGAATGTTTCATTATTTCTCCTTTTAATTCATTACCATGATGTCATTCTTTCCCCTTTTCATTATTCCCCTATTGTTTCAGATGATGTAATCAATTTCAAATTTCATTCATTCCAATATTTTCAATACTTTTATTTTTTTCAATTAATGAATTATATTTTTATTACTTTTTCCCTCATTAAAAGCATTATTTATATTGATTTAGTATTACAAATATTAAAACATA
Organism: Viscum album; assembly: GCA_963277665.1. Lineage (NCBI taxonomy): Eukaryota > Viridiplantae > Streptophyta > Magnoliopsida > Santalales > Viscaceae > Viscum > Viscum album. Next base: position 1,735,533,644 of record OY728121.1, on the reverse strand, counting down.
TATTTAGAATTTGTAATATAATACATTTTTTAAAATTAATTATATTTCTTTTTACTATTATTTTTGATAATATACATAATTTTCAACGATATATCTAGAAAACACACACACACACACACATATATATATATATATATATTATCTTTAAAAAATATACATTTTCCAAAGATAATATATATAATATCGGAAATATAAAAATGTAACATACACACAAGATTATAGGAAGTGTATTGTAAGTGAATATATAAAAATCAGAAAATATAATAAAGAGTTAACCCAATATAGATATATGTAATATTTCAAACCATAATTATGATTTCATAATCATGTGTAATATATATAAAAAACAAAATTTTTATAGAATATAATTAAACTAAATATTAATATGGTTCTTTAAAATCAATGTAAATATCCCTAAACCCTCCAATGATTGTAGAAAATATGTGGGGATTTCCCTCATCGGCTAAGAAAGGGAAAAGTGTTAAAAAAATCAGACACCTACATAAAATAATGCGGTGAAAACAATAATTGAAATAGAAGATTCACAAAACCAATTTTTTTTCATGACTACCACCTTTTAAAAGATCATAAATTTAAAAAAAAAGTGTAAAGGCATCATCGAAAAAAATAAGAATCATTATTTTTATTAGATTCTAGAGGAGGTTTTCTATCAAAACCACTCTAGTATCAACATTTAAGGAGAATATTGCTATAGAACTTGGGGATGTTTGATGAATTAATGTTAACTATGAAATACATGATGCGTCTATTTCACCCATTGACTATTCGTTTGTATGAATCATATCTGTTTAAAGTTGACGAAAATAATAAAGTAGGATAAGTTTATTCTAGTGAAATTTTTATTTATATTTTATGATTCCCATTATATTCAAAAAATTTATATATAAAGGTATTTTTAACTGGTAAAAAAAATTTATAAATATATATATATTAAAAAATAAAAAATAAAAAATTAACATAAATAAAAAGTATTATAAATAATATTTTACAATATTTTACATAAATAAAAAAATAAGTATAATATTCTATTTAAAATATGAAAATATGAAATTTAAATGAAGTGTTTATATATATATGTATTTAAAACACAATATATATATATATATATATATTTAATTACCCTCTCCCAAACATTTATAATATATATATATTAATAGTTGAATTATTACACTAAAAGTATCATCCCTCTGAGTCTAGGATACTATGTGATAATCCATTTAGTTCTATGAAAACACATATCCACAAAAAACCTTGAACATGTTAATAAAAATTGTTTTTTAATTTACCAGAGGACATCTGTTGGGGTTAGAGTCATGAAATGTGGAAAAAGGGGTGGAAACCGAATCTAATGAATTTCAGTAATTTTGGACATTTATCTGTCACATGATTCTCATTTAATTTAGTAATTTCCACACAAATTGATGTAAATATAAGGGATTCTCATAAAAGTGATATACAATACATTAGTACTGAATAAGTACACATATATAATTAACATTTTACTACAAGTATAATTAATTTGGGAATCATGATTATCAAGACATTATAACGAAATACTTTTTTATGGATATTCTATATACCATTACAAATTATTTATTATTTCAATTTTTTATAAATATCTAATAATTTTATATGCTTATTTTTATATAAATACATATATGGTTTTATTATTAAAACATATTTTTTAAATATATAAAATATATAGATGAGTATTTCTAGTGGGGAATATAAGAAGAGATATTTTTGATTATGATTTGTGGGCTGTCGTATGTTATCTTTTTTAGTATATGAGACATGAGTCTATTTGGATGCTACAACAATTGATGATAATAATTCGAACTATGAAACATCACCATGTATTTTTTCTCCAAACATCCTATAATATATAAATGTAATAATGATATTTGGGATATAGTAAATTTCATAATGAATTTAGTAAACATCATTACTATTCGAGAATATTTATAACTTGATAAAAATTGTAGAAAAAAAATTAATAATGTTGTCAGGTTTCATGGAGTAGCACATTATATTATATATGAATGAGATCTGAGGATTATCTCAATGTTTTGTTGAAGTATTCTATAAGTTTTAGATTGAAAGTTAAATTCCAATATTTATTATCATCCATAGATAGATGTTATGTCTAAGAATACCATTCAAAAAGTTTTGTATATATTGAGTTCATTTTTTAAGGATTTCAGATTTGGTTGATATCAACACCTTACTCCTTCTATTTTTCACTAGATCATTCTTGAGGATCCTTATGAAACCATATATAGAAAAAAATGTAGAACACCAATGTATTATGATTATGTTATAGGATGATATTTATTTAGACAATACCTTTCATAGGAATTTTAAAATAAGGATCAGACCATTTAGTAGAAAATCAAGTCATATTAGAGTCAAAAAGAATTATTTTTAACAGTCTTAAAATAAATATTGAATTAATAGGTTATTATATTGTATTCCTATGATAATCTATATAGAGGATTGTTTTAAGAATAAAATATAAGGTAATTTTGATCCCTATGTATTTTATATCCCTTATGATTATTTATATAGTAGTGATTGTATCATATATCATGAAATTACTAGGGATCCTCTCTGAAGCTCACGATATGTTTCATGTATCATCTTTAAGGATATAAAAACCAATAAAAACTGGTACAAATTTCGGAATTTTGTAGATAAAGTTCTATGGAACAAGACTACTCTGCATGTTAATGTTCTCTGGAGGCATTATAAATTCAAAGAAGCTAGTTGGGAACATAAATACAAGTTAAAAAATCTGTTCCCTGTTATTTTGAATCATAGGGATATAATTTGTATGTATTAATTCATTTTAAGGTGGGTAGATTATAACATCTTGATAAATTTTGAAATATTTGTTTTTTTAATATATTTTCATTGATAGATTGCAATATTGGAACCCTGAGTCTAAATGTTCCAATGTTCAATTATAAGGTGGCCATTAAATTCAATGTATTAATTGGATGATCTATATATTATAATAAATATATAATTTTTTATATAAATTAACTATATTGATAATTATGCAAATCCGTTTTTATTAAAGTCTTTATTCTCATTAAAAATGTTCTTTTCATCTAAAATGGTGATTATTCAATTTTGTGTAAAAATAAATTAATTAAACAATAAAAAATTATAATATTTATTTTATAAAACCAAAAATATTATTTTAAATAAACAATTATTAATTATTATAAAGAAATGTTTTTAATATTCTCGGAAAATATCTATTTTTTATAAAAACTAAAAAGCAACAATTTTTATTTAAAATTCATTTTTTCCCGCAAAATTTTAAAATGTTCCATATTGATAAAATATGTTTTTAGACATAAAATTTTTTCATTTATATTATTATTATTTTAATATTTTTTATTGGAATACATTTTATTTTAGTTATTATATGAAAACATTTTATAAATAATAAAATAATGTTTTTCAAAAAAAAGTATTACATCACGATTTTCAAGTTTAAATATAAATAAATTTATTCCACATATATGAATTTAATTTAATAAATTTTTATTTTCATATTTTTAATTATCATTTGAAAATATTTAAAATACAGATGATTTACTTTTTTAGGATGAATAGCAATATGTGATGAAACAATTACTTTGATTAAAGTTAAGAATGGTTTTCTGGGGGGAGAGGGGTGAACCAAAAGATATGGATTTAAGAAACACAAAAACCACTATAAATATCATTTTGTGATGATATATTTACTATATACAATTTTTATTTGAATCTTTCCTATTTTTAATCATTTTCTTTAGAATAATATAATAAATTATTAAATTTTATGAAATTCCATGTGTGAATTTTCCCACACATATAAATGGACAACCACCATATCTCATCTTTTCACCACATTGAGAATTATAGGTAAACTAAAACCTACCCAATGATAATATAAAATTAACTATCTATAAATTTTAGTTTATGTAATTTTTAAAATAATATTCTAATGGTCCTTAAGAAATTATATAGTGGAGACCCACGTAAGTAAAGGTAATAGTATAACCCGAACTTGTTAAATTTGTTTCCTGTAATACATCATATAAATTTTTCTTATTCAAGAGAAATTGGAAAATTAAATATCCATAGTATAATGAATTATTATTATTATTATTATTTAACCATAATTATCAACCCTCATTATTACAAATCGTAAATGAAATGTATCGCTTGTGCATACTTGTGGGGTATTTTCACCACATTGCGATACAATACATTTTTTATCACCATATTTCATGGATGGTAATTGTGTTTTAATTAATTTATATATATTATATTTATGATATTAATATTATTGTTAAATTATAACACTATATATACCTTCTTACCATTCATTCCATTGGAAAATGATAACACCTCTTATTTGTGCATGTGGACTAAAACCTCCACAAAGTGATGTGATTTGTTTTTCATTTCTAAATTACATGAACGGTATTATGTATATATTAAATGAATATTAATTATATATAGGATATAATAATAATTTTGGAAAATTATATTATCATTTACCATTATTTTGTTCTATCCAACAAAAAATGAAAATAATTTGCATGATTACGTACGACCTACCATCTCTATGAACGGTGTAATTCATTTTTCTATATAAATCATTTGTGTATATATATATATATATCAATATATAAGATACATATAGCATTATTAATGTTTTAAGGACAATTTAAAAAATACAAATGTTCATGAAATGTAATCAGTAAATAGAAAATTCCATGGAAAACAGAATAGTTATCACCCTGAAATAAAATGTTTAATAAATAATTATGAGTAAATGGGTATTTAAATATTATAAGTGGATCATATATGATATTATATTTGTGTTAATGAATCTTTTATATAACCCAAACAAATTATAATTTATTTTTCTTGAGGTTAAATCATTTTTGAATCAATTCTAACTTCATTTAAGGATTTTTTTATTATCTATGTGATTATCAATATTGTTTATGATTATGTTTATGAGGATGATTTTTTAAAAAACCTCTAAATAAACTCATGATTTCCTAATACACTATATTTTTTGTAGAATTCATGTTGTCTATTAAGATTAAACACATTATGTACTATATATATTGAATTAATATTTTTATGAAAAATTGGATTTATGTCATTCTTCCATCGAAAATCATTTTCAGTGCATGCATTTGTTTTCTAAAAATGTTTTTAAAAATTATTTTAAAATTTTATAAATATTTTCCAAAGTAAAATTTATCAATAATTGAGTATTTATTGCCTTTTTTAAATTAAATCTTCTTATCTTAATCAAATTGAGATACTTTTTTTATATTCTGTAATCATTGTGAAATAAATGATTTCTTTTAACTTATATGGTCCGAAATGAATTTCCCACCATCCTAAAAACACAATTCTTTTAATATTTATTTGGAACATTCTATGTATATTTTAAAAATAAAATATTTTTAAATAATTATAAAATTATTATATTTTATATGAAGTATTTAAAAGTATAAATTGTTGTTTCTTCAACCAATGTTCCAAGTGATCTTTTAGAAAAAAAATTAATTATAGATAACACCCTTGGTAAATACATAAGAATTGTTGGGGGTATAATTTTATGATAATATGATTATTATTTCCACGGATTAAATATTATAAAAATGACCATTTTTATAAAACCTACTTATTTTCCATGGTTTATAATAAGATGAATGTTTGAAATGTTTCTGATCAGTATATCCTTCTCATCGGTTATGATATGATGAATTTTTCATGATATGGTGTAATAAATATGTATGATTTTAAAGATATTATGTGTAGGAAAAAAAATAACATCCGTCCACTTTTTTGGTAAAATAAGGATATCTTGAGACAGAATAAGGATTGGAATGAGGAGTGACACAAGTTTAATAAGGGACTCTGTCAACTAAGATAGTCTTCAGAGAAATCCTAGAATATTTTTATGATTGAATATATTGTTCCCTCATAAAAAATTATAATCTTTGTATTGAACATTGAAAATTATTATGATGTATTGGAGAGTGATCCTAGTCATCCATGACAGTATAGAGAGTGATCGTGTAAAAAATGATGAAATGGGATGTGTACAAAATATACTATGATAGTCATGGTAGTGGCCCTTTAATACTATGTAAATATTTTTTCTATAGTTATGTGTCTTCAATAAAATTATGCTTTATGAAAATGTGATTCTCGCATGGATAATGATTATTTTTAATAGTTTGATTAATTTTATATAATGTACCTATATTTTAACCATGACTCAAAAATATGATTTGGGACATCAATGTTATGGATTTCAATTTACAATATCATGTTATAATACAATAATTTTCATGTTATTATTATGTTTTATATGATTTATTCATTTTAACCTTAATTTAAATCTAATATCACTATTTGTTATGTTTTATTTCCCTTGGTTATGACAAAATGTTTGATTATAATGGGTGTATTATTTAATCATTTTACAATAATTGTAAAATGGGATCATTTAAACAAATTAGGAATAAGATGTTTTTTATCTATATTTATAATTACACAAATCCTTTATGATTCTGGATTGTATTTTAATTTTATATATAAAATCATTATTTAATATGTTGGTATGATTATGATGGAACTATTTTCGACTCTAGAGATGGGATAACTAGCTACTCCATGAGAGACAAAAAGATCGGTAAACCAGAAAAATGAGCCACATCCTACATTGGTCCCTAAACTAATGTAACATTTGTAGAAGACCATCATTATGATCTTACTGATGAAACATAACTTATTTTTCTATGTAGGAATCTCAAAATAGTAAATATGTCCTAGAATCAATGAGAATATCTTGGGAGGTTACTCATGAAGTGAATGGAATCCGGAACCCATTCCAATACAATTCATGTATTTATTTTTCCATATAACTGGTACCTAAATGTACCATGACAACAAGAAGGTTATCACTCTCTTAATGAATTTATGAGATAGCCTCCATAACATAACTAGGTTCCCTGGTTTGAGATACATACATGGAAAATTTTCAATTGTTACCCTTGTTCAAAATCTAATCATCATAGTTAAATTATATACAAACATTATTCCTAGGATAGATTATGATCTGATTCAAATATTTATTGATTTAACACACTGGTTCCCACATGGATGGTGTAAAACTATTCCTAACACCCCAATCCCACTCTAGGAATGATCACACCCGCATAAATAATATAATGTGGACAGAAAAGACACAACATATACAAAAAATATAGGAATTCAACTAATCCAACATCAGTATAGGATACAAAATACTAATAAATAAAACATCTAAATACAATCCCACTAAAATTTTAAATGGACGGAATACATTCATTTTTTATCTCATAGAGTTGATGATGGTCCATCATGAACAATTATGTGCCACCATCTCCAAGTCCATCTTGGAGAATGTCAAAACTCTGGACATTTGGAAAATACATGACTCATTTGGACAGACCTCATGCTAGGTTGAGTATGATATAACCAGTAAAACACCATTAAATTATCAATCCAAATGAATACATGATAAAATAATTTCAAAATTAGAAATTTATGTCAATCAAAGAGTGAATCAATAAAAATAATAATCCATATATGCTAAGGATTCACACCAAATCAGAATTTGATAGCACACCCTCCCTGCTATACAAGAATTCTACATGAGCCTTCTATGTAATGATAAAGTAAGAGAATATAATATTTGGTTATTATTAACACTGATGGTGATCATTCAATTGATCATGGATATTGTTACTTGACATGAAGAGGTACATGATGGAACTCAGATAATGTTGATTCAAATATATTGGATCACACCGATGGGTAATGAGGGATACCTAATCCTAAATAGTTTAGTCCTCTAGGACGGGGATCACATTCACTATAAGTTAGTAATTGTATACCTAAACGATGAATGGGAAGAGTGATAGAGGATCACAACCAATTCCATTGAGAGGAATACCAGATTCAATGTGGAATTAACCTATACAGGGGGTCACCAATTCAATAATTAGGAATGAATGTCTCACTATATCCTCATAGGTATGGACTAACAGAATGGATCCATATGATAATCAACTATAATGTGGTCATAGGGGCACCATAAAACCATGGAAGTGGTACATAGTGAGTGTAGGGAATAAAAAATGTCAAATTTCTTGTCCAGACCTATCTGAGCCCATTCCAAAATCCGTGTTTTCAATCTGATTCCAATGTTCTCTTCTCTTTCCACTTGATCATTGGTCACTTACATATATATGATTCATCAATATGTACTTTGTTCATTACCATGTAATATGGTCATTCTCATGTAACAATCTATGTTTTTACCCATGAACCAAGATGTACACACTGATTTACATGAATCAGGTCATAATTATAGTAAAATATCAAAAAATTTCTAAAATTTATCCCTTAATGTAATCCCTAGAACAAGGACCTCATTTTGCCAATCCAAAATCATCACAAGTTGTCACATTCTATCTAGCCATCCAATAGGGAATTACTGCTCATCACAATACATTGGCTGAATTTCCAAACCCAAGAAATGAAGACATAATATCCAACACTAATCTCCCATCACCATCCTTAGGCAATCATAATTACATCAATTTCAAATTTGAAACAACATAAGTCATATGTTGTTCCCATGATTGTTATATAGTTGGTCGATTTCTAGGTATTGTAGAATCAATGTTCAAATGGTACTCCAACGATAAGAACTCAATAAATTTTGAGTGACTGCTATGAAAAAATGTGAATAATAAATGAAATCAATTATTTGTGTTGACATTGATTTATTAACGGAGGTAAAAGGTGAAAAATTGATAATAAAGAAAGATAAAAAATACTTAATCAATTCCAATTTAATGAATGATAAATCAACATCCATATTTCAAAAATAAACCTAAAAGTAAATGTTTTGGAATAAATGATTCACTTTAGAATAGTGATAATCAATATTGGGTTAAAAAACAAATAATCCTTATCCTTAGGTTGGATGAATTACTGTTGAATAATATTTCTCACATAATTGACATTGGATAGATTTAATATCTTTACTAGCATTGGAGAACCTTGTAGTATATTGATCATTGATCAATGCTATGTTGTCATCCACCATGTCTTTCCGCTATAGTGCTCTCAAATCCCATGATTTCTGAGTCTAACCCAGGACTATTTAATAATTATGTTTAGATAAGTATAGATTATGTCTTGTAAAATAAAAAAAATATTAAATTAATTTATATATCTATAATTCCTATCACAACATCATTTATTCAAAACACATGATTCATACAAATGTTATGTAATTTGAAGAGTAAATAGCATATTCTTGATAATGGTTATTTTTCCCATATAGGAAACAACTCATGAAATAATCCATTATTTTAAAAATACTTTATATTTTTGGTATATTAAATTTTATTTTTTTAAATATATCCATACCAGTGCTATAAAAATTCTATAATTCCAAGAAAAACCAACACCTTGGTTAAGAAATATTAATTAAAATATTACAATGTTATATCTGGAAAAAATAATTTCTCTGTAATTGAAAAAAACAATTTTTTTATAAAATTAATGATGAGGAAGATTAATTTTTATATTGAATTGATTAGATTAATCACTCAATATAGTTGGAGATTCCAGGAAGTGTGGTATTGAATCCTTCACATTGGGGGAAGTAATGTAAGTTGTATTACCTAAGTATCATCAAAACCATGGATTGAAGGTGGAGGTTATTGGGTTAATATTCGTTCCAATTTTTCTAATTATAAATTTCCATAAAAATTGTAAATGAAAAAATTGTAAATTTTATCTTCAGAAAATAATGTTTGCATACTATCAGTTTTGGAAAAAATCCACAATAAGAGAAGTTATCTTGAAAATTCAACCAAGGATAACATAGACTAATTTTAATATTCCATATTTATGATATATTTGATGTTATATGAGTCTTTTTGGAATAAATATATATTGATTCGGTATATATTTAGGTTTTCAATCCCCTTTGATCATTGGATTTGGTCTACATGTGATTTCTAGGGGCCCCCATTTGGAAGAAATGTTATCGTTAAGGCATGATTTCATGTATTTATTTCTATAGGGGGATAAATATATCCTATAAATATGTGGTATTTTATTGATGTTTTTTGCTACTACATTTACTTATTTAAGTTAGATTTATTTACGTTTTCTGTAGTTTTCCACATAAAATTTTATATTTACCATGTTTCATTTTTTTAAATTGGTTAATGATCTGGTTTCATTTATTATCCTACAGGCATGGGGGAGCTAACAAAGACCTCCGATGGAATATGAGTAATAGGTTGTATGTATGTGATAAGAATCATATGTAAGTGAATGTAGGAGTCTTCATAATTGTTATTCATTAATTTTTTTTCAATCTCATGTAGTAGTTTATACAAATAGATGGGTCTGTACTGTTAGACATGTCCCACATTAGTATTTTTTAGAAGGTTGGTTAGTATGGGATTAACATATTGGAAAAGAGGGTCTTTTTATTATATATTATCTGAAAAAACTAATATTTTACAATAGTCTTGTCCTATATGAACCTATTCTATATTTTTTGAAATTTTATTTTGTAACTAGGATATTTTATTGCTTCAGTGTATTTTGATGTTACAAATTAAATGTTTTATATTTTTTAATTCCATTAGTTATCTCATTTATTCATCTTATTTCAGGTAAAATTATATTTTTATTTTTCATAGAACATTTTTGTAGTAAAGTTTTCTTATTTTATTTACCTATACAGAACTATTTAGTTATCTAAACAAGAGGTCTATTGTTGTTATGTGTATATAGTATTTCAAAATAAATTCTATTTTTTATATAAAAATCCTTATATAATTTGTTATTTTACATAACACATTATTTTATATGTTAGGTATAACATTATATATAGGTTGGTTTAAACTTACATAATATTTGTTCTCGAGTAGATAAATCTATATAGGTTTGACATGAACAATACACTAAGAGGATAAAGATCATGATTGATTTATTTTTTTGGGGCCCAAAATACTAATAATGTAATATATATATATATATATGGACTATAGAAATGATACAATCAATCTAGGTGAATGATACATGGATGCTGAATTATTAGTGTATGGCTTACCCCAATGAAGCCTACATCATTCCATATTCTTCACGTTCTATTTGGGATTTATACATTACATGATGTCCCAAAAACAAGAATTTATTTATGTTATTATTAATTAACATCATGACCCTCATAAATAATTTATGCTATACTTCTTGAGGAGGTCATATCACCACCCCCACCCCGCAAATGATTTTTTTCATTTGTAACTAGAGGCGGTAATTTCAAACCCCCCACAAATGAAAATACTTCATAGTGTGATGACCTCTCCAAAACACCCTAAAAAATGAAAATCATTTATATAAGAGGAAAATATTATATTTCCCATTTCATATTGTCTGATATATTATGTGGATGACCATTCATTTTGAAAAAAAATAGTTATTCCCTTTCATGGTAAATAAATGATAATCTCACTATAATAAAAAATAAAGATCATGAGATATAGATGATGTGGAGTCAACATAGTGAAATGAGCATATAAATTTAAGAAAAAGTGAGTGACACACATTTTGGACCATAATTCAGTTACTCCATCCCATAACGGATAAGTGGATTCTATATCGGGAGGTCCTTCAGTGAAAAAAGGACCCTCTTGTTCATTCGCAATTGGAATCCACTATTATCAGTGACGTGATCCACTAATGTTGAAATGTAATTTTTTGTAATAACCCCTCCGGGATGATGAATCCAAGAAATATAGTGAAAAATATACCAAATGGTGTATCATTAGATTATTTTACCCTTCATCACCCATGTCCCTCATTCCATGTAGTGTTCCCTTTATCTTCCCCCCATAATGAATGGTTAAAATGACTCCCTCTATCTAATGAAAAAATCATGAATCGCATCATAGATATCTCATAGGATACTACTAAATCAATCTGCCCTAGGGATGAGACCCATCAATGTGTCCCTCTCATGTTATTTCATTCCCATGGTAAATGAAGTCTCATTTTTTTCCACCCCGACAGAATGGTTATTTTGAATTTTTTTCAATCATGGATGCTCATGGTAACAAGAATCCCATTATTTGATATGGTAGATGTATTTTAGCCAAAAAAATTCATTCATCGTATTTCTAGAAATGATATAGAATCATTTTATATCCATATCAATACAAAATATCTTGATATATGGTTTAAAATGTTTATGGAATATGAAAATTTGTAATCCCTTCCATTATCTCCAACATCCCCAGCTTGTCCTCAAAAACATTTATTATTATATGAGGAGAATGTATATTAATTGGTAATTCCTCCTAGAGTTGGACACTATGCATTTTTGAAGCATGTCATATTCCTTTTTATTTCAATATCCTCTCCCAATTCAAGTAGTGTATGAAGAATATAATTCAACCTAGGATTACATTTCTTTACATGTTCCTCCCAAACAAGATTTTGAAATGGTAATCCTATACTATCTCTAGATTCTCAAAATGATCATTAATCACCACGTATTAGTGATTGGAAGTGGTCATAACACATGTTTAGTAAAAAATACAAAATTAAAATCACATAACATGTAATCCCCCAACCATGTTACAAATCTCTAGAAGTTAATTTTTTTCGTGAGATGAATCATTAGAGGGCTATATTCTCAATTAATTAACTATGGGACTCACCCGTATGTGAAATCCCAATATATTCTGAAGTAATTTGTCTACGATTCCCATCAAAATAGTATATATAGGAAACCTGTCACGACCCGTCCTCGGGACCCGTGCCGTGACTACCCCAAGCTCGCCTCCCATAAGCCAAGGGCTGGCGACTAGAACCAAGGCGTAAATCCCGACAAAAAGGGGAAGTAATTGCCTTTATAAAGTAAACAAACACCACAGAGTAAGGAAGAAAAAGTATACACTAAGTAAAACTAGGTACAATAGTAAGTGCAGAATGTAAATGGGCCAGAATACAAACCCAAACTGAAAGTAAAGTACAACGGGAAAGAAAGTACAACAACTGATAGTAAAGCTACAACGTTGAGCCGTCCACTGGAAGTCCCACCTGATGTGTGGGTACAGATAGCCTCCTTAGCTCCTCGGGTTCGGCCGCCCAGTCTGTGTACGTCCCGCCCAGTGGTCCACCTCCAGATACCGACTTGCTCCACAAGCCTCAACCACGATCAGCGATGTCCGTCGTCTGTATCCAACACAACGTAGTGCGGGCATAGCCAATGTAGGGGTGATTATACACTAATCAATAGGGACCTCGAGACCCCTGAAGGTCTCCCAGAATCCACAATGGATAATCCAAAAAGGAAAGATACAATCATGAAGTAACAACCAACACTACTTATGTATATGCTCATACATGTACCTAAGTCATCAATTCCAGTTCGGCTCCAACGTCCGAGCCCAAGTTCGATCACATCCACACAGGATAGCACAATCCAATCCACATAGGATAACATAACCCAATCTACATAGGAAAGAAAGTCAATCATATCTAAGATAATGATTGCAAGTCAAGACTCAGATAACACATGTATACTTCTTCATAAGGTGATAGAGATGATTAGATGTAGCCACTGATTAATCTAAGCTGGGACCCATGTAGGATACAAAACTAGCTACACTGTTAGACCCACATAGGATACTACAGAAGAGGTCAAATACTTCCAGACCCACGTAGGATGCAAGAACAGTAGTTATGCTAGACAAACGTAGGATACAAGAACATTAGTCATCACCATCGAACCCACAGAGGATTTCAGTACTGTCTTCATCGCTGCCGAACCCACAGAGGATTTCACTGCAGTCTTCATCGCTTCCGAACCCACGAAGGATTTTAGTGAAGAATTCATCGCTGCGGAACCCATGAAGGATTTTAGTGTAGTCTTCATCCCTACTGATCCCATGGAATAGTTTAGTGAAGCCTTCATCGATGCCGAACCCATAGAGGATTTCAGTGCTGTCGCTGCCAGCTCTAGGGTTCCCGCACACAGTATGCCCGATTCCGGGAGGGTCCGCTCCATGAGCCAAGGGGGGTTGATACATAAATTTACACATAGTCTGGAGTTGATGTATACCAATGTTCCGTCTCGACACAAGGAACTCAACGTGACAGACGTCGCGTCAATTGGATGACCGGTCTGAGAGTTATTGGCTTTTTTGTTTCAGGGGACCAGTTGGTTTTTAAGTCATAACCAACCAGACCACACTCCAACAGCATCCAAACCTCGAGAGGAGTAATCCAAAGGTCCATCTCACTAAAAGGAATCCAACAAATTCGACGGGACGTCAATAGGACGTCCAGATCTCAAGTTATAAGTGTTTCCGCTCCAAGGTCCCGGTTGGTTTCGTGTTCGAACAACCCGATCATATCCCACATTTTCTGAAACCTTTATTGTAATATACTGAAACGGCTGTCTCGATCCAAGGATCGCATCGCAACTGATGGTGCATCGATCGGAGGTTCGTAACCAAAGATACAGGCATTTTAACAGAACTATCCGGAAATAGGGGGTTTTGGGCCCCGACCGACCTGGCCCAAGACCCCCAGGGTCGGTCCGAACCGGGTCGACCTGAACTGGTTCTAGGTCCGGCCCATTAGTGCGTGGCCCATCTTGGTGGGCGCGGCCGCGTCCCGCATGGCCAGCTCGACGCTGGCCGAGCCGTCGCAGAAAGGGGGGGGGGCGCACTGCCCCCCTGCTTTGAAACTGCGGCCCCCACGTGGTGGTTGCTCCTTTGACAGCTGGGGGTTACGCCCCCCGACTGCTCTGATCGGCCGGCCCGACTGGCTGGCTGGAGCCGCCGCCCCGGGACCCCGTGGACCCGCTCCTCTGAGGCGCCGACGGCCGGTAGTTCTGGCGGCCGCTCCCTGCTCCTCCATGGCCCCGCTCCGACCGCAGCCTCTTCGTGGTTCTGTGTCGTGGCGCGATGGCACCGTGGCCCTTTGCCGCGGCCCGACTCTGGCCGCAGTTTCTTTTGGCCTCAACGGTGCGGCATGATGACTCCGCGCTTCTTCCCCGCATTCTTCCACGTTTATGTGTGGTGTCGTTGCACCACACCGCCTTCTTTCGTGCCGCAACAAACACAACAACAAAGGGGGAGGAGATTCGGCTGTGTTCGTGCGGTCCGACCTCCACCCGTTAAGTTGATAACAAGCGGCCCTAATTAAAAGACTAAGAACGACAAAGAATATTTCACGAACAAAAATTCCAAACCCCTACCTCGATGAAGTAGTCGAACGAGGTTTGTCGGGGAAAAAAGACGTCGCAGAAGAAGGCTCTGTAAGCGTCGTCGACGTCGTGGTACACGGCGTCGTGGAGAAGAGGATCGTCGGCGTCACAGTACAGGGCGTCGCATCGTCGATCTTTGATGAATTATCATTCTTCGTCATCCTTTTTCGGAGGTCGGCGTTCTTCGTCGGTGTCGGTGCGTTCTTCACATTCTTCAAGGAGGAAGATTCAGTTCTTCGTGGAACTCTCCCTCTCAACACAACGAAGAAACCCCTAATGAAATAAGACCTCATCTTAATTAATTAACACACACAATCCAACATTCCATTTGAAATTAAAAAGGATTTATTCAATTAATTGAATTTATTGAAGAGTCTTAACAGTCCAATTAATATGAGAGTTGACTTGGCATTTAATAAGGTGGTACGGGTGTGTTAAAAAATAATGGGGGTTTGAGGAAGTTGAAAAGGTGGGGTTCTTTTGGGGTCCACCTCACTAATATCGTATCAACAGAGGTTAGGATATAGTTGGTCCCACCTCAACTTCCATAAGTAGGTTTAAACTATATAGAACATAAATTAAAAATTTTTTCACAATTTTATTTTATTCATTAGTTAAACCTTTTTTTAAATAACCACACTCGAGAAAATGAAACTCTAGAAAAGGTGTTCCTATGCAATCACCAGTGACGCAGTTTCATTGGTGCCCTCATATTTTGATTCTGAGCACCAGTTCAAAAGTTAGGAAAACCCGCTCGTTCGTTCACTGAACGCACCCGAGCTAAACTTCAGAAATTGATTCTCAGAACACCAGGCCTCGGAATCAGGTGCCTTCAGAAACTGCATTAATGTAAAATCCCAGAGAAAATTAAGAAAAAATTTCCCTTAAATTATACGGGTCGTTACATTACTCCCACCTCAGGGATTTATGTCCATGTAAAGAAACATCATAAACTATGGGAACAAATGTGGGTACTATGCAAACATCTGAGCCTCCCGCTCCCAAGTGCTCTCTTGGAGGTTCTCGTGCTGCTAGCTGATGTGCACTAATGGAATCGACCACCCACGTAGGACCCGATCCTGGCGATCCTCAATCTCCACCGGGACCTCCGCAAAACTCACCCCATCGTCAATGTCCAACTCCCCATGGTCGATGATATACGTCAGGTCGTTCACATATCTCCTCATCTGAGATACGTGGAAGGCGTCGTGCACCCGGTGCAACTGAGGTGGTAGAGCCAGGCAATAAGCCACCTCGCTTATCCTGATGAGTACCTGAAAAGGTCTGATGAATCGCGGAGAAAACATGCTTCCTAGGCCAAATCTCCATAATCCACGTCGGGGTGAGACCCATAAGAAGACATGGCCACCATCCTCGAACTCTAGCGGTCTCCGCCTCCTATCATCATATGACTTTTGTCATCTCTAAGCTATCCTCATACACTCCTCGATGACCTGGACCTTCTCTGTCGTGGTCTGGACCATCTCTGGTCCCACTAGGGCTGACTCCCCAGGGTCCTTCCAGCACAGAGGTTATCTGCAAGGTCGGTCGTACAATGCCTCGTATGGTGCCACCCCGATGGTGGAGTGGTAGTTGTTGTTCTATGCGAACTCTACCAAGGGTAGGTGGTCTTCCCAGCTGCGACCAAAGTCGAGGACACACACACAGAGCATGTTCTCGAGAGTCTGAATGGTCCTTTTAGTCTGACCATCCGACTGAGGGTGAAAGGCGGTGCTCAGTCGTAGCGACATCCCGAATGCCTCTTGTAACCCCTTCCAAAGCCGGGAAATAATGTGAGCATCTCAAACGGAGACGATAGATGATGGAACACCATGAATCTGTATGATCTCATGAACGTAGGGGCATCCCAAGCTCTCCACTGAGCCCTGCTCTCTGATGGGTAAGAAGTTGGCCGACTTGGTGAGTCAGTCTATAGTCACCCAAATGGAGTCCTGACCTCTGGAAGTATGTGTAAGTCCAGTCACAAAGTCCATAGATATCCCATCCCACTTCCACTCCAGGATTTCCAAGGACTACACCAATCCTGCTGGTACCTGGTGCTCTGCCTTCACCTGTTGACAGGTGAGGCATCGAGAAATGAACTCAGGTATAACCTTCTTCATACCCGACCACTGGTGTAGTCATCTGAGATCCTGGTACATCTTCTCCACTCTTAGATTTACCGCTAAAGGGTAAGTGTGAAACTCCCGCAACACCTCATCCTGTAAATCAGCTGGTACCATGGTACGTCCTCTAAAAAGGACGACGTGCTCTCCTCCCACATAGAATCCATCATGCGCCTGTCCTGAGGATATCTGTGCACGTAGCGTCTCATAGTCATAGTCCCCAAGCTGATCCTCTCTGACCCGCTGAAGGAGTGGAGGATGGACATTGAGTGAATGAAAAAAGGGTGCTCCATCTCTATCCATGAAGGATATCCGCAAAGCGGCTAGCTTCTCTGTCGCCTCCACGAGTAGTTGAATGCCCATCCTCCTGAAGAGAGCATCAGATACTATGTTCCCCTTTCCAGGAGTATAGACTATCTCAAATCCATAGTCCTGGAGGAACTCGAGCCATCACCGATATCTCTTATTCAGGTCCTTCTGTGAGAAGATGTACCTGAGACTCTGATGGTCAGAGTAGACTTTAAAGCGCTCTCCCATCAGATATTGCCACCACATCTTCACAGCGAAGACCACTACTGCTAAATCTAGGTCATGGGTAGTGTAGTTCTCCTCATGCTGCCTCAGCTGACGTGATCCATAGGCGATCACTGCCCGCACCTACATCAGGACACATCCAAGTCTGGTCCCTGATGTATCGTCGTAGACTACGTACCCTACTCCCTCCTCTAGTAGCCTCAAGATAGGTGTGCTGGTCAACCTCTGTCTCAGATCCTGGATGCTCTGTTGACATCTATCTGACCACACGAATGGTTTCCCCTTCTTTGTCAAATATGTGAGTGGTTCCACAACTCTAGAAAAGTCTGGCACAAACCTCCTGTTGTACCCAGTTAGACCCAAGAAACTATGCACCCCCGTCATGCTCCCGGGTGGATCCCAAACTAGCACTGCCTCGATCTTCGCAGGATCCACCGCAACCCCCGCCTCAGAGATGACGTGTCCCAAGAAGTGGACCTCACATGACCATAACTGACACTTCGACAGCTTACCATAAAGAAGGTTCTCTCGGAGTGTGTCTAGTAGAACCCACAAGTGGTAGGAGTGTCTCTCTTCAGTGGTCGAGTATATCAATATGTCGTCGATGAAGTCCACGTCAAATCGATCAAGGTATGACTGAAAGATCCAGTTAATGAGACCCATGAACACTTCTGGAGTGTTGGTTACGCCGAAAGGCCTAACCAGTAACACATAGTGGCCATACCGACATCTGAATTTTGTCTTCTACACGTCCTCATCCCGAACTATGAGCTGATAATAGCCTGACCTGATGTCTATCTTTGAGAACCACCGTGCTCCATTGAGCTGATCGAAGAGGTATTTGATCCTCGGTAGCAGATACATGTTCCTCATGGTCACCTGGTTCAGTCGACGATAGTCAACACACAGTCGAAATCTCACATCCGCGTTCTCGGCGAACAATATCGGGGAAGCCCATGGTGAAAAACTGGGTCAGATGATTCCCTTGCTCTGTAAGTCCTCCATTTGTACGAATAGCACCCGATGCTCAGATGGAGCCATCTGATATGCTGGAGGGGATATCGGGGCTGTCCCGGGGGTACATTTCAATATAAAAGTCTACCTCTCTACAAGGAGGTAGTCTTGGAACTTTGTCAGGAAAAACGTCAGCATACTGATCCACCACTACAGAAAAACTCGGACTCCGCACGTCAACTGCTCCAAGGATGAGGCTAACCAATTGATGAGTGATGGGATGTCCTCTCCTATGCGTGAGTCCATCCTGCGCTGCAAAGGCTCCCTTCTTGCCGGTGAAGGTGAACCTGCTTCCATCTGTGCGAACACACCGCACCATGCACCTAATACAGTCGATCTGAGCATGGACTGTAGATAACCAATCCATGCCCAAGATTACATCGTAAGGCCTCGACGCCGCTACAAGAAGAACCCATCCAAATCTCATGCCTCCTAGAGTAGGCTCCCACTACAGGCATGAGTGATTAATCGTCAGTCTGATTCTATAGGAGTCTCTAGCCATAAGGATCGAGCCAACGGCTCCATCAGAATCTCTGAGCTCCGAACAAGGGCAGCAACAATAAAATAATGGCTCGCTTATATGTCTATAAGAACTGAAGCAAGGGTGGAGTAGACACAGATAGTACCTCAAATCATATCTCGTGTGTCGTGGTCGTAGGCCCTTACTGCTTGAAGCTGAGCCTGTCTCTGCCCGCCAGCTCCCTGGGGTCGTGGTGGACCTCCTGGTGGTGGTTGTGGTAAAGCCTCAAAGAGTTTCCCACCACCTGCTGCTCGTCCAGCTCCCCTGCCTCGTCCGCCTGCTCTCTGCGGACCGCCACGGTCAACCCTCTGCCTCTTCCTGGGTGGCCCCTCAACCGTCGGCTACTCCATTGCACGGTGGGTCGGGCAGTCACGAGACAAGTGGCCCTTCCCGCCGCATGCGTAGCACTGCTTTCTCCTCGGAAGGCTGGATCTGCACCGCGTGGCCCGCACCTCTGAGCAGGTGTCCTTAGGTCATCTTCCTGATGGTCTGGTCTTCCTGGACCCCTGTGACATCGGCAGACTACCAGATGTAGATGACTCTATTACATGCCGCCCATCGGTAGGTCTCGCCGAGTACTGGACGACCGTCATGCTGCCCTACCGTAGCTGTAGTGGCGCCTGGATACGCACCGCACGGAGGGTGGCTGGGATAAACTCTAAGCGGAAGAGGCTCTCGATGTCCGTCCAGAGGAGTGATGCCTCGTCGTGCACCTGGAGCATCAAGATCCACCATCTTCCTAATGCCGCATGTAGGAGGCTCTCTACAAGGATCACAATGAGGTCAGCTGGTGTCCCCACTAACCTGAAAACTCTAACTACAGCATTCATCCAATCCTCGGCTGCCTGAGAGTCCGTCTCCCCACCGAACCTGGGCGGTCTCTGATGCTGAAACACATGTAGTGCAATAAGGCGACGTGAACTCTCAGCGGCTGGGGCTGGTAGCATCAGTGGCTCAGCGGGTAGAGGTACCTCCAGTGCCTCCACTAAAAAAAGGGCCCTTCACCAAGGCCTCATCGCTCGGTGGGCTGTCATCTCGCACAAAGCTCGGAAACCTAGCTGGCTGCCGTAGTGGGGCCATCCTGAAAAGAAACATGTGCGACATGGTCAAAACATTATACCTGGTGATCTGACACAATGTAATCACGAAGAAAAATTTTGATACACACATGCAATCAATGTTTTCGTTCATTGAGTCGGAAATCAGAGTTCAGGGTCCTGGTATACGGATACGTCAGCCGCCACACCAACAATGGACTCCCTAGACTGATAACCACACTCAACACTCATAACACTATTTCTTCACACATAATAAAGATCAGAGTCCAGAGTTCTACGGTAGAACCGAACTCCTATGATACCAATTTGTCACGACCCGTCCTCGAGACCCGTTCCATGACTACCCCAAGCTCGCCTCCCATAGGGCAGGGGCTGGCGACTAGCACCAAGGCATAAATCTCGACAAAAATGGTAATGAATTGCCTTTATTAAGTAAAAAAACACCACAAAGTAAGTAAGTAGAATTATACACTAAGTAAAAATGGGTACTATAGTAAGTGCGTAAAGTAAATGGGCCAGAATACAAACCCAAAATAAAAGTAAAGTACAAATGGAAAGAAAGTACTACAAATGATAGTAAAGAAGAAACATCGAGTCGACTACTGGAAGTCCCACCTGAAGGGTGGGTAAAGATAGCCTCCTCATCCCCTTGGGTTCCACCGTCTCCTCCGTTTATGCCCCACCCAGTGGTCCACCTCCAGGTACCGACTTAATCCACAAGACTCAACTATGATCACTATTGTCTGTCGTCTGCATCCAACACAATGTAGTGCGGTCATAGACCATGAAGGGGTGAGTATACGCTACACATTAGGGACCCTGAGACCCTCGAAGCTCTCCCAGAATCCACAAAGGATAATCCACAAAGGAAAGATACAATCACGAAGTAACAACCAACACTACTTAGGTATATGCCATATATATACCTAAGTCATCAATTCCAGTTCGGCTCCAATGTCCTAGACCAAGTTCGATCACATGCACATAGGATAGCACAAACCAATCCACAAAGGATAACACATGATATCAAAGATAATGATTGAAAGTCAAGACTCAGCTCACACATGTATACTTCTTCGTAAGGTGATAGAGATGATCAGATGTAGCCACTGATTCATCTAAGCTGGGACACCTGTAGGATACAAAACCAGCTACTTTGTCGGACCCACGTAGGATACTAAAAAAGTGGTAAAATATTTCCAGACCCACGTTGGATGCAAGAACAGTAGTACCTCCAGACCCACGTAGGATACAAGAATAGTAGTCATCGTCGTCGAACCCACGGAGGATTTCAGTACGGTCTTCATCATGGCCGAACCCACGGAGGATTTTAGTGCAGTCTTCATCGCTGTCGAACCCACGGTGGATTTCAGTGCATTCTTCCTCGCTGCCGAACCCACGAAGGATTTCAGTGCAGGCTTCATCACTGCTGAACCCACAGAGGATTTCAGTGTAGTCGCAACCAGGTCTAGGGTTCCCGCACACAGAATGTTTGATTCTAGGAGGGTCCGCTCCACGAGGCAAAGGGAGTTGATACATCAACTGACACATAGTCCAGAGTTGATGTATCCCAAATTTCCGTCTCAACAAAAGGAACTCAATTTGACTGACGACACGTCAATCAGACACCCTGTCTGAGAGTTATTGGCTTTTTCGTTCTAGGGGACCGGTTGGTTTTTAAGTCAAAACCAACCTGACTGCACTCCAACTGCATCCAATCCTCGAGCGGAGTAAGCCAAAGGTCCTTCTCACTAAGGGGAATCCAACAAAGTCCACGACACGTCAATTGGATGTCCGAAACTCATGTTATAAGTGTTTCCGCTCCGAGGGCCCGGTTGGTTTCCTGTTCGAACCAACCTGAACATACACCATGTTCTCCGAAACCTTGAGTGTAATATACTGAAATGATCACCTCAATTCAAGGATCACATCGCAACTGACAGTACATTTATCGGAGGTCCATAGCCCATGATACGGGTATTTGAAAGGAACTATCCGGAAATATGGAGTTTTGGGCCCGGAACAACCCGGCCCAAGACCCCATGGGTCGGCTCGAACCAGGTCAACCCGAAATGGGTTTGGGTCCTCCCCATTAGGGTGTGTCCTGGCCCGGCCTGGTGTGGCCGGTCCGACCTGGGCGGTCAGTTGGCCTGGAGCGGGTGCGGCCCGCATGGCCAGCTCGGCGCTGGCCGAGCCGTCGCGAAGGGGGGGGGGGGGGCTGCCCCCTTCTTTGAAACCACGACCCCCACGTGGGGGATGCTCCTTTTCCAGCTGAAGGTTACAACCCACGGCTCCTCCGATCAGCCCGCTGGCTGGCCGACCGGAGCCGCCGCCGCGGGACCCCATTGTCCCGCTCCTCCGAGGCACCGGCAGCCGGCGGTTTCGGCCACCGCTCCCTGCTCCGCCGTGGCCCCACTTCGGCCGCGACCTCTTCTTGGTTCTCTGGCACGGCGCGACGGCACCCCGCCCCTTTTCCGCGGCCTGACTCCAGTCACGGATTCGTTCGGCCTCAACGGCGCGACGCGACGGCGCCGCGCCTCTTCGCCGCATTCCTCCACATTTCTGCACGGTGTCATTGCAGCGCGCCGCCTTCTTTCGAGCCGCAACAAACACAACAACAAAGGGGGAGGAGATTTGGCCGTGTTCGTGCGGTCCGACCTCCACTCCTTAAGTTAGTAACAAGCGACCCAAATTAAATGATGAAGAACGACAAAGAATATTTCACAAAAAAAAATTCCAATCCCTCCTCGATGTAGTCGTCGAATGAGGTTTGTCGCGGAATGAAGACATTGCAGAAGAAGGCTCCATAAGCGTTATCGATGTCGCGGTACACGGCATCACGGAGAAGGGGATCGTCGGCGTCATAGTACATGGCGTCGCATCGTCGATCTCCGAGGAATTAGCGTTCTTCGTCGTCTTTCGTTGGAGGCCGGCGTTCTTCGTCAGTGTTGGTGTCTTCTTCATGTTCTTCAAGGAGGAAGATGAAGTTCTTCATGGAACTCTCTCTCTCAACACAACGAAGCATCCCCTAATGAAATAATACATTGTCTAATTTAATTAACACACACAATACAACATTCCATTTTAAATTGAAATGAATTCATTCAATTAATTGAATTAATTGAAGAGTCTTAACAGTCCAATTAATTTGAGAGTTGACTTGGCATTTAATAAGGGGGTACAGGTGTGTTACAAAATAATGGGGGTTTGAAGAAGTTGAACATGTGGGGGTCATGTGGGGTCTATCTGACTAATATAATATCAAGATGGGTTAGGATATAGTGGGTCCCTCCTCAACTTCCATAAGTAGGTTTAAACTACTTAGAACATAAAATAAAAATTGTTGCACAACTTTTATTTTATTCATTAGTTAACCCATTTTTTAAATAACCACACTCGAGTAAATGAAACTCCAGAAAAGGTGTTCCTAAGCAATTACCGGGGATGAGATTTCATTGGTGCCCTCAAATTTCGATTCCAATAACCGGTTCAAAAGTTATGAAAACCCGCTCGTTCGTTCACTGAACGTACCTGAGCAAAACTTCGGAAATTGATTCCGGGCACACCGGGCCTCGGAATGAGGTTCCATTAGAAACTGCGTTCATGTAAAATCTCAAAGAAAAATAAGAAAAAATTTCCCTTGAATTTTACGGGTCATTACAAAACGGACCTTATGTTCGAACCCAACACCTTCAACCCCCATCCCCCTCAATGGTCCATATCCCCAATTGGAATAAATCCCCACCTAGAGTCCCATATTATTTCATGGAACTATAAATTATCCTTATTAGTTTACATTCCTTGTGGTATATTTCTTCATAGTAAACTATTCATTGTCAAACCAATATACTACTATTAGATTATTTTCTACATTGGGAGAATTCAAAAGGGCCCTTAATGGATAAATAAACAACAAACTTTCATTAAGAATATATCTCCTTCATTTTAATTATGTAAGATATTAATCTACAAGTATTGTTCCTCATCGTTAGACAATAATATTCAAGACATGTCATTTCATGTGGCAATACACTACATTTTGTTTTTATTCCTTTTTTGAGAATACATTTGAATCCCTTTTTTGGGGATAATTCTGGCATAAATACTCCAAACACCTCATAGAATGTTAATTATCATGAACCAAATATGGTAACCATCAAAACCAACACCCAACCTAGTCTGCGACAAGGCCTGAAGGGGTTTCCTAATCCCCATAGGCTGGATCATGGTCCCGGGTATCCCAAAATAAAAATTTGGAAAATTTTTCCGAAATTTATAAATAAAAAAAGTTACTAAAAGAAATCAAATTTATTCAAAAAAAATTCTTTAAAAAAATTAATAATTTAAATTCATTGTCTTATAAAAATCCCAAATACATAAAAAAACAAAATCATAAAATAACATCCCAAGAACAACTTCTTGGAAATGTGAATTTCCCTAAAGCCTTCCCCATGCCTCTACTTCATAAAGGACTGCTAGAAACACAGAACCCTCGTTTTAAGAGGTTTACCCAAACTTGAAACACACATTACCCAATCTCCATAGACCCAATGGTGTGGGTAGGGTGTCATCCTAATCTCAGCAGGTTGCCACAAAAAATAATTCCATGAGATAATAATTTTAAGATGAAAATTATGTATGTTTTTATAAACCATAATGTTATTGACTATTTCAAAGAGTTGCAACAACAAAATGAAAACAATTTTTAAGTGGGTTACAAAAAAAAGAACACATTAAAATTAAATGGTAATGTTATTGAATTTTCATGACAAACACACCATATGACTATGGTATGTATAAAATATCCAACGAGCACTAGTCAAGGGAAGTAACCCTAGGCACTATGGTTGTGGGCCCCAAGTACCTTGTATTTCATGAAAAGTAACAATAAAAAATTATGTTCTCATGCACAAGCCATTAGAATAGAACATAACCATAACCTATTGGCCCCCAACATCATCATAATTGTCTAGATAATGTTTTCATAAAAAATCGTGTTACATAAAATTGGGATGAAACCACTACAGATCACGAGCATAATTGTACAGATCCTCCCACCTACATCCCTTGATTTTACCTCTTTTTATCAAACAAGTTTCACATCATAAAAAATAACATTTTCACGTAAAAAATCCACTTCCTAATGAAAAAAACAACAAAACACCACAATCATATCACATAACAGTACTTTAACTTTCAGATTTTTTTAACGTAATACTCACAAAAAACATCCCTCCAACATGTTTCACACCAATCATACAATTTATTAAATAGTTTAAATAATTCATGAAATGTTCTGAAATTGATTAACATAAAAAATCACCACATTAAATTTTTAATACTACATTTATAACTACAACTCCCAAAAAGTACTCTAACATGTTGTCACACATTGTGTA
This sequence comes from Viscum album, assembly GCA_963277665.1. Classification (NCBI taxonomy): domain Eukaryota; kingdom Viridiplantae; phylum Streptophyta; class Magnoliopsida; order Santalales; family Viscaceae; genus Viscum; species Viscum album. Next base: position 1,735,507,584 of record OY728121.1, on the reverse strand, counting down.
AGTCAATAAATCATTTAGAATCTCCATCAAACAATTTCAAGAAGTGTTATGAGGCTTTGGACATTAAACACATTCAAAAACAATATTTTAAAGGAAAAAAAATAAAAAATACCATACCCAGCTATATTTTAATCCCAAAAAAAAATTAATAAAATCCTTTAATGTGCCAAAAGATGACCCAAATTTATACAACATGGGATACAAATGAAAAAAAAATTACAAAGAAATGCCAATTTAAAATCAACCACTTAATAAATGATATCAAAGAATGGTTTTGGCACAAAACACAATTGAAGAGGAACATGATAAAAACATAAATCATGCTATGCTAACCCATCAATGAATTTATACACGTGGTTCACCTACCATTTGCATCAGAACCCCAAATCATTGTGATAATCATCATTTCCACCATTGTCGCACCACAGGGTAATAAAAATGATACCCAATCCATAATATTTAACCCAAAAAAAAGACATCAAATCCTATGTATGAAACCTAGCAGTTAGATATTTTATAACATTATGATGGAGGAATTAATCACCAAGTATAAGGATGAAAACAATGAGAGAATCAATTTCCTACATTATTTTAATGTTTCCCCACCAAAAAACCCATAAAAATGGGTACCTAAGGATCTTGTGGGATCTTGGAGGATCCTGGGAGCCTTTAATGAATATGAGGCATGAAATGATGAAGTAATTTTTTAAATAGTTTTTATTCTAGAATGGAAAAATAGGAATTAAAAAATTATTTTTAATGCAATGGACACCCTACATAATTTGGGTCAATGGTTTAGTAAACCCTAAAGGAAATGTGCGTGGCCTATTCAGTCCACCAAAAAAATAAATTTTTCTAAAAATTCAAGAGTGGGGGAAAGGAAAAAATAAAGGGCATCATAGGGGGGTTCAAGGGTAGACTAGAGATGGAATGATAGTCCATGGAAAATAGGAAATTATTCCCTAAAGTCTAAAACATGTCACACCCCACTCTTGAAGAAATGAACAAGAACTAGAATGAAATTAAAACAAAAATACCAGATGTGAAAATTCTCCCGTCCATAAATATGTTTTCCTGAGGAAATCAACATCATGGTCAGATTCATAATCAAATACTAACAATATTTACAAGATCAAAGTTATTCCTAGATAACACCAAATGGAAGGACAACACAGACACCACAAAGAGGGAAATAGGTCAATGAGCTAACTTGAGAGACAATAACGGACTTCCCTAACAATGGTAACTTTATCCCTAAAGCTAAAAAACCTCTTATTTTGAAATGAAAGGGAAAGATACTCTAACCAACCGAAATAAACACCACATTCCTAAAAATGTCGAATATAATCAACCTAGATCCCCAAAAAAACACCCTAAACACTACCATAGGATGCTCAAGTAATTTACCTGAAATGATTTTTTTTTTCAAATTTGGTCACATTATCCTTAATTAAAAAAACCATTTGGCACACTACAATACCAATGTTTACCCACAAATGAATATGGTGCTCAGATAGATACAAAAAATACCACCTATCACCCAGAAATCTCTATGAATAACTATTTTAAAATTCCATAAGATCCGCTCAGTTAGTCCACACGATTTGGGAAACTGTGCAGTAACCATGAAGACCATTATTTATGAAGATTAAATCTTAAATGGTTCCCTATGGAAAAATAAAACTCCCATTATGGAGGCAATTTGGTAATTTATATCTCATACAACATGGTTTCCTAGTCTTGTGCATGAATACCACTAACCATGAATAAAATGTACGCATGGGAGTAAGTTATAAAAAGCATACATTTTTCTTTTAAAAATCCAATGAAATTCATGGGGGAAATCTAGAAAAACACTCGAGACTAAACTAGAACAGAAACATAGTGAGGTCTGGATAGACTCCCCACCATTAGAGTCAAATTAATTTCCAAATACAAAACTGGGACAACAAAAAGGGGAGGTTTAGATGGACTCCCCATCATAAGAACCAATCATCTTAACCCCCAAGAACGGTACGACATTAAAAAGACACCATAATACCCATTAACCATTTTATGGGTGGTCAATCAATGAAACTCTAAACTCGAAAAGACACTACATGTTTCACTACTCCCATGGGAAATTCAATCTTCAAGTGATCCAGACCATGACCAAGATGAAAAATATTCTAAAGGGTTATTAATACATGAGAAACCCAACATAGTATAGATCCCACAATGGATCAAGATTTGGGATTGAGAAAAAAACACCCATCCTACTTATAACAATGGAGAGACTTCATTAACAAAAAATATCACCACACTGAGGGATAGGGTTTGAATGTCCCTTTTCACCACATGGGACCTCATGAAATGAATCCACCATATCAAACCCTCAAATTTTATCCACATCCCACACCAAAGAAAAATTTTGAACCGAGATCCATACATCTATAGCGGTTACATGACTATGCACCAACATCAACCCATGACCTATAGATGGAGCTCTAATGATCGGGAATCTCCTTCTTCATAGTTAGTCACTATGACCCCCAAATGGAACATCCTCTTCTCATGATACAAGTGACTAATCCATGAACCCAAAACATAAGCAGAATACAACAAAACAGGGCACCAACAAACACGGCCCTTACAACCAACAGAGACATTACCAGGAGTGAAACCTTGAATGAGGTTCCGAAATTCATGAGTCTTTCAAAAGTAACCATAAAAGCCTTAAAAAATACTGATTTAAGATCTATTGGACCTCATAGAGAACATATTGAACTGAAAACCCCTAAATTCCTTATCATTCAATACTGGAATCCACCTTCAGCTCTTCCAAATTAAATACATAAAAATAATGATATCAAACTTCACCCTATACAATTAAATAATATTATGAAAAATAGTAGTCCAAGGTGTTATTCAACCATTGAAAAAAACTCTACTATTAATCATGGATCCAATTATCCAAAAAAAGAATACCGGAAGACTCAATCTCTAGATATCAAGAAGAAAGTCCTTATATTGATCAACTAGAGGATCTAAAAATGGAAGATCATCTCGGGCTGAATTTAAATCATATATTAACTCTCTATGGGCATAATTTAGCTATAAGAAACACAAAGACCCAAAGAAGACGGTCCTTGGGTCCAAACATACAAAAAACACGAACCAACACAAGAGTGGAACAACCTCAACGGATTCCCGAAACATTTCTCAAATAAGACAACTAGCTAACACATTTTACCAACTCACCAGTGAAACCAAAACCCAAAACATTGTTCAGACAAGGGAGGTCTTCAACTAAATACACCACACCACAACATTACCAAAAAAACATAACACACACTACCATAACTGGTCATCAGGACATCAAATTTTCAATAGAAATCATTTCATTAAATGTAAATATGTAAGCGGTTTGCACATCAACCAATGGTACCCCATTGGCCTCACAAATGCATGTTTCCATGCCACAATAGGCACCTAATCATTTAAAAACTATAACTCATTCATCCATGCCATTATCCATCCACATTAACATGTCAATCCAATCACGTGGTTGTTTACATAAATATAAAATGTTAAAAAAATTCATTCAAATTTTCAAAACCAATACATTCAGTCTACAATTTCTTTTTCTCAAATTTTCTAGCTGCCAAATCAAAACCCAATTAAAATCTTATAAAATTGTTCACATAATTAACTAACCGTTCAAAAAAATAACTTTCATGTCATACACATTAATTTCAAAAAATCTCATCCCATTTTAAAACACATCCGGTTTGATGACAAACTCCATTAATCTCGAAAAATTATTTAGAAAAACTCATTTATTCTCATTAAGAAATGTTCCAATAAATTCATTAAATATTTCCAAATACCACCAATTACTAGATCAAAATTAATATCCAAACCCAACACATAAATTCTAAAATACATTATTCCATTGAAAGCACATTTCCATAGTTTAGAAAATTCTATTTTAAACAGGTTTTCAAAACCCACTTTGACATAATTTATACTTTCAAAACTACTGTAGAAAATAAATATACCATTTAAATAAATTATAAAATATTTGTTTAACATTTTACGAAATTTAAAAATTTATTATTTATTGGAAAATAATTTCACAAATGTACACATTTCTTAAAATCAAGTCACTGTTACACTAAAAGAAACTCTCCACGATTCCAAAACAAAAATACCAAAGAAAATGAATAAAGAAATGTGTGCTAGTGGGTGTCTTGGACATATGGTTGGAGGCCATTAAACAATCATTTCACTATCACATAGAGTGATCTAGGTTATTATCAATGTATCCATGTGACATTCCAGGTCACGTGAGATCAATGAGACCATTGAACCTAATATATTTTCATTTCCTTAGTATTGATGTACCATGAGAACAAAATAACTATGATAAAACACATCTTACTCTAGAGAAAAGAATCCCATAATGATGCATGCTAGATAGGAAAACGATTGGTAATCTTAATGTAATGTCTTGAAAATATTAGCTCCGGTCTACCCAAAATATTAAACTAAATATTAAGACCCAAAAACTGTGATCCTCCTATGATACCATTTTTTCACAAACCAGATATGGTCACCATCAAAACTGGCACCCCACCCAGTCCGAGACATTTCCAAAAGATATTTCTAGATCCATGTGACTAGCACACGTTCTTGAGTATCATAAAATAGAAATGTGGAATTATTTACCTCAATTTATTAACAAAAGACAACGATAATAAAACAAATCTGAATTTTTCAGCCAAACCATTAATTACAGTAAGTCAGAAATGAGATAAACTTTCTTAGAAAATGATGAAATATAACCTGAACGAATAAAATGAAAAAATATTATCCCAAGAACCACATCATGGTAAGGGTAAATTCCCTCAAGCCATCTACATGACACCTCAATATGAAGTCCTGCTAAAAAACCGGACCCCTGGTTCTAGGAGCATTACCCGAACCTACCACAATCATTACTATGTACACATATACCAATATGTGTATGTATGATTTGATCATAAGCCTTGTAGTATGCATTCAAAAAGGATGAAATGTGATAATCATTTTATGAAAAAAGAGTTTATGTTTTTTAAACATGAATGCGGGTGACAAATTCAAATATCTACAACTTAATAATGAAAACAATTTTCAAGAGGGATAATTTAAAGAAAGAATACTTTTAAATAAAATTATAATGTTACTGAATTTTCCATCCAAACACACCGTGTGATGATGGTAATTATAAAATATCAAATTATCACTAGTCAAGGGAAATTACCAAAGGAACTATGTTGTTGCGGGCCCCATGTACCTTGTATCTTGGTGAAAAGTCACTATAACAAATATTTTTTCTCTTGTAAGATCTACTATTAGGGAATACATCCATAACCTAGTGGTCCCAAACAACATCATAATAGTTTATTTAGTGTTTTCATCTTCAAACATTTTATTTGAAATAGGGGTGAAGCCTCTATGGATCACAACCATACGTGTACACGTCCGCCCACCAATATACTCGTTTTTTCGCTCATGTTCTCAAAAAAGTTCCACCAATTATAATGTACCATTTTCACATTAAAATAAACCTAAAAAAAACTTCCCAAAAATCCCACATTCTTTTTACATAACTGTAACACCCCGAAATTTTATGAAAAATATTCTTTTTAATTTCATTAATGTCTTGTGTTGTACGCTACACCAAAATGAGCTTGCACAACACGCATCCTTATCTTGCCTTGCATTACACGCAATCGCGACCTTCCTCGATAGCGTGTGTAATACGCAATACCGAGTTTCACTAAACAACGATATGCTATTAAAATATTATTAAAACTAGCCGTTATGAATAGTAATAACCACTTTTTAAAATTATGTAAATCTTATTTTTCAAAATGAACTTCATTTTTGGATTCGGAGTATCGAATTTAGCCTAAGGTGAAATTTTGGTACATTTCGGATAAATTTCATATTCTGATGAATAGTGAAAATTACTAAATTATAATTAAAAAACAACTTTTTTAATCGAAATAATTAATAGTGATAAATTATTAATTTGAGTAGTTTTAAAGTATATTTAGAATATATTTTTACAATTTAATACAATGTTGGTCATTGGATGTAATTTCACATTTAAACTAGACATAAACAAGTGTCAATCTTTTGATAGATATTGTTTCTTAAAAACACGCTATTTGTTTTAACAGCGGGATTTAATTATAAAATTAATTAATGCAACTTTTATGTTATGAATTTGGTAAAATAGACTTCATTTTTGAATTCGGAATATGAAATATAGCTTGGGATGAAATTTTGGCATTGTTCTGAAAAACATCAATTTTTGATGAATAGTGAAACTACTAAGTGGTAGGTTAAAAACTGAATTTTGCATAAAACTTAATTTTACCGCTTCTGTGAATGGAATTTCAAAAATCCGAGAGACACGGTTAATATCAAGGACTAAAATGTGATTCAATGAGATGAAAATAATTTTTTGGTGAATAGTAACTTTTTACTTTTTTTTACCACGGTAAATAGTAAATAGGGTAACTAAGGGTAAATATGATATTAATATTACCCTAACTCATGTCCTAATTCTATTGGACAAGTGTAATTCTACCAAAAACAAACTTAGGAATAAAATATGACCATTTAGGCCCACTTGGATTAGATTAGGACATTTATTATTAATTTATTTAAAGAAGAGTTAAAGTAGTTAAAATCAAAGTTTAATAAGTAAATCATTTTTAATATGGGGTTATACATAAGATAAATTCGACTATAAATATTCATTAGAAAGATAAAAAGATTTCCTACATGATGGTATTTTATTTGTAATTTTTAGACATCAAATAATATAATTTATTTATGACACAAAGATGATGCAGTAATTATCTTATTAATGAAATATTGACATAATTGATAATATAAATACCAAAATAAATGTAATTTAAGACTTTTTATGAATTCCACTAATTTTATAGGTTACTATGATATATTATTGTTGATTTAATCAACTTGGTTCGAACATATAATTCTGTTATGACTTTCAAAAAAAATCATATATCAAATAGTGTCAAAATTGACACAAAAGAGTTTTTAAATCGAATATTATATTATTAATTGTAATTTTATTCCTAAAAATCTAAGGTTCGGCCAAATGACTTAGATAAGGATATAAGTATTAATAATATACAATTTGGGGTTCGTTTGGCATGTTATAGTAAGTTTATTAACCATATAGTGAAAGAAAACAAAAAGACACGGTAAAAGTTAAATTATTTAACTTAGAGTTAAATCTAATTGATAAGGTTAAAATAAGAACCTAAACTTGTCTAAATCTTATTGGTTGATAGGATTTCGACCCATCTCCACTTTTGCTTCGAAATAAGTCCCTTTGGAACCATTATAAACCGATTTTGACTTTAATATAAAATAATATTTTGAGATATTCCTAAGGTGCCCCTCTCCTCCCCTATAAAAGGACACCTCCTCCCCCTCCTCCTCACACCAATTTGAGCACTCAAGCTCGGCCAACCCCTGCCAATTTCTCCTCTCCACTTCCCTAGCAACATCCTAGAGGTTCTGGTCTTCCTAAAAGACCAATTTTAGTGCCCTAAGAGGAGGTCTCAAAGAGGCACTTCAAAGAAGAGGTAATTACCGTTACCAATTCTTTCATCTTTATTTCTTCTTCCACTTCTTCTTCTTAGGTTGTTTCATTATGAAGTAATAAAATCAGTATCACTCATATACTGATATGTTATTACAAGTATGAAACAACCCTATTTCACCATCTATCCATCCTACGGAAAAAGAAATCACCGCGCGTGCGTACGTACGGAATACCGTCTCCACGCCGTGGTGTAATCTATTTTCCACCACCACCTTACATGGATGGGTATAATGGTGTAAAGAATAACTATACATAGTTATTACAACATCATATTGATTCTGATATATTGTATAATCCACTCCAATTCAATTCAATATTTATAGAAATGATATCATCGCTCGTGCGTACGTACGGAATACCGTCTCCACGACGCGATGAGATTCATTCTCCATGTTAACCATTTAAGAATGATTATAATGTATATATAAGAAATAATAATGAAATATATGACATTATAAAGCTACTAGATTTATGTATATATATATATATACATATGTATGTCATCTACTTACTTCCATTTCAAGACAATAAGGAAAGGAAAACAGAGTTCATGCGTACGTACGGACTACCGTCTCCATGAACGGTGTTTTTCATTTTATTTATCTACCTATTATATATATATATATACTGAATATATATGATATATAAATCATATTTTATATTCTGGAAGTAAGTAAATCATGATATAAGTAATAATGATGTCAAGAACAACAAGTCAAAACACCTACGATAAATGAAACGATTTTACCCAAAACGCTTCTTTAACATGGAATTTACAAAAGAACGGGTAATATAATGTCATAAGTGAACCATATATGATATCATAACAATGAATATGATTCTGTAATAAGTCAATAACATGATTTAAATCATTATACAGGAGGTTCGGACACTTACAAAGCAAGTCGGACCTAAGGTAAGGGAAATATCACAATCTCATTTTTATCCGAGATTGTTTATTCGTATGTATTTACTGGGGTGTATTTTATCATCCACATCCATGTTTACTCAATATGTAATATTATTTCCATCCACCTAAAATTGTTTAAATCCATTTTTACCCTTCGTTTAGTTTTTATTAATACGTATGAAAGGAATCTTTTGTCGTTTTTCGTACGAGGTACTTTTTGACTTTTCCGACAAAAGTACGAAGAATGTTTTTTTAACTTATACGGCACGAACGGATTTCTACTGTTTTATAAAGCCTTATTTTCATGAAGCTTCCTCTAAAAGATTTCATGACTATTTTCAATAAAATCTCTTTCTTTTAAAATTTCATGATGTTTTGTGAAAAGAAATTGATTTTGAAGAAGAAATGATATTTTCCTCAAGAATTCAATTCAAGTGTTTTATCAAAATTATTTTCCATCTAAGATAATAAAGGGTTCTGTTTCTATCCATATTTTTACATTGATTTGACTATGTTGTGATGGAATTATGTTTATGAATTCCTTTATCTTATATGAATTGATTTATGATGTCATGATGTTTCAAGAATCCCATTTTTGTTACATGTGTATGCGATGATGTATGTTTTATGATTATGTGGCACAAATAAGAAAGGATTCATTATAAGATGGGTGGGACCTATATCTCCCTCCAATGCATTGGGTAATGATTTTATATCTCATGAGATAGACATGGCTGGAACGGAAGGTTATTTCGGTTCAGTGAAACAGGACTGAAACGAGGAGTGAACTCGGTTCAGAAAGGGACTTTGTCCACTAAGATAGTCTTGGAAATGAGTCATGACTAACAAGAAATGATTTTCCATGATTATGTGTGCATGCCACAAGTTTCAAGTTTTATGTTATGATTATGGGGATCTCATTTTCACATCTATGATTTATCCCATGTTATGATATTATGAGCTCTTTTGCAGGTTAAGATTTCCAAAAGCTATGTTCTTATGTATATGATGTGATTGATATTTCTTTTGTTTACCCTTACTGAGCATTTGAGCTCACCCTTTTATGTTTTCTTTTCCCCAGGATATAAAGAAAGGTTTTAGGTAAAAAAAAAGGAAGATCTTTATGGGAGATGTTGAAGATCTTTCCCCACGATTAGAAGATTTTATTCCGAGTTTCCAAAGACACTAAACTATTACGATCCTTGTGTGTGTGTTTTTGTTATGTACTAAGTATTCCGCAAAAGTAATGTAACGTCCATGTACGTCAAGCTTCGGGTCTCTACAGTTGGTATCAGAGGAAAGGTTTAGTCAACCTTTGGAAACTAGGATGCGAGAACTTTAGTGAAATCCCTAGAGATATTTATAAGGTTTGTCTAGGGATGTCCCTAAGGATAAGTATACATATAGGATACAGTCCTATTACTATGGTAACAATCTTAGAATTGAACCTAAGAAGTTAGATATCGAGGATACTCCCCCTTTATTATATTGTTTTCCCTAGCATGATTTTTGCCTCTCACACAATTCTTTTGGGGTTTTAGACGATGGCTGGAACCCGAAGGAACCGTGTTAATGCGGAATGTGATGGGCAATGCAATGATTGTACCCCTGAGCAACCAAACGATATAGGAGATGGAATGTAAAATCTTGTAGCCATGCTCACACAACTTTCTCAAGCTATGAATCATCCAGGACTTCCAAACGAGCAAAGGAAGGAGCAACATTCTGTTGAATCTTTCATGAGGCAGCGTCCACCTTCTTTCAGTGGGTCTACTGATCCATTAGTTGCTGAACAATGGATTAGTACTACTTAAAAGATATTTTCAGTTCTTCAATGTTCTGAACATGATAAAGTCATCCTAGCAGTGTATCGTTTGGAAGGAGATGCTGATCAATGGTGGAATCTTATTAAGAATACAAGGCAAAGGGATGAAATTGAGTCTATGGAATGGGACGAGTTCAAGAACTTATTTTTCAATAAGTACTTCCCTCGTATTCTTCGAACAAAGATGGAGAAAGAGTTTCTTGAACTGAAGCAAAGGGACGACGAATCTGTTGGTACCTATGAAGCAAATTTTACAAGACTTACAAGGTATGCTTCTGGAATTATCATCCAACCTGAAAGTAAAGTTGATCGATTTTTCAGTGGCTTAAAACCAAGTCTTCGAAGGGCATTAGCTATAAGAGACTTCAGTAGCTATGAAGAAATTGTGCGTTGTGCTATCAAGGTAGAAATGGAAGTTGGTGTTACATATCCATCTCATGGTTTTGACAAGAAACGAAAGATGGAGTTCAAGGAGAAATCTCAGAATAATGATGAAAAGAAGATGAATGTTTCCTTATGCACAAAGTGTGGAAAGAAGCATGGTGGAGATTGTCTTAAAGGGACTAGAAAATGTTTTAAGTGTGGAAAAGAAGGTCATCGAGCAACTGAGTGTCGAAGTAATGGAAAAAGGGTTTCTAATGATGTGAATAAAGCAAACACTGCAGAGAACGCACCGCCAACACTTCAATGCTTCAAGTGCAAGGAAATGGGGCATTATGCTAATAATTTCCCTAATCCAAGGGTTAGTGATGATCAATATGAGCAACCACTGAAGGCAAAGGACAAAGGGAAATCACATGCGATCACTATTGGCAATGTTGAATATGACAACGATGTGGTGGAATGATTAAGTGTTTATGTAATGGGATTCCAAAATAATGTTGTATCATTGAGTATTGCAATATTTATTGATGTGGTATTCAAAGTGATTGAGATATTTTTTGGAAATAAGATGATATGCGCATAATGAAGACGAGAAAATGAAATGTTTAATAGTATTCATGAGCTCATGATTGATATAAGGACTAAGTGATATCATGGTTTGAGTATATAGAATTTTGAGGATTTTGGTATGTGGAAAGTGTTAGCTTTTAACTGCACTCATGTTTTCACTAAGGTATTCAAGAGAATACACGATTAAGGACTTTGAATGTTTGGAATGTGACCAACAAGACATATCTTATGATATGTGGGGATCAACGACAGTATTAAATCTCTGGTAATCGATGTCACTATATTATGAGAGTGGACTGCAGTATTATGTATAAGCCTAAAGATTAGACTGGATTATGTTGGACATAAGTTAGTATTGTTTAAGGATAGAAGATTTTCGATATTATTGATGGGATGTTATAGTAACGTAGTTTTAGAAAAAGGGACAACCTGCAGGACGGGCGACAGCCCATCGCTTCGGACAAGGCTGTAGGAATCGAACCCACAACCGAAGTGCGACTGGCCTTTATCGCCTACCACTGGCCTACAGGAAGTCCCTGTTTAGTAGAAACTAGTTTTATTATATTAAGCAGTATGATATATGAAGTATAAGTCCATTTTAGAAACCATATGTGATTAATCTCACTATAGATCGACTTATGTATATAATTTTTACTAACCATTTGTTTGAGATAGATGGAATGACTCGTCATTCTATCACATGATCTGCTAACACTTCACGAATAACAAATTCAACTTCATTTATTTAAGAGATGAAGTAGAAATTGTTCAAGGCACGAACAAAAGTGAGATTGTACCAAAATAAAGTAAGTATTTATTCTAAGCAAATTTTCAACTTTAGGGAAATGATCTTGAAAACCAAAAATGTTGTCCTAGTGATCTTATACCTGATGAATCAGATGGTACCTTATATCATCACAAATCTATGGATTTGTGATTACTGGCTTTTCCATAGCCATGTTCTCTACCACTCTCCATCAGAACATGATGGTTAGATTTCTCTTCCATATCCATATTTTCACCTATGTGGAAACCCAATGATTAGTTTATTTGGGTAACCGTTACGTTTCATACTTTTGTTTTTAAAGATTGGTTTTGATATTCCTTTTTACGATGTGGGTTTCTATTAAAGAAACTTTCAGATAGTAAACCATTTATAGCCCCGACGAATTTCGAGGGCGAAATTCATTTTAAGGGGGGTAGAATGTAACACCCCGAAATTTTATGAAAAATATTCTTTTTAATTTCATTAATGTCTTGTGTTGTACGCTACACCAAAATGAGCTTGCACAACACGCATCCTTGTCTTGCCTTGCATTACACGCAATCGCGACCTTCCTCGATAGCGTGTGTAATACGCAATACCGAGTTTCACTAAACAACGATATGCTATTAAAATATTATTAAAACTAGCTGTTATGAATAGTAATAACCACTTTTTAAAATTATGTAAATCTTATTTTTCAAAATGAACTTAATTTTTGGATTCGGAGTATCGAATTTAGCCTAAGGTGAAATTTTGGTACATTTCGGATAACTTTCATATTCTGATGAATAGTGAAAATTACTAAATTATAATTAAAAAACAACTTTTTTAATCGAAATAATTAATAGTGATAAATTATTAATTTGAGTAGTTTTAAAGTATATTTAGAATATATTTTTACAATTTAATACAATGTTGGTCATTGGATGTAATTTCACATTTAAACTAGACATAAACAAGTGTCAATCTTTTGATAGGTATTGTTTCTTAAAAACACGCTATTTGTTTTAACAGCGGGATTTAATTATAAAATTAATTAATGCAACTTTTATGTTATGAATTTGGTAAAATAGACTTCATTTTTGAATTCGGAATATGAAATATAGCTTGGGATGAAATTTTGGCATTGTTCTGAAAAACATCAATTTTTGATGAATAGTGAAACTACTAAGTGGTAGGTTAAAAACAGAATTTTGCATAAAACGTAATTTTACCGCTTCTGTGAATGGAATTTCAAAAATCCGAGAGACACGGTTAATATCAAGGACTAAAATGTGATTCAATGAGATGAAAATAATTTTTTGGTGAATAGTAACTTTTTACTTTTTTTTACCACGGTAAATAGTAAATAGGGTAACTAAGGGTAAATATGATATTAATATTACCATAACACATGTCCTAATTCTATTGGACAAGTGTAATTCGACCAAAAACAAACTTAGGAATAAAATATGACCATTTAGGCCCACTTGGATTAGATTAGGACATTTATTATTAATTTATTTAAAGAAGAGTTAAAATAGTTAAAATCAAAGTTTAATAAGTAAATCATTTTTAATATGGGGTTATACATAAGATAAATTCGACTATAAATATTCCTTAGAAAGCTAAAAATATTTCCTACATGATGGTATTTTATTTGTAATTTTTAGACATCAAATAATATAATTTATTTATGACACAAAGATGATGCAGTAATTATCTTATTAATGAAATATTGACATAATTGATAATATAAATACCAAAATAAATGTAATTTAAGACTTTTTATGAATTCCACTAATTTTATAGGTTACTATGATATATTATTGTTGATTTAATCAACTTGGTTCGAACATATCATTCTGTTATGACTTTCAAAAAAAATCATATTTCAAATAGTGTCAAAATTGACACAAAAGAGTTTTTAAATCAAATATTATATTATTAATTGTTATTTTATTCAAAAAAATCTAAGGTTCGGCCAAATGACTTAGATAAGGATATATGTATTAATAATATACAATTTGGGGTTCGTTTGGCATGTTATAGTTAGTTTATTAACCATATAGTGAAAGAAAACAAAAAGACACGGTAAAAGTTAAATTATTTAACTTAGAGTTAAATCTAATTGATAAGGTTAAAATAAGAACCTAAACTTGTCTAAATCTTATTGGTTGATAGGTTTTAGACCCATCTCCACTTTAGCTTCGAAATAAGACCCTTTGGAACCATTATAAACCGATTTTGACTTTAATATAAAATAATATTTTGAGATATTCCTAAGGTGCCCCTCTCCTCCCCTATAAAAGGACACCTCCTCCCCCTCCTCCTCACACCAATTTGAGCACTCAAGCTCGGCCAACCCCTGCCAATTTCTCCTCTCCACTTCCCTAGCAACATCCTAGAGGTTCTGGTCTTCCTCAAAGACCAATTTTAGTGCCCTAAGAGGAGGTCTCAAAGAGGCACTTCAAAGAAGAGGTAATTACCGTTACCAATTCTTTCATCTTTATTTCTTCTTCCACTTATTCTTCTTAGGTTGTTTCATTATGAAGTAATAACATCATTATCACTCATATACGGATATGTTATTACAAGTATGAAACAACCCTATTTCACCATCTATCCATCCTACGGAAAAAGAAATCACCGCGCGTGCGTACGTACGGAATACCGTCTCCACGCCGTGGTGTAATCTATTTTCCACCACCACCTTACATGGATGGGTATAATGGTGTAAAGAATAACTATAAATAGTTATTACAACATCATATTGATTCTGATATATTGTATAATCCACTCCAATTCAATTCAATATTTATAGAAATGATATCATCGCCCGTGCGTACGTACGGAATACCGTCTCCACGACGCGATGAGATTCATTCTCCATGTTAACCATTTAAGAATGATTATAATGTATATATAAGAAATAATAATGAAATATATGACATTATAAAGCTACTGGATTTATGTATATATATATACATATGTATTTCATCTACTTACTTCTATTTCAAGACAATAAGGAAAGGAAAACAGAGTTCATGCGTACGTACGGACTACCGTCTCCATGAACGGTGTTTTTCATTTTATTTATCTACCTATTATATATATATATATACTGAATATATATGATATATAAATCATATTTTATATTCTGGAAGTAAGTAAATCATGATATAAGTAATAATGATGTCAAGAACAACAAGTCAAAACACCTACGATAAATGAAACGATTTTACCCAAAACGCTTCTTTAACATGGAATTTACAAAAGAACGGGTAATATAATGTCATAAGTGAACCATATATGATATCATAACAATGAATATGATTCTGTAATAAGTCAATAACATGATTTAAATCATTATACAGGAGGTTCGGACACTTACAAAGCAAGTCGGACCTAAGGTAAGGGAAATATCACAATCTCATTTTTATCCGAGATTGTTTATTCGTAAGTATTTACTGGGGTGTATTTTATCATCCACATCCATGTTTACTCAATATGTAATATTATTTCCATCCACCTAAAATTGTTTAAATCCATTTTTACCCTTCGGTGAGTTTTTAGTAATACGTATGAAAGGAATCTTTTGTCGTTTTTTGTACGAGGTACTTTTTGACTTTTCCGACAAAAGTACGAAGAATGTTTTTTTAACTTATACGGCACGAACGGATTCCTACTGTTTTATAAAGCCTTATTTTCATGAAGCTTCCTCTAAAATATTTCATGACTATTTTCAATAAAATCTCTTTCTTTTAAAATTGCATGATGTTTTGTGAAAAGAAATTGATTTTGAAGAAGAAAGGATATTTTCCTCAAGAATTCAATTCAAGTGTTTTATCAAAATTATTTTCCATCTAAGATAATAAAGGGTTCTGTTTCTATCCATATTTTTACATTTATTTGACTATGTTGTGATGGAATTATGTTTATGAATTCCTTTATCTTATATGAATTGATTTATGATGTCATGATGTTTCAAGAATCCCATTTTTGTTACATGTGTATGCGATGATGTATGTTTTATGATTATGTGGCACACATAAGAAAGGATTCATTATAAGATGGGTGGGACCTATATCTCCCTCCAATGCATTGGGTAATGATTTTATATCTCATGAGATAGACATGGCTGGAACGGAAGGTTATTTCGGTTCAGTGAAACAGGACTGAAACGAGGAGTGAACTCAGTTCAGAAACTGACTTTGTCCACTAAGATAGTCTTGGCAATGAGTCATGACTAACAAGAAATGATTTTCCATGATTTTGTGTGCATGCCACAAGTTTCAAGTTTTATGTTATGATTATGGGGATCTCATTTTCACATCTATGATTTATCCCATGTTATGATATTATGAGCTCTTTTGCAGGTTAAGATTTCCAAAAGCTATGTTCTTATGTATATGATGTGATTGATATTTCTTTTGTTTACCCTTACTGAGCATTTGAGCTCACCCTTTTATGTTTTCTTTTCCCCAGGATATAAAGAAAGGTTTTAGGTATAAAAAAAAAGGAAGATCTTTATGGGAGATGTTGAAGATCTTTCCCCACGATTAGAAGATTTTATTCCGAGTTTCCAAAGACACTAAACTATTACGATCCTTGTGTGTGTGTTTTTGTTATGTACTAAGTATTCCGCAAAAGTAATGTAACGTCCATGTACGTCAAGCTTCGGGTCTCTACAATAACACTCCATTCACATTCATATTTATTTTATCAAAATACTCACACAAAATCACCAATTTGCATTGAAATATCCCAATTTTAGAACATACACTCACCAAATAGTACAATAATAGGTTTTTACCATTTTAGTAACTCAATAAATCTTTTAGACTCTTCATAAATCAATTTTAACAAGTTTATTGAGGCCTTGCACAAAAAATACATTCAAAAACACTCATTTAAAGAAAAATACACAACAACTACATACCCAACCATATTTTTAAGACTTAAAAACTTTTAATAAAATCATTTCATGGGATAAAAACCACCCCAATTGATACAACCGGGGATACACATGAAAAACACTCATTTTTACAAAAAATGCCTCTTTAAAACTAACCAATTAATAATTTCTTCCAAAAAAGGTTTTTTCACAAAAAAAAATCGATTATGAACATTATAAAATCCTAATTTATGAAAATATGACATATCATATAATTATTACACATGTAATCACCTAAATTGTTTCTTCAAAACCCCAAATCATTGTGTGAAACATCAATCACACCACCACTGCACCACAAGGGAAGGAAAACTCACCCTAATCCACAAGATTTAACCAAAAAGACACATAATCAAACTCGAGGTATAAACCCTAGTTATTATATGTTTTTGAACATATTGAAGGAGGAAGGAAACCCAAAGGAGAAGGTACAAAAAAAGAGGGAATCACTTAATTGCATGATTTGGTAATTTCCCCACAAAACCCCCCATCAAAATTGGGTTTCTATGGAGTTTGGGGGAGCATTGGAGACTTGAATTGATGTGAGGCATGAAATGGTGAAGAAATTGGTTCAATAGGATTTATTATAGAAGGTAAAAATTATAATTACAAAAACTTATTTACTGATCCCCTTTCCTAGTTTAGCTGTATGGTTTTGTAAATCGTGCGACATATTCTGTCCAACCCAAACAAGCCTTTTTTCTCCAAATTCTGGGGTGAAAGGGGGGAAATCAAGGGGATATTTTATGTGATCATCTGGATTATAGGGATGTAAAAATAGTCCACGAAAAATACGAAATAATTACCTAAATTCTCTAAAATATCACAACCAGATCTCATGGAAATAAACAAGAACCATAACAAAATAAAATCTAGAAGCTCGGGTGTGAAATTAATAAAGACCATATATTTCAATTATGAGGAATAAAATAATAATTCCCTTAAAAATCATTAATAAGTAGAAAGATGTAAATATGAGACAATGGGAATGGATTGTGCTACTCAAAGATAAATATTTCATGATAAATTCCTTAAATTTTTCTATTAATGGTTGTATTAAAACCATGAACGAATCTATTTGATTCTATTATTTATTCTTTAGTTTAACTTCCATTAATTATCCAAACATATAGATATAAGATTAGCTATATCAGATATTTGTTTTAAGTTTCCAAACTTCATGTTATTTCATGTAATTCTTGAATTCATGACCACCACAATCACATTTTGATATTTTCTCTCTGTATATCAAATTCATTGATGGATCCACCAATATATATCCTATATACATACTCTTCCAACAACTCATTAACTTGCATAGTAGATATTATCATTTAATGGATTATTTTCTATATCCATCAACGAAATATAAAATATAAATTTTATAATATATTCAAATTCAAATTCTCTAAAACTAAATTCTTCTTTAGATAAATGATTTCAATGTGTGCTGGACCTTTAATAAGAATTTCTCAAACAATAATTTGTCATGTAATTTAGTTATTCACCATCAAATTATTGATTTTTTTTGGATATTTTTATTCATAATTTTCAACTTCTCTACATGGAATATATGAATGGGTAATATTTCCCGAAATTCATCAAATTTCTCATTTAATATTAGAGGATAAAAATTGACATTAACTCCTCAACATCACAATATTTTTTTATATGATTGTGGGATTATTCATGGAGGTGAAGGACACCTCCAATGTACATTACATTATTATTGACTCATTATCTCCATTTATCATTTATTATGCCATCATAGTTCTATATATGTTATCACAATAAATCTCATTCAAATATGTTACCCCTATATCCAACACATTCTTAATGAAATTATGAGGGAATGTTCTCATAATTCATTCCCATTTTTGAAATATTTGAGTTCCTCAATATGTATGATCACAAAAATTTATGGATCCATATATGGTGAATTTTCTAGTAATTTTCTAGATTTTTAAGTGACATTGTTTTTGAGTAGTTTCTTGGGGTGACTTTCGGTGGCTTGTTATGAAAAATTATTAGATAGTGGGAAGTGAATGGTTTTTTCATAGTTTGAAAAACCATTCAACTAAACCATTCAAACCATGAAAAATGAAACGTCATTGTCCACATGGTTTGTTCACAATTTTAAAACCCATGAGACTAAATCATCTTAACCATGAAAATGAGGACAGAGAGTTTCGCATTGCTAGCACATGGTTTGATCTAACCGTCCGCCCCTACAAAATATACCATGAAAGTGAGATTAAATTTCTGAAATACAATTTTCAAAACCACCAGAACCCCTAACACTCCCATATTTCCGCATTAACTCATGATTCACAAATACTAGATGATTACAGGGCCTCTTGGGTGGATTCAATGGTGATTAAAACATCATCCTTCGAAATCAAAATCCAAGATTAAAGATATTACCTCTTCTTGGTATGTGGATTTCAATCCATTGATTCTCCTGTTAATTCCCCTATCATTTCTTGACCTTTTCAGGGAATATCTCAACCATTTGCAAGGATATAAACCTATGAGATGAGACATAGATCTAGTATTCTTTATCTAGATCTTGATTTTCTTGATCCTGATTCCTTTAATCATAATTTTTATTTAGTGATTTAGATCTGACGATTGATCGATGATGTTGTACAGTTCCAATTTTAGGAATATCCATTGGGCTAACATCAGTCAATTAATTGAGGTATGTGGTCTAAAAAAACTCACATAGACTTTTATTTCATATGTGAATGTGTTTTAATGATTTCTCTAGCTTCCCAGGATAATTTATTTCAAAACATGGAGAAATTATGAATGTGGAATTGACATGGGTTTATTTTAGTTACTAATTGATTGTTGAATAATGAAACAAATGAAGGAGGGATGATCAAAGAGATATTTGTTTTGAAGGTTGGTTTGGGGTTGAGATATAGTAATTGAAATATTTATTTCATTTTTTTATGATAATTAATAGGAGGAAATTAATTATGAAATTATTTTTTTCAATTAAATAAAATTAATTGTGACAATTATTTACTATCTAGGATGTTTGTCAAAGATAATTAATTTTGAGTATTTATTATGAAATTTTGAGATTTGAAATGGATAATTAATTGTGAAGAATTTACTCTGGTATGAAAATTGATATTATTGATTAATTATTTGATGAATTAATTAATTAGTTATTTGATTAGTTAAATGTTGAGATAACTAATGGGCCTTGAAATGGTTATGTAATTGTAGGATTAGTGTTGGAATGATGTGGTTAATTCTTGTGATTTATAGAATGATTAAATGGATCATATTTTTTGGTTTTGGGAATGATGACCTACACCAAATGAGATATGGGGTGCTTGAAATGGTATTCTAGAATAATTAGAAGTAGGGACATGGACATGACATTCCTCCCCAATAAATATCTATTGTTGTTATTGGGGGGTTCCATGAATGATGCCATTAACCGAATGAGATATGGAGTTTTTTGGCATGGCGACCTACACTGAATGAGATTTGGTGTTATTAAAAAAGGTTCAACACCAAATGAATGATAATAATGAATGACGATTCAAGTGGGAGACATAAATTGAAAATATGACTAATGTGAATATTAAAGATTAAATTACAATGTGATAACTATTTAATTATGCATTGTATTTATTGCTTCATAGAATCTCATACAGAATATTTTGACTAGACTCATCTTCGACACTGTTTGTGGTGGGATACCAAGTTTTATTCAAACCCTATTTGGGCTTCCTGTTTGAACCTGAGTAGACTGTTGTTATAGGACATGATATGGGTGAGGCCCTTTGATAGGATGCTTGGGATTGGGTCATGTGATGGGGAACCGGGCGTGGTTCAGGTCCCTCAAGGGATTCAAAGTGTCTTTACTTTTAGATGCATTGTAGAAACATTATATTCATATTGTCATATGATGTTTTACCTTACAGTTGATTATTGCCTAATACTGTTTTTAATATCATATTTCATGGTATGGTTTGGGTATTTAAACACTCCAGCACTTGGTTTGGTTTTTGAATTTTTTGGTGTTTTATTGTAATTAAAGAGGGTATATTATCCCCATGAATGAATTACCATACACTCGCATCTAGTCGGTACACTCTAGAATATAGAATGATGTGCCTTAGGGAATGTCACTAACCAGATCGTGGAAGAATTTAGTAGCACTTGGTTTGTGGGATCCCAAATTGGTATTAGAGGAGATTTATTTTTTTTCTTTTATTTTCACTAATAATTTGGGAATGTTTTATAGTTGAATAGGAAAATTTGAGGCTTTGTAATTATATTGTTTAACGGATTTAAAATCCCACGTACATGGGGTAATATGATTAATCAGGGTGGGATTTTTGTGTTTGTTGTTTTTTGTTAGAGTTGGGTATTATTTCACCATGGGTAATGCACTTCTATTGGGATGTTATATTTGTTTTCACAGTTGTTGAAGTTTTACAATTGGCCTATAGAGGCATCATACTTGAGTCTGCATGCATCATACTAAGAACTTATGGTTTTGGTGACATGTATAATCCTAGGAACTATTAGGAAAATGTGTTATGGATAAGATGTAGAACATGGCCTATTTTAAATTTAGTGAAATTACAATAATGATGAATAATGAGATTAAATGGGTGTCTAATGAGAGCCATGATAGATGAAATGAGTATTATTAATTAATTTATTTTTGGATAAATTAGTTTTAGATAATTTGATTAATTAATTATTGAGTTAAATAATGAGAGTGTATGTACCATTGTTAACCCTGACCAGAGAGTAGGATGGTTATGGGTTATGATAAAGCCTCAATGTTAGCTGTCTGGTAATAAATTGGGGAAAGCACATGTGGAAACTTGTTTTGTTTGATTCTACTCTTACATAAATTATATAACTGTGTGTTTTGAGAAATAAAACATGTGTCTTTATTTGTAGAGATATTCCTCAAAGAAGATTGTTGAGGGAGAGACTAAGTGGTATATCCCAGAACAAACATCCATAAAAGTGAACTATTGGCACCAATGGTTCAACCAAAGGATTAAGGGGAAGAGTTCCGAGAGAAAATTGTTCATTTAATGCAATACATAGAGAGATACTCAAGGGACGGTTCTGAAAATAATTTCTAAGTTAACAATGGAGTTTCTTCTACAACACCCTCCTATATTTACTGGACATGGTTGACCTATGGATGATGAATCTAGATCGAATCCTTAGAGGCGATACTTGACTATTTTTAGACTCTATCTTGGAGGTGGGTCACGATGGATTCTTATATGCTATGGGGATCAGTGAAATGCTAGTGGGACATTCTGGTATGGTATGGACAGAGAGATGATCTGTAATTGAAGATGATTATGGTGATGTTCTTATAGAACATCAATCCAAAGAAGCTGAGTCAATAGAAGGATTCATAGTTTGTGCATTTGACACATGGAAGCATGTCTATAATGAATTATGATAAAAGTTTCCTAGATTTACAACGTTTTTTCACCATCATTGGTGGCAGATGAGGAATCATCAGAAAAAATAATTTTTAAATTCAAATATATGGGAAATTAAGTCCCATTTAATTATATTTAGGCTAATTAAAATCCTATAAGTGGTTAATCGAGATCTCATTTCAGAGGGGATCCTAAAGGAGGCTTCTAGTACTGGATAGGTAGTTGTCATTGGGTGATCATGTCATGTGATTTTTGAGTGGGTGATGTGACATTGGGTGATCCTTTTTCAGGATAGTGGAATGAAACGTGGAGATCTAGGAGGAACAGTTGACCCAGATCATTCTCATGTGCTTTTCCACCAATGCGGTATGAGGGGACATAATAGTACACATTATCCTCGAACTCTAGTGGAGTGTCTATTTTGTGGCCTGATGGGGTATATAAAAAAGTTTTATTAGATGCAGAAGAAAGATAGTGATAAGGGAGTACCTAATCAATGTAAATGTATATGGAGGGGATCCTCTACACAATATAGGTCTGGCAGTTGGCATTTTAGGGGATGGGGTGGTAGAGGTAGTGAATGTGGTGCTTCAAGGTTTTAGCGCTCATATCATCATAGTGGTGCTACTTACAAGATTCAAATGACACCATAGAGAAGAAGGTGGGATATTTACATGTAGTGTAGCCTATACTTTTGGAGAGTAGGGTTTGTCCATCGATAGTTATGGGTACTATTCTAGTGGCCTCTACATTAGCTACTTTTTTGATACTTGTGCCTCTCATTACATTATATTTTCATGTCTTGTTAATGGTATGATTCTTGTGGTTATGTCTATAAGAGGTGTGATGAATTTCGATACACCATTGGGAACATGATATAGAGATATCTGTTTATGCATGTAATGATAAATATTGATCAATGACTATCATTTTGTTTGTTACATCTATGTCATTCATATAAGGGGCCTCCACCTGGCTACTGGTATGGACTGGCATGTTGCATACCTAGACCACATAGATTGTTACCACTGGAGCGTGTCCTTTATATCTCTTAAGGGTGACCGATATTCTCACTGTGGAGAATGGGATATCCTTGCTGGCCATGTTGGGAAAATTACTACAAATCTGTGAGTGCTCGCATCCCATGTTGTCAGTATTTTTCAGTATGGTGGGAGTGGTAGGTATGAAATCCATCCACCAATAGTAGAACTATTTCAGGATATTTTTCAAAAGACAATTTAGGGTTTCCACCTGAGATAGATGTTGAATTCACTATTTATCTCATGTTGTGTGTAGAGCATGTATCTATTCCCCCCTGAAGAATTTGTCAGACAAAGCTTCTTGACATCAAAACATAATTGGAAGATTTAGAGGATAAAGTGTTTATCCATCCAAGAACATCACCATAGGGATCACCTATTTTGTTTGTAAAGAGTGTCGAAGGGTGTTTATGCTTTTTTCTCCATTAATGGAAGTGGAATAAAATTATTGTGATGTACCAGTATCATCTTCTGTGTATCGATGATATATTTTACAATTTGATTGTGGCATGTGTATTCTCATAGATTGATATGAGATCAGGGTATCATCATGTGATATTTTATACCATTGATATACCAAGAACTTATTTAAGAAGCAGGTATAGATTTTATGAGTTTTTTATAATGATATTTTGGCTGAAAAATGCTCGATTAGTATAAATGGTCTTGATGATCATGATCTTTCAAACGTATATAGATTAGTTTTTAGTGGTGTTTGTGGACGACATCTTGGTTTACTCTAAGACTCATGATGATCATTCCCAACAGCTTGATATCAACTTGGGTACACCTAGAGAGAATCACCTATATTTCAATATATAAAAATTTCAGTATTTTGATAGACAAGGTACAATTTTTGGAGCATATCATCTTTTAAGAAGTTGTGGAAGTGGAACCAAAAAAGTGCAGTAGTGATATAATTGGAGCAACCCAAGAACATTTTTGATATCTGAATATTTTTGGGATTAGATGGTTACTACAGGAGGTTCATTCAAGACTTTTCTCGACTACCAGAACTACATTTAGGTTTGAAAATGAATGGGATAATGTTCGATTGGATAGAAACACGATAGAATGATTTCTAGGAGTCGATGATATGCTTGACACTGGAAACAATTTTGATCATAGCTGAATCAGGTGAGGAGTACATGGTGTATTGTGATGCATTTGGGATCAGGAAAGTAGTTAGGTTGAAGAAAGGGGATCAATCCACTGTTTACGGGTCTTCGTATTTGATACCACATGAAAATAATTACACTAAGCATGACATCATGTTGGAAATTGTGTTTTATTCACTTAAGTGGTGGAAACACTATATTTTTTGTGAATTTTTTACTGTTTTTACATATCATAAAATCTTGAAATATATCATTCTATAGTGCGACATGAATCTTCAACAACAATGATGGGTAAATTATACGTAGTACTTTGATATTGAACTATCATATAAACTCATAACTAGAAATATTGTAGCATTGTATTTGAGTAGGAAATCCCAGACATAGTTTGTATATGAGTAGAGTGCATAGTGGAAGATGATGGATTTTTTGGCAAAAATGCTCATGGTAGTTCAAGCGAGTCCTGAGAGGATTACACTTGTTTATGTAGTGGTGGATTCAACACTCATGTGATGGATCAAAAACATGAAATATGAGGATCTAGGGTGTTTACACACTAGGGAAATCCATGAAGGTGGGAAGACACCTTAAGACAAGATAATATATGACGATGAAATCATATGTGTGAAAAATCGGGTTCTTAGGCCTACGATTATGATGAGGAACTCGTGTGAGAATTTCATCCCTAAAAGTGGGTGGTACATCTTGGTTTGAAAAATGTACTGTGACATACACTGATTGTTTTGGTGGCCCAGAATGAAAATAGATATTGAAGGGTTCATTACTTGATGATTCACCTATTAGAAGGTGAAGGCGGAGCATCATAGACCAAGAGTCATATTGCAGCCATTGACTATTCCGATGTGGAAGTGGGAAGATGTGACTGTGGATATAGTAGTAGGACATCAAAAAACACATAGAGAGAACAATATTATTTGGGTCATTGTGGACAAACTAACAATGGTAGCACAATTCATTCCTCTCAAATAAAGCATTATAGTAGAAAAATTGGGAGACCTATATGTACGAGAGATACTCAATTTTAATGGGGTGTCCCAGATGATTATTTTAGATCACATATCATGATATACTTCATGCTTCTAGAAGGGCATATAAAAGTCCCTGGGTACATAGCTTTTTTATGTATATCTACCCACCCATAGACAAATGGGTAGTCGAAGCATACCATACAGGTGTTAGAGGATATGATGCGACATGTGTGTTTAACTGTGGTGGTTTATGGGAGAAGCACTTGGCTTTTTTGCAGTTCGCTTATAAAAAAAGTTATTAGGAAACTATAAAGAATAAACCATATAAAGCTCCATGTTTTATAACTTTTCGATCACATAAATGATGGTTAGATGTGGTTGAGTCCAAGCTGCTGGAATAGTGTCTCATTCATGATGCATCAGAACATGTACAGTTGATTTAGAAACGAATGGATACAAAGTTGAGTACACGGAAGTCATATGCAGATAGATAGATAAAACCCATAATGGTTATTGGGGGTGATCGTGTATTCCTTCAGTTGTCTCTTATATTGGGAAACCATAAAATACAGAGGTAGGGCATGATGGCGCCCAGGTTTTTAGGACCTTTTGAGGTGTTGGAGAGAATTGAGCTAATGGAATACTAATTATTCCATCCAAAAAAATTTAGAAATATACAAGATTTCATCCAAGTGTCACAAATATAGATTTGTCAACCCAACCATTATCATGTGATTTATTTGGAATAGGCTGACCTCACGATAGATTCATCCATTGAGGGGCATCTGATACGTGCATTGGGTCAAAGTAAGAATGTGTGATGGGGAAATATAGTGTCGTTAGTTCATGTATTTTGGAAACATGGATGTCTTCAAGAATAATCTGGGGAACATAGAGCATAAATGATGGAACAATGTCCAAATATTTTCGAATTGGAATCATAGAGATGTTCAGGAGTCCATCTCGAGTACGAGTTGTTCAAATGTGGGTAGATTGTAAGATCCCTACCATTTCAAGAGTCATATAGGGCTTGTTTTAGGTACTCATAATGAGTTTAAAGTACCATTGTTTGTGGATTGGTTTCACGGTTTTTGTTTGGGTGACTTTTTATGAAAAATTAAATAAAAAATTGGGATGTGCATGCTTTTCCCATGGGTAGACAAACTGTATGACAAAACCATGCTAATAATGAAATCCTGGATAGAGGGGTCTGCATGGTTATCACATGGGTTGAAAAAAACATGAAACTATACCATGAAATCATTGAAAACCTAGATAGATAAGTCTGTATGGTTATAACACACTTTTCCCAACCATGCGCCCCTACCAAGGAAACGATGCACACGAGATTAAGTATCTGAAAATCTATTTATTAAAACCACTCGAACCCCGAGGACTCCCATATTTTGACCATGGATTGGGATCAAAAAATTATAGGTGATACTAGAGCCTCCCATAAAGATTGAAAGGTTATTTGAACATCGTTCTTTGAGATCAAAAGCCCGTATTGATGATCCTCCCTCTTCCCAGTAAGCATATTTCATCTCGTTGCTTCACTCGTTCATTCCTTTATCATTCCATGATCATTTCAGGGAATATCTCTACCGTTTCTATGAATCTAAACCTATGAGTTGATATCTACATATATGTTTGGGCATCTAGGTCTAGAATTACAATAACTTGACGCCATTAATGTTAACTTTGGTTTAGCAATTTAGACATGGGGACTGATTGGAATTATTATTCCACCCGAATTTTGAGGATTTCCCTTCGGCTATCATCTGTAAATAATCTGAGGGAGGTGGTCAAAATTCAACACCCATAGCTGTCAATTTTTTATTTTAATTTGAGTTTAATAATTTCCTTTCTTCCCTAGATAATTAATTTCCAATATTGGAGTAACTAGGAAGGTGAAATAGACGTGTTTTTTCCATAGTGATTAATTGATAATTGAATCGTGGAACAAATGATGGTGGGGTGTTAAAATTGATATTTGTTTTGGAGATTGGTTATGGGGTGATATATTGAAATTGAGATATTGAATTAATTATAATAGGATAATTAGTTTTGGAAAATTAATTATAAAATGATGTTAGTATATGTAAGACAAATAATTTTGAGAAATAATTATGTTCCATGATTTTGATTAATGATAATTATCTTTTAGAATTAATTATGACAAGTTGATATGTTAAATCGATAATTAATTTTTATGAATTAATTATGGAATGTGAAATATGATTAATCATTAATTATATGATGAAATAATTAATGGGTTTTGTGATTGGTTAATTTTTTAGTTAACTAATGGAAACTGAAATGAAAAAATAATCATTGGATTAGTAATGGAATAATGTGGTTAATTCTGGTGAATTATGGAATTATTAAATTGTTGTGCTTTTGAGGTGATAGGCATGAAGACCTACACCAAATTAGATATGGGGATCTAGACATGGATTTCTAGATTGATTTAATGTTTGGACATGGACATGACGTTCAGCCCCAATATATATCCAATACTGAGAATGTGGGGTTTTAGGCATGACAACAAACACAAAATGAGATATAGAGTGTTTGGCATGGTGTCTTACAATAAATGACATTAGGGATGCTTGAAATTATTTTCCGCACAAAATTAATGATAATAATTAATGATGATTCAAATTGGAATTAACGATTCAAATTGGTCTTAATGTGATTATTACAGATTAAATGAAAAATTTTATAATTGTTTTATTCTACATTGTATTTATTTATTCATAGAACTGCATACACTAACTTTTGTAGAGAATTATTTTTGACACCCTTGATGTAGTAAAAGATAAGGAAAAATCCATAGGATAAGATGCAATTTGGGTCATGAGCATTGAAGAGGGAACCATACATGGTGCGAGACTCAAATGGGAGTCATTGTGCCATTACATTTGGTAGCATTTTAGACAGTAGACATTCACATTTTCATAGAATGTTTTAAATTTCAGTTATATATTGTATTTTATTGTTTTTAATATCATATAACACGGTATTTCTTTGGTTATTTATTTTATCAAGTGCTTGGTTATTGTTGTCAGCATCCGTTGGTGTTTTATTCTGTTAAAAGGTTATAGCCTCCCAAATATAGACTTACTGAACCCTCATTTCTAGTTGGCACCCTCTGGCATATGGGGAGGTTCCCTTGAGGGCGTGTGTCCAACTTGCTCAGGGCACCATTTAGTGGCACCCGGGTCGAGATGTAACACAGTAAGACCTTTAAAATCTTCAATATGAAATTTTATACGATTGAATAGGAATAATATTTTTATTTTCATATATTCTAAAATCATAATACATGTTCCACATAACATAAAACATTACCTCTGAAATGATCAAATATCCATCAAAAATGATTAAATGTTTTTCCCTCATAACAGAATCGATTTTTGAGGATAATACATTTTTGAAGATAAAATTTGTATCCAATTCATGTTGATATATTTCCCTAAAGGAACCACTTTAAATATTTTTAAGGATTCGATAGATGACTTATGTGTAATTATATAAGACCAATGATCTCTGACACTTCTAACACTAATCTTTTCAGAACTGGAAATTACTTCTTTCAAAGATAAGAACACCTATGTTTTCTAAAATAGCGACCCTCATTCTATGAGAGGAATGAAATATATGTCACTTTAATACAAAAATTATGAATTTTAATGATGATAACACCCACTGAGGCAGGAAAATCATGGTATTGGTAATTCTCACATGAATAAGAATCTTGTTCTCACACAATGGGGATCAGTTCGATTTCTATATTTCGTTCTAGACAATGTGAACTAAATTTAGTAAATTACATAGAGTCATTTACATATTTCATCATCATGGGGGTACATATAAGAAACATGAATGTAAAAGTTGGTGAAAAAAAACACTGAAATCCCATTATGTAAAGTATATTTTAGAGAAGTCTAAATGGACACCCTAGTTCATTATAACTATCAATTGGATATATCACCACTACCCTATATCATGGATCTCACTAATGTATTTGTTGAATCATATTTCATCAATTTAGGATGATATAAACATTAAACCCATTCGAGGTTTCCATTCACCAAAACACAATTGATTTACATTAAAAATATGAATACTAGAATAGATACATAATAATCAACAATAAAGTACATATGTGTTCTAGAACAATACCCTTATAGATATAATCTAGAAAAAAACTCCCATTCTCTATATGATTATCTCAATTTTTTGGTGGGTATTTATCTAAATAAGTATACTCCACTTTTCATATCAATATAATGGTTATGCTTTTTTTATTTTATTCTCTATTATTGTTCACTCTATCCCCTTTGTTTACTGAGGACATAATGAATAAAAAAAGTTGTGTCAAACACAAATATTTTCAAAAAATATCTCTATCGACTTAAAACATTATATATTATCAGAACTACCCGGATTCAAGAAGGTAATCACATTTATAGTTCATAGTAATTTCTATTGAACTCCATGTAGTGTGGACAATATATATATAGCATAGAGTTATTATAATGAATCTATCCACATCGCTTATAGAAATAACTCCTCTTAAAACCACTTAATGATTTCATCAAAATCTAATTGAACCACATATTGGACGCACTATATGTGTTGTTAACAAAACTACATCAGCATTGATGACTATATGGCTAAGATATCCATGTTTCTTTCAACATCCACTTTTGAACATTCCTTGTCATAATTAATGGCTAAAAACTCAAATCCTTCCTATCATAGGGACAATGACATAGGCCTTCCCGTTGTGATGTGGAATGCTAAAAAACAACAGTTGGAGCATATTTTAACACATTTGGATATATATTTTGCTAACTGTGGCAATGACATAGACTAAAAACCACAAGTCAATCATTATAAGTTTTTCAAAAAATATACAAATATATATACATGTTTTCTTTCAGGACTCTAGATGTGAGTAATGTGGCCTACACTAAGCATCCTCTACAGTGTCACCATATTCCATGGCCCACTTCCTTCATGATACAGAACTACAACTTCATGTAAACATCATAACACATGAGAAAAATCATTACGACATTGTCCCTATATAGATTTATGACCAATATTGTTCCAATACAAGATTTATATTTCTATCATAAATGAATGGTTGATCTAATATAGACTTTATCCAAGGATGGTCATATTTTCTTGGCTCAAACAACAAGGCTGCAACATTGTCTCGATGGATACATCAAGGCCTCTATCCTATTATGGTGTAGTCCTGGTGACTAAGGTGTGGCCTCTTTGTAATTGATGTAACACCTAATAGCCTTAAGAATTACATTTTTATTAAAAACAATGTAGAACCATTAAAATGGATCACGACCAAATTATATTTTATAATTGACATAATGGATGTCATCATGGGAGATTACATATGTTTAATAGTGTTTTATTTTTTTCCTTATATGTAAATTTCAGTTGTTAATTTATTTTTATTAATTAAAAATATGTTATGATAGCCAAATAAATTACATTCTATTCTAGTATCTCGACCCTTATTAAATCCAATACAATTTTTCTCCCATTTAGGATTCTATAGACCCATATTAAATTGAAACTGAGGTGAAATACTAGATTAAAGAATCAAAATTGAATTTATATATAAACCATTAATGAACTAATCATTAACAAGTTCATTTTTTCCACTCCATTATCAGTTATATATAAAAAATAATTCTGAACCACTATGCATTAATTGATTATTATTCCTGAATTATTTTTTTTAGTTTACATTGGGATTTAAGTCTATTTTTTCATAATTAATTTAATGAATGTTGATTATGTTATATATTTTTATTTTTCAATGATTTTTTATAAAACTGTTAATGAAATAATTTATATTATATTATTTTTTTCCTTTTCTCTTAGATATTTCTTTTTATTATATATTTCATAATTAATAATTGATATTAAAATTGTTCCTAGAATGTGTTCAGCAGAGCTCACTATTCAATTGTTGAACCATAAAAAGTAGATTATGTAAATATTAATTATATCAAATTTATATAAGTGAAAACATGTTTTTTCTTAGATTTATAGTGTATTTTATTTATAAAATATTGTTTCATAAATGAAAGAGAATCATCAATAAAGGAATAATGAATGTGGAGATTATGTTTTACGATTTATTTACGAAATATTCATGACTATAAGTACTTTATATTTGGAAATGATTTGTTACATTATAAAACATATAATTTAAATATATATAATATTTTATAAATTCAGAACACTTTATTTTGTAGTTTCTATTCTAATTAATTTTATAAATTAATCTACATTAAAAACATCAAAATTTATTAAAATAATTCTTTTAATGATTGGTTAATTTTGAGATTTAGTTTTTTTAGATGTATATTTTTAAAAAATAATATATTATTTATGAATGATTTTTAATACTATTATACTATTATATTTATTTTCTATTTCATTTTCATATATAATTTTGGTTTTGAGGTGATTGAATATGTAGTTTATTAATATTAATTTTTTAAAAAACTTCATTCAATATCATCTTTTTATAAAACCAATATAGAATGCTCTCCTAGAAGGATATCAACATCATTTTACAAAAAAAAATTTGAAGACAATCAAGAGGGATTTATAAATTGTTATATTCTAAAAAAAGTGTGTCGATGAGTATGATGGATTTCATACTCATATTTACCAAAACAAATACATTGAAATTATTGTATTTTTCACATTTTAGAGGGTTTTTCAATGACTGATTATAAAAAAATGTGTAAAGACCCAATATAACCAATATATGTGTTAAAATATCATTATAATCGATTATTAGAGGTTAAAAACTAGTGTTATAATATTTGAATCCTTTAGTGACTTATTGAAAACATTTAATGACATTTTAATAATGAATATATTTTTTTGTTGAGAAGATTGAAAATTCACCTATTACTGAAACAATTCATAGAATTATTACATATAAATTTGATGTAAATGTATAATTTTACGAAGTTTTAGATCCTAAAACTCTTTATCAAGAGGATTTTCATGGAATTATAATCTCTTAAATTATGAGACCAATATAATGTTTTGACAAAAATGAAAATCTAGATTGTGAAATTCTGTGTGATGTATATACGAAAGAAGAATCTGTGAAATCTCTCAATGAATAATTCAATGACACTGAAAATGAATAAGAGGTATATAAAAAATAGATGAATTTATTATTTCATTAAAAGGGTGGATAATGAAACATTTAAGTAAAATGTAATGTTTCCGCATAATATATTTCATTTCAGAGTCCTTGGAAATCTCACAAAAAATTTATCCATAATAAAAGGAAGACAAGGGAACTGATGTTGAATATGGAAAGCCAAGAAGATCAATCGATAATAAGGTATTAATTTAAATTTTTTTATTCTATTTGAAAGTATTATAAGTTCAAAAATTATAGAAAATGATAACTATTTTTTCCAAATGTTAGGAAGAAGGAGATAGATAGTTAGAAGATGAAAACTCCAGTGATTATGGTTGTGAAAAATTAATTATTATAAAGGTATATGATTAAAAGATCATCAGTGATGAATTAAGTATCTATTAATGATAATATTTGGATAATCATACAGATTTAATTCTTTTCTAGGTGGTTAGTAATTTTTGTAAATGATTTGTAAACATGAAAGAGGGAAAAATAAGATGAATAATGAAGATCATTAATAATAAATTATTAAGTAGAATAACAATTTACTAATATAAATTAATGATATGAATATGTTACATTATTAATATAACAAAATCAACATAATTATTATTGAACAAAAATTTGAAGGAAAACAAACATTATTTTTGCAATAACAACATTTTAAATATATGTGAAGAACAAAAAACTAACAAAATATCGATTTGGAGATTGAGAAAGTTATAAGAAGTGTGAACCATAGTAGGAATGAAAAAAAATTAATCAGTGGATAGTAAAAATGTTAAATAGGGTCTAAATAAAAATAATGTTAAGAGGATAATGTATGTATCTGAATAAAATGGATTTGGAAATCCTAATATTTTAATGGGTTTTAAAACTTATACAAAATATATAATAGTTAAAAATCATGTTGAGGATGATAAGAGATATATAAATATGAATAATGTTTTGAGAGTCTTCCAAAATTGTGGTACACAAAAATGTTCTATTCTTAATATTATAAAAGATTACGGAAAATATCCATATTGTATTAAAAAATATGTAACTTAGATTAGAAAACACGAATTCCATATGTATTGTTGGTATAATATTGGATACTGGAATAAATAAATATGTTTTGATTAACATATCAGTACAATAATGAATCAATGAGGATCTATATGAATATTGTGTGGGGGACCCACCAAAATCAAAGAAAAAACCCTGATAAATTAATTATGAATATTGAAAAAAGATTCCGAAATGATGATAGATTTTTTAAAATACGTGATCAGCCTTAACATATATCCAATGGATTTCTTGTTATGTTACTAGAAGGAATATTATTACATAAATCCCTAAATAAGAGTGGGAATAATAACATGTTCAAGGATAGGGCCTTAGATGTTGAAAAAAAATAAAAAATCTATAATAGCATGATGAACATTAATATTATATAGGTTTTCCCCATATTAAAATATATTTTATTTTTTTTAATAATGTGTAATATTAAAAATATTTTATAATGAAATGTATAAATTTTTAATCACTAAAAATAATTGGAATTTGATATTTTTATCATTAGAAATGAAAAGATTAAATCCAAAAGGTCCTTATTTCATGATGTAAGGAAGTAGACTTGTTAAGTATTTTATAAATATATGATAATGTAAATGAATTTATTTTATAATATATGAAACATTTTTTTAAAATTCATAATGTTTACAATGTTGTTAGAATAGGTAAATAAAACAAGGGAAAAAATTAACAAGTTTGTGATCTATAGTGTTCATGATATCTATGTGTAATGGAAGAAAATTGGAAATGGAATCATAGGATGAGATATATGTTCTAATGGAATTTGAAGAAGTATAAAAACTATAAAATGTACTCATGAAATTCTAGAAATGAATATATGATGAAAATATTGTTCTTCTATATGCCACAAATTGATGATTACAAACTCATTACATTTGAATTTTGAGATATACATAACTCGCATATTGGGAATTATACATTCAGATATATACATGAAAATTAGAAATAAATACAAAATGGACATAATTTATATATTTTCATTATTTGTTAATGTTATTTTTTTTTATTATTTATACTATTTTTTAATCATAAGTCCTTAGCTATCAAAATGTATAAGGTATTTAAGAGATTTTCTAAAAATAATATGGATATTATAAAAAAAATTAAATTGAACCAAATATAAAAATATGTTGTTTATAATATATCATAAAAATCATGGAATTAATTAACAATTCAGTTCACCATAAACACCATAGTATAATTATGTTTCTAAAAGAAAAAATGGTCATTTGGTGTAGTTGATATGAACAATTGTGTTCTAATAGGGTACTACTTTATTATTTTATTTTTGAAAAGTATTTCAATAGTAGTTCATATTCTGAATTGATGATTTTAAATTCAATAATCTAATATGACTCTTTTTGATAGGTCTTTAAAAATACTTGTTATACATACAATAATGATATTTTATTTACCTAAATTATAAAATTAGAAGGTGCAAATATTTGGTTTCCTACTTAAACATGTTTTGATTGTGTAATTCCCGGTTATCCTCTTCATGGTATATGAAAATATTCTTTAAAAAATAAAAATATTATTTTTGAATTTACAGTAGTTAATGAGATGGAACATTGTGATAGAATGATTTTATAGGGTGTTCCAATTATATAATATCCTGAATATATTGACTTTTTAGTAAAACCACATTAAAAAATTCTATCATATGTAATAATATTGAAAATTAAAGTGATGAAGATGTCATTTTTGCTATTTTATATGACAAGGAATAATCTCCTTCATCACATCATATGATGAGAAAATAGGTATAGGTCAAAATTTTCATTTGTAATCATGTGAAATGAGATCAAACCAAGAGAATGTCATGTTTAGTTTTAAATATGCCCTATTATTCAAATAATGATCCATGAGATATTTAAGAATCACTAAAGCATCAATGGTGGATTGATTCGATGAATAATGAACTAGATTTTGTTGATAATAATGATACATGGGAACATGTACCCAATTTCTATGATTAAATTATTACTTCTACACTGATTTTTTTCTGAACCATATTGAATAATTAGGGTCAAGTCATAAGAAACCAAGAGTGACTGGTTTATAAAGTATACACTTCGGTGAGCTTCCTTAGTTTCAAGGAGTAAAATTTTCTAGTAGTGTTACTCAAAAGTATCAGAATCGTTAATTCTATAACAGTACAATTACAGTATATGATAATCAACATGGATATCATGTCATCAATTCATAAAGGGGATTTTTTATCATAACATCACATAAATTAACCAAGTATTTTCATACTTTTTAAAAAGGAATATTTATTACATTTTAAGTAGACCATTCAATGAATAAAAATAATCCCTGAGATCATGGAACTCTATGTTGTACACATTATTAATAAATTTGAAATTTAGAAAAGAAATAGTTGACACAAAATTATTATAGGGAATGTATAGGGTTCCATCATTTTTAATGTTTATACTGATGATATCTTATTCACAAGGAATAATGATGAAATGTGTAAAAAAATTTATGTATATTATAATGTTAATAGAAATGTGAATTCAAGGAAAATATAATTACATTCATATTAAAATATATCTTAACAATATAATTAATTTTTTTTAATCTCGTGATATTTTTGAAAAAGGAAATCAGAATAAGTTTTACATGGATTGTTAATAGTCATTTTCTACATCCATTTTAGGGGGATCAAAATTGGAAAATCATGGGAAAAGAATAAGTTTTGGTCCTAATGATTGAAGAGTGTTTTTTGGGAATCTTGGTATATCAAATTGATTCATGGTCGAATATTGAGTATCTTGTTCCACTGTGTGTCATGTATTAATGTTATCCAAGTGATTCTAAAAAACCTCCCTAGTGTATTTACCACAAAACATATCACATAAAATGTAGATCATGCCTCTATCTTCAATAGTTGAACTCTATAATGGGAAATAATTAGGTATATTATCTAAACAACCTCTCATTCCGTAACCTATCTTGCAAACCTTCTTCCAACAAGACAATGGTATTGAACTCACATAGGAGAATCACATTTTCCACTTATATAAAGAATTAATCTACAAAACTACATTACTCTCATAATCACACACCTTTACATCCATCGTTTAAATTATATCAATCATTTTGGAATGCACATATACCATTGATCCCCAAAAAAATAACCATCTTCAATTTTCAAATGAACTTATAAATCCATCATTATCAAGAATACATAATGATTAAAAATTACGAAGTATTGATGGAACATATCACACTTCTATCATGATCAACATAGATCATGCACTCTTAGTGACACAAATATCACAAAAACTAATGAAATGATCAGACCCTCAATTTCCAATCAAGAAAATAACAAATTCTCATTCTTAACATTCATAAAAAATGTCCTCCTTAGTGGAATATGATACAATGCTTCAAAATCAATCTCCAGTTTTTAGAATAGATTGGACCTTAGAAAATCAAATTCGATTGAATGTAAATATACCTCACCCAATATAAGACATAAAATAGTATTCTTAGTACTAGTGTCTGGTATCCACTTTTCTTCCATAATCTCATCTAGGGAATAGAAGTTTCTCTACTCACAGACCTCATTGTCTCAAGAAAATGAACAAGGATTTTCCTTACACATTCAACAGATCTCTATGAATTTCATGTCCATATTACACTACCGTAAGACCACAATATCAAGAAAAATTACCTTAATTGTTCATTATCCACATATCAGTCATCAATAATAATGAAATAAAGTCATACAAAAATATAGTTTCTTTCAAAAAAACAACGTGGAGGCAAGATTATCATATAAATCAGGTAATGAACCCAAAAAAAATTCTTCTTCCATTTAAATATGTTCCACATTAAAATATTAATTGATCTTGATTACCAATGAATAAATAATTTTCAGAAGTTTGGTGTACTCATCCAAATGAATACATAAATCTTATTATCTTTTATTCAAAAATGACACATTTTTTTTCACATATATACAACTTGTGATATATTTTAATTTATACCTTCTATCAATAATCTATTAAATATATTATAGATATATTATATTTATCACTTCCCATTGTGTATTATTATCCGATAACATCTATGTTTTTCTTTTTCCAACCCTCTCATATCAAACCATTCATTATTTCTCATATACTTTATCTTGTGTGATTTTTTTATTCAAGGCCTTCATTATATTCTCATTAACCAAAATATTTTTTACATGGTTTATCCATAGAGTAAATTCATTTCCCCCATCAAATAGTTCAACTTCGTACGAAATCTCATATTATAAATCACTCATATCAAATTTTTAAGAAACAAGGATATCCTCCTATGATAATAGTTTTTAGGAGGAAATGGATAGGTCCTTGGATAATAAATCAATTGTGGAAAAACTATTATTAGAATAAAATATATAAATGTATATTATAATTAAAAAAATTGTAATAAATCAATATATAAATTTTAACATTGGAAGACCCCCTAATATTGAGGATTGAAAATCCATGGGGATACTCTAAAAAATCATATAAGAATTAAATACTATAATAGTTTAGTAATATTATATAATAAATTACAATGGGAGTTTGGAAAAATGTCTATGAAAACCACACCATGATATGTCAATTTATTTTTTCTTTTAAAAACCCCATTATGAATAGTAACATCATTAATATAAAAATCAAATAAGTAGGGTATTTGTATTGCCTCAAATAAGCAGTTGCACGACCATATTTTTTGCTACTCGCTAGTGGACACTATAAAGGGTCCTCCACACATTGGGACCCGATGAGACTCTTTAAAAATAGAGATATAGTAACATATAGGTTTATATTTTTCTAGGGGAATGATGCCTCATTTTTTGAGAAGTAGTTTAGGGAGAGAATATATTCTATATAGAAGCATAATAGGGTTTCAGGCACAATTAATATAACTCCATTTTGAGTGATGTGTAGTCAGTGTTTTGGAAGTGGTTTTTATATATACAAAATGTTACCTTAAGAAAGAATATTCATTCTTCCTTTGAAAAACTATTTTATCTGAGTAATTTTATTGATTTCTATCTCATAATTTGGATATTATTCCTTGTTCTTTTGATTATTAGTGGATCTTTCATTTTCTGCAATGTCATATGGTTTCCACTTTTTCGTTTTTCTCCACTAAAAATTATGTGTGTCATTATTTATTTTTCTACATATATTATATGGTTAATATAAATTTTCTTATGTGTTAATGGTTTGTTTAAAGTTAATGAAATTTACCTCCATTCTTCATTTTCTTTTCTTTTATTTTCAATATCATCGAGTATCACCATTTCCAACATCTAGTTTCAAATTTATTTTTTCTTCTTAAAATTTATGGAATCCAATTATAGGAATATGATTTTGGTTAATTGTACCTACTACCATAAGTGGTGATTTAAAATAAATTATATAATTTTTATGAATATATATAATCATCTATTTTATATTACTTTGGATGTTGAATGCATTTTAATGTGGACTGTGATATTGATAATGAGATATTTTTTAGTTTCATTCACCAGTGGGATGAAGACATTGTGTTGAACCAAATTGCCAACATCTATAACACTTTAACTTATAGGTATATTATTATGACTTTTTATTCTTCTATGGTAGATAAAATTAATTATTTTCCCTAAATATGAAGATAAATTTGAGGAACATAGAACGTACATCAATTTTTTATTATTTTAGTGAATATTGTAGACATTTACATCGATTTTATGGTTTGGGTAATGATTTTGATGAAGTGTTTTTGGTAATTTTGATCCTTATTACATTACCTAATTTTTTTTAGAAAACTTGGATCACTCATTCTGGTTCTGCTCCAAATGGTATGGAGATGATCAGTTATGTTATGTATCCAATTTTGAATGAACTAGAATGAAGTCGTACTCTAGGGAAATAGTCATCATATCATTTCATCATAGGGATATATGGGGATAATCAATGAAAATAATCATGAATAGAGTAATAAAGATAAGAAATATCCAAGAATAAAATCTAGATAACGGTAGAGAGAACTTCAATTTCAACATTTTAGTAATAAATGGAATTTTCAGAGAGTTTTGTAGCATCTAAAATGGTAAAAAATACCGATGGTAAATCATTAGTAAAAGAATGGGAACATAGATTATCACGTCGCCGCCACAATAGGGTGTGATCTTGTTATTATTTTTCACTCAATTAATATTTATTCTAATTATTTTTGTTGGGTTACTGATAGTTGTGGCTATTATCATGTGAAATAAAATATGGAGTTCTTCACATCAAATAGCACATGTAATTTTAGGATTTTGAATATTTGTACTTATAGTAAATTTAATGTTTTATGTATTTTGACTATTTCATCAGAGAATAGTAAAAAATGTAAGATTATTCTCATATATGTTGAACCTGAACTTATGGTTCCCTTATTTTTTATTTCAGAATGATTTTTTTTTATTATTAATATTTTATCAGTACATTTTGTGGTGAAATAATGAAGCTTTCAAAATGATATCTTATAGTGGCCTTAATAAAAGAAGCAATCAGTTTTTACATGACTACACATTCTATTTCATATGATAAAAATTTCATTACTAAGTACATTTTTTCTTCATTGTTAATCCACAATACGATTAGACACATTAATGAGAAAAGGATTGGTTGTTTAGTAAATTGAAATATTGTTCCATATTTTAAGACCATAAAATTGGACATGTGCAATAATTTTATGGATAGAAAATAATGTACAGTCAGTTGTACTAGTCATCCATTTTTTTAGGATGTCACATGTAATAAAATTAGTCCATTTAGACATTTTTTGTCCATTTAAATCTATGATCATAAATGATGGTGTTTATTGTGTGGAATTTATTGATGACTAATCATATAAACATTGGTTTTATTTTCTTATGTCGATACTCAGGTGATCATTATTTTTTTCAATTAATTGTTTCAGCTGAGAGGGAACTTGGTATGTAATTGAAATTTATTCACACTAAGAATAGATATGAGTATTGTGGTCTGTTTGATCAGTTTTACATGCCGGATGGTAATCAGCATCAAAATTGTCCTACTAAACCACCTTGAAACAATAGATAATATATCTAGATGAACATGACTTATTTGGAAATAGATCACTATATTCTATTAGAAAAAAATGTTTCATGGACATTTTCTGCTTGGGGGTTTTTATATTTTGTCTTATACAATAAAATTTTCACCTATAGTTTAATTTTAGATAGACACAGCCGACATGTTTTTTTATATAAATGACATCATTTATGATCACATACATGTTTTCGAATGCAAGTATTTAGGTCATGTGCCAAGATATGGGAGATCCAAGATAGATGGTAAGTCATGATTGTGTATTTTTATTAGATATGATCACAATGATTATGGGTACATGTTATATGATACATCACTGAAGATACATTTTATTATACATGATTTATTGTTTAAGGAATATCATACTATTGGTGATATTAAAAAGGGATAAAAATATACTTCACCAACATTGAGTAGTTTTTTCATTCAAGATCTAATTTTTGATTCACATTTACCTTATATTGATGATTCTAAGGATCGTGTTGACATGTTGAATGATGTACGAGGTGAATAAGAATGAATTTATGTCTTAGATAAATATTTTTTTCTGATCATTTGATTCCATGGGTTATTAATTAATCCTATGTTCCACTGAGGAAATCATCTCAAAATCATTACATATCTACTCAATATTCAGTTGGACTATTTATACTCTTACCTAGAGGGGGAGAAAAATTATATATTGATGTGGCCATAGAGAGTGAACATAGTGAAAGATGGATGGTGGAAATGTATTTTGGGATGTGATCTTTTTATGGAAACCATACTTTTGATATGGTGAAGTTAACTTCTGGTAAGAAATCACTGAAAAATATATTTATTTATTAGATTAAAAATGAAGATTTTAGTTCTACTCTAGGATAAAAGGAATGGATAGTTCATAAAGGTAATAATCAAAATAATGGTATTTATTTTTATGATATTTTTTCTCCTCTTGTCATAATTTCTTCCATTCATTTTTTTATTTGATTGGCTCCTTGTTTGGATTTTGAGATTGAGCAGGTTGGTTTGAAGAACAATTTCCTCTATGGATATTTACAAGAAGGGATTTCAATGTAGAATTCAAAGGGGATATTAAAATAGGTAAAATTAATCATGGGTATAGGTTGAATAATAGTTTTCATGGTTTGATGTAAGCTTTGAGGAAGTGGTATAAAAAGTTAGAATCATTCAATTTTCATCAGGTTTTCAGCAATACATATTCTAATAATTATATTTATGTTATGATTTTTATTGAATATGATTTTATTATATTTTTTATTTCTAATGGTCATAGGTTCATTTTTATACATGATGATTCTTGAATTGAATGGTTGAAGAAGATTCTTTTTCTGTCATTTGGGATGAATGACATGGAGAACGTGTGAGAGTTTTATGTCAATTTGATCTCCCATGATATAATGTCCTTGAAAACATCTATATCTCAGTAAAGATATATTATGAATTTTGTGAATGGATTTTCTATACTCAGAGTGAATAAGGATAATACTTCTCATTATTTAAATTTTCCGATGAGTACCATTAATTTTAATTCTACTAATGAAGATACAGAGGAAACAAAAAAAATAACTTATTAATCATCTATTTGATGTTTTATGTATGAGATGAAATTTACTAGAACTAATATATCTCATATAGTTTGTCTTTTTAGTGGATTTTTATCTAATTAAGGTAGAATGAATTGGATAGAAGTTATGTATATGTTTAATTATCTTCACATTAATTTTTCATATTTCATTTTGTTTTGGTAATGGAAAATCAATGCATTGTAGATATAAAAATAAATATATTGAAGGATATTTGAATTCCTGGAAGTCTAATTTAGTATATTTGATTACTTTTATAGGTGGAGTTGTATCCTGGTTATCGATATTATGGATATTTTATGCATTATATACCATCAAGTATAGGATTATTCTAGATATAGTTTATTTCAATGAGATATTGTGCATGAATACTTTTTTTAGAGAGCTTAATATTAACATGGAATGTTATGTTTTATTTTTTTATATTGAGAAGGCTATTTTTGGGAATTAATTCATCTTTTAATGGTAGGTTAAAGCATATTGATGTTCTATATCATTGTATTTTTGATGTCCTTCATTAACGATAGTTGGAGCTCAAGAAGATCCAAAATGATGAAAATGGTTTAGATACGATGACCAATAGTATTATATGATCTAAACAAGAGACATGTCAACTGATTTCATTGTTTCCAGCTATCCCCACTTGATTCAGAGGGGGTATTTGTTGGGGGTTTTGCTAACGCGGGGACCCCAAATTCATAATAATAATAAAAAGAAACAAAAAAATTATGTGAATAGAATGGATTATATATTTAGTGAGGCACAATGCCTAATTTTTGGAGAACCAGTTTTGGGGTGCAGATCTCTTCTCTATGAAAAAATACTTGGGATTTTGGTGCCCCATGTATCTCTCCTTTCTAGGTGTAGTGCTATTAGTATTTCAAAATATTTTTTCACACCTCTAACTAGTTTCCATTGAAACAACATCTTCTTTCTACTTTTGATCCAATATTATATATTATTATTATTTGTGAAATCACACTCATAATTTTGAGTGTCTTCCTTATACAATTGATTATCATTGCATTGCATTTTATAGACAATGAATTTGGGGTTTCATTTTTGGTTATTCCATGTTAATATTTTATGGTGTGGATATTTATTTTAAATAAAAAAATTATTTCTTCATTGAAGATCTACTTATTTTTTCAGGCTTGTTTGATGGAAAAAATATATCCCCATTGCTTGTTCTCTTGCATGTTCGTTCTACATTCTTCTCTTTTCACATTTCCAATAATCCATTGCACACTACTACTAATGCCTAAAAATTTTCACCCACGTATCAACATAATGTGATGTTGCACACCCCATATATTCAATTTTATCTCTCTCTTATTCTTCACCGTTGTTGGATTATTTTTATATTTATATGATTCTATAAAAATATGAGCCAAATATACTTTGAAATATTAAAATTTATATATAATTATAATATCTTACAATCCAAAAATATATTGGATATATTTTTCAATTTAATATCCTGCATGAAGTTCAGATAAGAAATGAACCAATCAGTTTTTTGTGTTCCTATCCCTAATGAAAAACTTGATGCATATCATACACCATTTGACTATAGAAATGTATGAATCATCGATGATGATAACTAAAGAAAAATAAAATGTGAGAATTTTGGTTTCATTTTGTGATTAATTTTTATATATGGAGAAAATAGAATCATCTTACTAATAAAAAGGATCATTTTTAAAATTTACCTAAGGATATTAGTCCGAGTCGAGGGAACCAAAAGTGGTGATATTTTCAGTGGACATATCTGGACAATTTATGCCGATTGATCTTCTATTTCATTCTTTGTGGGAACAGTGACAACATGATCATATACAAGAATGGGTTAGTAGAGATATATGGATTTACAGAGACTCGGGGAGGATAAAGATGATATGTGGACCATGATTTTTCCACATAAATATCCTATAATTGACATTAGTTATTAAAAATATGGGTTTCTAATTATAATTACTACATTGTGAATTAATTAATTAGGAATCAAACAAGTCACTGTAATGAATTTATTTAAATTTTAATAGGTTCTATATTATTATTATAATATATAATTTCTTGTAGTGGAATTAATGATTATGAGGTTTTATTATTGAAAACTTATTTATGAAATTACAAAATATCTGATTTTTTTATATGATTTCTTTTTAAAAACATATATATATTATCATATTTCCTAAAATATTTCATATAGGCCATTCTCAAAAAGAAATTCCCAAA
Organism: Viscum album; assembly: GCA_963277665.1. Classification (NCBI taxonomy): domain Eukaryota; kingdom Viridiplantae; phylum Streptophyta; class Magnoliopsida; order Santalales; family Viscaceae; genus Viscum; species Viscum album. Next base: position 1,735,462,704 of record OY728121.1, on the reverse strand, counting down.
AATTCAAAATTTTAATCCTTTTATCAAATGAAATAATACGATTATTTATATTTTATTTATATTTTAATATCAAAATAACTATCGACAAAAATTAGAAATATTCTTTGTTAGGATAATTATTTTTTTCTCAACATATAAAGGACATTTTCTTTATTAGTAATGATAACTCAAATTCAAATCATACCAATAAAAATAATAATAAATAAAAGACTAATGATAATTAAATAATTTTTTATTATTGGAAACTAAATTTAATAATGTTTTTTAAATGTATCTTTTTATCTAAAAAATAATTAAATTAAATTTCTAAATCAAAATATTTTATTCCATTTATATTGTTAATTATTCTATGATAAATAATTTGAATGTTGTTTTCGGGATTTGATTATGTTTTCTATTTTTATTTATTAAAAAGCTGAAAATTTATAATTTAATTACTAATATATTAAAAAATATCTAACAATAATAAAATATGAAGACATTTTTAAGAATATTATCTAAATAATGAGGAATAAAACAAACCTAAGCTTTATTAACACCGAATTTTTCTAAATTCAATAGATCATACCTACTTCATTACCCAATTTATCTTTTAAATAATTTTGGAATTACTCAAAATTATTAAAAACCATTATAAAAATTTCATAAATTAAATGTATAAAATTGATAAAAAAACCATGAATATTGGTTCCCAATTGAAATTTAATAATTTATCTCCGAAGAAAACTCAACAATTTGTGATTCATGACAAGATATAAGATAACAAAAGTTCCTTTTCCATGAGTCTGGACTAACTAATGTAATCGACCACACAATCGAATTTCAACAAATGGTCCATTCCAAGTGACCTAATCAAGTAACACAAATATAATGAATGAAAAAATTTATAAACTATGTTATTTTTAATGTTATTTTGGTTTTTGGATGTAGTCGAATTTCTTATCAAGGTCGATACTGACCCAAAAAATGTTGGATTCGATAGATCCTCTGTATATTATACAAGACATAAATTTACCAATGAATAATATTTTTTAATTTATATTGAATATGAAATAATTCAGATACAAGAAAATCGCTTTTCATGTCAAGTTTATAATTATTTTATATAGACTCGAAGAATGAATATATCGGTATTGGGAGCATTCATTGATGATATTATTGAATTTATGAACCTCATTTCAGATTACTATCATTTCACATGTAGTTCTCATGTATATAAGCCCTCTAGTGGTTATCTACACCAGTTCGTTTGTTCTCCAAATAATGTCTCTGGACAGCTGGGTGCCAACACGACAGATCAATCATTATTTCTTGTTCCTCTTGATCATTGTGATGACTGATTTGGGATTGAGTAATCGGCATTTCATACTTATTCATGAAAGGGAGGTTGAATAAAGAGAATCACTAGATCATTCTTAGATCATGGGGGAGGGATCTAAATTTTCTAGTACAGTAAGATTTACATTCTTAATCTATCTCGATCAACCTCTATACAGTAGATGTAGAAAAAATTCTGTAGATATATTTTTTGGGTTGAAATTTAATATAATTACACATCAACCACTACTACAAAATAATTTATAAACAACTATTAACTTTATAAGAACTATAAATAATAAAAAATATTTGATGTAGTTTATCGGTGAAAAAAAGTGCAGAAATAGAGGTTTCTTTATCAATATTTTTTTAGCAATGATAAAAGGTATATTTTAATAAAAATTTTATCATTTAAAATTATATATCAATATATATATATTAATACAATATAACATAGTTTACTAAATAGGATTTATATATGACTAAATATACATTTACACATGATATGTAATATATTTAGGTAAAATTTGGAAATAAAATAAATATTATATATATATATATATCCTAAATATTATTTATAAAATACTAATATTGTATTATAAATCATATTCATGAAACATTTTTTTTAAAAAATGGTTTATATTTTATTTAATATTTAATATTGAAATAACATTAAAAATATACATTTTTTTAGATATATATATATTAATCAACATTTAATAAAGAATTAAAAAATTTACTAAATGTTTTATTTGATACAAAAATTTAAAATATACAAATATGAAACTATTAAAATTTTATATAGAAGATTAATAATAATAAATAAATAGCTAATTTTATAATATAATTTTATTTATTTAAATTTAGAATTTGATCCTTTCCATCTTTAATTAAATTTTTTTATTAATTTTATATGTATTTATAACATATATAATAGTTTTCACATTTTAATAAAAATTTATATTAAATTAAATTAATTTTATCATCATTTATGTCATTAATAATTTTTTAAAAATTTATATAATTTATTCATTTTTTGTTTATTTTTTTTATTAATTTATTCTTTTTAATATTTATTTATATTACTTTATTAAAAAATAAATATTTTAATATATATATATATATATATTTTATATAATTAATATATGTATTCATTTTCATTTAAACATATATTCATTTTAATTTTTAATTTTTTTATCTATATAATATATCCTATTAATTTTTTTTTAATTTTTTCAATCTATTCATATTTTGATTAAATTTGACTAATCATTAAAAGTCACTCACATAATGTTATTTAGTAATTGATGAAGTGAATTGTTTTTATATTTTCCCATATTTTAATAATTTTAAATATTTATTTGTCATATATTTTTCAAATTTATTCCTTTTAATGTTTTCTATGCTACATTATTCATCCATATATTTAACATTATTTCTAAATAAATATATTAACATATATATATATATATATTAATTATTTTAAAATCCACAAAAATAAGTCTTCTATAATAAATAAAATATGTATATACAGTAAACAAGTCATATAATAAGTAAAAATGGTTTATATTTTAAAATTTATATTAAATATAAAATATTGAAAGATTTTCATCACGTGATGGATGTTTAAGAAACTTTTATTTGTTCCGATTGACATATATTACACTTGTGTAACATTAATTTCATATAAACAGATTTTCAATTAATGAAAACACACACATACATAAAATTTCTTGAAATTTTGACATTTTTAATATTAAATTCTAAATAGTATTTATTAATGCATAACATATATATATTTTTTATAAATTATGTTTTTAATTGGTAAATATTATTACATTTTGATAATCTCATTCATTTTATACTATTTATTACCTATTTATTTTTTTCAAATTTATAAATTTTTATTTTTATATATTCATTTATTATTTCTAATTATTTATTAATATTTTAGTAATACATTCATTTTTAATTTTTATTTGTATAATGTTTTTTAGATTTTGTAAATATTTAATATTCTTATACATTTTTATTCATTATAATTTAATGTTTTTAATATGGTTATTATATAAATAAAGCAAATAAAATCATTTTCCTCTAAACTTATATTTATTTTTAATTTTTCTAATATGAATAATTTATAACACATATTATCTTAATTAACATATTTATTTTTATTGATATTTATATCTTTAATATTTTTTAAAACATTATTGTCATTTATTTATAAATATTTTTTATTTTTTTAATATCTACAACTCGTTTTCATTTTTCATATTTAATTTTTCATATTAAATTATTATAATTTAATGTTTTAATAATACTATAATATTCATAATAAATATATGTATTCATTTTCATTTTTATTATTCATTTTTAATTTATAAAAAATTTATATGCATAATAACACTTATTCATTCTGTTAATATTTTATTAATCTATTAATTTTTAAATTAATACATTTATTGACATTCATTTCTATTGATTTTTTACATTATAATTAATTAATAGATATCCTTCTATAATGAATGGGGAGAAGTCAATCTCTCCTCATATGAAGATTTCCAATCACATCAATATTATAATGATTATGAAATAAACTACTGAACCATTGGTATTTTTTTAACTTCTTATGTTACCCTTCTATGTATCTTATTTTATTCAAGGAATTATATAATTAATGATTTTATAAATCATCATTTTTTAATAAAAATAAATAATTTAAAATATAATTTTTTTTTGTTCAACGGAATTAAAAAATATGTTTGATTACCATTAATAAATAATATATATATATATATATTGAAAATATATAAATAAATAATTTAAATTATTATTGAAATTTAATGGATTACAAATTAATATAAACGGATGGTTACGTTAAATTATAAAATGGGAACATTTTAAAATTAATAATTATATGAATTATTTAAATGAGTTTTATGTATATATGAAATCAATTTTTAACGAATTTTTTACTATTTAAATGATTTGTTTTAACATAATTTTTTTATTTTGCTGTTTATCATATTTTTGTAAAATTTAAATTTTCCTGTGGATTGAATTCGAATGTATTTTCATTCATAATTTCCCATTTATATATCTTTTTCTCCTAGATGTTTCTTCCCCAATTAAATCCATTAATTATTTCTTCCACTTTCATTCTATTCTCAACCCCAATTAGTAATTGTTTCTTTTCTTTTCAATGCATTCTTTCACTTGGCCACACATGTATTCATTATAAACCCTATTAGATTGATTTAATTCATTATTTTAAACATTATTATCAGTTGAATTTGTCTTTTTTCATCCTATTGAGACATTCCAACAGTTTTATTAAATCCCTCTTGAAAGTTAAAGTGACTCCCCTAACTCTCTTTAAAGATACACTGAGACTACCCAAAAATCATGAAATTGGAATCGAAACCAGTAGTCAAAACATTAATATATTATATTTACTTATTCAATCACCTCTTTATGATTCCACATTGACATTTTTTTAGTTTTAATTCAATCATTTTGTTCTCCTAAGGTTGCGTTTAGTTTTCTAGAAATCCCAGGTAGTTTTGGGTTCTACTCCAATAATTAGTTTGAGATTAAGATTTATTCTAATGCTATAGGGAATCTTCATCAACATGTGTGGTAATTTATCTTCCATACATTCATAAAAAATAATACTCAATTTTATTCTTTTCTCTTTCATCATAACCATTGGAATTTCTTAAATATTATGCATTCATCATAACCCATATACATTGTTCTTTTTCCCCAATTTATTGAGAACCCCAACCCAAATCACATATTTCATTGGATTTAAATTCAATAGTTTCATTAAAAATTTGGTTCTAATGTCCAACTTACTAGGCCCTATCATTTTTTTCATCATATGACCAATGATCAACAATTTCATCTCATTAGAAAATTATCATTTAAACGCCACTTTTTTAAATCATATGCAGTAAATTTATATGCCTAAATAAGATTACAATCATTTATAATGATATTTTAGTAATATTATATGAATCGATGATATTATTCCCACAATAAATCTCTTATATAATTTTTCACCAAATGATTATTTTGGTTATAGAGATTCAATGTTTTCATCCTATAAATTACTAAAGATTGTACCCATTGAGGGGTATAAGAACTTTTTTAAAGGGTACATGATGAATTGAATTCGTCCTGATGGTTATATTGTAGAGTAATATATATTTGAAGAAGTATTTGAATTCTATATTTACTATCTATCAATAATTGATATAAAAATTCTCCCAAAATCTCATTACCATAAGAACGTTATAAGTGAAGGTATTTTAGTTAGAATTGTTACTATAAACATTACAGAGGGGGAGCAGAGTCACAATTAAAATTTTCATAATATTATAGGTATTGTACAATACATTGAATTGAAAAAAGTAATTTTTAGGTCGTTAAATAGTTGAATGATTGAAAGAAGGACATAAAATATAAATCCTAAATAGTTTACACAATGGTTCCAAGACATTATTTATAAGTATATATTTTTAAATATGAAATTATATTTTTAATAGATTTAATGGCTATGCAAGGGACCAAAAGAAAATGTTATCTCATACACATGATTTGTTGTTAATGGTTATACATTCTTTATAAAGGAACAATATAGATAAATAATGATGTAAAATGGTGGATTTTTAATTTTGGCAGAATTGATATACATATTTGGTTTTTTGGATAGAAATCGAAATTTACAAGAATATTTTATACATTGATATAATAGAACAAATATAAGAGTTATATTATATAACAATTATTTGATAATGTTTCATTATAAAAGATTTGAAAACATAACAATTATTAATGATTATGATTTGGGAATAAAGAAATAGAAATAAGTGTATAAGGGTATAAGGAAGATCCCTTTTTAATGTCATTAGAGTAAATTCAATTATTTCGCCTCACATGTCCAATAAATAAGAATTCAGAAATTGGTCATTTGGTGATGAAAACAAATATGGTGTAAAAAAAATTCAATTGAGGATAACCCATTAAATAAGGGATTATAAAAATTTCATAGAGTTACTAATGAAGATAGTTTGTTTTACATTATAGAAGACCATAATGAATGTCTTTGGATACATCTAATAGATTCCAAATCACATCATCCCTGAAGGAAAATAGAGTTCAATAAAAATGATTATTTTTTATATATTATATTATTCCATTCCTCAAAATATTATGTGATTTATACTGTATTGATAAAATCTAAATTAAATTATTGTTGATAATGATGATAATGACATATCCACATACTGATGTTACCAGTATTGAGTAAAAACACATTGTTGATGTTGAAAGAATGGAATTAATATAGGATCAAAAATAAAGAAATGAAAAAAAAAACAAATGTAATATCATAATAATGTAAACTAAAACATATAATGAAATAATAAAAGGTATACAAATTGAGGTTGGAAGGAATCATCATGGCTAACGTGTTGTCCCCAACATGTCAACCTTTATTAGTTACGTTTGGGTCATAATGATAATTCATTTATTAATTAATATATACTTGTGAAACAATATCATGACTATACTGGAGGGACCCATTTGGTAATTTATTATAGTAATCATATGATATACATTATCAATTTAACCAGAAAATTATATAATAAATCTCATATTTACTTTTCATTTTCCCTTTAAAATTTAAAGTATTTTAGATGATTTCCTATAGAACTTTTCCTTTTTTGGTTGCTTTAAAATTTCATGTATTATTATAGAAACTTCATACAAAGAATCTTCATTGTGTTGTTGGGGAGAATTTAAACCCCACTAACAAATTAGGTATACATCATTTATAAAATGAGAAACCAAGAATGAATTCATTAGTTTTCATGATGAAAATCATTATATGTTTTTTTAGTATATAATATTTTATTTGATATTATTTAATTTAACTGATTTTATTTAAAATTAGCAATTTACGATCTAACAAATTTGTGAAGAAAATGTCCAAATTTCATCAAAACCAATGTACCCTTACTCTAATGCAGAGATGTGGATTCTTAAATTGAAAAGGAATTTTTATGTATTATTATTATAATATAAATTTTTTATATGGTATCAAAATAGTATGTTCTTTTTTTGTATATATATTAATTAATCTGAATCTAAAGCCACGTCCATCCCACATCAATTGGAATGGAAGAAGGTCTTCGTAAATAATGATGAAAACTATTATATAAAAACTCACAAGGAGTATGAAAATCAAATATAAGTATGATATAATACTAATTTATTATTTATTTTTACAATATTATATAAAATTATCTATCCATGTCAATATGTGATTATATGGTTTGGACAGAATAATCATCATCGATTTTTCCAAATGAAAAACTACATTGATTATCTTTGAAGAGGCCAAAACAATATGGATTTGTTAATGGTTTAGGTTTTTGAGTATCCTATAAGAAATATTTTTAAAAATAAAATATGAAATGATATACAAATGAGATTATGAAATCCATGTAGGAACAGTTAGATTCTTTAAAATAAATTATTTTATAGTCCTCTATGGTATACTAATATATTTTAAGTGATCAATGAAAACTAGATGTGGAACTATAATTAATAAAAGATGATCCACATGAACACATTATCTTTGATTATATCCATTCCTCATAACCATTGTCCATAAATTAGGCAATAATTTTTTTCATAACTCATACATTTAAATGTGGATGAAACAAAATCCAATAATTTTATATTAATATTATTTTATATGGTGTAAATTTCATTGATATATACCTATAAATAAATATGTATCTCAATTTTGTGAGGTGTACAATGTACAATATCCCATGAAACAATCTCTATAATATAAAACATAAAAAAATTACATGAGAGTTGTGATTAATGTATCTCTAAAACAAAATTCCAAGTCTCTTATTCTACCTCATGAACTAGATGATTCAATTATTGATAATTCAATTTTAAATTTTATAGAATACTTATTTAATCATACAATGATTCATACAGTATGTCCTTGCCAATTTATTCAAATTTAAATCTTTTAATATTTTATTATAAATGTTATAAAATGAGGCATGATATTACAAATGATAAAATTTAATAGGAAACAAATGGTTGAATCCAAAAAATATACTTGAAAAACATAGAAATCAGAAGGAGAATATTATTTTACATTTACCCCACTAGATAAACAGCCACATAAATTTACAAATTATGTTTATGTGGATACAATATTTATAGAGGAAAATATTTCCTATATTGAATATGAGGAATAAATTTTTGGGATTCCATTACAAAACTATTCATCGGGAAAATATGGGTGAGGATATCAAGTATCAATGGCTAGGGGACTTAGTTTTGAGTATGTAAATTATGTAAATTTTCATGATGTCTGTTAATAAATGATCTACAATGTTCTTTATAGTAAGTAACTATTCAAATTTTTGACAATAATATATACTCAAAATGTATTGAGGTAAAAATATAGAAAACATGATTTGGATTCATTAATCTCTCTACCATTTCGAGGGATAAAGTGTCCTTGTAAATTAAATATGTTGCAAAGAAAAAAAATATGATCTAATTATAGAATTTTTAAACAAAATAATAGGAAAAACCAAACATCAATGCATAAAATATAGTTGAATCCATTAAAATGAAACCATATAATATATATTTTTTGTTCAATGATTACTAATTTTAATTTTTTAAAATAATAACTCAATGTTAATGAAAATAAATTTGAATACCTCGAATGATTTTTTATGGTTCCCAATCCTGTATTTATAATAATTTTGACCACACATGAGGTACATTGAAAACTTTATTTCATTGTAATCAATATATTTTTGATAAACATAAAATTACACATTTTAGAATTTTTAACTTGAATTATGATTTGATGTTCGGATATAAAAAGATAATCAAAATCATGGTATGCGGTCAGAGAATGATCATAAAAAAACCATTCAAATTCGTCAATTGAATAAACAATTATGTATATATGTGATTCTTTTTACATTAAATCATATTCTAATTAAATTTACATATTTGAATCAATTTTTACGATGTCTCTGAAACAAAATAACACCAATTATTGTATATATATTATTTTAAAATTTATGATTGATGTTATATACCATCAAAAAATGGATTCAATGAATAGGTAATTGATGATGTATATTATCAATTCATTTAAAATAATTGTTAAACTATTTTTTTCTATGATTTTTCATTACAACAAAAACAAAATATTGTATATTAATTTAAATGATTAAGTACATTTTTTTAAATATGAATAAGAAGAATAAATGGTGTAAATTTTTTTGTCAAAATTATTTTGTGGTTATTACATATTATATCTAGAATATAGTACATTCTATGACCATATATACGAATTTGGTATGCCTGAAATTAGTACAAAAATTGTTATATATTATATTTTCTAATATAAATATAATTTTCCCTAGTTTCAAAATAGTATATGCTGGGATGAGTTGGTAGAAACATCAAATTGATATTTTTATGGAGTTGAGTGAATGAAATATTTTATATATTTCACAATGATATGTATCAGGGATGGATACGAGCTATGGATTAATGATGATAAAGTAAGATGTCTGAATCAGATCATGCTCATGAGATACTAGAAACGAGGCTATAGATGAGATAATAGAGAGAGTGAAATGGGTAACGGATCCTCTACCCACAATTATGATGATATATGATGTGGCAGGTATGGATCCAAAATCATATTTTCAATATAGAGGTGTTAATTTATGAAATAGGTGTATCTCATTCTCAAAACTATTTAAATAGGATCATTTATTATTCATTAATAATGAAAATTATGCATTATTCATTTTTTGAGTGTAGGAATTTATCACACAACAACTTATCAAATGATGTGTTTTATACGATTAGGCATGTATCGTTTAACAATAAAAGAATTAATTTTCCATAATACATGTGTCACATTTTAAAAATAATAAAAATTATGCGATCACATTGATATAATAATATAATAATCCATATGTTATTTTTTTGTTGGAATGGTGAATGTTTTCCATAAACCATTCATTACATAGCCAAATTAGTAAAAATAAACACTTATTATTTTAAAACAATAGTATAAAGATCCATAATTCATATGAAAAATATATGAATCAATTACATATCAATAATACACATGATTTTGTATGTATAGCTAAATGTACACATTATTTTATTGTAAAATGTACATCACAAATCCAAAAACAAGAAAAAGAACTCGTATTATTTTCACACATTAGGAGAAATACCCCTAATTTATTTTTCACATGTTGGAATCGAACTCAGGAGAATCTAGTGCGTGATGTGGAACATATAAATCAATGTGTGTGTTTTCAATAAAAAATAGCTCGTTTAAATTAAAAATCCATTCACATAGACTATACAAAAAAATAATCTTTTATTGTTTTCAAAAATTAAAAAAATGATTGGTAATTAAATTGTTTCATAAGGGAATCTATCGAACATTGATCAGGAAATTTAAATGGTATGTGTTAAAAAAGGTGTGTGTTTTTAGTATGAAAGTGTCAATTTAGTGTAAAAAGCCGTATATAGTGTAAAGTATAAAATAGTGTCCATTAATCTAAAATATCATCCACATTGTAAAATAATTGATCTCAGATTATCTGATACACTAGATAAATGAACCAAATTTCATTTTTGATGTGTAAGAATCGAACAAGGAACTATATGAAAGATGATGTGGTTAGTATGAGTCAAAGTGTGTATTTTTTACATGAATGTTTCATTTTATTGTATAACCTGTGTCACATATACGGAACTCATGAAACATGCTCATATATTAATTATACATGAGTATGAAGATCCACAATTCATTCAAAACATATTGGAATTGAATACCACTCAATCCAACACCCAATAAGGCTTGTAGGACTATAACTATAAGCTCTCAACATAGAAGAGTCATTTTAGTGTAAAACACAGGTCACATTACCCTGACCATTAAAAAAAGATCAAAATGTGATCACTTATTAGTAATATAATCCAAAATTCATTTGTGGTGTAAAATAATCAACTGCAAATCATTATAACTCATGATGACTCTGTTATGTCTCCAAATACATGTTTTTAGTATAAAATTGAATTTTTTTATATTGATATAATTACTAAAAACAATTTATTTCAATAATATATTTCATATAATAATTAATTATTTGGAAAATTTTAAATTAATAATTAATATAAATCTATAAATTTAATCATTTATTACATAATTAACAGTTTAATTTTTTATATAATAAATTCATTCAGTAATAAATATTATAATGTAAAACATATTGATTATATAACATTAAATTTATAATATATTTATTTACCTTTGTACCGTAAATAAATGAATCATTAGAGTAGTTATACAGACATGATTTTCCATGCAGGTTATTCTATATGAACTTCCAACTATATGAGTAATTATTTTCTTTATTGGGTTTTCATTTTTATTGTATAATTTGTAAATATCACATCAATGTAGATATTTCTTATGTAAATATTAAATTGAAAAGTTAATTAAATTAATAACTTTTATTTTAATTTTCATTGATATAAGATTTTCATTATAATTTGATTATATTTCTTATATGCTTCTATTATATGGATTCTATATTAATGGATGTTCTTAGAATATTCAATGAACATTATCAGGTCAAAAGGAAATCACAGAAAAAGGACCCCTTTGTTACTTTAATTGAAAACAACAGATAATGGACATGTTATTATTTTGATTCTACGATTATCAACTCCTTATTTGGCTAAAAATCCAATTTCTGTGCTTGATATAGGATGAATCCATAGTAGTTGTCCCTTAAATAATATATTAAACCTCATTTAAATCCATTTCATACATAAATATTATAATATTAATTCATGGTGTGGGATAACAGGTTCAACTAAAAGTATTCTTCTATGGTCTTGAAAATTAATATAAATCAACAAAAACAATCTTCTTCCATCCATCCACCTTGGAATTTAATGATAACCCAAGTAAATATTTAGTTAAATATGTATTCACAAATATAAAATATAGACTATTCATAATCAGGTGAATAAATATTTAATAATACTCTCATAATTAAATATATTATATATAATTGAATAAATAATTATTTTGTACTTTTATTATAATGAGATATTAATAAATATTTTTTATTTTTGTCTAATTGTAAAATTACATTGTGAATAAATATTTATTTAATATTTGTGATCAATTAATAATGAAAACATATATCCTTCAAGCTTGAGAGTAATATTTGTTCTGATAATTTAATTTAAATTTAATTTAATTGATTCCAATTGAAACATTTAGTGTGTGACCCTCTAGTATTAATTCTCTTTTTCATTATGTGAGCTTACGTAAAGTATTAGATTATTGTTAAATTTGGCATTATGTTGCTTCAAATTAAAATTTCCTCCTATTAAATATTTAGATTACATGAATTATGTACTTTTTCTTATTTTCCAATTTTTATTTTATTTTCATTTTACATAGAATACTATTTCCTGTATTTAAAAAAATTTTGATTACCATTATGTAAGTGGGTCATACCATTACATGAGTAGTGATTACCTTTACATGTGGGATGTGTACACTGACATAGTTTCTCTATTACCCTATCATTGGATTCTATTACCAATAAGTGATTTTTTATTTTTATGGAATATCATTACGCATATGGGTTTTACCCTTATATATGTGTTGATATGTTGGAGTAGCCATTATGTCGATTCTCAGTTACCCATAGGTAATGTGCATTGTGGATTTGGTACCTTTATGCAAGGTGTACATTCCCTTATTTTACTAGTGGATATGAGAGACATCATTTTGAAGGATGTATATTATCCTTATGAAGGTATTGTTTCTGAGTGGGTAACCTTCACGGGAGGGTCACATAGTGAACCCTATTAAAAAGGGAGAATACCCTTACAAACCATTTTAGATCAAAACATAGTGGGTTTTAGACCTCGTTACACTTATATATAACCCCAAATTAACCTTAAATGGTTTAATACATTTACATAGAAGCACAGAACATTTTAATTATTTTTTTTAATCCCTTTCCATGGTGACAGTTTTTAATAAATAGGTTTTCTTGTATCATCTTCATCAATGTTTTCCTCAATTGAATGTGTGGAAAGGTTATTGGAGGTTTTAAGAGAGGTCGTTTAAATTTTTTTACATTATCGAGCTGCATCATCTTAAAGACATGTTACGTAATCAATAGGAAGATATAAATAGAATCCATGATAGAATATAAATAATATGGTGATGTTGTAGAGAGGTAGAGCTCTCTTGTTTCTCTAGTCATTGAGTTAATAAGTGGGGGTTCTTTTAGAACTATTATTGAGAAAAAAATATTGAGTTTTTATTCATTGTTATGTTGTATAATTTGGTAGTGATGGTTCATGATGTTTTATTCTACATGTGATTCTTACCCCAGTTAGAGGATATGGTACTATTTTAAAATGTTCCTATTGATGCATTTATTTTTTTTGTTTTATTACATCATGCTTGATCATGTATGCATCAATATCGGTCATTCCTATAGGGTAGTGTGTTGTAATATTTCATTATTTAATTCAATTATGTTACTACCATGGTTTTAAATTCTTGTTTAAATAAAAAAGTGAGTAAATGAAGTGTTATTTCAATGGATTATGATCAAATATATCAACCACATAAATAATGAGTCATTTTCTCTTTATGTATCATTTTTTATTACTCATTATTGAAAATTCCATGCTATTGTTTCGTTAGTTTTTTCATATTTTTCTTGTGTATTTATCTCCTTTTATGAAGAACATTTTCTATCTCTATTCCTGTAGTGTTTTCTTGGACTGGGTTTTCTGATATAACATCTTCACTAAACTTTTATTGGATATTAATCCATTGGTGGGTTCTATTTAGGGATTCCCCATCTTCTATGGTTTCTTCTTCCATTAGCCCTTCCTATGCTTGTTCATCAATTTCATGGAAATGTGTAACCCCCAATTTTTGGGTTTTCCAAACCTAAGGTTTGAGTGTGATATTTTTTCATCTATCTGATCTGTTTTTGGAACTAGACTACCTATTCCAGGTTTTCTTTATTGATATAAAATAATTATGAACTAATTCATTCATATGTGTCTCTCTTTATGGGTGTTTTCCATTGCATACATTTAAATTTATAATCTCATTTTTTAAATTGTATTAATTTTCATTTAAATGATCTATAATTTAATTTTGTTTAATATTTGATGTGATCTATTAATTTGTATTTCAATTTGGCTGTTCAAAGTAGGTTTTTTTAAATGGATGTAGCCTATTGGAATCCATGTTTTTAAAAAAAAAATAAAAAATCATGTTTATGATTTTTAATTGACTTGCAATGTGGATTTAAAAAAAATTATAAGAGGCTTTTTTGATAAAATGGGAATGTTGGTATATGATTTTCCAAAATGGATTTTATTTTATGGGACTTTTTTGATCATGTTGTCATGGAGTATCACATGGGTTAATTAGGGTGTGTGTGAGAAGTTTTCTGAGGGACTGTGAGAATATTTCGGGAGGAAGACCATAATATCATTCTTTTTTCGAAGGGATCCTGATAGACTTTGGTTTGGAAAATTGTATGATCATAAAATTATTTATCGAGCTACTGTGAAAGTTCCTGGTTTTGGGTGCTGGGAATATTGGGAGAGCTTAAACCTTATTTAAAATGAAACCATACAATGTATATACTCACACATGTTAGAACATACATATCATGGGTTTTTTTACATACTTTATTTATTTTATTAGTTTTCTTTAATAATGTGATATTATATATTATACAAATTTTCAATTATTGTTTATTTAATTATTATAGTGTTTTAATTTCCCTTATAATGATTTATTGGGTATATTGGACATGTTGTACTATCTAGACTTATTTTTTTGCATCATCCTTGTTATTTAATATTAGTAACACATCTTCTAATTGAACATAAAAATAAAATTTACTTTTAATAATTATTTATTATTGAATCAATTTGAAGATGATTAGTTTGAGAAAGTTCTTTTCAGAATAGGTTTTTTGGGTTTTAAGTGTAAAAAAACAAATATATTCATGGTGTTATCCTAATGGCCATTTTAAATACCACCCTATATTTCCGATAGCTGTATGTATACATTATTGTACAACATATGTAATATAAATGTCACAACATTCAAGATTGGATCTTCATGATTACTGGCATCAATCATTTTTTGGGTGATACGTGGTCTCATTATGTTGTCTCTTGTGGGGTTGTTTTTGGATTGTGTACTCATTTAGGATGCATCCGCAGGCCTTACATGTAATGGTTGCACGTTATTTTTTTAGCTTTTAAATTTAATATTATATGTATATTTCACTTTGGAATGGTAAATAAATGATGTATGATGTTTTTTATTGTATCTTCATTGTTTTTATTCTGTTTATATAGATATATAAATTTTTTCTATTGAATTTGACTATATTTTTCTTACCATACAATTTCATGTATGGTTAATAATATTTTACCATGGGGAAAACTATTCCCAAATGATCAATGGTTCATCCTGACACTTTTCTCCATTTTTTTTGATTGGAAACATGTTTTGGGCCTCGTAGAACACTGAGAATTGTGATGAGTTGGAATAACTCGAGGTGGTTCAATAATGAATAGAATCAAAGATATATGTTGATTGTGGGACATTTTTGTAGAATATATCCTAAACTCTTGGGAATTGGGAGGTACGATAAGGGGGGTTCTTGGAAATATATTCATCATTTCAAACATATATTTTCCATGGGGGGTATTAGTTTGTTGTTAAAGTTTTTCTTGATTATGGTTTTTTTGAATGGTATTTTAATGAATTTATCAGTTGGTGATAAGTTACAGGGCATGCTGTTGGTCACTATGCTCAAACCATGGGGCCTTTCCATTCAATAAATAGAGACGCCCCAATAGCTGGTGAACTGTTTACCTAACCATGTGACCAAACCATGAAATATAGGGAATACTAACTTTTAATGACCTTTTTCTTCTTTTTTTAACGAGTTATTTATGATAATTTTGATTCTTGACTCCTATTATGGGTTTTACTATTCAAAGTTAATTACAAGTTTGGAGATTTACTTGACTGTAAATAATCCTTATTATTCTATTAATATATAAAAATCCTTCTAGAAACTCCATAACTTGTAATATAGAAGGGGTTGTGAATAATAAAATAAATGATAACCCTCATATTGTACTATTTCTTGTGGAGTCAGTGATTTGTATAATATAATAATATGGTTATGTGAGTGGTTCAGAGTAGACATAGCTGGAAGACCATGGTTTGAATTTTATGAGGAATAACTCAAATGTGTTTCACGGAGACAATAGACCCATTGAGACTGAGGCATGGATGGATTTCATCAAGAGTATATTTGAATTCATTAAGAATCAAAATAAATTGATGGTGATCATTATCATGTACATTATAGTGGAACTAGGGAGGAATTTGTGGGAGTTGATAGATCATAGAAACAAGAAAAAGGATCTCACATAGAGAAAATTTAATGTGGATTTTAACATTATGTTATAACTAGAAAACATAAGGGTTGTAACGTACATGGCCTCCATATTATTAGAGTTTGGAAATAATTTTTTGAGGTATTATAACTCTTAAATAAATATTTTGAATCTTGATTATCCATATATCTTTATGGACGACTACCTCAATCCTTGACGTTTCGAGATTGGCTTTAGGCCCACGATCCAGACCATGTTGATGTTTCTCCACCTACCAACCATCTGAGAGTTGTTTTCCCTTGTGGTGTAGGAATATGCAAATTTGACTCTATATATTGTTCTCAATCTTCTTCCATTGGTTAGAATGATTCATTGTTCGTCATTTGTATAGATGAATATGTGAGAAAAACATTTTTGAGGAATGTAAATTGGGTCTGGATGTCGACAAGGACAAAAAAAGAACATTCTATTTGTAGTTAGATTGTTTTCTTCTACCAGTGAAGAATGAGTCGGAGTATTATGTCTAGTTTCCTAGAATCTCCTACGAATTTGAACCACTATAGTGTTTTGGAGAATGATCATCATTTCTTCCAGTTGGCTTCATGGGAGGAGATTTGAAGGCTCCAAACATCTGAATGGTTCCCCGGTTCAGTCCGATGCTACCAAGGGTGGAGGATCTATCTCTCACCTTAAGGGTGATTCTTACTAGGGGAAAAATCCCAAGGTGGTAGATGTTATTCATTTCTTCAAACATATACTATTAGTCCACAAGTATTAGATTCTGGACTGACCACTTTGAGGGGTTTGATGTTTATTAATTATTTTATATCTTATTCCCTATTTATTCAAGAAAATCCCCTGTGTTCATTATACATAAAATATGATTTTTCCTAGGCCTTATAAAGAAAATGAAGTGTTTTTATTCTTCTATTGTTGTTTTTGTACCAACCATCTACTTATAATTTCTGTTGTTTTCATTATAGAATTAAATAGTTGTATTCATTATAAATTTATAATGAAAAATGTTATATTTATAAAAATTAATGAATCATTACTAAAAGATTAATAACCTCACCTATGATATTATAAATAATATTAATATATGTTATATGTAAAAATTTCATATATTTATATCATTTAATAAGTTAATAATTTTTCTAAAATTTATATATTAATTATTGTTATTTTTTTAAATTGTAAACCTATATTGAAAATTTTATGATTAGTGTAAAATTTTAAATGAAAATTAATTTTCACAAAATGTAATCATATATAATTAATTTATTCTCTTAAGTTTATATGATAATTTTATGAGACTTCGATAAATTTTTCATGGTGTTATAAAATCAGATATAGTTTAAAATTAGTTATTTTTTAAATAAATAATGATTAATAAAAAAAATATTTCTAATATTTATAAAAATATTCTGATTAACAAGTATTCATTTTTAAATTATACATGTCTTTAAATGGTTGGGGTGAATTTTTTTTTATTTTTTGAAATACTTGAATTTTTAGATAATAGTGAAATATGGTAATTAACAATAAATGCCAAATACATGAATTATTGGGTCATGCATGACCTCCTACGAAGGTAATAACCCTGGGATTTAATTAACCTCAATAAATTCCTATATATAGTCATAATAATCTATATTATTGATTTTATTGTGAAAAAAACATAATAATCATTAAAATAAAGGAAACCACCTCCTCTCATCCACTATTAACACATTATTGACCTTTTCTTCTCCTCACACCTCTAATGAAATGATTATCTATTAATTAATCTCAATTAACTTACAATGTATCTTCCCCAGGTCCATGAATTTCTGGTCTCAACAAAATTCCACAACCAAAGGCATTAACGATGTTCTAAAGGATACGAGATCAATAAGAAAAACTCATCATTAATTTTTTTTAAATTAAATTAAATTATTTTATTTTTCATATAATATATTCACATACACATATCTACTATTCATGAAAACTCATGAGTCTTATATTTAATGTAATTTTACTGTTTTTATGGAAAATTATTCAATATTCTCTTCCCCTATCTAATTTATTTTACGAATAAAAACATCATCTCTGAGGTTCTGATAAACAACCTTGGAGGATTATGATCATTCATATTTCAATTACACATTCAAGGCTTCTTATTAAACATATTATATAGTTGAACCATTTTATATTATATGTATTACATCATATTTATTGTTCTAGAACCATTATATATAGATGATGGTAATTAATATAATTCCACTAATTTGAGATTATTGATGAACAACCAAAATGTTCTAAATGATATTAATTATGGTTTTTATACTAAATCATCCTCATTTATGAAAAAAGTGATTTATGGTTTAATTTAATATTCTGGAAACATATCAACACCATTTCATCGAACTGATGTAGTTTCACTTCCATTTGACAATAAAATCCATTACCAACCAACCATGGAAACCATATAATGAATGCCCCAAAAATAATGGAAAAAAATATTAAATATATATTGGTAGAATGTTGTAATAAAAAGATCATATAAGGTGTTATAAACATGAATATGTTTCTATAAAATATTAATAACAATATTTTAACTACTATACATAATATTTTATCATATTTTATGTTAGAAAAACACAGTGTAAGGGAATTCTGAACCCAATCTCCATTCATTATGTGATGAGTTTTTTTATATATTGTTTTATTTTGGTTTTTACCATTTATAAAAATATTAAATATATTCTATTATTTATCACGTAAATTATGTTTTATTTATGATCGACATTTCTTTAAAACCCATCTAATAAATTCTAATTTTCAAAATTCAAAACCAGTGTTTTATGAAATTAATCATGTCTTATGATTATATTATAGTCCATTGGAAATTTTTATGATTAATAGTTGGACCAATATATCCCCAAAATGAATTTTGTATTTTTATGTTATAGGTCATCAATAACGTTACTCGATGTGTATATGTGATGGTTACACATTAAATTAGTTGTGAGGGATACATTGTAAGGTAGAAATGATAGTTAAAAATCATAAGGTAGCCAAGAGGTTTAAAATATTCTATACGTAAATCCCCAAGATACCCTTTGGTTTTTGTTTATGTTTTTTATGTTTTTGTGAATACAATGTTTCAAAATCTTAGTATATGATAATTAATGTGCGAAATATTATCGTTGGGAAAATGATTTTATCTTTTTAAAAGTATTTATGAAGTAATGGTTTATTTTAATAATTTTATTCCACGTACTATGAATTTTTTTCACATTGAAATATTATAAATGTTTCATACAAGGAATAAGGATGGATAATATAAAGGAGGAAGTAATTTTTTATGTTTGATGATTTGTAAAAAAAATCATACTTAAATGTGTTATATTTTAGAGGAAATTTATAATATTTTAAGTAATGAACACTTTGTGTTCTCGTGGGATAATATGTATGATTTATGTCAAAATTATCTAAAACTATAAATAGAAAATATCTTTGGGAATGAATTAATTTTAATTCTTGTTGAATTAACTAGATTTTTTAATGTTTACAGTCATGTCCTTATAGTTGCTATCAATTAATGTTTTAGATTACATTTGGGGTTATGATTATGTTAATAGAATACCATAAATGATTTTTACCTAATTATTATGGGGAAATGATATACAATTTGATAATTCCCATATTGCTTCATCTTGGATATGTCTGTTCAGAATGGTTTTCCACAGAATAAACATGGAATAAAAAGGTGGATGTAACCATGTTGGTGATATCATTTTGAATATACAACCTAGAATGATGGGAATTGGAACAGAACAATTTTTGATAGTAAATAAATAGATTATGTAGGCTCTAAATAGTGGTGTAATCATGACAGGAGGAAAACCAGAGCTACCAGAATGAAACATGACGATAGTGGATCATTTTATAAATAAACACCCTCTCTCTTTTAGTGGATAAGCTGACCCAGTGGCTGTTGAAGTACGGATTAATGCCCGCAAATTCAAATTCGATTTCATGGGGTGTTTAGATAATCATAATATTATTCATTCCATTTATTGTTATGATGGTGAAGCTCAATAGTGGTGGTCAATGGTCATGAATATTATGGATAGTGATGACATTGATTCCTTTTAATGTGATAAATATTAAAATCTATTCCTTGAAAATTATTTTCCAATGGTGGTTCAAATTTGGTTGGAAAAAATATTCCAATAATTCATTAAAACGAGGATGATTTATTGGTAATGTATGATGAAAACATCACTCAACTAGAGATGTATTCTCCAAATTGTATTAAATTCTACATAGAAAAATCAATAGTCTTTACTCATGCTTGATTCCAATATATCATTGAGCATTGGCCTCTCTTTAATACAACCCATATAAGAATCTTGTATTATGTTCAGAGAGGGTATAAATGGTCTTTTCAAATGATAACTACTATTTTGACAACAAAAATAATAAGAGACCCATGTTGACCACAATGAGTAATAGTAAAAAAAGAAACCTGAATATAAGAACATTTAGCTTCTAGCTTTTGAAATGTGTTTTAAAATTTATCTTTAAAAATTCCATACAAAAAATTGGATGTATTTTTTATTTGGTAAGTATGGACCTATGGATCGATATTGTAATGAAATTGATCCTAAAACTTTTCATAACAAGAAAAAAATACAGTGTATTAAATGTGGTTAGATGGTTCATTTTACAAATACCTACCCAAAGAAATATCTGAATCATAGAAATAAGCTATACTATAATAAAAATAATGTGTTCTGAGATCCTTTGAAAATACAACAGCATATATCTGCCCATCCAATGAAATTGTATTAAGTACCATGTATTTTTATTCAAAATTTTCTACTGTCTTCTTTGATATGGGGTCTACACATTCCTTTAGTTTGGGGAAATACTCTTGTAAATTTGAAATTTCATATCATGAAATGAAATAATAATATAGAGTTTAAATAGTATGGGAAACATTAAGGAAAATGGAATTATAAGAATCTTCTTGTTGTTATATATGGAAAGACATTACCACTAAACCTTATTGATTTAAACATACAAGTGTTCGATGTTATTATGTGTATGGAATGACTTTTTGTATATCATTCTAAGATTTATTTTAGAGCTAATGAAGTTAGTTTTTAGATAGAGTTTTATTTTTTATAAAATAATCGAACCATACAATTGAAAACATATTAGGAAGCTACGAATTTGTTAAAATATTAAAATGAATGTAATCTTGATCATACTATTAAATATAAGAGATCAAATCAGTTTACTGATGTTCCAATGGTAAATGTATACCTGGATGTTTTTCTAGATGTTTTTCTTGTTCTTACACAAGATTAGGATGTTTATTTTTTTGTTGACTTCGATCCCAATGCTATGCCAATATCAAAAACCCCCTTGTCGAATTCTTGAAGTACAACTTCTTGAATTGAAAAATTATTTACTAGAGTTTCCTAAAAAATGATTCATTTGAACTTTAGTGTGACCATGTTAGATTCTATTTTAATTAAATAAAGTATAGTTTAGTGATACTTTTTATTGGATATAGGGATTAGAATAAATTTTTTGTTAAGAATAATTATTCGTTGCCACAAATGATGCACCACTAGTTGTGTGTAGGGTTATCATAATCTTATGATTCTACATGGTACATAATTCAATATTCAATCTTGGAGTGGATACTTATAGTGTGACATTAACAATAAAGGATTAATGTATGAGATCCAGAACCAAACAAGCCTTATCATTTAGAGTTGATTATTGCCTCTATTCTACTATGCCACACTATATAAATCTCATCATCATTGTTTCATGAAGAATCTTCATTACTGATGCCAAACCAAGAATTAACAGTTTCTCTAGATATTTAAATATTGGTCACAGACCGAAGACTTATTCTTATAGTTCTTCGATACATTTCATTTTATCTTTTCTAGTTTAAGTCAAACTTTTAATTTCAATTTTTTGTTCTTCAATTATGAGTTTGTACTCAACCGACATTTATGAGCTTTTTGACTTTGAAAACATCTGAATTACTATTTTTATGTTCAAATCATAATTCTCTTCTTCCTTTAACTGCATATAGAGATTTTTGTCACCAAAAAATTGTTTTATATCATTGTTTTGGTTAACTAAAAATATACCTCTTCATGGTAAGCTTCTAAATTATCCTGAAGATCAACTCTTCCTTAAATTTAAACCTCCTCATTTTCATTTTATTCTCCTGTTAAAAAATTTCCGAACACATCTACCAAATAATATATTTAATGAACCTTGTAGTCCTCCAACTCTTCGACCTCAGATTTCTATGAATTATTTTCCTATTTTGTGAAAAAATTATTCATTTTTAAGAACGTTCACTTATTACTTATCCTCCCTTTCTCATTTGTTGAATACTTATTTTGGGGGATTTTATCATTTTATTCATTTTCATAGTCAATATTCATAAGATAATTTTCTGCAAAATGCCCAATACTTCTGCATCGAAATCATACAAATGGATGTTTACCTTTGAAATTTCATTTCACCCTTTGTAGATTTGAGGAGAGAAATGACATGACATAATCCATGTTGTCCTCCTTAGGACTATCATCAATAATGCTATTCATCCTAGTCTTGATTTAAACTAATTTATAATTCCTATTATCCCCTACATCACTATCATTCTTTCTCATTTCATATGCTTAAAGGGTACACTGTATGGTTTCTAGTTTCCACACTTTCAGGTATTTATCATCCAACACTAAAACTTTCATTTAGAACCACAGTGGATGTTTTCACAAGATATGTTTTACAATCATTGTACCTTCAATTACATCTACAATACCCCATATGTCTTTGAAAATAATATTTATCATATTAAATAATTCATTAATAGTCTCATTGAGGTTTATTCTCAAATCCTCTTACTTGTTTCATAGATTGTGCAGCTTTGCATCTCAGACTTTTGTGTCAACCTCATAAATGTAAAACAACATTTCCCATATTGCTTGAGATGTTCTGCAGGGCATCAACTTTGTATAATTTTCATTATATAAGGATAATAATATAATATCAAATTCCCTAATTTTAGCTTCCGATAAACTCTATAGTAAAATCGCCGCATAGAGGTACTTTTTCTTTGATATGGCGGTGATTTAAACAGCCTCCATAATCTTATGAAGTGGATTCTAAAAACTCTCACTAAATATTGTGTTTACGTACAATACATAATTATTTCTTCAATTTGGTGGTATTTTCTAGGAATCGTCGTAGAGGTCACATTTCACGGTTGTTGGTCATGGGTTTAGCGGCAGTTTTTCGAAAGAAATGATTTTTTTCGGGGCTATTTTAACCTACCTTAAAAACAAAATTCTTTATTTTAGGGAAAACCACCACAAAATCCTGGACCCACCATTAGGAAATGGTAACCAAAAATGAAAACTATCTTGTGGCGGTTTTAATCGTTGTTGAATTATTGTTTGTTTTGGCAGTGTTAACTATCTACAGTAGTAAGATACCAAATTATAACATTGGATAAAAATGCGGATAAAAATCATCACTTCACATAGCGGCAATTTAAAATGGTTTTAAAGGTATTTTTATTAAAATAATGATTTGAATCTATAGCCCCAGTACTAGTGACCAGAACAAAATGGGAAAATTTCACATGCACATTCATCCTACATCAAAAAAATTAAAAGTTAGACCATATTTTTATAAGAATTGTCACTTTTTAAATACACCCACTTTGTTAATTTGGACCCACATAATAGAGATAAAGAAGATGGTATGGTGAATATATATAAAATTATAGGATACCACGTTGTGGTCTAAATATTTCACTGTAAGAGTTCTAAAAGAAGAAGATTATTCCATGGAGGGTGTTACCATGACATTTCAACTATAAAGTCATATGGGACATGTACTAATCAAGAAATAACTCAAACCATTTCCTCCTATTGGATATTTACCATTCTATTTATGATCCTAATTCAAGGTGTGATATATGATGATTTCTTCCCTATAATGAATGAGTTGGAGGACCTAGAGAAAATTCCAACTCTTTTATAGCCATGTCTTTAACAACCCAAGATTTTATGAAAAATATTTTTTTAATGACTTATGTTGTACGCTACACCAAAATTATCTTGTGATATACGCAACACCGTATTTTCTTGTAGTATAGACAACACTATTCTTGGCTCCCGTTACACACAATTTCAAGTTTGTTTTGTAGAAACTATTCTATGAAACATTATGTATAGATTTTGTTTAATGTATAAATGAAATAAGTTTTGATTATACGAAACACCAAAAGATATTTCACTATACGCATCCTTGACATGGCTTTCATTACACACAATAAATATCTTCCTCGATAGCATTTGTAGTACGCAATACTGAGTTTCACTAAACGAGATATTATTATAATTTTATTATGAACTAGCTGTTATGAATAGTAATACCCACTTTTTGAAATTTTATTAATTTAATCATTAAAAATGGACTTCATTTATGGATTCGGAATATCTAAATTCGCTTAGGGTGAAATTTTGGTACTTTTCGGATTACTTTCATATTCTGATGAATAGTGAAAATTACTAAAATTTAATTAAAAACATATTTTTTACTCGAAATAATTAATAGTGATAAATAATTAATTTGAGGAGTTTTAAAGTATATTTATAATATATTTTTACCATTTAATTCAACTTTGGTCATTGGATGTAATTTCACATTTATACCTGACATAAACAAGTGTCATTCTTTTGATAGTTATTATCTCTTAAAACACGCTATTTGTTTTGACCACAGAAATTAATTTTTAAATTATTTAATGCAAATGATATGTTATAAATTTGGTAAAATATAAATAATTTTTGAATCCATAATATCAAATATATCTTAGGCCTAATTTTTGGTATTTTTCTAGAAACTTTCATTTTTTTGATGAATAGTGAAACCACTAAGTGGTAGTTAAAAAACTAAATTTTTCATAAAACTTAATATTACCGATTCTGTGAGTGGAATTTCTAAAATCGTAGAGACACGGTTATTATCAAGGACTAAAATTTGGTTCAATGAGATGAAAATATTTTTTGGTGATTAGTAACTTTTTACTTTTATTTACCATGGTTAAAAGTAAATAGGATAATTAAAGGTAAAAATGATATTATTATTACCCTAACACATGTCCTAATTCTATTGGATAAGAGTAATTCGACCAAAAACAAACTTAGGAATGAAACATAACCATTTAGGCCCACTTGGATTAGATTAGGACTTTTAATATTAATTTATTTACAGAAGGGTTAAAATAGTTAAAATCAAAGATTAATAAGTAAATAATTTTTAATATAGGGTAATAAATAAGATAAATTAGACTATTAATATTAATTAGCAAGATAGAAATATTTCCTACATAATGGTATTTTATTTATAATTTTTAGACATAAAATGATTTATTTATGACACAATGATGATGCAGTAATAATCTTATTGATGAAATATTGAGATAATTGATGTTATAAATACCCAAATAAATGTAATTTGAGACTTTTTATGAATTACACTAATTATATAGGTCGATATGACATGTTATTATTGATTTAGTTAACTTTTTTCGAACTAATCATTCTGTTATGATTTTCACAAAAATCAATTACCAAATAGTGTCAAAATTGACATAAAATAGTTTTTAAAACTAATATTATATTATTAATTGTTATTTTATTCCTAAAAATTTAGGGTTCGGCCAAATGAATTATATAAGGTTATATATATTACAAATAAACAACTTGGGGTTATTTTGGCTTGTTATAGTAAGTTTATTAACCTTATAGTGTAAGAAAACAAGAAGACACAGTAAAAGTTAAATTATCTAACTTAAAGTTAAATCTAAATGATAAGGTTAAAATAGAAACCTAAACATGTCTAAATTCTATTGGATTAGATTATTTAGACCCATCCCCACCTTAGCTTCTAAATAACTCAATTTGGAGCTATTAAAAACCGAATATTCCTTTATAATAAAATAATATTTTTAGTTATTCCAAAGGTGCCCCTCTCCTCCCTCATAAAAGGGAACCTCCTCCCTCTCTTCCTCACACCACTTTGAGCCTTCATGCTCGGCCAACCACTGACAAATTCTCTTCTCCACTTCCCTAAAAACATCCTAGAGGTCCTGGTCTTCTTCAAAGACCAATTTTAGTGCCCTAAGAGGAGGTCTCAAAGAGGCGCTTCAAAGAAGAGATAATGTCTATTACCGATTATTTCAAATTTATTTCTTCATCCACAACATCTTCTTTAGTTGTTTCATTATGAAGTAATAAAATAAGTATTACTCATATTCATGTATGTTATTATAAGTATGAAACAGACTTTTTTCACCATCTATCCATCCTATGGAAAACAAAATCACCCTGCGTGCGTACGTACGGAATACCGTCTCCACGCCGTGGTGTAATCTATTTTCCACCACCACCTTACTTGGATGTGTATAATGGTGAAAGTAATGAATATATATGATTATTTTACAGTTATATTGATTATGTAATATTATACATACACTTTAATAAAATTCTACGATCATGGGAATGATATCACAGGTTGTTCGTACGTACGAAATACTGTCTCCGCGACACGATGAGATACACTCTCCATGATAACAATTCAAGAATGATTATAAAGTATATTTAATAAGTAACCATGAAATATATTACCTAATAATTCTACTGGAATTATGTATATATTTATTTATTTCATCTACTTAATTCCATTCAATTCAATAAGGAAACGAAAATAGTGTTCATGCGTACGTACGACCTACCATCTCCATGAACGGTATATTTATTTCCATTTATCGATCCATAATATATATATATATTATGAATATATATTATATATAAATAATTTTTTAAATTATGGATGTAAGTAATCCTGATCCAAGTAATCATATGAATAATTACAAGTAAAAACACGAACGACAAATGAGACGATTTTACCCAAAACGCTACTTTAACATGAATTTACAAAAGAACGGGTAATATAAAGTCATAAGTGAACCATATATGATATAAGAACAATGAATATGATTCTGTAATAATTCAATGAGATTATTTAAATCATTATAAAGGAGGTTTGGATACGTACGAAGCATATCGTACCTAAGGTAAGGAATAACTATTCCAATCGCGTTCTTATCCGAGATTGTTTATTCGTAAGTATTTACTAGGGTTATTGTTATTATCCATGTCCATGTTTCCTAAAAATGGTTTCATGTATGTTTAATGTCCTTTTTAACCATTTTTAAATTTACCAAATGGTATGGAAGGAATATTTATTTTATTTACCCTACAATGTACTTTTTCATTTTTTTACAAAAGTACGAGAAGCATGTTTTTTTAACGTATACGACATGAAATGATTTTTACGGTTTTATAAAGCCATGTTTTCATGAAGCTTCCTCCAAAATATTTCATGACTATTTTCAAAAAATTCCTCTTCCTTTATAATTTCATAACATTTGGTGAAAAGAAAGTTATTTTGAAGAAAAAAGGATATTTTCCTCAAGAATTCATTTCAAGTGTTTTATAAAAACCATTTTTCATCTAAGATGACATTATTTTATGTGTGTATGTTTCAAGTATAATGTATCTATGATTTACATGGTTTCACTTATGTTATTATGAAATGATATCCATTTCATTTATATGGATTATGTGATTATGGAATGATGTTTATGAAACCCATTTTATTTGTTAGGGTTTTTATGAATGATGTATGTTTATTTTGTGGCATAAGTAAGAATGATTTCATTATGAGATGGGTGGGACCTATATCTCCCTCCAATTAATTGGGTAAAGATTTAAATCTCATGAGATAGACATGGATGGAATGGTAAGTTAATCTGGTTCAGTATTACAGGACTGGAACGAGGAGTGAACTCGATTCCGAAAGGGATATTGTCCACTAATATGATCTTGGTAGCAATTCCTTGGCTACTATGGAAATCATTACCTGTAATTAATGGATGCCACAATTAAATGTTTTATTCCAATTCTATTTTATCATGATTTATGTTCCATTTTGATCTATGCCTTATGTACTTCCATGTTTTAGGTTGTTGCTCAATATTTTTATGTTTAAAATTTATGTTCATGTTTTTAAGTTCAAATGTATATGGTATGTTTTATTTGATCCATGCTTAACCTTACTGAGCATTTCAGCTCACCCTTTTTATTATTATTTTCCCCCAGGATTAAAAGAAAGATTTAGGGTAAGGAAACAAAATGTGGATGATCTTTATGGGAGATGTTGAAGATCTTTCACCATGATTAGAAGATTACGTTCCATGTTTCCAAAGATAGTAAACTATTACGGTCCATGTGTGTCTGTTTTTGTTATGTATTAATTATTCCGCCAAAGTAATGTAATGTCCTTGTACCTCAAGCTTCGGGACTCTATAGTTGGCATTTGGAAACTAGGATGTGATGACTTTTGTGAGATTCCAAGAGATATTTCTAAGGTATGTCTAGGGATGTCCCTAAAGTTAAGTGTAAGTATAGGTAATAGTACTAGAATTATGGTAATGATCATACAATTAAATGTAAGATGTTAGATATTGATGGTACTCCCCCTTTATTATGTTGTTTTCCCTAGAATTATTTTTTCCTATCACACTATTCTTTTTGGGTTTTAGACTATGGCTAGAACCCGAAGGAACCGTGTTGATCAATTCCATGGAAAATGCAATGATTGTCCTCATAAACAAACAATTATTATGGGATATGGAGTGAAAAATCTTATTTATATACTTATACAAGCTATGAATCATTATGAACGTCCAAATGAGGAGAGAAGGGAACAATATTCTATTGAGTCCTTCATGAGGAAACGTCCACCTTCTTTCAGTGGGTCTTCTGATCCACTTGTTGCTGAACAATGGATCAGTACCACTGAAATGATATTTTCAGTTCTTCAATGTTCTGAACATGATAAAGTCATCTTAGCAGTTTATTGTTTGGAAGATGAAGCTGATCAATGGTAGAATCATATGAAGAATATGAGGCCAAGAGATGTAATTGAGTCCATGGAATGGGACGAGTTCAAGAATTTATTTTTCAATAATTACTTCCCTCGTATTCTTCGAACAAATATGGAGAGGGAGTTTCTTGAACTAAAGTAAAAGGATGATGAATCTGTTGGTATATACGAAGCGAATTTTAAAAGGTTTGCAAGGTATGAATCTGTCTTTATCATCCAACCTCAAAGTAAAGTTGATCGATTCTTCAGTGTCTTAAAACCAAAACTTCGAAGGCATTTAGCTATAAGACTTATCAGTAGCTATGACGAAATTGTGTGTTGTGCTATGAAGGTAGAAATGGATATTGGTGTCACTTATCCGTCTCATGGATGTGACAAGAAATGAAATATTAAGTTCAAGGAGAAATCTCAGAATAATGGTGAAAGGAAGATGAATGTTTCCTTATGCTCAAAGTTTGGAAATACGAATGGTGGAGATTGTCTTAAAAAATCTAGAAAATGATTTATGTGTGGAAAAGAACGTCATCGAGCAGATGAGGGTCTAAGTAATGGAAAAATTGTTGCTAATGATGTGATTAATGAAAAGACTATAGAAAACTTACCACCAACACTTCAATGCATCATGTTCAAGGAAATGGGTCATTATGCCAATAAATTCCCTAATCCAAGGGTTAGTGATGATTGACATGAGCAACCACTTAAGGAAAAGGAAAAAGGGAAGTTACATGCGATCACTATTGGTGATGTTGAATATGACAACGATGTGGTGGAATGATTATGTGTTTATGTAATGGGATTCCAAAATAATGTTGTATATAATATCGTGGAATATTGGAATATTTATGTATTGGTCTATTGTGGTTTTCAATAATTTTATGGTACCGGTAACCATAGAAAGTGATTGAGATATTTTTGGAAAAAACATGATTTGCGCATAATGAAGGGATAAAGAGAAAATGAAATGTTTGACAGTATTAATGATCTCATTACTAATATACGGAAATAGTTATATCATGGTTTGAGTATATAGAATTTTGGGGTTTTGGTATGTGGAAAGAGTTAACATTTGATAGCACTCATGTTTTCACTAAGATTCTATGGGTATTCATTTTTCATGAGAATATATGATTAAGGCCTTAGAATGTTTGGAATGTGACCAACACGACATATCTTATGATATATAGGGATCCACGATGGTATTAATATTCTTGTTATATGAAATCTCTGGTAATCGTTTTCACTATAATATGAGAGTGGACTACAGTATTATGGATAATCCTAATGATTGAAATGGATTATATTGGACATAAGTTAGTATTGTTTAAGGATATAATTTTTTTCGATATTATTGATATGATGTTATATTAATGTAGTTTTATAAAAAGGACAACCTACAGGATGGGTGATAATCCATCGCGTCGGACAAGGCTATGGGAATCGAACCTACAACCGAAGTGTGACTAGCCTTTATCGCTTACCACTGGCCTACAGAAAGTCCATGTTTAGTAGAAACTAGTTTTATTATATTAAGCAGTATGACATATGATGTATAAATCCATTTTAGGAACCATATATTATTAATCTCACTATATATGGACTTATGTATTTTTGATAACTTTTATAACCTTTAGTTTGAGGCAGATGGAATGACCCATCATTCTATCGCATGATCTTCTAACACTTCACGAATGACAAATTAATCTTCATTTATTTAAGAGATAATGTGTAAATTGTCCAAAGAACGACCAACAGTGAGACTGTACCAAAATAACGAAATTATTTCTTCTAATTCCAATTTCATCATCTTTAGGGAAATGATCATGAAAACAAAAAAAGTTGTCCTAGTGCCCTTATATCCGATGAATCGGATGGTACCTTAGATAATCACAAATCTATGTCTTTGTGATTGATGGATTTTTCATAGCCATGTCCTCTACCACTCTCGATCAGAACATGATGGTTGGATTCCTCCTCCATATCCATTTTTTCACCTTTGTTATCCTATGTGGAACCCCAGTGATGAGTTATATGGGTATCCATTATTTTTCTAAAATTATTTTTTTAAATGAAGTTTTAGTATTCATTTTTACAATGTGGGTTTCTATGAAAGAATCCCTCGTGTAATAAACCATTTATAACCCAGATGAATTTCGAGGGCGAAATTCATTTTAAGGGGGGTAGAATGTAACACCCCAAGATTTTATGAAAAATATTCTTTTTAATGTATTATGTTGTAATATACACCAAAATTATCTTGTGATATATGCAACACCGTATTTAATTGCAGTATACGCAACACTATTCGTGGCTCGCGTTACACACAATTTCATGTTTGTTTTGTAGAAACTATTCTACGCAACATTATGTATAGATTTTGTTTAATGTATAAATTAAATAAGTTTTGATTATACACAACACCAAAAAGATCTTTCACAACATGTAGCCCTGACTTGGCTTTCATTACACACTATAATGACCTTCCTCGATAGCGTGTGTAGTACCCAATAACGAGTTTCACTAAACGAGATATTATTATAATATTATTATGAACTAGCCGTTATGAATAGTAATAACCACCATTTTAAATTTTATAAATTTTATCTTTCAAAATGGACTTCATTTTTGGATTCGGAATATTGAAATTAGCTTAGGGTGAAATTTTGGTACTTTTCGGATAACTTTCATATTCTGATGAATAGTGAAAATTACTAAATTTTATTTAAAAACAACCATTTTAATCGAAATAATTAATAGTGATAAATAATTAATTTGAGTGGTTTTAAAGTATATTTAGAATATATTTTTACCACTTAATACAATGTTGGTCATTGGATGAAATTTCACATTTAAACCAGTCATAAACAAGTGTCAATCTTTTGATCGTTATTATCTCTTAAAAACAAGCTATTTGTTTTGAAGACGAGAATTAATTTTTAAAATAATTAATTAAAATGATATGTTTTGAATTTGGTAAAATATAAATCATTTTATAATTCATAATATCAAATATATCTTAGGCCTAATTTTTGGTATTTTTCTGGAAACTTTCATTTTTTTGATTAATAGTGAAACCACTAAGTGGTAGTTTAAAAACTGAATTATTCATAAAACATAATTTTACCGCTTTTGTGAGTGAAATTTTGAAAATCATAGTAACAAATTTTATATCAAGGACTAAAATTTGGTTCAATGAGATGAAAATACTTTTTGGTGAATAGTAACTTTTTACTTTTATTTACCATGGTTAAAAGTAAATAGGATAATTAAGGGTACAAATGATATTATTATTACCCTAACACATGTACTAATTATATTGGATAAGATTAATTCGACCAAACACAACCTTAGTAATACAATATGACCATTTAGGCCCACTTGGATTAGATTAGGACATTTAATATTAGTTTATTTAAAGAAGGGTTACAATGGTTAAAATCAAAGTTTAATAAGTAAATCATTTTTAATATAGGGTTATACATAAGATAAATTCGACTATAAATATTCATTATAAAGATAAAATGATTTTATACATAATGGTATTTTATTTATAATTTTTAGACATTAAATAATTTATTTATGACACAAACATGATGTAGTAATTATCTTATTAATAAAATATTGACATAATTGATGTTATAAATACCCAAATAAATGTAATTTGAGACTTTTTATGAATTACACTAATTTTATAGGTTAATATTACATGTTAGTATTGATTTAGTTAATTTATTTCGAACTAATCATTCTGTTATGATTTTCAGAAAAATAAATTGCCAAATAGTGTCAAAATTGACATAAAATAGTTTTTAAAACAAATATTATATTATTAATTGTTATTTTATTCCTAAAAATACAAGGTTCGGACAAATGAATTAGATAAGGTTATATATATTAATAATAAACAACTTTGGGTTCTTTTGTCTTGTTATAGTGTGTTTATTAACCTTATAGTGTAAGAAAACAAGAAGACACAGTAAAAGTTGAATTATCTAACTTAAAGTTAAATGAAAATGATAAGGTTAAAATAGAAACCTAAACATGTATAATTCTATTTCATTAGATTATTTCGACACATCCCCACCTTATATTCGAAATAACTGAATTTGGAGCTATTAAAAACCAAATATGACTTTATAATAAAAAAATATTTTTAGTTATTCCAAAGGTTCCCCTCTCCTCCCTTATAAAAGGGCACCTCCTCCCTCTCTTACTCACACCACATTGAGCCTTCATGCTCGGCCAAATCCTGCAAAATTATCTTCTCCACTTCCCTAGAAACATCCTAGAGGTCCTGGTATTTTTCAAAGACCAATTTTAGTGCCCTAAGAGGAGATCTCAAAGAGGCACCTCAAAGAAGAGGTAATGTCTGTTATCGATTCATTCATCTTTATTTATTCTTCCACTAATTCTTATTTAGTTGTTTCATTATGAAGTAATAACATCAGTATCACTCATACAATGATATGTTATTATAATTATGAAACAAACATATTTCACCATCTATCCATCCTATGGAAAACGAAATAACCGTGTGTGCGTACGTACGGAATACCGTCTCCACGCCGTGGTAGAAACTATTTTCCACCACCACCTTACTCGGATGGGTATAATGGTGAAAGTAATGAATATATATGATTATTGTAAAGTGATATTGATTCTGTAATATTATACATACACATTAATACAATTCAACGATAATGGGAATGATATCATCGCTCGTGCGTACGTACGGAATACCGTCTCCACGACATGATGAGATTTACTCTCCATGATAACCATTCAAGAATGATTATAAAGTATATATAATAAGTAATCATGAAATATATGAAAAAATAATGGTACCATATTTATGTATATATATATTTATGTCATCTACTTAATTATATTCAATTCAATAAGGAAACAAAAATAGTGTTCATGCGTACGTACGACCTACCGTCTCCATGAACGGTGTATTTCTTTCCATTTATCGATCCATTATATTTATGTATATTCTGAATTTATATTATATATAAATCATGTTTTACATTCTGGATGTAATTAATCATGATCCAAGTAATCATATGAATAATTACAAGTTAAAACACGAATGGCAAATGAGACGATTTTACCCAAAACTCTACTTTAACACGAATTTACAAAAGAACTGGTAATATAAAGTTATAAGTGAACCATATATGATATAATAACTATGAATATGATTCTGTAATAAGTAAATGAAATTATTTAAATCATTATACAGGAGGATTGGATACGTACGAAGCATATCAGACCAAAGGTAATGGATACCTATTTCAATCTCGTTCTTATCCGAGATTGTTTATTCGTAAGTATTTACTGGGGTTATTGTTATCATCCATGTCCATGTTTTCTAAAAATGGTTTCCTGTATGATTAAATTACATTTTACCAATTTTGACTTTTACCCAATGGTATGGAAGGTATCTTTCTTTTATATACCCTACAAGGTACTTTTTGACTATTTGACAAAAGAACGAGAAGAATGTTTTTTAACGTATACAGAATGAAAGGATTTTTACGGTTTTATAAATCCATGTTTTCATGATGATTCTTCCAAGATATTTCATGACTATTTTCAACAATATCCTTTTCCTTTAAAATTGCACTACATTTTGTGAAAAGAAAATGATTTTGAAGAAAAAAGGGTATTTTCCTCAAAAATTCATTTCAAGTGTTTTATCAAAACCATTTTTCATCTAAGATGGTATTATTTCATATGTGTTTGTTTCAAGTATAATGTCTCTATGATTGAAATGGTTTCAATTATCTTATTATGAAAAGATATCCATTTATTTTATATGTTTTTTGGGATGATTGGATGATGTTTATGAAACCCATTTTATTTATTGGGTTTTTATGAATGATGTATGTTTATTTTGGGGAACAAGTATGAATTATTTCATAATGAGATGGGTATGACCTATATCTCCCTCCAATGCATTGAGTAAAGATTTATATCTCGTGAGATAGACATTGCTGGAACGGTAAGTTAATCTGGTTCAGTATTACAGGAATCGAATGAGGAGTGAACTTGATTCATAAAAGGACTTTGTCCACTAAGATGGTCTTGGCAGCAATTCCTTGGCTACTATGGAAATCATTACATGTTCTTAATGGATACCACAATTACATGTTTTATTCCCATTCTATTTTATCATGGTTTATGTTCCATTATGATCTATGCCTTATGTACATCCATGTTTTGTGTCATTGCACAATATTTTGATGTTTAAACATTATGTTCATGTTTTTAAGTTCAAATTAATATGGTATGTTTTATTATATCCATGCTTACCCTTACTGAGCATTGAGCTCACCCTTTTTATGTCTTATTTTCCCCTATGATTAAAATAATGTTTTAGGGTAAGAAAACAAAAAGTGGAAGATCTTTATGGGAGATGTTGAATATCTTTCACCACGATTAGAAGAATATGTTCCAAGTTTCCATAGACAATAATCTATTACAGTCCTTGTGTGTCTGTTTTTTTATGTATTAAGTATTCGGAAAAAGTAATGTAATGTCCATGTACATCATGCTTCGGGTCTCTACAATGTACAAGTTTGGTGAAAGGGTCCAATGCAACAAGATATGATTAATGGACACCCCATTCAACAATTAGTTTAACTACTTATTGAACGTGCTAGATGAAAATAATTGGGTGGTAGAACACATTCCCTTTTTCACACAGATGGGGACGAAGAAAATGTACACAAATATTATATTGAGAAGATAGTGGATTATTTGGGTATATAAAATATTGTATAATTCTCCCATACTCAGGATCACATGGTTAATTTTCATGTGGACCTATAGTTAGATTCTTCCTATGATGGATGCACACATGGGGGTGTGGTCAAGGACCATCATTATGGTGGTGAAGCTTGATACGGGGTAGCCCATCAATTTAGGTTTTCCTATATTAGAGGAGTTGTACAATGAGTTATATTAAATCAGACATGGAAAGACTCTTCTCCATGTTTGAAGGCCCTTTCACTTATTATATTAATATGTACTATCATGAATAGGGGGATATTATTATTGAGACCACATTTCTCCACCTTGCACCAATTTCAATCCAATTATTAATTACATTGGCTAAAGCTTCCCACACTTGTTAGACACTATATTTGTGTTGAATATGGTCAGGTCAAGAGAATGAATCATGTTCCACCAATTCCCCCTCCCAACATGGATGGTGACTGATGATGTTATTGGGACCACCAAGAATCAGTCATACCCCATTGCCTTACAATGTGGGTTACTAGTGGTGAGGGATTATTTCTAGCTGAGATGTGATCCATACAACCCAAATGAGTTTGAAAATATAGTTTCTATTCATGTTGTGACTAAATAAAAATTAACACAATGGTGTGTGTGAAAAATTACTTCCTTCAATCCTAAGGAAAATGTGGCCGATATTCATGTATAAGAATGGGAAATGTGATACAAGAGCTCGCACCACCATCATCTGCCTACATGCTTATCCATGAGTACACATAGTGTAGGGAGATCTTGTTTATTAGGATATATATTGATTAGACAGACTATAATGGATGAGGAAGGAGTGGCCACACAATAACAAGATCAAGGGAGATCAGTAGGTGGCGCTCATCATAGAGGCAGAGTCATCCAAGTGGGTTATTATGTATCAGCTGTATAAGAGATTTTTGGCACTGAAAAAGTGGGAGCCATAGGGAGAGAAACATATAAAGGATTGAAACTATTGGGAGTGTGTTAGTTTGATGAAGGAGGTACTTATTATTTGGTCTATGAGTACATTTTTCAATGGGTTATGGAAGTTTTCACACCATGTGGATATCCTTACCGATGTCATTTTTTCCAAATCCTTGGATAATGGGTTCATCCATAAAATGTTCACTAATATCTGTGGGATATAGAAACAACACAATATAGAGGTGAATCATTTCATCAGGGCTATTCTATGACATGGTAGGCTTTCATATTCACCATTATGAGGTGGTTTGGTATCTAATGGATCATGTGGATCTAACCAATTCATGGAAAACAGAAATCCACCTTACTGGCCACGTGATGGTTCTTATGGCCATGACCACCTCTCCTAATATATACTAGTTAAATATTTTGATCTTAAACATCAAAGATATAGATATTATTTTATAATTGCTTCGTGACTCATTTTTCACTTGTTCTGGAATCAGGGATAGTGAAGGGATAGGTTCGTGATGTTTTTGATATAATGGTAGGGGGATACCATGAAAGGTGTTATTCCATCCATTGATGACCACTACCCAATCACCATGAATCATAATACTTGCATATATAAATTTTAAGGGAATGAATGCAGACCTCTTGGTACTCACCTAGAGATCAATGATAAGAGGGATATGATATGAGATGAACATTGAAGAGTAAACCAAGATATTTGAGTAGGGTAACTCCATTAATTTATCTAAAAGAAAAATATATCATGTTTAAATGACTATATTCCATTTATAGAGAAAATTACCCATGTAAATATAGTTCTATAAATAGATACTGCATTTAGGTTAATATGTTCTAAGCAACAGGATAAATGATATACAATAGTTTAACAAAAGATTATTACAATCTTTTTATCTGGCCTCAGGAAAATATTGAAGTCTCCAATAATTGTCCAGTTTTGATCCATATATGGTTCATAAATATAAATAACAATTAACAAAAAATTATGATCATAAATTCAAAGTTTCATTAGATAAATGGGTTTATATTACATAATAGGAAACATGATAAATATCGAAAATCAAAGGTCATGATAATGTTGTGTGACAGCATTGTGCCACACATGATACATATACAAACCGACCATCACAATTATTGTCCTACATATTAACAATACCACTAATCATTGTCTGATGATGAACACAACTCATAATCCTCTCTACCTCCATCTCTAATTCCATTTACAACCTATAAGAACATTATATTTAAAATTGAATATTGTCATATATTTATATTTAAACATAAAACCAAGAATTGTTTGAAAAATAAATGATTTTTATTTTTTGTGATTTACCATCTCACCACCAGTAGATGAAATACCACTAGGAGAGGATTTGGTCATCTTCTAATATAAATCAATCACTAATTTCTGAAAAGTGGATATCTTAGTCCCCGATTCCTAAACAGATTCATAGAGAAACAATCTCTCTATGAGTATCTCAGGGTATAGACTGACTACAACCCGGAGTATATGAATCTTAAATCCTCGGTTGCAAGCCAACAACCTCAGATGGTACGGGTCTCAAACAAATCCAACAGAAACAACCAGGATGCTTCTTCTAATGATCTTTAGAAATTGGGTCATCCTGGGAGATTGAGTAGAACTGGTTAGGATTGGAATTCCATTGTTCATTAATTTTTACATATAAATTAAATATAATTAATATTATAAGAAAGTTATATTTACATAGTTCAAACTGAAAATAAGTTATTATAATTAAAAATGAGTTCATACCCCAACTTCTTTGGCAGGCCCATTAACATAACATCAATCATATTTTTTGTTAACATTCAACCACATTTCAGTTCAGGATGATGGGCGTCTTAAACTATGTGACTGCATTAAAAAAAGGGAAATAATAATGTTTATATATTAAATATATTATATTTTCCTATAAATATTTAAACTAATTAAAAGATTACCAGAGCTAGTCATCTTCATGAAAAACTCTTTGACCCTGTAGTGTGAGGGATGACTTGATTAACCAGGCTTGATGTATTCTTCCTTGAAATATCATGTCATCAATAATATTTAATTTAATAATAATGAATTCAATGTGATTTCCTTTTCATATAAATTTTTATATGTAAACTGATAATAATATAAAAATATATATTTAAATACCATCGGCATCTCATCACGATGTATGTCAACAAAAACATTCCATCGCTCTTTGGGTACCTCATCGGGTATCTTTTCATACATCTGTTGGGCGGTCAATGAAGTAACGCTGAAATTGTACCACAATCTCATTTTAATGTCTTTCCATTTCATAGTTATATTTTTCAATCCACTTTCTTGGTAGCACATCAGCAACTGTAAAGTGGAAGAACAAATTTACACTGAAATTCATTTTGAAAATATTAAAATTTAATAACATAATGACATTTAATTATAACATAATATATTCAAATTATCTTTTTGGGAATCGAAAACATTATTTTTAAAATTTGAAGGAATATTCCACCAATCATCATATGAAATAGGAAGGGAAACTGGCTCCGCGGCCAACTGGACAAAAATTTGGCCACGTAATCCTATAGTGTCATCAGTGTGACCCAATATGAATAAAATGGGACAAAGATCTTTTCCACAGTCGGATTCCATATATATGATATTTTTATATTTTTCTCTATAGATTCATTGTTTCCATCTATGATGTAAAAACTATAAGTATAAAAATGTGAAATAGATTTATTCATATTAAAATTTGTACCTATGACAGTCAACCTAATGTATCCCCAGGAAGAACTAGAAGTGGCATACTACTCCCTCACTACTGAGGAAACTGAAGGGGGATGTGATGACTGGGATGCATAAGGAACACGCACATAAGGTGTAAGAGATGGTACATGGGGAGATGGTGTAGAGGGAAAACAGATGGTGGATTAGATGTCATAGGGATGGAGACTGATTAATCATCATCTATTAGCATTGTTGATGAAGTAGTATGTTGATTCCACCTTGGAATTCCTATCAATTAATCAAATAAAATTATGTTCAGAATATATATTACAAAAAAAATTATGTAGAGAAAAATGAAAAATGAAAACAGATTCACAGTACTAACAAATAAAATATACATACAAATGTGAATGAATGACTGCACAAATGAAATAAATTATTGTTAATGAATTCATAACTATTCATACAATAATTTTCCTCTTCAATAATATAATTTTCTTTCTCCACCACATCATCCACTTCATCCATCCTTGCTAGACTAGTATTTTCAATAACATGATGGACAAAAAATTCTGCTACTTTCTATTTGATGAGATTCAATGTTAGATGTCAAATATTACACTTAGTCACCCATATCATATAAATCTATTTGTTTTATGTGAGAAACTACACTCCACTCTTTATCCACAGCATCATTCACATAATATAGATTTTTTTCTAGCGATGATAAGATATAAAAATCATACAGTTCATGATCACCAATAGCCACCATGCTAGAGAAGTTCACAGAAGTAAATTATAGGGAATCTCATTTAACACCTCTACTAATATCGACCCAATTCCATTTAAATAATATAGCTACAAATGAACATGTTAGATACATTCAATAATATTAGTCATCATTCCATAGTATTCCACTTCAAAATATGTAAATATACCACTATTCTATGTTTTCAAGCCCTCTTCTTGATTAACTATATGAAATATAAATCCATTCACATTGTATGCATTGAACATTCTATCTTATTTTAGATGACCTTGAGTTAGAATCATAGTATATTTTGACAACACTTCTCAAGTATCAGTATTCATGATCTAAAAAAGAAAACATTATTAGATTTAAAAAATATATCTGTCAACCAAATTTCTATATTTATTTAAATATTTATGATCTAACACATCGTGTAAACTATTCTACAAGATCTTTATTATCAGTTTTCATTATATCATTCTAATTTATTGTTCGGACTCTAATTCGTCTCTTTTTTTGTATCTTCCACTCTTCAATAAATGGATTTATTATTTCACTATTTAGCAACACATATCTTTGTGTCTGTAAAGATTCCATTTTTGTCAGTGTACCACTTGAGGTTCTCCCAACTTATAAGCCAAAAGTAGGAAATATTTTTGATTTCCCATGTATTTGAGATTCAGTCAATGTGTCTTCAACACATCCAACTCTATTAAATATTGTCTCAATATCATAAAATATCTAGACCAAAAGGTAACACACTCCTCTTCCATATATCATACAGCAATATTGCCTTCTGTTTGAGCATTACTTGTCACATATACCATCAAATACCCATGATCTCTATGAAATAAAATAAAATAACATAATTATGAGTTTAATTAAGTGTGAATAATTGTTTACATAACTAAAAACATATAAATATAGTACCTCATAATTGGATACTTCCATTGATAATGTACGAGCCCTCCTAATTTAGCTTTCTCAAAAAATGCATACTAAAATGCATCATGATACCGAAAAATGGCGGAGGAAAGATCATCTCCATTGAAAAAAGTGTCAATACAAGATTCTCATAATGGATTTCAAGATAAAAATTATGTAGAGATTTCTTACATAGTTTTCTGAAAAATGTGCAGAATTATAGTAAAACAAAAATTATTTTTCCAGGTAATAAATTACACAATACCAATGGTAGTAACTACAATAACAAAATCTATTTTTTGTGACTTTTCAATACATGGAACCTATGATGAATTATGTTAACACACCTTGAGCTGTCACCTGAATACCCATTAGATACCTTCACATGAATTAATATTCTTTGGAATGTGTCCTTATCCCTATTTTTCATTAAGATAATTTCTTGAGTATTTTTTTCATTCTCATTTGTCCAGAGAAATCATTTCATGTCCATTAATTGTAATCCATTACGATCATTGAGATGTTCCTTCTACTTTCCATGTTCATTTGAAAATGTGAAGATCAAATTTTCACAAACATTCTTCTCAATATGCATCACATAAATATTATTTTGCGGCAAATTAAATTCCAAAAACATAAATTTGAAGAATATTCATTTTTTTCATCCATTGTTGTGTTCCTATTTCACTTGAAGATGCACATAAAACATGTTTCCTACTATCATTCAAATGATGCACCTTCCATTTTTTTCCAAAATTTCCATGTTTTTCCAATATTTCAATGTCGTTTAACAACATTGGTGGTCATCTATGATCAATAAAATCGTTGAATTTTGATCTATTCAGAGAAAATCTATTAAAGGAATCGAGAAATATTCATTGGCACAAGAAGAATCATTTTCTACTATGATACAACAATTTGGGCTCAAAATAAATGTCACAAATTTGACATGCCAAACCCATGTAACTGTTCCAAC
Organism: Viscum album; assembly: GCA_963277665.1. NCBI lineage: Eukaryota > Viridiplantae > Streptophyta > Magnoliopsida > Santalales > Viscaceae > Viscum > Viscum album. The sequence continues at coordinate 1,735,419,651 of OY728121.1, read as the reverse complement.
TGGATAAATTTCCAAGTACATGGAAGCCACTTGTGGCCCACATTACTACGGCATGAATTTTGAACATTGTTTTAGACTAATCATCTTATGTATCAATACAATTTCTCTATAAATCCTATAATTCATCAATTAAAGGGATCAGGTATACATAAATATAATTTCCAAGAATTTATTTTATAGAAATAACCATCTAAATGATAATAGATGTTTGTTTCATAAACATCCACAGAAGAAGATTTTAAGGGATCAAATCAACATGGCAAATGCTATAATATGTACTCACGGTACCAAGTGGGTTGAATCCATCCGCATCAAATCCCAACCAAAAATTCCTAGGATAATCTTAGAAATTTGGATATAATGAATCAAATATCTTCCATGATATTGAATATCGTGGATATCATATTAACCGATCATTATTATTTTCTAAAGAATGCCACATCTTGTTTTCGACAGTTTTCGATGATATGAATAATCATTGCAGTAATGGCTTTAAAGGAATGTAATGAAAGACCATTATTGGTGTGTTCATTTTCTTCTTCATAATCATAGTATATTAATACAGAATTCCAACATCACCCATTGACTTCCATATAGAATGAGAACATTTTTTAAAATACTTTCTACTTGAATCCTCTCGACAATAAAGCAAAAAATCATTGGAGCATCCATTATTTCAATATAATTCATAACAATCCGGTTAAATTTTTTTCGTATCAAAAAAAAACTCATTATGTTTTCTTATGGAAAGTCATCAAACAATAATTCCCAAATCATAGACATTTCATTATTTGTAATTCCTCGTTGGCATTTGATATGGTACGACTTCATCATAAAAGAATGATTTGAATATTTCAAAAATACACTAAACTACTCATGATTTCCATCGTTTACTAATCCATGAAATGTATTTTCCTCATTTAAGTTTTCTCTTACATTATTATCCATAGAAACTAGACGATGATCCAATGATATGTTACAATCTTGAGCTGGTTGTCCTACAGTCTCAAAAACATCACTTGTCATGTTGTTATTTGTAGCAAACTCATATGATTCTTCTGGTATATTTTGATGTTGATGTTATTGTTTTAGAATGCATAATTCATCATTTATAAGGTTATGAAATTCATTTTCCATTGTTGATAATTTTTGGATCTCTTTCAGTGGATTTACATCAGTTCTCATCTTTTCTATAACATTCGATTCTCTATGCCAAATCCAACACAAATATTGAGCAGAGAATTACTTCAAATATTAAATGTTCGTAGTCTTCGTCTCTCTTCATGTAACACCCCATGATATCATAGTATGTAATCTCCTTAAAGTAATTTAATATCTTATATTGCATGCAACACTAATGTAGCTTGCGTTATATGCAAGATATAGTTTCTTCAAAAACAAGAGACTTTTATTATAATTATTTAAAGGATATATTTATTTAACAATTAAATATTGTATTATTAATTGTGACATATAAATTTTATATGAAATTTATAATTTATTCACATAAATAAAATATTTTTATGGTGAAGTGTATATGTTTTGTTTAAATACTAATATATTTAGAAAAGCTATTTTTTAAAAGAACTACTTGTTATGTCCTTTGGTAAAAAATAATAAAATTAATTTTATGAACTCCGAAAAATTGAATTTAGTAAAATGTACTTTATTTTTGAATTTGTAATATCAAAAATATATTTGAGTTAATTTTTTTTATAAATACATTCAATTTTTGATGAATAGTGAAAAATATTGCATAGTACATACAAAAATGACTTTCTCATTTAAATAATTATTATTAAATAATAATTTATTATAAAGTCAAAATAGATACATAATACATATATTAGTAAAATTTATGTCATTGGAGTCATTTTATAATAATATTAAATATATAAAATTTTATTGATCCTTTTTAATGTATTTTTACCCACCTTCTAGGCACATTTACCCAGCATCTATGAACATTTCAATGTTTTCATAAAAAATAATTTTACCGCTTATTTGAAGTGAATTTAAAAAATATGATAGATATTATACATATCATTAAGTAAAATTTATTTCAATAGGATGAAAATATTTTCTGTTGAATAGTAACTTTTGAATATTATTTACCACAGTTAAAAGTAAAAAAAGTAATTAAATATAAATATGATTTTAAAAATCCCCCAACACATGTCCTTATTCTATTGGAAAAGTGAATTTCGACAAAAATCAAACATAGGACAAAAATAAGATCCTTTTGATCCATTTGGGTAAGATTAGGACATGTATTATATTTTATTTAAAGAGTTAAAAGAGTTAAAGTCAATGTTAAATAAATAAAACATTATTTATATTGGGATTCATATATGATAAATTTGACTATAACTATTTATTTGAAAGATAAAAATATTTCCAAAATCATGGAATTTTATTTATAATTTTTTCCCATTATATTATGAAGTTTAATTATGACACATTGATGATGCAGTAATTACACGATTAATGAATGACCAACATAATTGATTTTATAAATATTAAAATAAATTTAAATTGAAACTTTTGATGCCATCCACGAATTTTATATGTTAATATGACATTCTAGGGTTTATTCAATATATATATATTGAATAAATCATGTTTTTATGGATTTTACAAAAACCAAATACTAAATAGTGTTAAAATTGGCATAAATGAGTTTTTAAAACAAATACTATATTATTAAATGATGTAATATTCCTAAAAATATACGATTCAGAAAAAAGAACTTATATAGTGTTATATAGGTCATTAATAAACCACTTGTGGTTATGTTGGAATTTTATACTAACTGTATTAAACATGTATTATAAAAATACAAGAAGACACGCTGTAAGATAAATTGTTTAATATGGTTTTAAATCTTAAAGATAAAGTTAATAGGGATACCTAAACATATCTAAAACCTATTGGTTGAGAAGATTTATACCCATCCCCGCCTTATACATGGAATAAATCTATTTTTAGGTTATTGAAACAGAAAATGATTTACTATAAATTAATATTTCCATCTTTGACTAATGTTCCCCTCAACTCTTTTATAAAAGGGTTCTCCCCCTTCTCTTAAATTCAAACCTTCAATGAAATTTTTCTTGGCCAAACTATACTAAAAATGCCGCTAAACTACAATCAATTAAACCTATATCCCTTAATTTGATCATAATTACCTCTTAAATATCCATTTTCATAAAATGAAATTGAAGAACCTGAATAAGAGGTAATTACTTCATCACCTCTTCCAAGGATAATTTATTCTTCCACATCCTCATTAAATTTTGATTCCATAACAAAATAATAACTCCAATATCTTATACATACAAATATGTGCTTATAAATATTGTAACACCATATTCATTATTTGATATACACTATGAATTACAATGTCACCATACGTGCGTACGTACGGCTTACTGTCTCCACGCCGTGTTATAGATTGTTATTCAACGCTTCATTATTTTGATGGGTATAATAATTAGTATTATTGATGTAAATAATAAATTTAACATTTCAATGATTCATAATATATAATATACCATACAATTACATTCAATTTCACCATAATTATAAGGATAACATTGCTCATCTATATGTACGACTTATCGTTTCCACGACGCAATGAGATTCATTTCCACTCTCACCATTAAATGAAGGGTATAAAAAATATATATTTTTAATAAGTATTTAATATATGATATAATAATTCTAATTTATATATATATTCATATATATATCAAGCACTTACATCCATTCAATAAGATATGAAAACCGAAACAATGTTTATACGTACGTACGACCTACCGTCTCCATAAGCAGTGTGTTCCATTTCATATGTCTATCTATTATAGATATTAATATTTAGAATATATAAGATGCATAAATAATGATTTATTTTATTGAATAAATTAAATCGTGATATAGGTTATATGATCAAGAATAACATGTTAAAACACTTACGATTAAGAAAGCGATTATTACCTGAAATGTTATTTTAAAATTGATATTATTGTAAGATAGGTACTCTAATGTGATAAATGCATCAATTATGATATCATAAATATGAATATAATTCTTTTATAATTTAATAACGTACTATGGTCATTATATATGATGTTAAACCTACCCTCGACCAATGGAATGTTCAAGGTAAGCATTAACTCCTCAATCTCATTATTATCTGAGATTGTCTATGTCTATGTTTTTTCTGGGATATATTTATAATATATGTCCATTTTCCTAAATGGGCTTTCAACAAGATTATTTTTATGGGACACTTTAACTAAAACAACTTTTTAAATTGTTTAAATATATATTCCTCTAACTCATTCTCATTAATGGCCATCTTTTCAAAATGGTTTTATGGATTAATTTCTATGGACATGAATTTTTTAAAATGTTAATTCCTATAAAAATCATAATTGTGGATTGGGAAACATTGATTAAAAAAATATCATTTCAATATATACCTTTCTAAATTGTGTTACTTTTAAAATATTTCATGAAGAATGGATATTTCTCCCAAAAATATTTACGGATCATTTTCATCAATGTCCACATCTATTATTGAATGATATTATCATTTGTGGTGGATTTGTTATTATAAAATCATCAATATTGTATTGAATGAGTTATGATATGTTTGACATTGGATGTTCTATTATTATACTATTCATGGATAATATTAATGTAATTAATTTCATATAATAGTTTTAATATTATTCATTATGTTTTGTTTCAACAATTTCATATGAAGAATTCATTGGAATTAGTAAGTGACGGGCGGGGCCCACTATATCCCCTAAATGCATCAGTAGGTCTCATGTGAAAATTTAGCATCTTGGAACAAGGATTTGACACAATTTTAATTTTTAGTCTTGTCCCGAGGCCTTTCTTATTTGGATATGATGTCTGTAATTATGCAATCAATCATTGTGAAATGAGTTACTAATATTACTTATGATAATTTTACTAGTAGAATATCTATGTGGCTATATAAATGGAAGTTTTTTATTTATCTTCTCTATATTATGATGATTTTTATGTTTAAAAGGATTGTGTTTTAGTATTATAGTTATCCATCAATGTTCATTCTTATTTATGAACTTTTATGCTAATTTATTTATCCTTACTGAGCATATAATCTCATCATTTTCATATGTTTTATTTTCCCAAGATTCCAAGAAGTGAATTATGATTAATATGCAGGGTTATGCAAAGGAAAAAATGTTGTTATAATAATATTATTTCTGATGTATTTTATGTTAAAAATATTAATGTAACCTTAATGTATGTAATCTATTTTCCAAGATTACTAAAACAATTGGTACTTCGTGACATGATTCCTTATAATCATGCCAAAGTATTAAAATAAAGCACCAGCTCCAGGCTCTGTGAATCAAGGCATTATAGTTTGTATGAGAGGAATTTCAGTAATAAACATTGAAATATATTTCGATAAACTCTAATTAGGAATCATTACCCTATGATATTCATTGGGGATTAGTATAAAGTAACATCCTAAATTTTTTGTAATATAGATATTATGTGGGTTTTCCAAAAATACATCCCTGTCTGGATACTACAAGTGAACGTTGTTCTTGAATAGATGTACCTTGGAGTAAAAACTCTAACTACATGTTTTAGGATTGACTTGGGGTATCTTTGTACAAGACAATGAGACTTAATGCATACCTAATTTGACACTCCCAAGGGATATTCTAAGGATAATTCACATTTTTTTTACAAACCATTATGATGGATTTATGAGTAATTATTTCACCAACAAACCTTATCATATTATTATGAAACTAGATGTTTGTAAATCTTCAGCTAATGCTGAGAATAATTCTTGTATTTGGATTATTTATTATGATATGATCTAACCTGGTGTATGTCACCCTTTCAAAATGGTTCCCACATGAAGGAATGAGAACTCCTGCAATACACATGATCCAAAGAGTAAGAAGGATCATATTTTTCATTGTCATAAGTCAACTTTTAGATATGAAATATTATCCCATGTATCTGCATCAAATAAACAAATAGTATCACGTGTTAATAAGATAAGTAATGAATTCCTTGATTCTATTGGATTTCAATGGAATCCTGAGAATATTAAGATGGTAGTGAAAATTACGGATAATGGGAAGAATATAATGAAATATTTTCCAATGTGTGATAACTATGGAAAGAATCACCTTGGTAAATTCTTGAAGGGAATGGGAGTATTTTATAAGTTAGAGAAAAGGGTCATCGGAAAAAATAATGGAAGGGGAAGAATTAAAAGACTAATATTTATTGATTCTACTGTAGTGAAATAGTGAATTACGGAAATAAATGTCCTATGTGTCAAAAAAAATATCTCATACATTTCAAATGGATCAAGTTAAAGAATAATTAGTTACTACATTCGACATGGAATAATTAATGTGTATGTTCTTATAGATTGGAAAATTATTTCATTTCAGTGTTGTACCAATGATGTACCCGTGATATGAAATAGGGAAATAAATACGGATTTTACAGCATCACTATTTCATTGGGTATTTGAGAATATATGGTTCTAAGAAAAGTGAGTCAATAGCAAGTTAATATTTTTGGAAATTACATGGATGAATGAAAGATAAACCTTAACATGTTTTTAATACTGATGAAGTGATTTTGGAATAAGATATGATTCATTTCTATAAATTACAATTGATACGTCTTGACTACATTGAAAGTAATTAATTATTTGGATATTCCATCTTTGTTAGAGTTTACAACATTTATTGATTTAAGGATTATATCTAGTATTCTATGTTTTACCAAAGGAATAATGAGGTACATATAAATTCAAATAAGGTTTTAGGGTAATTCAGGTTGTTACCATGTTTTAATAAAATGCATTATGATGGTATTCACATATTTAACTTCATTAAGTTATGTTGACATTCCTTATAAATGTTTGGTCATTGATTTTGGACACAGGTTTTTTGGATAAGTCTAAAGGTTGTAACTGAGTAAGGTGAACACCTGAATTTTCTGTATGAGGTTTATGTATCTTTTTTTGGATACATTGACTCAACCATTTGGCTTTTAGTAAGGATTTAGAGAATTAAAATAATACTTGTAGTCCTTATGATTTAGTAAATGTCCTTCACGGGTAAAAAAATATTTTTTTTAAAAAATCATTTCCTAGTGTAAGGGATGATGTTAAAACATATAGAAGCACAACCAAATGATGAGATTATGATTATGATAGGTAATGAAATCAAGTATGTTTTCATGATTTATTATATTTATTTTAAATTAATCCATCCTATTCAAAAAAATGAATATAATTTTTTTTATCCTAATAGCATATGTTTTGTTGGACCGTTGATACATTAAATCATCATATATTAATGACATTGTAACCCACAATTTTAAATTTATTTTTCACTTGTTTGTGACTGATGACCTCAATGACACCCTATAAATATTTACATTCTTCTTCCAATTATGTGTCTCAAATTTCAACAAATGATCTCTTATTATAAATCCAAATCAGGTGGTGCCAATTTCATTTCGCTTTCCATCTTATTAAGACTATATTTTATGAACCCTATTTATGATGAGGGTTTTGTAAAAAATGTAATTTATATTTTAAAAATTATATTTTCAATGAAAAATTTGTACGTTCGAGGATGCAATTTATTTATGGAGGGTAGAATGTAACACTAAATGATTTTATACTACGTTATCTCTTAAAAGTAACTTAATAGCTTATACCATGCGCAACTCCAACATAGTTTTCATTATAAACAATATTGAGTTTTTGTGAAATAAAAGATTAGTATTATAAATATTAAAAATATATATTTATTTCCCAATTAAATATTATATTATGAATAGTAAAATAGAAATTTTTATTTTTATTTATAGAATTATCAAAAAAATAAAATATATTTATAATGAAATGTATAAGTTTTTTTAAAATATTTATATATTTAGAATCATTTTTAATTCAGAATATCAAAATTAGCATAGGGTGAATTTTTGGTATTTTTCTAAATACATCTATTTTGTTATGAATATCTAAAAATACTGCATGGTACACAAAAACCGAATCCTTAATTTAAATATTTAATTTTAACTAAAAGTTTATCTTAAAGTAAAAAATTGATACATAATACATATATTAGTACAATTTCTATCATTGGAGAAATTTTATAATAATATTAGATATATAAAATTTTATTGAACCTTTTTAACGTCTTTTTACCCACCTTCTAGGCACATTTACCAACCTTCTATGCGCATTGGAAAATTTGCATAAAAAGTAATTTAACCACATCCGTGAATTGAATTTCAAAAATCCAAGAGACCTGGTTGACATGAGTATGCTAAATGTGGTTAAATAATATGAATGTAATTGTTGGTGAATAGTGAAGTCTGAATTTTATTTACAACTGTTAAATGTAAATAAGGTAATTAATGATAAAAATAAAATTACAATTACCCCAAAACATATCCTAATTCACGTGGATAAGTGTATTTCGACCAAAATTTTCACTAGGAAAAAATTAAGAAACTTTTTATCCATTCTTGAAAGATTATGACATTTATTATATTTTATTTAATAATGAGTTAAATGTGTTAAATTAAATGTTTAATAACTAAAGCATTATTAATGTAGTGTTAACCATAAGATAAATTAGACTATAAATATTCATTAGAAATATAAAAATATTTCCTATATCATGGTTTTTTATTTATATTTTGTAGGCATTTTATAATTAAATTTATTTATGACCCAGTGATGATGCAATAATAACATTATTATTGAAAGATTAAAATAATTGATGTTATAAATATGAAAATAAATGTAAATTGAAAAATTTTACTCCATCCATGAATTTTTTTGTGAATATGACATTTTAGGGTTGATTCAATGAATTTGTTTCTAAGTAATCAAGTTATTATGACTTTAATAAGAAAAAAGTACTAAATAATGTTAAAATTTCCATAAATGTGTTTTTAAATCAAAACCTATATTATTAAATGATATAATATTAATAAAAATCTACGATTAGTGAAAAATACATATATAATGTTATATAATTCATTAATGAACCACATGGGGTTCTCTTGGACTTTTATAGTTAGTATATTAATTATGTGATATAAAAATACATGAAGACATAGTAAAAGTTAAACAATTTAACTAAGAGTAAAATCTAAAAGATAAGGTTAATTCATTACCTAAACATCTCTAAAACCTATTGGTAGAATGGATTTCTACCCCTCCACACCTTATACTCGAAATAAATCTATTAGGACGTATTAGAAAACGAAAATGATTTTATAATAAATTAATATTTAAAGCTTTGACAAAAGTTCCCCTCAACACTCTTATAAAAATGTACTTCCCCTTCTCTTAAACTCACACCACAAAATCAAATTTTCATGGGGAAAACGTGCTTTAATATCCTCAAAACTATCCTCAATTCACGCTAGAGGCGTTACTTTGATCAGAAAATCAACCTATGGAGCCCTCTCTCTCAATTAAAATGGAATAACTCGAAGAATATGTAATTACATCATCACCTCTTTCAATGTTGTTTTCTTCTTCCACATCCTCATACATTCTTTAATCCATTTGAAAATAATAAATCATGTACCTTATACCTACTATGATGTTATTATAAATATTGTACAACAACAATAATTATTATATCCATCCTTGGAATGATAAATTCACTATATGTTGGTACGTATTACTTATTGTATCTACATCGTGTTGTAGTTTGTTATTCAATTCTTCATTATTTGGAAGAGTATAATAATCAGTATAATTGATATAAATAATAAATATAATATGTTAATGATTCTTCATATATAATATTACATCCATTTACAAATGATTTCACCATCAATAGAAGGACATCGTCGCTCGTGCGTGCGTACGACTTACCGTCTCCACGACATGATGAGATTCATTTCCACAATCATCATTCAACGATGATTATAAAAAATATAAAATATTAATAATTTTTTAATATATGAAAATATTATTATAATGGATATATATATATATATATCTCATTAACTTACTTCAATTAAATATGATATGAAAACGGAAACCGGGTTTATGGATAATTTTTCCCAACCATCTCTATAAATGGTGTTTTTCATATCCTATATCTATCTATTATAGATATTTATATTATAAATATATATGATACCTAAATAATGGTTTATCTTTTAGAATCAATTAAATCATGATATAAGTGAAACGATCAAGAATAACAAGTTAAAACACATACGATAAAGAAAGAGATTTTTACCTAAAATGTTATTTTATCATGGATATTATTATTAAATGGGTAGTATAAAGTCATAAATGAATCAACTATGATATCATAGATACTAATATGGTTCTGGTATAATTAAATAACATACTATGGCAATTATACAAAAGGATTATTGTACCCTGAACCAAAGGAAAAATCAAGGTAAGGGTAATTCCTCAAACTCACTATTATCTAAGATATTATATGTGTATGTTTTTACATGGACATATATATTATCCAGGACCTTGTTTCATAAAAGAGTATTCAAAAGGATATACTTGAAGGTACTAATTAACTAAGATAACATTTTAAATGTTTTAAATATTTATTCATATAAATCATTCTCATTAATGTCCATGTTTTATAAAGTGTTTTAAGGATTAATTTACATGAACATGAATGTTTAAAAATGTTAATTCCTTTAGAAAGATTAAATGTTATATGGGAACCATTGATTACAAAATTTCATTTAAATATTTTCATTTCTAAATTGTGTGAATTTTAAATTATTTCATAAAAAATTGATATTTCACTCACAGTGTTTTAGTCATCATTTTCATCTATGTCAACATCCTTTATTGAATGTTATTCTCATTTGAGGATGATTTATTATTACAAAATCTTCAATATTGTTTTGAATGTGTTATGATATATATGAAAATGGATGTTATATTTTTAAACCATTCAGTGTTTATGGTTAATGTATTGACATTTTGTATTCGAGTTTTAATAGTAATTTTTATGTTATGTTTCAACATTTTCATATGAGGAATGAATTGGACAAAGTAAGAGACAGTAAGGGACCACTATATCCCCTCAATGCATCGATAGGTATCATGAGATAAATCAGCTTCTAGGAACAAGGCCTTGACAAAAATTTTATTTGTAGTCTTGGAAGGAGGCCTAGACTATGTGGTTATGATGTTCGATATTATGCATTCCTTCATTATAAAATTAGATACTCATATTAAATGTGATTATTCCACTAGTAGAATATCAATGTGAATAAGTAAAGGGAATTATATGATTTATCTTTGACATATTATTCTAATGTTCAATATTAAAAGTCTTTTGTTTTGGTATTATACATTTCTTTCCATCTTTATTCAAATTTATGAAAGATTCCTCTAAATTATTTACCCTTACCGAGCATCTAAGCTCACCGCTTTTTTATGTTTTATTTTCCCAGAATTCTAAGAAGTGTATTGTGATTGACATGCAGGGTTAACCTATTCAAACATTGGTGTTATCAATGAATTATGTTTGTTTTTTTGAATGTTAGATTGTGTAATGTAACATTCATGTATGTAATATATTTTCTAGCACTACTAAACTGATCGGTCCTTCAGAACATGAATCCTTGTAATCATGATAATGTATTAAAATAGTGCATTGCCTTCAGGCTCCTGGGGTTGGGGAGTTACACTTTAACCATCTTCTAAATTAAAAATTTGGAAGTGGAAAACTTATTATCCCTTCAATAGATAGATTGGAAATTGGAATATCTAAAAAATCCTCCAAACACATAGCATAATGAGGTTTTTTCCACGGTAACGTGATCCAACATTTATCCATGTATATCACAAAGTGAAAACACAATATTAAAAAAAATTAAACACATAACTATTAATAAATTGGTAAATAAGTTCATATATATGAGATGAATAAAATATATATATTTTACAGAAGGTTGTCATATATAAAGATATATTGTTAATAATAAACCCACCCTCTAGAAAACAAAAGCATGTAAAATAAAAAGTTCCATAAAAAAAGAAGAAAAATGATCCAATATGTGTATTTTTTGTATTTCATGTTACAACAAAACTGGTGGACAAACTGATGATTCCATAACGTTGATATCACTAAGGTATTGTCTTCAAAAATCATATAATAATTGAATATATGTTAGGAATATGAAATAGAATCAAACTCATGCCTTAAACATGAGTCACTACTTTATATAACACATGGGGAACCATGTTTTATAATATTCCATGAATCATCATGTGAAATAATTAATGGTTAAGGTAGATGAATCCAAGGCTTATGAGTAAGGTATTTTTTTCAAACTCAAAGGAAACATGAAATTTCTATGATAAATGAAATCATAAATAATAAATTTCCCAAAATAGATCCTAGAATAGTAATGAAAATTATTATTTTCAATATACCTTTTTAATTTCCATTTAATTTTCATTCAATTATAGAAATTGGGATACTTATCAAATCCATATTTTTATGGAATTAAAATAAAATATTCAATCATCAAAACTTATAAATATACCATTAATTGTTAGATCATATGTTTATGGTAAACATGAACATGGAATAAGTAATTTATTAAAAATGAGATGGATTAAAAAGAGATTATCTGATTTTATGACAGAAGGACATGTAATCTCAACTAAAGAAACAAATACCATAGTGTAAAATTACTGAAACATGATATAACAAAGATGATCTAGTTATCATAACATATGCATTAAAGAGTGTGACAAAAAATTTATACATATAAATAATCATAGTAAATCATTACATTGTGGATCATATATCACTACATGTTTCCCATAATATAGTGGAGAATTCGTTGAAACTTGATTCTCATAACATAGTGGAGAAGACATAATTATATCATATCACTATAAAATACAATATCATTTATTCAATACTAATGAATACAAAAATAATTAATCATATATACAAAATTCATGGAACACATTTAGATTTCATAAAAAAGAAGACACACATGAAACCTACCCAATTTTTTTTTCAAAATAATCTTTTAACCCAAACGCACCTCGAAACCCATTAAAAATTTTTACACTCAATTCAAACAATTCATAAAACACAATTAAGAAGCACATACTGCATACTATATCCATTTAATAATGTTAAATTATGGATTGGCATACCCCAACCATGATAACTTCCAGAATCATGTGGAAAACCACAACTGCACCACAATGAGAAACTATAAATGCATGATCCTACCAAACCCATTAATATTGAAAATAATGAACAAAGACCATATCCATACCATGACATTTTAGCATTAAATTTAAAAAAAATGAATAATGATTTTTCTCTAATCATGCGCCATTTATAGTGCTATTTTGAAGTGAAACCACATTAACATGCTTTATTAGATGCACCCCTATTCATGCACTTTCTGCATTTGAAGATATATCAGAAAATATGACACTGGATGGAGCTCATTCAAATTTTTATGCTATTTCAGAGTAATGGATAGTACAATTTAATGTTGAGAATTGTAATTTCTATTATATTCAACCAAAAAAACCCAGAATTATTCCACAACCACACCACAAATGTTATACAGACCTATGCAGATGGGTGGAAAAGTTACTGACAGGTAACGATTGGCGGTCAGGAACGGTGAGAGGTTGGGAAACGTGTCCAAGGGCTTTGGGGGGTCTCGGGGGATGCCGGTGTCGCACGAGTTATCATGGTCCTAGGGGTTGTAGTGGTATATGGCTCCTAGGGCTTCCGGGGATTGTGCGGGTTACAATGAGGTTTTTGGGGTCACCGGGGTTGCGGGGGGAATCTAGGATGTCAGGATCTCACCAAGGGTTTTGGGGGGTCGATGGGTCAGGGAGTCGGGGATGTTGGGGTAGTTGGGGGGTTGGGGTATGAAGGGTTGTGCCTATAAGAAAAAAAGGTTTTCATTGTTTTATTTAATCATCGCTAAAACCCCCCTCTAAAGGGGAATAATTTTGTATTGAAAGAAACACTATTAATGTTAATATATATTCCATATGTAGTTGTTGTGAATACATCCATACATACTAATTGGGCGTAGTGTTTCATCCACTTCTTCCATAGTTGAAAATTATTTCTATCAAAAATCATAATTCCTTTATGATTAACCACCTACATTTTTTCTTATTAAGATAAAACCATTTAATTTCATCATTTCACGATGATATCTATTTTTAGGACAACAATGATGAATACCCAAAGTGGGGGTGGGGGAATCATGATATGACAGATTAAATCTTGAAGCCCTTTTGATCTTCTTTCATTATTAAACAAAACTCAATTCTATTTCCCTCCCATATAAATATATGAAACATTATTATATCATGCACATGAAAAAGAAATTTATTCTATAGTTCACCCTCACATGGCTACGTCAAAGGAGCATACAACAACGATGTGATGTTGTCCAAATTCACTATGGTTCACATCCAATAATGAGTACAATGATTAGGATAAATGTTCTATGATAGGGCTCACTACATTTACAAAATTTAGGGTTTGCTCACAGTATTCAGATGGGTCACTCCCCATGACACTTTCTATGGATCACTACTAGTGGAAAGGGTCACCGCCTTTCTCTTCCTTCACTCACTCTTAATGTAATGTAATCCAATCTATGTTTATAGTCATTTATTTCAAACAAATTTTGTGGACATGTAGGTCCGTTCATTTTTTTGAATTCCTAAATCATCATATTTAGGTAGATGCTTAGTTGAAGCCCCTTTTTCACACTAAGATGAACTGCACCTTCTTGAGTACTACTAGGTACTGGGAAATACTTTCACAAAAAAAATGAATCTTTCGCAAGATTCCATGTGAAAATCATGAACCACCTTTCTCCTCTATGTACTATGTACTGTTTATGATACGCGGAACACCTCCTATATGTACTTATTCCATTTACACATTCCTCTTTTCATCCACAGACCACTTCTACCTTTACTATCAAGTACCGCCTATGCGTACCGATGTTGCAAAAAACTTCTCTGAAACTCCTCCATTAAACAACCTCTATCTTTTAACTATTCTCTATTAAAGGAATACCTTTTCTAACCAAATTTTTATCATGAATTCTTCCTTCGTGTACTGTTTCCTATATGGGTTACAGTTTTCTGCAAATACCATATGTAGAATTTCATCCACGTGAACCACTTCTGGTTTGGGACAATTCTCCATCGTGAACATCCGTTGGAATTTTTTGAAATCCCCTAGAAAAAATGTTCTTTATGATATTTGGTATCTCTTATAATTGGTGGTATTGTAGATTCATATATATGAAAAGATATCCTCATTTTATGCTAATCCAAGATTTACCAAACCATTGATTCGGTACAGCTTCCACAAAATACTGATCCTTCGGCCACTGCATACCCCAAGCCTTCCAAAGAACCATTTTTCAAACGTGGTCTACGTACATCCTTTAATATTACATGTCTGATATCCTCTTCCAATGAAAATACATCCATGTACCATACCACCATTTTCTGTGAACCATTTTTGATTTTTTGGACCGCTCTCGTGTATCGTTCTCTCTTCCTGGTATGTGGCTATGTACCCTTCCTGAACATGATTCTCAATTCATGTCCTAGGTTCTACAATTCTCTTCCTTTGCCGATTTCGTTCTCTATTTTCCACACCGTTTAGTACTACAAATATAACCTTACATTTCCTATCATTGGTGGTCATTTAGCTTTGTCAATAAACACCACCATGCCTAAAACATACCGAGAGGACACCATTAGTGATTTTTCATAAAAAACATTCAATAAAGTGAACTAATAATGTTTATTCAGTTCTCATATGTTAGACAAGAAAATAATGGGTTTTTATATAGTTACAAGGCCTAACACATTTTCATTTCTAATTTTGAAAAAATCACATGTATTTGAGGAAAATTTTCTAAATGAAACATTATGACATTGTGAAAATATCTCATATATTGATATAACAGTGTATACAATTATTATTCTCAACTCAGAAAATAGAAATGTTTATTTTTCCATAGTAAATGAATATAATAATCTGTATAAAACTATTTATTTTCGTATAACCCAAATTCTAAATTTTTTATCCAAACCCACTCCAAATGATTCATAAGAAGATGAAACATACTCAGATATTATAGAAATGACATCCAAAAGCTATGAAAAAATTTTATTGTGAATTTATTTAGCCAAATCCATTATACTTGACTAGATTTAAATAATGGAATAAAAGTGATAAATTACAATGATATCTATTATTCCCACTTCTACAGGCACTAAGAACTCATCCATTTATAATTTGACTTATAGTGTTAGAGTGTTATAACTATAAGTCAGTGTAGTTATATTATATCATTTTTATATTCACATATTCTACATTATTATTTATAAATATCAAATTTCAAAACATATTATAGAATTTAAGAAAATTTACAAGAAAATAATATGTTAAAAATATTTTAATGTCAATAATATCATCCCATGCTGCACATGTTCTATAAGAAAGATTAAAGGCCACCAATAATTCAATGTTCAAGTTTTTCAACATGTATTATTTAATAAATTATTAATATATGTACTTTTAATGTAATTATAAATCCCATGAATTCATTTTTTATAATATTTTTTGTGGAGTATAACTTCTACATTATGCCATACATAGAAAAATCACATTCCCCTTACTTAACAAAACACATAGACATAATAATTATTTTAAATAGGTCATAAGTATATCATCCTTAAAAACGTATAGAACACTATCTATTTTGTAAGATCAACTTTTTATTACTTCATTTCTAAATGAATATTCTATAATAATTATTTATTTTTTTATCATAATTAAATTAGTATATTCTTTACATCTGAATGCAATTTTTTATTATCATAAACTGTTTATAGTTTTTCAATATAGGCATTAAAATAGGGTCTCCATTACCCATACCAAATTGTACCATCCATGTCTAGTTTCTCTTGAACACTCCCAAATATTATGAAGTCATAAAAAATTTAAAAATATTAAATCCTCAATGCATGAAAAATAGTGTCCATTACTTTAAATTATAAATACTTTTCAAGTTTAACTTTATAGCATTTACATATTCTTTATATGAATCATATTCTAGTATAATAATATATGTATCACCTTCCATAGTGTTGATAAAACACCAATTTTTTTATCAAATCCGAAATAGTAACTTTATCAGGAAATACTCCCCTCACTATGCTTAGGTGAGTCCAAAATACATATTCCAACTATTGTGCATCCTAAAACATAACCCATAAATGTTAAGTCTTCTCCTACTATCTTTAATTACCATAAACATATTTATTACAAATTTGAAATAATTTCGCCTCTTGTCTGACTAGAATAAATGATATGTTTTTTTTCATTCACTCATACATAAATGAATTCATTTTGGAAATTATTTGTAGTGGAATTCCATTATCCTACATAGGAATCTTCCATTACTATTTTATATTGATTTCAACCTATAACCATATATTATTTCTCATTTCATTTTTTTAATACATTTACATTGTAAGAATATTATAATTAGTACAGAAGTTCTAAATGGAATGCTAATTAACATACCTAATGTGGATGAAGGTACATTGTTATTTAATTCATTGAACTTTATTTTACACTCTACAATCATTCCATATAAAAGTAATATATTGTCATGTTTATTTCTATACATTTGAATAATTTTTCATTATGGATAAAATTGTAAAGGGTTTTATTTATTTTGATTATTAATGAGATCTACACCCATTTGTATCTATATTTTCACCATATTTTGTTGGATAGCATGTTTCAATGAATCCCTATTAGCAAGGTAAAGTATGGTGAAATGATTCCCGAAAATAAAAACTATATAGTTAATTTTGGCATGAAAAAATATAAATAAACCTTAAAGAAGGGATAATAAAAATAGATTAATGTATTATATCTTATCCTTGTGGAAGGCCATTTCCATTAACTGATAATTATACCCCTTTTATTTTGAAAAAGTGATTTTTAACTAGATTCATTACTTCATGTTTACTAAAATATAGTTGAATGAAATTATTATTTATTTCAGTACATTCCATCAATTTTTCCTCAAAAAGTAAAATATATATTATGATGTATGAATTCATGAAGTTATGTTGTATCATTAACACTTAGGAAATAGTTCAGTACATAATAAAAGGAACATAACAACCACCCTCTACGTATCTATAGTGGATATCATTTTCAACCATTATTAGTAAATGTGGTTCCAGAACCAGAACATGGTATTTCAATATATAATAATTATTTGTTGATAATAATCTATTAGATTAATGATTTAACCATATCTGAATGTTTTTTAAGAGCATATTATGAGTTATGGAATGATCATTTGGTTTTCATTATCCCTCATTCCATTTTTCTTCAAAAATCAAGATTTATGATTTGTAATTTAAATGATTAAAAATTATGTGATACATAATAAATTTAAATTTATTAACTCCTTCACTATTTGATCATGTAAAAATGAATCAAAAATGTTGGAATCTGAATTTTTATTTGTTCAAACATTATTGATGAAGGGATCAATATTCTCCTTCCCATAACCCATGTGTGGGATCGATCAATTACTCAAAGGTATTTTCATAGGTTGGTCATTTCAATCTTTGGGATTGATGATCCATGTTCTATTGAGTAGAATCACTAATATAGAAATACGTACTCATATTTCTTCAAAACATTCCACCAAGTTATAGAAAATACCTTATGGTATTCTTATCTTGACGTAAATTGGATAATTCAAACCACACAAAAGAACAATAACTCAATGATTAATGTACAGTTTCAAATGATTTATTGATAGAAAACATATTTCAATGGTTTTAATTCATAAGTGAGTAAGGTAAGGATTAGTATGACATAATATTATCTTGAAGGATTTGTATTGTACACATAAATATTTGTAATTTTAATTTTGAAAATTCTTGATGACATAATGTTAGTTTTTCATTGGGGATTAACTGTGTTCTATTAAAACATTTATGGATAGCCATATTATTTTACTTCCATCATTTTCATATTTTCATATTTATTTTTTTGTTCATGGTCTTGCATCCATAATATAAATCACACATAATATAGAAATAAAATAAAAATATTAATTAAACAATTATTATATTTATTTAATTATTGATTTATTGTGATGAAATAAATAAACCTAAAACCCTAGTGATAAAATAATTTTGATTTTCATGTAACAAGTTAAATCATCCCATTTTCACTCCAATGTATCTAATATATTGGTATTTTTGGTTCCATCATGAAGCGCATAAACCTTGGATATTCCATGAATGGACTCCAAGTTCCATCATAAACCCCATTTATTTTATATGTTTTATAACTCATGTGTAGAAGAGGGGAACCGATGATTTATTATCCAGAATAACCCAAAACATCAATAGATACATAGGTCCTATATGATAATAGAAGAAGGAATTACTTATAGTCTATAGTAATAAATTTTATTAAAATTAATTTAAAACCATGAAATAATATATAATTGAATAAAACCAATACAAATATTGGAATGGTCATGCTCATATTCGTCATACAAGTGAAATTATTAAATAATAAAAATAAGAAGAATTATTTCAGTTTAATTCATTCTTTTATAATATAAAACATCCTCAAAATAGTCTAATTAATTATATTAAGAATTAATTAATTAATTATATCTTATTTATCCAATTGTCCATAAATTCACATCCATGGTAATTTTAAATAAAATATGTTTTCAATTTCTTTTAAACATAAAAAAATAGTACATACCATTTTATTTATAAGACAATCGGTAATTAATTATCTGAACTACTCAATGTGGTATTCTGTGTAAATAATACACTAATATGAAATTTTGTGTATTTAAAATTTTTTCTATTTTCATGATGTTGAAAAAAAATTAATACCATATGTAACACATGAATATTTTATTACTTTTATATTTTAATTCATTGACTATTTATTATACACTAACTATACAAGATTCAATGTTTGGAATATTACAAAGAATTAAATAACATTTAACATAACATAAAACATAATGAATGGAATGTAAAATAAACAAAATGACTAATAAAAATTATTTAATTGAGATAAAATGGAGTAAATAATTAAATTTTACTATTTATGCAAAATTAGGTAAAGTACACAATGTGTGATATCATACCACACGCTAGCTATCCATAGTACATTCTTAGGAACTATGTGTGTGCTTCTTGAAGAAACATATGAAGTACATGTTGTGTGTGAGGGATATAATATATGTACATAAATTTACATGGATAATAGTTTATACATTTTGTGTATTAAATACACTCTATGTATTAATTACACAATGCAGTTTGTCCCAATATTTTTTTCATTAAAATCACAAGGACCACATGTAATGCAGACAATCTACAAGGAATGTTCTCAAACCAATATGCATACCACCTTGTATTTAATATATGGGTTGGGTTTATTGTATATAAAATTTACTAGTAACATAATTATAAGGAAACCATATGATTTTACCTGTGAAATTGAGAAATTATAGATGATTTTTCAGGAATAAGTACACATTGTATAGTATTTAATTATCATGCCAAAATTATTTGATTCTTTAGATGATTTCATAATATTTGATCATAATTTAATTATTAACTAATAGTGTTAATATTATAGAGAAATTATGATGTGTAGAAGATATGTCAATGAATAATTGATAAATAATTTAAACATAAAATGAATTTTCACTTCTAGGTTCATAATGATCCAAATTCAAATAAATATTTTCAAATTTCAATGTGACCCATACAATACCACTATCTTATTCCATGCGTAGAAGATGTATTTGATAGGGTTGATCCCAACTCACTAAATGTAATATTTTTTTGGATCATTCACATATTTTTTATGGAATGAATGTCCTGACACATTGAATTTTCCCAAAAGAAATTATTATAATGGAATATATTGGAACCAAGATGGTTTTTTAAGATAAATTTATAATTAATTTAAAATTATCAGATGATTTAATACATTATTTTTGTGATGTTTATTCTTTTATGTTGTTTATTTTATAATAACCTATTAATATTACTAGAATTTATCTTATAGGATCCACATGTAGAATCCATCTAATAGTGATCCATATGTGCTTCTTCAATCTTTGAACAACATCAATGGATTCATGGGTGCTAGTACCGAAAATCAATTATATTTTAGTGTTAATCATGATTTTTTTATGTTCCCTCTAGTATTGATTAATATTTATTGAAAAAAAAATTCATCACAAGGTGTAGGAGGTAGATAATATCAATATCATTCATAAGTTATTAACGTGGGGTATGGATTCTATTATGCACATCAAATCTAATTCTTAATTTATATCAATCAAAGTCTATTCAAGAGATTTATTCATCTATTAGTATAGTTTGGGATGGGGTTAATATATAATATACTTTCAAAAATATACTTAAACAATATATTAATCCTAATTTGACCCCATGTAGTTATTAAAAATATTATTATTCATCATAGTGTTTGTAAACTGGGAGAAAGATAATTATTTTATTACTAGAATGAAAATTATTATTTATCACCAGACAATATAATGGCCTCCTAATACTCATTAAATATTACTAAATACCCAAATAAATATTTATTTAAATTTTTATTCATAATAAAAAAATTATTATATTCACATTCTGGAGGGAAATTATTATTAAATATTTAATAAATAAAATAAAAATTCCATTCATAATATTGTGAATACATATATTTTAAATTATCTTGTAAATAAATAAATTATTTAATAATTAATTAATAAATAGTTATTACATATATAATATGAACTAAAAAATTATTATTATATATATTCATGTAATAAAAAAGGAATAATGTAAAAAATTAGTTTTTTAAATATTTTATATCATCAAATTCTCCACAATGTTATTCCTCAGACATGAGAAAAATCTTTCATACAATAAATAAATTCCAAGATAATTTAATTACAATAAATATAATCACTTACTGTGTGACCATCATGGATTATTTTTTATTGGTATTAGGTGGGTATCCCTCAAATCCAAGATTATGGTCTTACAATGAGTCGAAGAACCTGATGGAAAGAATTTAACATCACAATACGAATAACCACATATAATTTCTCAACGTGTAATATAATCCCATTTTATTAATATGACATCAAACATTTCAAAAACATGTTTCAACAATATATTTCCCTGATATCTCATTCATTGATTATCAAAAGTAAACTCATCATTACACAATGGATATAGAATTAAATGTGACAGTTCTTTTTCAGTAAAAGGGTTGCCATATTTACTTCAATAAATAAAGATGGGGATATCCTTCATAGACTTATTAATTTATTACATGTTGTCATTGATGCACCCAACATATCCAAAATCCGACAATCATATGGATTCTTAATTTTGGATAGTAAATTTAAGTGCAAGCGTGTTGAAATTCATTAACATTAATCCAAAATTCAAAGACACATTATAAAAACACACACATTGGAATATCTGATAAACATAAAGATGATGTATTTCTACTGGTGGGACTATTCTCATAATCACTATTATTGGATTTTTCCATTTGTGAAATTAAATATATGATGTCATCTACACTTATGAGTACTCACACATAACATTTAACAGAAAATATTTCAAAAATAGAATGTTATCCAACAATGGAACTGAGTTTAACAATATCATCATTTAATCTTAAGGATATAATAATTTTTGGGAACTACAATTTTATTTTAAATAAAAAATATAAAATATGATATTATTAAAATTATTTTAATTTAAAAAACCATAAATATGTGATAATGGGTTTAAATTAATATATAGTTATTATAATATACATGTAGTATAATATTCCATATAGTATATTCTAGGTCTCAAACTCTAACAATTAGATCCAATATTTTATACATCAATGTGAAGATAATGACCGTATCACTCTGGGAAAATTCACAGAAATCAAGAAATGAGGAATATCCTACATTCTATAATTATAATAATTTATGGAAAATATGAATCTGAAAAAATAAGCGTTTCCATATTCTGATGATGATTATTCACATTTAAAGGGTATGTTGTCTTCAACTTCTTGGTATTAATATACACAGTTTTTATTATCCAATGCATTTTACAATAAATAAATATTAAATATCAATGTTATAATTGTAGTGTGTGTGAATCAGATGGGACACTGAAATGAAAATTAAATTATTAAAAAGATAGTGATGGGATGATGTTCTTCAGAGTACTAGTTAGAATCAATAGAAATGTGGAAGAAGGCGTTTGTGAGATCTAATAAATATTTAGCAAGGAAACATCTGATTCTACCATCAAATTAACTATGGTGAATGTATTTCCTCAAGAGAGTAGAGATGTGAGATAAAAAGAAAAATGGAGGCATAGTCTAAGGGGATGCCACTAAGGAGATAGAAATGAGGCTGGAACATGATTGTTAATGTGATCCACATTCATCTATTATTTAATGAAATTAAGGTCCTTTGGATTTTTATGTAAAAATATAGGATTCTATTATTAGTATAATAATAATAAAAACATTAATTACATACACACAATAGATAAATATTATGAATAAGAATAATTGTTCATTAATAATGATTATTTTGTGATAATATTATGTTCAATATAAAAAAACATAAAAATTCACATACATAACTCATTAATAAGATAAAAAAATGTTTTTACACCATTTATATAATAAATATTTTCCAATTTATTTAACTTATTTAGTGAAAATTATTATATATATATACCATTAACATATGTCCACATAGGAATAATGAATCGTGAATGCTATCGGGGTATCATGTTCTTACATATGTCCAAAGATAATGTCCCTATTTCTATAAGAAATAAGATGAAATCAGAAGGATGGTATGACATATGCATGAATCTTGGGGTGTCTTAGTCATGAAACCCACACACTGGTCAAAAATTAAATGAAAATAAAGAAAAAATAATAATCTGTAAACATAATAAGAAAACACAAGTAGCATAGATTCTCCAGACTAAATCAAGAACACATGAGGATTTCAATAATTATAGATTTATAGAGATATAAGGGACACATATTTTTATTATATTAAGGTATATAATAAGTTTGAATGATCTGAGGTCTGTACTAGATATTATCACAAGAAAAGGTGTGTGACGAGGTAGCTGTCGGGTGGCAGAGGTCCCTTATCTCTATCAATATGTTCTATCGGGAATTAGAAGAAAAAATATAGAAAACTACCAACCTTTTAAAGTTCAATAAGACCATTCATAAGTAAAATTTTGATATATTGAATGTTTTGAGGATAAATTTTTTTTTTATTTTATGATTCCGAGAATAATATAAATTTTTTTCTATACCACTTCCTATTTATATATTATTTTCATTAAATTGGATTGGATTAATTCTTCATATTTGTGGAATCCTTTTACCAAAGTAAATTTTTACCACTACATGAGGTCATATACACATATGTATAATATAACTTACCCTTACTTATCATTTAGTTTATATGGGGGAAACAATCATAAGTGGTTGTCTTCCATTTCCTAAGCCTTGTATTATTTGGTTTAGACATATGTATTGATAGCTGTACCCTTATATACCCCTGATTTTAGAAGTGGTACCTTTACATAGGATCATATTTTCCATTATGAAAAGTGGTTTTGGGCCGCATTACCTTTACATGGAAAAGTATTGAAGCACGCTACACATACTAAATCACTGAGACACCATTATGAAAGCACCACAACACCATTATGTGGATTTGCTTATATATGACTTAGAAATACATAATGGGTGTTGACCCATATGTATTCTAATATACTGTTATTTATAGGTTGTCTTATTCATACACAATCTCGGAAGAAACATCATGAAGCAGTGATGCAACCATCACATTTTGTGAAATTACCTTACAATGTGCACTTCGGTGACCATTACATAGTGGATGTTCCCAAATTGAGGGGTTTTTATAGAAATATATTTGTATTACTGCAAAACTATTCATGTATCCAATATTCATTTGTGTAATGAACTGAACTTTTTTGAATGAAATTATCTTTCAATAATTAAATTCCTTATTATGAAATGTATTTATACAAAACACATGCACTATATTTGTTATTTTGGACAAATATATGGTATTTAAAATTACAATGTCTATTAACAATCATAATAATTGTTAATATAACCATTTAGTAGTGATCTTAATAGTACTATATATAATTGTTTTTGATAATGCCTAATTTACATAGATAGAAGAAGTCATGTCCTCAAGTAGTAGGAGCATACCCTATAAATCCCATTTATCAAATCTTAAAATGGATATAGCTTGATTTGGATTAACCCTCGATTAATCTCATACTTCGATTTATAAAATATATCACGAATGAAATGGTTTATGGGAGGATTTCATGCCCATTGTGGTCATCTTCCAAACAATTCTCACCATACCACCCA
The DNA here is from genome assembly GCA_963277665.1 of Viscum album. Taxonomy (NCBI): domain Eukaryota; kingdom Viridiplantae; phylum Streptophyta; class Magnoliopsida; order Santalales; family Viscaceae; genus Viscum; species Viscum album. Next base: position 1,735,393,990 of record OY728121.1, on the reverse strand, counting down.
ATGAAAATCTCAACATCGTAACCCTTTGCCTCATGGAAATCAATAGTGTAATTAAGAGTTATGTACCTAAGCTGGAATAGTATGAATTTTTTTCTATTATTTAAATTTTAAAATAATATTTATTTGTTTTAATTATTACTTTTTAAATGAAAAAATAATTAGTTTGGTGAAATTTATATTTTGACACAATGATACTAATGTTTTATTATTGTGTAATACATAATCTCAACCATGAAATAATTATTTAATGTATTTAATAATATTTAAAATAAACAATATTTTATTAAAACAAATTATTATAAAAAATTTATTAATTATAATTGATAATATTTTTTATAAGGTAATGTAATATTATTATTATTAGAAATCATTTGTAGTAAAAAATAACTAATTTCCATTAAATTTCAGATTTTTATTTTAATAGCATAAATTATCATTCATAGATAACTATTTTGATAAAAGAAATATTATTTCTTAAATCATAATGTTTACATTATACAAAGATTATTTTTTCATAATCTTCAGAGACATCCACATTTTTTTGTCAAAATTAAAGACCCTATAAATATATAGTGTTTATTATTATATGTTTTGATTCGAAAAGTGAAGTAATAAATTTCATAAAAGATATCAGTCACCGTATATATTTATATATATCCCCTTTAATTTAATTTTTTTGAGGTTATTTTTTTAATTTTGTAAACTCTTCATGAATCCTTGGAAAAATATATAATATTTTAATGTTTTAAAATCATTTCTGTGTAAACATGACACACTTCCACATCACTAATTGTATTTTAATAATGAGTTAGATTCATATCCATAAAAAATAATTACAAAAACTATTATTCAGAGGAAACCATGGGAAAATAATTGTATGTTTTTTGTTTTGATTACATTATCATATTGGGACCAAAATCATTATTTTAAAATTAATAATGAACTATTATATCCATCATGATATAACTCCACCCAATAACCAATTCCACATTAATATAAACCCTTATGTCAAAAAATTATAATTACATTACCTATCTTCATCCTTCAAATGTTTTCTCAAATATCAAAATAATATCCCCACAATCATTTAGAAGCATCAACTCAAAGTATGGGATCCTCTCCATTCACACTTTATTCATGAACCACCATTATATAATCCCAATTGATTTTAAATTTCTCATTATTGGATATATTTTCACACATCCCTATAACAAAAAATAATATTTAAATCTCATATTATAACCCCATTACACACATTGCCTGATTCTATATCCCTTTATCTACCCCCTCTATGCTGGTGAAATTTCCCTATGACATTCCATGCCAAACAATTGTACAATGAATACGTGTACATTTTTCTACTCAATGTAATTAACCTAGTTTTATGTATCATTCATTGTTAGGGGATTCCATTAATGTAATCCCACACCTCTTTGTATTTGGATTACATGAGATGAAATATGTTCATATGTTGAATGATCTTTGTGGAACACTTGTGCATGTACGTGACATTATTGTAAAGGGTGGTCATAGATTATATATCCCTTCATTGCATTGGTTAATGTTTTTAATCACTTGAAATTCTATTTATGGAGAACTTGTTGTTATTTTATGATCGTTATGTTATTTTATCTTTGTAGATAACTATTAATTATGATTATGATGTCCTTTTTAATTTGATTCTCCATTCCCGTTTTTCCTTTACGTTAACAAGTTATATCATGCTTCATTTTCCAATATTATGATTCTCACACAACATATGTTACCATGATATGATTCATGGATCAAATATACTTATTTAGCATATTTTATGATATGTTTATTCCCTTAATAGGACTTATAGCACACCACTTACAAATGTACATACCCATGTTACCCCAATGTCAATGTCTTAACATCCAGAAAAATACATAGTCAATTATTTTCATGATAATAATTAAACGATTTAGTTTGGTAGAAACCAATTTTAGAATAGAATTTTTGAAAACCACCCCCTAACATACATCAGAAGATAAAACTTAACTTGATATTATAGATATTACTACCACGTGATGTAATATATTAATCATTCATATTTCCTTACGCCTTCAGCAATTCAAGATCCAAATGATCTCAATTATGTCATTTGTTCAACCCACATGATTACTAGTATTCCCTATTCTCTGAACACCTGAACTCATCCACGAATACATTTTCATGAACTATTGGATAATTATATGTTATAGTTGATGATGTAATATTATATTTTTTGATATTTACATATTATGAATAATTAATTATTAATATGAGGAATTATTACAAATCATTGCACATGAGATAAACTCATATCTCTTATTCATGGGGAATAATATTAATCTAAATTATTACTTCCTATTCATATTCATGTTCTATTGGAAGGATTATATGCCCAAAAAAATTTGTTCTAGACATGTTACATCTTTTTTTCTTCACATAATTAATATATGTGATGTGACTAAAATGGGAATACTCATGGATCAAAATTCTATACTTATTCAATAAAATACTATATATACATTGAGACATATTTGGAGAAATTATAGTCCTCGATCACAATAATAAATTAGGACACAATAATTGTATTTTCATATTTTATAACCATATCTATCATGAAAACATTATGTGCTCTGAATAACCAAATAAGGACATGTGTCAGTCATTATTTTTCAATTGAATATTCGGTCATCAATATGGATGATTTATTCAGAAATGAATTTATGAAATCTGCATATCCTACAAGAATTTATTCTTGTCACCAAAGATTTTAAGTTTTTTCAATCATTAATACACCATAGGCTGACCATTTGGTTGTATAATATATAAATATACCATAAGGATTCCTTTAAGTGAGTTATAATAGAAAATAAATATCACAATATGATTATAAATAATATTTTCATTGATATTATAAATTTCAATATGGTTTTTTTTCATGAAGATTTTTTGGTTTGGGATTTTTCATTGAATATACATTTCAATAATTATTCATGATATATGGGTACCATCTTGAAATATCCTTGTTTAGTTATTCTCTATTACTCACATCCAGTATCAATTCATATATACATAAAAATATGGAGTCCTTGATATATGATGTATGGAGTCTTTTATGTACATTTATACATTCATGTGAACTTTTGCATACTACCATTAACTAATACCTTATGTGCATATTTATTATGAATTAATAATATATTCATCAACCACCATTTTTAAAATAAACCCCATGTGTGGTTATAAATTCCAATTCTTTATTATTTTATGGAACAACTCCTCCCTCTACTCTATGTCAAGTCCAGTTTTCTAATTCCATATCATTTCGATCAAAAGCCTTAACTGATAAAATATAATCCTTCTCCCACTATAATCAAATTGATAGTTTTGATTTGTGGGCATATTGTTGATCATGACCATATTTTAATATCCACATTATCCATATTATCATAAACTCAGATGCACTATATTTTTCTAATGTTCATTTGTATTTAAGGCCTTCAATTAACAAATGGTTTATAAGAAAAACATATTGTAATGTGTTAATATATTCATATCATAATGTGATTGATATGATATCTTTTAGAAAATGTATTTATGATATAGTTTATTTGTTTCACATATTTTGAATAACAATTCTTGTAAGTAATAATTGATGATTTAAAATATATAAGACTCACAATTGTTCATTATTTCACCACAATCATAGAAATGATATGCATACATATATATGAGTTTGGGATTTACTTGGTTACAAATATATGGTCAATGGATATTTGAAATTATTTTCTGTAACAATATATTTAATAGGATCCTTAATATTTACCAAGTGATCTTATTTACTTATTTATGTTTTTCTAAAATTTCATGATGATATTTATTAAAGTATATGAACAAACTTTTTTCTTTATAATGGATGACATGGCCCTAAATGACTATCTATAATATTTTTATTATTTACCTATATTTATAAAGGTTTATTTATATATAAAAATCTATGTAGATTGTTTTTATATCAACTATAAAAGAATAATTATGTCAAAATACATTTATTGTTATAAATAAGTCAACTACTTTCATTTTTTGTTAAAGAAATATTTTTCATCATTAATGTATTATTATTTTATTTCAATATTCTCCAATCATTAAAATATATATTTTTTATTCAACATTAATAGTTCTAATATTTGATTTTTTATATAAAAAATTATTATTACAAATATTAAATATTTTATCATTGTGTTAATACAGTCACTAAGATAAATATTTTTATCAAAATGATTAAAATCACGAATCAATCCCCATTTTCATTAGAAATAATGGTCTCACCATGGATGACATATGAGTAACCCTTTCTCAATTCATTATTATATCAATATATATAATTTTTATACAAGCTTTTGTTTTGTATTTAAATTCACGTATGTTTTATGAACATGGTATTCCATAAACAATTGATGAAAATATGATTTTTAATATACCAAAAATTGATGCAACATCTAGTTCTTCAATTCATTTCATACCATTATCCAGTTCATATTCGTTCAACATATGATGTAAATATCCTCATGTTCATTCTTATTCTTTTGCCTATATTATATACTTGAAGGAATACATAAATAACCTTTTTAAATTAGATAATTCATGGTTTCTTTATCCTTATATTTGAATATATTCACCATAAGGGGTGCATTTTTTTTATTTCTAAAGTTCTATGAAATGAATGAAGAAAATATCATGAGTGACTTATCCATTTAATTTATCCTGGTATGGAAAAAAATGGGAAAACTTGGTTATAAGGAAAAAAAGATTAATTCATAATTTCTTTTCCACAATGAAGCCCATTTTTTTAACCAATCAAAATACCCAACCATTTTGAACCCTTGATCTATAGTTAGATTCCCTTTTTCAAGTTTACACTATATTAGTGGATTTGAAATATTTTTTTATTTCTAGAATGTCCTTATATTTCTCAAAATAATAGTAATTAGATATTATGTTGTGTGAATCCATCAATTTATTTTGTATAATTAACCCTCAAAACATTGTTTATAATATATTACAACATGCATAAGAATCATTCTAAAAACCTCTTTGGTAGGAATAATTTTCACCTTCAGTCATCTATTCGGGTGGAAAAAAAGTAATTGGTAATTCCCACAAATTATTAAAACAACTAGACAATAATAAATCATATAAATAATAGTACTTGATCAGAAAATATAATTTTTTATGGTTATAAACTATGATAATGAATGATCAAATTGGTTTTTTGGTTTTAAACATCATTTACTAAAATATTTAGAATAGTTAATTTGTTTGTTTATTGATTGAAAAATCAAGATTCCAATTATAATAATTAATTTTACTGAATCTCAATATGTTACAAAGCACCAATGGTTGTAACTATTCAACTCATAATATCTTGCTTCTAGGATATTCGCATGGCCAAGATACATATTACACATCATATAAACCCAAAGGTCATTTTCAAAGCTACATGAAGGTATTTAGGTAAGAAAATAATTACCATATATGGGATTTTGGATCCTTTATCTATTGAGTAAACTCCCCATCCTGATATCCTGGTTGGGATTTTCTCAACACTTGTTGACTTGTTACATCATGTCTACTGATGTTTTGTTTTTTTTATGTAATATGGATGAGTCAAACAATTACCTTAATAATAACTCTATATTAAAATTAAGTGTCCCATCCATGATTGGTCAAACAATTAGATCTAGGGATTTTATTCAAAATCATTAAATAGAAGGTAACATCTGTCTTAATATTTATTTTATGGATTTTTATTTGTTATGAATTAATTTTTATTGTTTTACATTTTACATGTATTATAAAATATTTAGAGGATGTTACATAATCAATTAACCATGTTGTTTGAAAACATTGCAATTAGTCAATTTATTTAAATTTCATAGTGGAACATTAATTCATTTATTAATTTGATAAGGTAAATAAAATAAATAATACATAGACTATAAATAAATGAATAATTAATGAAACAATCATGATCATATCTAACATGAAATTTATTGAACATTCAATAAATCAACATTTGAGTTAGGAAAAAATTCCTTATGATGGACTTGGAATGATGTACAATATTCTGAAAATACACCTATGTATTTCTTAAGTTATCATCATTTTGGTTTCATCTTGAGCTACCTCCATGTGCTTTGGGATATTGAATTAAATACAGGTTTTGATAACTCTAGTGCAGATGAGGGAACCAAAGATTGGCTATTGGGGATTACATAAACTAACATGGTCTCAAAGGTAATACAAAATAATGGAGAGAAGGATGATACACTATCCCGTAAAATTTATTTTAATATTAAATAATTGAAAAACCATAAAATAAAATAAATTTACACATATAACACATAAAACAGTATTGGCCAATCTCGTGGATGGTTATACATGAACTATTTAAATAGAAATAAACATTATAAAATTTATTTATATTTTTTCCTTAAATCTATAATAAATATACTTTAATTAATTAATTAATTTTTCAATCTATTCATTCACATTTATCATAATGACCATCCATATTTATTTGAAGATACACATTACTAATTTCATTCCTAGAAAATAAATGTATGAAAATAATAATTTCATTTTCCTTATAATAAATTAATTGATATTTTAAATTTTTTTACTTATAATAAATTTTCAAACAAACTAGGTATGAAATTAAATAAATTAGGGATTTAATGAAGTAATTATCAAATTAGTGAAATTTAATTCATTCCATTATTGGGATATTAAATAATGATTAATTACTATTTAGATATAAGGTACCTCAGTTCCCGTTAAACCGAATTACACAACTGTGGATTTGATTAGGTACCTTGTAAGGACTACACTATGTGTACCAATGCACTATAGGTGTTCTGTTCTGCTTATTGTATGCCAGAGTTACATGCATGATTCTTCACTATGCATATATGTTGATATCAAGACATGTACATACTAAATACATGAAGTGTGGTATAAATGTCATGTACCTACGAATATTGTTGAAAAATTCAACGTGTTTCCCCAAAAAGAGATTGCACGACATGTATTGTACAACTACTTGTTGTGTGACTTTAATGTAGTTTGTCTTATTTACTAGCCAATAAGCTCATCATGTATTTTTGATGATGTCAATGATTTTCCAAAAAGTGTGTACGACACATACACACAATTTATATCATTAATACTCTAAATTAAAATCTATTGAGTTTCTTATCATGTATAATGACCACAGGGATTAAACGAATTTTTTTGTTAACCAATGTAGATTACATGACATATATTCCTACAAAATACATTATAATTTGACTTCCCATATACAAGAGTGTCTTAGTTAACTCATGTTGTGCATTTAATTAATAAAATTTAATTAACATCTCATTGTGTAATCTATTCCATGAAACCTCCTGGTTCAGTGCAATTGATTATATGGTGTGCACACCGATGAGATATTTTTTAGTCCCACAATTCTCGTCTAGTTTCCTCGCCAAATCTCAATGTAATCACCAGTCATTATTTATCAATTCATAAATAATTAATAAAAATAAAAACTTAATGACCATTATTAATATGTTTTAACAAGTTAATTTTGATCAGATTAAATAATGAATAATATGAAATAAAAAAAATTATACATAGATCAACAATAACTTAAATAATTATAAATTTAAAATGTGACCACTATGATAAGACGTTTAGCATCCATATTCACGGTATGATCATTTCATGGTAATTAAATTAAAAATTATTTTGATTTAGATTTTATCGGTACCAAAAGAGAGGATCATCCAGATTTGACTGATAATTAATTTATATAGATTGGTAAAAAATTGTTTATCCATCATAGGATAATTTCATTAATGAATTTTTAGAACTTTTATAAACCCTTTAGAATTACATCCTTTTCACTATATGGATTCAATTACATGGACTATCTAGTGGTGGACCAGATGTGATTCTTTGATCTCTATGTATTCTCTATTTAGTTCTTGATGATGGCACGACAAATAAAATATAATTTATTGATCATTATTACTACTCTAATATTATTTAGGATTGAGGAGTTCTACTCATTTGTGAGAGGGAGATAGGAGGTATTCAAGTGACATATAGAGTGGGAGATAAGTAATTTAGTTGTAAACAATATTTCTGTATCCTATATTTGTAAATAACCCTATATTTTATACATGGACAACTATTTTTAGATAATGTGTTTTGGATAAAATATTATTTAATTATGTATCATCCATTAAACAATATTGTAATCGTTTAGAAAACAGAAGTCATATAATAAATATATTACTATAATTATTTTATAGACTGTGCTAGCTCACACACTAATAAATATTAATTTACAAACATTTAAAATAATATTTATTATAGAAGAAACGTTTTTTCTACTAGAACTCCTCATCATTTAGTGAATAAAAAATTAAATATTTTATATCTTGAAGATATTTTTATTCACAACCATGAGATTAACTATTTATTATATATAAAATAATACAAATAAAAATTTTATTCACAATCTAATGAAATTAATTTATTAAATTACTATTTAAATAATAATTACTTAATTTAATGAATAAATAATTATTTATTACCCTGTAAATTATAACATTCAATTAAACATGAAAACAATTATTCTGAGTAATGAGAATAAATTTTTTTTAATAATTAATTTCAAATAGAATTTAATCTTGGGCAACAGAAACACATAATTTGTGACATTATAGGATTATTTATCATTTGAATTATGGTGTACACCTAAATTACAATATTACATTATAGAAATAGGTCAAGGCACCCCATAAGAATTCTTGAAATATCTAAAACCACATATGAATGCTCATTGTGTAATATAATCCTATTATACCAATATCCCATTAAAATGGTTTTACTTTCGTGTCGTTAACCTATCTTAGTGATAAGTATTTCATTGACTATCTATGAATAACTTCGTTACAAAAAGGCCATAGAATTTAATTATATAGTTATATTTAAATCATGTAGTTGAGATATCAACATCCATAATGATGTAAGGGAAAAATACTTCCATGAATTATATATAAGTAAAATGTTATTCATGATATTCCCAACATACCCATCTTCCCACCAATTTATACCATGATTATGGTTTATAGTAATTCTAATTACATGAGTCACATAATTTTTTAATGATAATACTATAGTCGAAGGACTATTACACATACTCGTAGAGAGGAATATATGATGACACCAAAATAAGTGGAATTCTAACTGGTGGGATAATTATCATAATCACAAATATTATAGATTACCATTTAAAAATTGATGATATGAATCCCCATCAACTTATGAGTTCTCATAAGTGACAATCTCTATATTTTTTTCCCTTACATTATTTATTTTCTAACTGTACAAAAAGTTTTAACATTTTCATCATAGCATTTAAATATTCTCATCATATAAGGGAAAAATAAGTCTTGTTTAATATGGAAGTTACTCAATAAAATTTTAACAAAAAATTTATGAAGATGACGATTTAATAAGTGATAATATATTTGAATTAATTTTCATATCTTTGAATACACATGTAATCTGAAATAAAGGAATAGATAGTCTTAGGGAACGAACAATGACATTAAATACATTGGTTTTTATAGATGGTATCATCGGGAATTTATGTTATTTTATGTGATTTTGATTAAAAAAACTAGAGAAATTTTTTTGGGTAATAATAATAATAGGAATGTATCCAGAACATATGTTAATGTATAGAGAATTTCATTTCCAATCAAATTTATCTAGGTATTGAAACTACAAGTAGATAGTGATCTAACAAGGTTGCACCTTCAAGAAATAACCCTTAAATGTGTTAATTATTCTCTTCTATATTGACAGAAGGTGCCTTAAAATGGGTCTTACTATACACCTTGTTCAACACTACTTTGGTATATAATTGTTTAAATTCACAAGATCCTTAAGAACCATTATTACAGTTGAAAAATGTAAAATTAGTGTTTATATTAGAAAATGAATCATGGATAACAGAAATTGATATATATAAATTCCTTAAAAAACAAATATATGAAATCTATGACCAAACCCATTATATTAATATGTTTCCCTGTCATATTTTAAAGAGTTTTTAATATTATAGTACCAATATATATTTTGGATGAATTAAATGATTACAACCATAATATAATAGTGAATGGTTGGGTTATCATATATTGTTCTACATATTGTTTCTTATGTTTTATGTTTTCTAGAACTATTATAACACCACATAATTACAAGGGATTTGATTAATTAGTGATTAACAAAAGTGGGTCAATTGTTGAATCCCATGAACACAACTCATCACCTATCTATATTTGTGTGTTGAATTTACCAATAAACATTTTGATAATATCCTTAGTAATATTAAATTATATTCATGGAATTGATAAGATTCCCTTTTATAGAAACAAGATAGATTGTTTAGATAATTAATCCAAACACTTCATCAATAATTTCCCGCAGATTCTATCTAAGTGAAAGGAGAATGATTGATCTCCTTTGGTAAAATCATCACATGAATGGATATTAATTTTTATGGGAAATAGTATCTAGCTCATATGATTGATACTAAGAAAAAAAAATTATTTGATGACAATCCCATTGTTTCAAACATTATTGATTTTTTTCACAATGAATTTACATATTCTACCTCCAAAACACCAGATTGAGTTATCAGAAAATATAGAACAAGGATATTTCTTAATATCCAATACTTCACATATAATAGATATATCATAACATGTGGACCTGTGGAAATAATTATTGAAAAATCTGTATGAAGGGTTTATCCACCCAAGTGATTTTGTATGGGTTTCACTGGTTCTTTTCATTATGAATAAGGATGAGTTATTGTGCCTCTCCATTGAATGTAATCATCTCAAAAATATAACATTATAGAATATGTATCAACATCCATATATTGAAGAATTCTCCGATCTGAAACATGGGGTAAAAGGTTTCCTCAAGGAGGATCTCTATTCAGGATATGATCAAGTAAATATAAAGGAGGATATCCCCAAGACATATTTTTAGACAATGTCTAGGCACAATGAGTTCATAGTGATTCAATTTGGGCTAATTAATTCTCAAAAAATCATAAAGGATATATTAAATAGTGTCATTAAGATTTACATAAATTAATTTTTGGTAGCCTTTATAGTTGATATTTTTAGAGACTCCAAAAGTAAGAAGTATCTTGAGGATAGTTTAACTACTTTCATGATGACTTTATGTAATATAAAATTATTTGATGAACTTATGTAATGATCACCTTATCTGATGATGAATTTATGTAATGATGTCCTTAAGTAATGTAACATGAGTGTATCTACTATTCTAAAAAATAATATGCAATCAATGGGGGGACAAGATAATCAAATATGATGGGAACCCTTATATTCAATGTATTAAATGGGGAAATTCATGAATTTTTGGGAAACGTATCGGGATTATAAATTCCACTGACCAAGACAAATTATAATGGAGTTAAGATCAAATAGACTAATAGATTTGATGACATAATTATAGAGCTAAAGAAGAGGCCAATCACTAAACTTATACTAACATTACCCACCAGTGGGGATGGATTTGTGATATTTAGTGATTTGTTAAAAATGTTATTTGTTTGTGTACTTATAAAATATGGAAATGTGATAGAATGTCTTCAAGAAAGATAATTATCAATGAAAATAAATAACTCAACCAGGATATATAATTGGGATTAGTTATATTCACTTTGATGATTAAGATATATTATATATATTGGGGAAGTTATATACATATATATCATAAAATCCTCAAATATATATTCACAAAAATTTATCATAATATGGTCTAGTGAAGATGGATAGAGAAAATCAAGGATTATGCTATTTTAATCAACTATTATCATGGGATGGGAATCAATGTTGCAGATTAATTAAGTAGAAAGGATCCTAAAACCCTATACATGATACGCATTTCAAGGGATAAAATAATCATGGACATGAAATGGTTATATATATGAAAAATAAAAGGATTCTTATATTACCATGCTCATATATCATCACATCCACAAACTTTTTAAAGTGTTAAGGTGGCCCAAAAAGATTACATGTTTATGAAATAGAAGGTAAAAAATATTCTGGATTTTAACATTTATGATGATGGAGTTATATGGTCTCTGTCATAGATATCTATCCAAAAATAATCAAATCTAAAGTGGGAAACATATAAAAGATGTGTATAGATTGTTCCTCCTTATTAATCCTATAATAACTAAGATGTATAAATATTTGATGATAATATTATTATGGGATAACATAGTGTGGTAGATTAGAGAGTTTGTATCATGAATCCAATTAGGGAAACATGTCAAGGTTGAAATATAGGATTTCAAGGATATGGTGAATACATTATATATTATATTATGGAATTTGGAAAACATAAACCAAGATTTCTTCATAATACTCCCTTTGATTCCTAGTGTAAATTACAATATATCGATGGTAATTTGTAACCTAAAAAATTCATCACATTTCATTTCTATCATTGATGATTTATCTTTTGAAAAACTCACGAGGATTCAAATAATGTAAGTAGTAATACTACATGGTGGTCCACTCTCTATTTTATCTATTCAAGATGTAAGGATTGCTTGAGGATTTTGAGAAACCTTCAATATGCGTGGGATTAAGAACTAGGAATCCACATTTATTATCACCCTATGAAGGATGTTCATAATGAAAAGACCATTTAAACTCAATAGGATATGATGCGATCATGTAAAATTTATTTACCTGGTTATTGTGATCAACACCTTCCCCTAGTGGAGTTCTTGTGTAACAAAAACTTCTATTATTGCATGACAATGAAACCTTATGAGCCTCTGTGTGCAAAAATGTGTTAGACATTGTCATGTTGGGATAATGCTAGTGAGTAGAGGATAGTGGGACCTAATCGTATCAAAGAGAAGACATAAATGGTTCAACCATTAATTGTCATATAAAATCATCACACTATATATAGAATATTCATGAAACCAACCATTGATGAGACTTAGAGTTTAATTTAGGAGATAACATGTTTCATCATTTATCTGCGTAGATGAAATTTAAGCGGTTCGGAAAAAATAAGAGCTTACTCTTATACATGATGTCCCTCGTGAGATCCTTGAAGGCATCAATGTGGTTACCTACTAACTATAACCTTACTTAACCTATATCAAGAACAAGATGTGTTCCTTTTAACCCTCCAGAAGATGTATATACAAGACCCCTCACATGTATTGAATCCCTAATTTTCACAGTTGAAGAATGATATTTTATGTGAGGAGTTGTTGGTGAAGATAATAGATTCAAGAGACAAGGTTCTACGAAACAAGAAAACTCACATTTTCAATGTGTTGTGGTGGTAGAAAATGTTTGAGAAAGATAAATTGTTACTGGATATAGTAATGAATCACAAGTATATTCATCTATTTATGTTTATGAAATGAAATATAATGGGAAATTTTTTTGAATGGGGGTATAATGCGATGACCTATACTTTTATGAAAGCATTTCCCTTTTAAATGAATGAATTTCATATTATAAAATGATGTTAGAGGAAACACATTCACTAAATTTTTTATATTGACCAATATATGTTCTATAGAGATAAATGTCCATTATGATTCATAACATTTGTTAATTTACACATTTATGAGTGATTGTATGAGTATTATTTATAATGTTTAATGATAAAGATGAATTTTCGAAAATGTTAAAAGAGAAGGTCACAAAAGAAAGGATCTTACCCTGTGAATCCCATTTATCATATATTTTAGGAGTGATAGTATCAATGAAATTTACCCTTCACCAAGACGAACATGATATATAATTGATGTGGAACGAGTAAAACATTTAATTGTAGAAGTTCGTGAACTTCGATAACACATCCCAAATCATGTTCGCCGAACCACATGCTAAAAATATCTCCGTCACTGACCTTACCATTTAGGAATTTTCTTCTGTAAGGAAACAGTCGTTTTTCTATGTCCTATATAATGAATTTGTCTATTTTTCCCAAATATTATATATTATATTTATTTCTTTTATTTATTATTTTTCAACTGATTAAATCATGATCACAAATAAAATTAGATAATAGATTGATGAAACAGAATATGTATTTTTTTGAAGTATAGAATTTAAATCAAGAAAGGATATTTTAAAAAATTCAATTTTTTAAATATATAATTTTTTAATATAATATGTTTATTAAAAAATATTTGTTAAATATAATTGATATTATAATATTATGATGTCAAAAATAATATTTAAAATGTTTGGAATACATTTATATTCAATAAAACATATTTTTTTAATAAATGTGTATTTTTTCTTCAAAATACTCAATTCATATAAAAGAATGATTATTTTCATAAAATTAAATATTATTTTTGAAATCGATGTGTTGAAATTAACATATGGTGAAATTATTATAATTTTCAGGGACAAATGAATTATTTGGTAAAAAATAGATACAATATAAATATATGGTCGGTATTATGAAATCATGATATCCTGAATGTTATGTAAATATTATATAAAATGTTTTTATCAACACAGATATATTTAAAATTTAAAATAAAATTTTTATTTCATCAATTCTATAACCCCTTAACAAATCATCTAAAAAATATAACATAATTGTAGTTTTTAAAATCAAATCCTAATAAACATGAATCACTTACATATCAGAATGGATTTTATTTTTATGAGTTTTGTTCTAATATATTAAATTTAATGATTACCACAACTATTTCATAGAAACCGTGGGAAAACCCATGGGATGTTTTTTGGTTTTTATTACATTACCACAAATTCTATAACCTAATTTTGGAAATTAATAATGAACTATCATCTCTTTTTTGATATAGACACTACCACACTCTCATTAGTATTAAAAAAACCTTGTAGAATAAAATTACTCTACCATTCCCACAGAAGAAAACAATCTTGGTTCCCAAATATCTTATTATTCTACTGCCAATATTTTTTAAGAACTATCTCATGGAGAGGGATTTTAATCATCTCATCTTTTTTCAAGAACCTCTTATAAATTATAATTTTTTATTTTCAATTTATCATGTTATGGTATGTTTCACACATACCAATCACTTTATTTATAATGTAAATGTTATTATAGACCCCTTTTACTCATATTCACCCCATTAGAAACCCCTTTTGTTCCCTCGTTATATAGCTAAATTATCCATGAAATTTTACATTCTATACATTTGTTCAAGGAAAACCAATACACATTTCAATTAAAGTGTAGTTGCCTAGATATAACCTCCCTTCATAGATTTTGGTATCCCATGTATGTATTTCAACAATTCTTAATCATGGGATTGACTTTTATGAAATATAATCATATGTTGAATGATCTATGTTGCACACTTATTCATGTACATTTATGAATGTGATATGTGGTACTAGAACAATATAGACCAAAAATATATTTTTTAATGTTTTGATCTCGTTATATTTTATTAGTTGTACATGGGATGTTATCTTATGCACAAAATGTTATGTTCTATGGGAGGTTAGACATAAGTAATTGTTAGTATTTCATGTGTTATTTCGATTATCATTCCCATGATCCCTTAATGTTGTATTATAATATCATGCCTCATTATTCAAGATTATTATTTCCATGAATCCAATGTTATCTTGATATACCTAGTGGATCACATATACTTCCTTAAATTATGAAATGAATTTTTTTCTTTGGTTACAAGGATTTATATACCATCCATCGTTATATAAATCACTTGGTTACAACATGATATTTTCGAAGGACCAAATAATATAAGATTATTCTTTAGATTTTTTGAATAACATGGATTTAAGTCTATAATTTTTATCTTATGTACTAAATTTTCACCATAAAATAAGACGAAAACCATCTTGAATTGAATTATGTGTACCTTTATGTAATAAATAATGAAATAGAGTGCCTTAATGATATGGTTTATCATAGTTATAGTTTTTTGGGATATTTTATTGAGTGAAGACACATATATATACCTGATTTTATGCTATAAAACTGAATCACATATTTGGTGATTCCTAGTGAGGGATAAAATCAAATGTATTGAGGTAATACATAGTGAATAGATCATGTTAAAGGCCCTTTTTTAAATGAAAAACATAGTGCATTATATGAGTACATTTTCTATAGGTTGGATCATAGATTGTTTGTTTTGTGGAAAGGGAAATTAATCATATCTTTTCTTGGAAATGGATTCAAAAAATTATGACAATTTTGATTGGGGGGTTGTTTCCTAGTTTATTTTGATCATAACAAAATTTATTTCGTTGTATTTATATTTATATCTATTTCTTCCTAATTTAATTATATTTTTTCTATCATTCCTCTAGACACATATTTTCATTGTTTCCCTCTCTCATATATATTTTTGTTGATTTTTTTTATTTTTAGATGAACTATTATAAAAAGGCGAGGGGTAGTATCCCTTCTATACAGTATGAAAAACATGATCAGAACAACGAAAATTAATTTATTTCTATTTCCTATGTTATTCTATATTTGTATCATTATAAGTTTCTCAACATATTGTTCCCATTAATATTACTTTTCGTTTTTTTGTTTCAATTTCATTATCTAATTCTTATAGGTTCCATTATTTGTTGTTTGTATAACTAATGTATTAGGATCAAATGATACTACCACAATCCTAGGAATATATTATGTCACAGAGTGTCTCTAACCCTGTCATAATGGAATCAAATCCTTGATTATGGAGAATAAATTTTTATTCGTCTAGATTAAATTTTGGTATGTTTTCATGGGATAATAACGTTAAGATATGGATAATTACGATGTGTTCCATCCTTCTCCACAATGGACATGATGAAGCTATGGAATGAACAATGAGGAAGATCATCACTATTATGCCTATAGAAGAGGCCTTGAATTAATGAATTCATTGATCATAATATTTTAATGAAATAAAAATCAATGATTTTTTTAACCATATGTGACATTGTTTGGTGAGAATTGGTCAATGCAAAATTCAGTCCGTTTGATTTGGTTAACTCTTGAGCAACCTTAACTAACTAGATCTCTTTTGGGAAGGTTAAAAATTAATATTCATCTTTATAATTTAAAAAGGGTCTATGTAACCTCTATGAGGACTCATTTATATTGTTTTCATAACATGGTATGTCATGACCTGACCCACCGGCTCCCTCCTAGCAAGAGGTAAGATGAGCGTGAAACACAATTCCTTTATCCCATTGGATAGGGGCTATATACGAGTGTAGAGTAACTATGAAACACATATTTGAGGCCTTAGACTATGGTTATGGTACACATTTACATTTCCATATGACCTATATAATTTTGAAATAAAAGATAAAAATGACACCCATAATGCTTCCATACAATGAATCCCACTTCAGAGTATAAAAGATGTACAATAAATATAAGAGGAAAAATATAGGGCCACCAAAACTGTAAAAAAGTCCAACCTTAAAGAAAGAAGTGAATTCTATCAAAATTTAACTCATGTAACTTTGTGTTATACTTCTATAGTGTCTACGATCCCCATACTGCTGGTCCATCATGAAAATCGTTGAAAGGATTATCTTCTTTATAATTAAAGACAAGTGATGGAAGATCCCACACATGGGTGATTAAAACATAACTAGTAGGAAACCCTAAAATCAAATAATATAAAGCAAAAAAAAAGATAAATATCTCAATATCAAAAAGGTATCTCAATCCCAAATTGGAAATGTAATGTTAGTGACACATATATTCTCAATATATAATCCAAGTCTCATTATAGGTCACAAAGTCATTTAAAACCTAAGATTCATTCTATGATCATAGGTAATTACCATCAAAATGAAAAAACACATTATTCAATGTGATAATTGATAGTCCTAAACTATGAGGATGTTACTATAAATACATCCCATGGATCTGTATAAGATAAAACTCAATAATTCTTGATAGATTGATTGGTGATCACACCCAGGGCATATGTGGGATACCTACCACTGCCCGGAATAATCCAATACAAGTGGAATCACATGTCATGGATGTCGGTAACATGATATCTAACCTATCTTATGGAGAAGTTATAGGGGATTACACCCCAGACCACACTAAGGGTACCTAAATATACTTATAAATAACCAGATATGGGACTAATCTTCCTATATTGCGGAAGGGATGCCTCACTATACGCTCATTGGGATAAAATAATGGAATAAAACCAATATATACTCAACAAATCTAATGAAAATAGGGTCTCCGACCAACATTAGAAGCGGATCATAGTGTTTATAGACAATACAAATTTTATCATGTATGGTTAGGACATACATGAGTTTGAGCCCAAGACAATGTCCTCCATCCCATGCCCATGTACTCTAGTTTTTTCAGTTCAAAATGTCCACATTCATGTATACATGACATTCTTATGTACACTATCCATTCCTATGTAATATTTGCATTCCTTTATACATGTTCCAGTCTTGGCTGGTGTACCTATAGCTACACTTTAGGTCTCCTAATTATTGTCACATTGAGTAGGACATGTGACATGGGGTGTGAAATTTATCTCATCATGTAATCATAATCCAACATTGAATGGTATCTACAGGATGTGTATTCTTTTGAATAACATTCCTTATATATTGGGATTTCATAGAAATCTTTGATTTTCCCCATGTATTCAAATACAGTACCCATTCCAATGGATCTTGCACTGAATCTTTAGAAGAACTCATATCTAAGATGGAGGAGAATTCGTCTTCACTAGTGGATAGATTTTGGATACCCATATACACAAGAATCACCTATATTCCCACCACATGGGATGAATGTCCAAACCCCTGAAATGAAGATATATGATCTAATACTGATCACCCAACATCATCATCATTTCTCCATGATTGTACCTTCAATTTCTAATCTAAACCTATAGAGATGATAAATTGTTCCCAATATCTATTGTTCAACGGTTAGATTCATGGATATTTTGAACTTTTAGTCAAATGGAAATTGGAAGATTGCATTGTAATGAAGGGTGATATAATATAACAACACAAAAGAGTGAGTAAAAAATGACCATTACTCGGGTTTTCATTAGTTATTTACTATAGAAAATATAATAATGGATAAATATAATTACATTTCAATACTATTCTATAAATAAATAATTCTATGATGATAAATAATGAACAGTAAATCAATAATCGACTAATGTATCAATTTTATTTGAATAATAATTTATGTTTGACAAGGAATAATCACAATGAGATTAAAACAGCATGAAAAATTATTACCTTAATATTGGGTTGATCATTGATGATGAATGAATATAAATTTTTTATCATTGGTGAGGTTTAAAAATTTCACATTATGATGAAGCTCCTAGTGGTATACTGATCTATGATCAAGGGTCTCTTGTCATATTTCAAGGTTCTTCATCCAGGTAATCCTAATCAACACATGTTATCCATCTAACCTTAAGATTACAGAATAAATTTGTATTAATAAGAATATATTTGGTCATTGATAATGAATAATAAATAAAATATTTATTAAATTTAATTATTTATTATTTTCACCCAAGACTAATTACATACAAATCCACTATAATGTACAATGTTCATCCTATGACAAGGGTAAAAGTAATATTCCAAATTTAATGGGATACTTATTTTTAAAATATGAGACTCCATTAAAAATATATTGTATTAATTTGGTAAAATTTCATGTGTAAGGTAAATTACATTAAATATTGTCAATATATCCATACTAAGGTTATAGGGTTCCCATAATTCGACGATAACACTAATAATGACAATAAAAATATTATTTAAAATATTCAAACATTTTATAAGTGAAAAAAATATTCATTATATTTTCAACACCTCAGTGATTTAAGTCCCAAAATTTTACAATTATTATTAATAAAGATGAGGGTTGTGGGATTTCATCATGTTTTCCAACTCCAAGATCCTCTCATGAATATTTTGGTGCTGCACAAAACCTATAACCAGGGAATAACTCACCCAAGAAGATATTATCATTCTAATACATGACCATTATTAGGTACTTTTGATGTCTTCTTTGTCTATGAGGCCTAAAATTATCTAGTAGATAAAATTGAATAGGTCATCCACTGACCTCCTGAACTAAAATATCTGGAAGATATCACGTAGCCTAGGTAAAAGTGGAAATATGACTAATTGGTATGTTATCTTCCCAACTGAACATTCTTTCTAGAAATGGCTAATGAGTCCCTATAATGGGATCCCACCCAGATGAAATATTCCCAATCCACTCTAAGGTGAGACATTAGGAACATATGGTCTCCCTCAACATACTCAAAAAGCATCCATCATGAGTCAACATAATACTTTTTAGGGCTATGAGTAGTACTCAAACACAAAATGACAATTTTCACATTCTCTTACAGTATAACTGGTACCATTATCAACCCTTGGAACATGATAATGGTCCCCCCTTATTTAGAAAATCCATCAAGAGCATGTCTGGTGGATATCCTTACATGAAATGAATCATAATCGATATCTCCATGAAAACCCAACCAAACTCACTAAATAAAAAATGAGTAATAATCATTAATTGGTGAAATTTTTCATCATCTTTCACCACTACCAAATACTACATTCAGACCAACCCTATTGATGCCTTTCTCAACAATTATGAACATGATCTCATACAAAGTACATCCATAATCATGTTTCCCTTCCGTAATGTATATACTATAAGAAATAAAATTATCGCATGACATATTTCCATAATTTTATCACAACCCTCTCACTCCAAAGGTACACCTCCTAGTCCAACAATGTATAAAGAGAGAAAATAATTCCCCGGTCTCATCTCCATAAGGCCCTTGGTTGATGGAAATCACCAAGGGTTAAAAAATATCATAAATGAAAGGAAATATATTCAACATAATATAGTAGCATGAGATATGAAATCACCAAAAAAGAAACTCCATATTATAATATAAAATTATGGAAACCAAAACCGTACCACATAGAATGTTTAATGTTAAAAAATATAGGGATTTCAAAATAACTTATCCGAAAAATATAAAAAGAAAATGTAGTGAAACAGTGATATGTCAATTGTAAAAGCACGTAACGTCCTGCATGGTCCGCAATGTCCAACTGGAAATATGAAAAATAAGTTTTTATTCAAACTGTAAGAATACATGCATACTATATAGGATATATAAATAATAACATGAATATGTTTAAATAATATTCCAATCCACACTTGAGAAAATAGAAGAACCTACCAAAAAAAGTTAAACTGACTAATCACATCATCACTATGGAATGATCCCCAAATATTGAATCAAAAAATAATATCATACATTGAATAGTATAAATGAATGGGTACCCTGCATCGCTATCCCCATGATTAGTTTCTTTTACAACCAAATGATGTGTATTGTGGTACTCCGACATATCTTGTATCACAAAAATACCACTGAAACATAGAAATCCTCAAAACATCACATCTCACCCAAAGAATCCTCAGCTATCAATTCACATCTCACCTGAAGAAACTTGGTACATTACATCACATTTCATATGAATACTCCATGTTTATCCCAGGAAATCTCACAAGAGGAGACCTAGTCCATCACATCAAATCTATTCACACATATCATTTGGGAATTATTCATTTCGGTTCATTATAGTGTGTTCATGTCGTCATCCTCAGGAAGAGGGATCAAAGAAAATCATGTTTCCACCCATCCGTCCTCACTATCTAGTTGTTTGGTAGATCACCGAAAAACACATTGTTTTCTACATTTTATGTTCAATATGGGTGGAGTTCATAATTTAATCGTAAGGAAATAATATATTTAAATAAATTATCATGACACACAAGCCCTACCTAATGGTTCTCAAATTGTGCCTATCTCAACCCTCAATTGCATTATGTCATGTCACAACTTATGTCTCATTCCCAACCACTAAAAATTGGAAACTATTTAAAATATAACAAAACCCAAGGACACATTTCATATGAATTCACATTTTATAATTTTTCAATATTTATCGTTTAATTACCAATAATATTTTTAACAGTCCTTTTTATATTATTATAGCTAGTTTATTTCACAATTTCCCATTAATCACATATAACCATGAATCCCATAACAGTTCAATATTAATTTAATCATTTCAATTCCTTACTATTTGGACCCACCAACAATTAAAAATCTAGTTTCATCATTAAAATTTTATATATTTAGTTAATACCATGGAGACTATCACAAAAAACAACTACATAATAATCCCAAATCACCACAACAATAGAAACAAGAATAACATCATCATCCACTTTTTCATTCGAAAAAACCCCACATGGAAACCATCACACATCACCACCAAATTTCATTATAGCCACATAATACCATAAAATCATCCAAATTTCAATACATCATATCTTAAAAAACCTCACATTTCACCCACAAAAGACAACATCATTTCACATTTTCTGATTTAACAAGGGTTTTACATCACTTTTTTACATTACTTATAATGTTAATTCATGAAAAAACAATAATCTATTATGAAAATCATTAAATTATTACTCTATATGTGTTTATAAAATTATATTTTATGGGGAAACAATCCAATAAATAATATAAGGTGATCATAAAATTCCAAAACAAATCAAAAAAGGCTCCCAACATATATTATTTTTTGTAGGTCGCCAAGTATTTTAACTTATTATCAATGAAAATATCAAATATTTAAAATAATGTGATCCAAAACATCCATATAAATTTCAATTTATCCATTTAAAAAATTCATTAATCAGATGAGAACGATATTCCTCAAATATACAGAGAGAATAACAATATCTAATATAATGAAACTGCATTAAAAAATATTATCACACCTAGAATGAGGCATTATGATACACTAATAATTTTTTGATTGAAAATGAAAACAAATTGATAAACGTAGTTCAAAATCATACAATACCTTTTTACTAAAACAACACAATAATTAATGGTTTTCGGTGTGAAAGTTCATCCCTAGATGAAATACTAGAAGACATTAGGTTGAATGATGAATGGGGACTAAATTTAAACAACTATTGACTGATTCTACATGGATATGTTTCACTTTCAATGAATGTGGGATGAAATGGATAGCTTGGATTCACATAGGTCACCCTAGAAGTAAAAAAATTGAGAACCCGATCGTGTTCGATGTGATTTTAGAAAACATATTTAGTTGTGAATTTATAATTCTTAGGTAGAGCCTACGATCCATACCCAAAAATTTATAAAAAATACCATTTAATTTTTTTGCCTACTCATCCATATCGCAGTAGTGCGGGTAAAAGAATCCCATTACATCTAGAACATTCAGAATACCACTAATCTATAAAATTTTCGAAGAGACCACCGTGAAACCATAGATACTATGCTTCAGATCCTTCATAACATTAAAGGACAATGATGCATCACAAGATATAATTCGTAATACCCAAGAACAACAAATGGGAGTATATCGCAACCCATCTAAATGAAATTTTTTCTAGCATCCCCAAATTAAAAAACAAAAAAACACATTTGTTCACCTATATGTCATAATTGGATACATCCACAACATTTTTACTCCATGAATCATGCAGCAATCCCACTCCACAAAATAACCATTCCCAAAATGTAAATGGAAAAACATAATTCTTCCATGACTCCAAATCACAAATTATTTATATAATAAGGATCAAAACAATTGTGAAGCAGGATATCCCACAATCTATATCTCATACATCACAACTTACAAACCCTGATGTGAAACCCTATCTCCTTGTTTTCAGACCTCTCCTCAGTTGTATCTTTCCAACTATCTCGCTAATATCGTACTATAAACTTAGGAAGAAATCCTTGAGAACCTCTACCACCAGTTTTTTTCAATGTATCATATTAGGAAGGATCAGAGCATTACATAAAATACCTCTCAAAGAATTATTGTATTCCTATATCAAAACAATCCTATAATGAAATTGACAAATGGGGTCTAAATAATCATCCCACAAGATTGGTCTCAAGGATATCATTACAACTCAAAATCTACCACTAACCAAACATTCCTAACATAGTCCAAAAAAATAATCTCTAAATTTCACTCACAGCCACATCAAAATCTTCACATCATCCATACAACATCACCTTAATTCTTTCAAAATCCACAATTCACACAACCACCAGAATGTATTTATCCAAATACACACAACCTGAACCAGAAAAAACCATGGCCACAACACAAAAAATCCAAAATAATACAAATCATGGAATTATATTTTATATGGAATGTTATTATCTTTTATGGGAATAAATTAAATTTCCAAATTATTTTAATGTTGTCAAAGTATAATGATTTTTGATTATGAATCATGTTTTTCACTCTTTATATGTCTAATGATTTAATATCAAATTACCTCAACCAGGGTGAAAATATCACAAAACAACAAGTGCTAAAAATATAATCATAAATTCAGAACAATGTGAAGAAAAATCTGAAAAACACTATGTAATGGGCATGAATATTCTTCTCAACCACCAACGTACTCTCCTCCAGGACATAATTCCTACAAAACTCAAAATAAAGTTATTTTTCCTTCTATAAATTCCCTTCTACAAAGGATCCTATGTTTATACCAGCAGCTCCAAGAAGGTCATATCATCCATCATATCCAACTCTCCCTATTCGATGAAATGGGAGTCATCATGAAGAGACTAAGTGAGATTAGATATGTAATGGAGATGATGGATCATGTATATTTTTGGTCGGAGTTCCTACCAATAATTTTACTCAACAAAATTTTCCAACACCTTGAATGGTCTAATGAAATAGGGAGAGATCTTAATCACCCAATGAAGCCTCTCATTCCCATGACGTGGAGAAAACAATATGAACATGTTCTATCCCACTAAAAAACCCATGTGTAACCTTTTTCGAGTGACAATATCCTTATTCCTATCTTTCTACACTTTCTCCATAATTCGAACACCTTGAACCTTTCTTGATTATTATTGCACCAGATTGGGACTAAGAACTAATTACTCCCCAACCTCGGTCATGAACAATAGAGAATGACAGAGAATCTCTTCTTTATAATCAAATGGGACCATGCCGATAGAAAAGGAACATAATTATTTATATAGAAACTCAACCAATGAATTTTTATATTCATGTGTTCTACTAAATTAATAGATACATTTACACAACATATCCTGTAGTGTCTAGATTATCCACTCCATCGTCTTGTGTTTCAATAGGCAGAATCTAGTTCTGAGGAACAACTGGGATTCAAAGTCATTCTACAATCCCTTCCTTACTCCTGAAGAAAAATTATTGACCCTATTAAAGACTATAGATTTCAAAAATCAATGAAACCACCCCACCCAATCCACATACATCCTTACAAAAATATCCACAACTACTATCTACTTAAACCATATGTAGTGAGATGAATTCATCAATCGATACACCATATGCAAGATAACATCACGTACTTCATGAGATCAGGGTAAACCTGTTATGAAGTCCATAGAGATTTCATCACACTTCAACGAGGGAATATCTACGGGCACAATGATCCACATGGAACATGATGATCACTCATTACCTACTTTAAAACTAGATATCGAACTAAAAACTCTTCCACTTCCCACATTATGCTGATTTACCCAAACAATATCCTCTAGATACCAAACAACATAGGTACTACCAGTTGTACTATTAATGTTGATTGATTAATACCACGATGGACTCCATCATACAACAACCCTAGAATAAAAAAATACTAAAAAACCAACACCTGATTCTCGACATTCCATGACCATCCCTCCAGAGAATCACTTGGGATAACTGGGTTTTCCGTCACCAATGACTCTATGTCTCCTTACAGTGAATCTATTAACATCCACATAATATTAGACTACACTATTATCTGAATAAATAATCCTCATCTATCAATCACCATTAAAATAAGGTGGAATTCTATCAAATCCTAAACCACCATCCAATCATTACTAGATTCTAGAAAAACATCATTATGAGGCATCCAACTAAACAAATAATCCAAAAAATTTCCCTTTCATGAGGTGTATGTGATTTAAATGTCATATATTTGTAGATTCATCTTACACATCCACTTTTGTAGATTTAATTTTTAATGAGAAATTTATTCTAAAAACTCTTATGATTAGTGAAGACCCAAAAAAACCATCTAATGAGTTGATGTCAGCACAAAAATGAATGTAAAAACAACCAATGTTATCTCTAAATAGTTAGTGGATAATTTATTTTAATGGGGAATGACTACCTGGACCCATAATAGATCACTACATTCTTCTACTTCAAGATGATTCCCAAGAACATGAATGAAGAATAAAAAACTCCCCATACATCACACCTCCAATATAAACTAAATCTCTAGAGTAATTAAATATATTACATTTAGGTTGTCAAATTCTTCCTATCACTAATCAATCCAAAAAAATTTATGGTCCTTCCTGGTCAATGATATCATGGAGGTCACATTCCATGAGAAATCAAACATGAACCTTTGGTAAAAAATTATGGGACCTAAAAAATTTTGAACATAATTTGCATTCTTGGTTTCCCCAAAAGAAATAGTTATTTTTACAATAATTTGTTCGATGACGAATCCCATATTGGAGGTGACGTTTCCATCAAATTCTCCTTCTAATTCCAAATAATAGTAATTGAAAAATTGTTAAAGTGATCATGTCACTAAAGGACACATGATAATGATCTAAAATGATCGATATTCTCCTCCTATACCATTGATTATATAAAAATATTGTTGATGAATACATCTAAAATTTAATCATGAAATTAAAAGAATTCAATGTTCATGAACCCAATGAAATATGTTAGTTTGTTTTTATCACCAAACAACATGACTAGGAGTATTAATTTCCCAAACCATATCTACTGGTAGTCATTGGAATATCACTATCCTTCACCCATATCTATTTATAGAAAGACCATATGTTGATCATAGAGGACCAAATAACCACACTCAACAAGTAAAATATTTCAACATTCCTCAAAATGGTTAGTGATTCTTAATCGTCACGTAATCCAACCACTGATAGTCCATACAAAGTATTGGGATAAAATTTGATTTCTTCTTGAATATCACTAGGAAAAACAGGATGTATGACAAGCCTAGATGAGAAACTTCTACATTGGATCATCTATTTCAATCATCAACTCTTATAACTCTAGGATACCCATTTGATAAGGATACATAAAAATTAGAGATTAACTATGATGTATATCTCCTTAGAGTAGTATACCACATTGAGTGTGGTTTTTTCAGAAAAACCTCTTGAAAAAATTATATAAACTTCCTAATGAATAATGGAACCTCCATGTTCCTATAATCTTTTATTTCCAAAGAAAACTCATCATTGGAGGAATGAATTGCCTCCAAACTTTTCTTTCATCATTAATATCCCTCCTCAATAATTAAAATTTTAAACTAGGAATCCACATAACAGACGTTGATTATCCTCTTGAAGTGGTTGCTAGAAATGTTTATGGAAAACAACAATTTGATGTGGATCATGAATTAATAATTCAATATATTTAGTATGAAATGATCCCCATATGAAAAATGATTAGACATCACCATTCTATACCCCCACGCATATCTAACAAGAAAATATGGCCTCTGACATGGGTATTCAACACTAGGGTCATTGGATACCATAATACATCTATTTCCAGAGCTCATACTATATATTGTTCAATAATGGACCATGAATCTCCTAAATAAATCCAAGAAAAAACATGTTTGGATGAAAATCTGATTATACCCATAATGATCAATGTCCCCTTGGGTATTATCCCACACACAGTATGATACAATATACACATGGATACCCATACTTGTTGTGGATGACCACCTTCATTGATATTTTAATCTCAGGGTACCTGATGATGAAGAATGTCAGGTGGTTTAACTGTTATAACCATATAACCTCATATCATGTCCTAAACCTACATCCCATGTCGTGAAAATGGCATTACATTAAACTTTTCCTAAGGTCGATGCTAAACTAGACTACCTCCACTAGGAATAGATCCTAGAACCATTGTGATCTTATTTTGATGATGGAACTTGATCTCTAATGAAGTGGTCACACTAGATGATGTTTCTAATGAAAATCAAATAAATGTTTTCTATAAAATGAGTGAAAGGAAGTTTCATACGTCAAGTCTCTTATAGTGAAAACCTCGAAGGACTAGGTAGAAAAAAGATACCATAAAAATCATTCTTAATCAATAAACATCATTGAATCCATTATCATTTTAAAAATTATTGTGATTACATCTACCAGATCAAATATACCTTATATTTAACATCCATGTATGTCTGCAATGTAAAATAAGTAATTACATAATCGATATAATGATAGATTTCCTCTATTAGTGACTACACATGGAACACCTCATGAAGATAAATATTGGCGATTGACCAAAAAATATTATTAATATCGATATGTATCTCCCAGAGAGACATGTACCCCATTAAAAGATAGTGTAAATCCATCATCATTACTACCATTATAGTCAATGATAAGAACATTGAACTGAAATTCCTTTACATTTTTGACAAAAATAACATCCTTCTCCCACTGAGAAACAAAAAATATCAATTACAGATTCACAAATCACCATATCTCTCAAAATACTAATTGGAACCATTACTCATCCCTAGAATATATTAGACTAATAAAAATATGATGATCCTCCAACCTGCACTTTGTCCCCATATCAGAGATATATCTCTCTTACATTTCAAAATCCATCCTCTAAAAAACATATAATATACTCAACAACTAATAATCTCTGTCAATTAGATCAATTCTTAGGGGATCAAATGGGTCAACCTATTTAACATCATCAACATGGACCACCTTTGAGGGACATACAAGACCCATTGACAAAAATTCAAAACAAATACATCACAAACAATGATGTATGTATTTGTTCATACATATATAAATAGTTCATTGTAACATGATAGAAAACCCTAATTTTGATATGAAATCAAAAAATAATGAGGCATGTACCCATCATATGAATCTACTCTAGAATAGGTGTTACCACACATGGTCGACCATTAAGTTTAGTTTCATTTCATCAGATCATTGGGGGTAATAAAATCCTGATTCCAAGTCAGAATTCCATTGAAAATTTCACAGTCCACGACCTACTCACATAGTTTCCATTCCAACCAATGAAATCCTTGTTATACCTAACACTGAATTACTTTATATCTCCTAAAAAACACCTCATATACCACCCTTTCATGACCCCCCCCCCCAAGGAAACACCTCTTTCATGTTAATGATGGATGAAATATAATGACTCCCAAGACCCACCTCTAGGCCTCAATTAGTGAATAGTACCAAGGGAATAAAAATCATTCGTTGGAAGTCATTACCCAATATATAATACAAAATTATTTGATATTATTTCAACCAAAAAGATACTCCAAGAAAAATATAAATCTAATGAAACGAAAACCATCCAAAAATTCTTGTGTAATAAAATAAAATGATCTCTATATAAATTACCAAAAAATGACAAGGATTAGGTTGCGACATATTAACATGTCTGAGGAATAAGCTACTAATGTTTCGAAAGTAACATAAATCCAACATAAATGAATTGATTTTTTTTATATATGTATAGTGTGAATAATCTTATACTCAGTAGGATATCAAAGGTATCTCATGCACAATTGGAAAGGGAAGAGTAATCAAACACAGGGAAAACCACATTACTAATAACTAATAAATTATTTCACTATCAAATTCCATAATAATAACTAATTGTTCATGAATTAATGAATCAATGTATAATAACAAAATAAGTATCATATAAGTGATTAATACCTCCTGCCACTTTTCCACAGATTAAACACTCTCACACCATATAAGTTATATCCAGGTGCTCCCACCTCGTCCATATCACATCATTACAATAGATAATAAGGAAATCACAACACGTCACATCTCACCTGAACACACCACATTTATCAAATTTCCTCTCACCCTAAAGACACTTGGTTCATCACATCCCAATTCACATGAGAATAAAGAATATATTAGATCACATCTCATCCAAAGACACAAAGGCATTCATGTTACAACTCATCACACATATCAAAATTGAAATATTAAATTATAACCACCATAGTCCATGAATATCGACATTTCTAGGATGAACCAATGGTTATGAACAGGTGCCCCTCCATCCAATCATATACCAAGGTGGTTGGTAAAACACCCTCAGAACATCAGGCTGTCTTTTTATATTTTTCTTGACATGGGTGGGGAGTGTATAGAAATCACATGGTAATACCTTATATATATATAAATATTATGATAATTAAAAAACCCCAACTATGGGTTCATAGGAACCTCTCATCTCAACATGTAATGTAACCACATCACCTCACAACCTACACCACATTGTATTCATCTAATAAATTCATAAACCTACACAGGAAAAAGAAAATCCACATGCAACATTTCCTCTTCTTTCACAGATTTATTCATTTTCATCAATTCACATTTTACAACATATTACCATTTTAATAGCATGATATTCCATTGATCAATATTATTCAACATTCAATTAATATATTAATCACTTTTACCCCACATCTTATTTTAATTCATGAATAAATCAATCATTTCAATCCCATTCCATTTGAATCTACAAACCATTTCATTTTCAATTTCATAATTAACATTTAATTAGTTCCATTAGTACACAAGAAACTATGAAAACTCACAACAACACAACAAACGCAACAAATTAGTATAGAAACTACAACATAATCTACATCCCATTTTAATTACAATAAACTCTATATGGATACCATCAATAAGATTTAGCACATTCTATCAAAACCACCACATCACACAACTTATTTCCGAACTCTTTATAACGTAACTGCACCTCAACCGCACATCATTAAAACAAAACAATTACACCTTTCACATTTTAATATTTATGAAGTGTGTTATATCACATTTCTCTTTAACAATGTATTTCTCGAAAAAAAATATCTTTGTGAAAATATTTTATTAACTAGATAAAATGTTTCAAAAAATCTTTTCTATAGTGATACTAATCAATCAAAGAATTAAGGGTTCCTCAATGTATCAATTATTTCCAATATAATGAGACACAAAATTATTATTTTTGAAGTGTCATCATGCTAAAATAAATAATTATCAATAACATTATCATTGTAAAAAAATATAGAATTCAACACACCCCATAAATTTTAATTAAAAAATTAATTATTTTCATTTCAAATATGAAAAATATCTTCCCAAAAGATAACAAGATCATATACCCATAAAAGATGATGAATCCATATGTGAAATGCATGATACCTTACCTCAGTTAGAGAAATCTTACTCAGTACACAAGGTTGTATCTTGGGGGTTTCCACCACTAAAACTACAAAAAAGTATAACACCAAAATCAACCGAGAAAAACATAACATAACCCCTTTTACCATAATGACACAAAAATAAAAGGTTTCAACTAAAAAAACCTTCCACCGATGATATACAGGGATAAAATTGGGAGAATGATGGAAGGTGAATATCCTTAAATAATCATAGTTTGATTCCCCCAGTATATGGTTGAAGCACACTAAAGGAGGGATGAAATATCTCCATTAGATACACATTGGTCACATATGATATGAGAAAAATGGTTGGAAAGTTATGATGATTAATGAGATTTTACAATATACTATTAATCTAAAATTTAAAAGACATGACTAGCGCCCGAGCACCATAATTTAGAATTATTAGAAAAAATGCCCCACACCCTAGTGAAACAAACTTTTTCTACACCATAGGTGTTATAGAAAAATTGGTGTATGTGTTACGTGGCTCTTTTTTTCCATTAATACAGAAAACAATGGATGAGACCACAGTGAAGCCAAAGCTACTACATTGAAGAGCCTTGAAAAAATATGAAGGGGCCATGATGCACTGTAAGATGATAGGAAACGAGACCGAAGAACCACATTGGGGATATATCATATCCCATAACCATGTTGTAAATACCCTCCAAAATAGAAGTAGTTATAATAATCCTTTGTTATACTTTACATAATAGCTCGCTACTCCTTGCCGTAGCTGCTCTATGCCCGATGCTTCATCCCTGATCCTCAATATATCCATGCCAAAAGGTGGTTACACAAAAATCATCCTCCCAACACAATATGCAATAGTTGAGCTCCAAAATAACCAATGTAATATAGATAATGGGGATACATAGTATCCACATATCTTATGGTTCCTCCACCACACCTTGTAGTGTATATCCATGCTCCACACCATGGGACATCTATTTAGCTATATTTAAAGCCATATACCTCTTTTATGCCTTCGAACTCTCAAAAAATCTCCGGGAAACTCTATAATTATATTTTAATAATATAAGGGGTTAGTAAGGTTTTTGCCATTATAACATATACTTCAAGTTGTATTCATTATACAATATGATATAATAGAGACATAGGTGGTATAAATAGATGATAATATGGTCTCAAATATTCTTGTATAATGACATCATTTTGGTGAAGACCACTACCTCCTACTCTACATAATGTGTAATTTTTTTCTACACAAAGGGTTTCAATTATTGTGTCCCATAAGCAATCAATTCCATCCTCTTGATTGGAAGACATCAAATAATAGTTCCAGAGGAATCATCAAACACCACATTTAGAACAACCTCCTCTAGTAGTCTCAAAAATGTAGAGCACATCCACCTAATCTACATATCCTTAAATTTCTATTGGAACGACTCTATCTTTATATTTGGTTTTCCTTATTGGATCAAGGAACGTAGTGTTTACAAAATCATATAGAAAATAAGAAAAAAAATATTATTATCTATATAACCTAATGATGTGTCGTACCTCAATCATTCTATTGGTTTGAAACCAAGATAGAATTTCCATAATAATTGTTGGGTCTACCTCTAATCCAAATTCTGATATAACATATCCTAGGATGTGCATATCGAAAAATCAAATTTTGAATTAATGAAATTAAAATAAATTTAGTTATCTAAATGTACATCTAGAATGACCCTAGAATTTCTATTGTGCTCCACCTATATTTCCAAGTAAATAAAGATGTTTTAAATGATGAATTCAATGAATTGGTCTCATAATGGATGAATTATCCAGTTCATGAGTCCAAAAAAATCGTTGGAATTTTTCTTTCTGATGTGAAACCAAAATACTCAATGTGACTATAATGGAACATGAATGTGGTAATCATGTTATCCTACACTTAATCTATAATTTTTTTTGATAATCCTATCCCAGTTAATTTTTTCAGAACTAACTCAACCATAATAGTTGTTCAAAAAGATCATAAAATTAAAATGTGGACACTTTTTCATGATGGGAACAAGATTTAGGTTACAGAAATCTACAGACAACGATGAGCACCCATCCACCTTCTTGGAAAATAAAATGGTGGCTTCCTAGGGGATACACTAGATCTAAATAAGTGCTTCCATTAAAATTCATCCAACTACACATTATCTATTGATTAATATCATTATCAATATGATGTTGTGTAATAGAAATTATGGATATACCTTGGGGAATGTGATATATAAAATAATATATCGATGGAGGGGAATGAAATGAAAATCCTCTAGTAATACATCAAAATTCCCTTTGACAACTACTAGGAGCTGAAATATCGCAACATCCACTACAAAAAGGGTAATATTATCCAACATATCTGTAATAATCCATGTTCTCCTGTGTAAGAGAATATTCTACCCTATCTATGACTATTTTTTTTAACATAATGTAAATCCACACCCCGTCAACTCAGACATACCAGATCCTCATCCTTAAATAGTTGATCATCTCAGGGGATTTTGAGATAATGTTCATACCAATAATTGTGGGGGAATGCCTCAACGTAGATACCCATAGATCCCACAAAATATATTTACAAAAGAACTCATGTAAAAATATTTATATATGTATTTTATTGTTCTAAATCCCCCGATAAAAGATTCCAAATGTAATTATTATTCCCAATACTCCACTAGAATGTCAATATCATAAACAAGGGATGTGGCATTGAAAGAGTGGGGAATGCATGTTTCTATCAATACTAAAACATTTGTAGAAATGTTATATATCATAATGTGAATCTTCCAAAATGAATCTTGATCATAATATTCTATTTACTGCAGATATGAATGTCCCTTACTACCTTCTCCATAAGTCATATGTGTACCACGTGGGGGTTGTGGCTTTAATGACCGAACCCTAGTGGCCATATGTCAGTGTTTATTTAGTACATTCGTGATAGATATAGTGAATCAAATATTGAGGTACTAACAAGATTACTAGTATTATAACACTATATACATAATTAAAACATATATTAAAATTTAAAATATTACATTTTCGTGGTGATCACCATTATTCC
Organism: Viscum album; assembly: GCA_963277665.1. Classification (NCBI taxonomy): domain Eukaryota; kingdom Viridiplantae; phylum Streptophyta; class Magnoliopsida; order Santalales; family Viscaceae; genus Viscum; species Viscum album. The sequence goes on along the minus strand of OY728121.1, from coordinate 1,735,359,264 downwards.
ATTTAGTGTCTTCCTACATATTATTCATAAATCACTGTTGATATTTTTGGGGTATGGAAACATAATTTTTTTGAGATTAGACTCTACATATGGGTACCCATATAGAAGAAGAAAAAAATATTTAAATAAAAATGATTAATATTTCTGTGATATTCCGAATTAAAATATGGCATATAAATAATTCACTAAATAGGGGATTAAATTGATGGATAACAAAACAACATAAATTATCACATAGAATATAATAAATATTTTTATAATGATTGAATTTATAATTTGAAACATAATAAACAAATATTTAAGTCCTTGGGGAAAAAAATAATACATAATAGGTAATGAAAATAACAAATACCCAAAATATTTTATCCCATGATACCTATTGAGGAATTACAAAGCAACAATAAGACCTTACTATCAAATTCTATGTCTAATTAATTTATCTTATGAATGGGGTGAACCATAAGAAAAATAATCATTTATATTAAAAAACAAGCATATAATTTTTTCATAATTTTCATAATAGATAAATATAATCATAAACCTTATAGTGTAATGTAGATAACTGTATCAAAACAACACATAGGGAGTAAATTGTAATATTAACAAAAATATGATATAGATTAATGTACATTATATAGCACAATATAAATTTTCATGGGGGGAATAATCATTTCACATTGAAATAACTTATTTAAAGCATAAAATAATTTCATAATGTTATGTAAAAACATTTATTTTGAAATATTTTTTTTAAAAGATGTAAATGAATAATTAATGAAATGAGTGTTCTAGATGTTGGAAAATTACATACATGTCATATATGTTTTAAAGGCATACCTTTCAAAATTTTGGTTAAAAAATAGTACCACATTGCGAAAATGATAAGATGATCCCTTTTAATAGATTATTAGATTATAAATACTTAAATAAATTTCATTATTAAATCATGGAATAATATTAAAAACAACCTCATTTAAATTTGTTTTGGAAAATATTGACATGGAAGTTAAATATTCTTGATTGAGTGGAAAAAGGATTGTTTTTACTTAAAATATAATTTTTGTATATTTAGTACATTAAGAGTGGAAAATATTTGTAAGAATTATAATATATAGTAATAAATGGAGTAGAATAAAATATATTGTTTTTATGATAGATATATAAAATAATTTAATCAATTGTAAATTAATCATAAATAATCATGAATATTGACGAGACTGGTAAATAAACCCTTACCTCTCATAATACATCATATGTACTTCTTCCAAACTCATGTATATTAAATATAGAATAAATGAAATTATATTATATAATCTCACTTGTATATATCATACAATATATGATTTAAATATACTTAATTTCCACAATTTATTAATAATTCATTTTTAAGCAATATTCTAGGTAACAACTGCTTCATTTTTCTTGAATGTTTTGGTTCGTTAGTTTTGGAACATTATGATGATCATGGTTACATTATTTAATCAAAATTATTATGATATAAATATAATATAGTTTCATTATATAAGAAATTAATATATTCCATTCATTTTATAGAGAGGAAAATGAATTACATCATTCATTGATATGGTAGACCATATAGGCACATGAATGATGTTTTTATATTCTAACCAAATTGAACATAATAATGGTAAATAAATTTTAAAAATAAAGAATAATTTTTAAAAATTATAAATAATATATACTAATTAATTAAGTCCATATTACAATCCGTTTTAAAATAAAAAGAAAAGATTATCACATCGCTTCATGGAGTCGGTAATCTACATGAACGCATGAACGATATAATCATTTTACATCTAATTATATAATAAGAAGGTAAATGTGATATTATAACTAAATATGTGTTATTAAATAATTAATATCATACATATATTTATATGTAAAATAAATCCATCATTATATTCATCCATTAGATGCAATGATGGAAAACGATATACATCAGTTCTCAAAGTGGTGGATTATCACACATAGAATCAATAGTTTTTTTAAATTGAATGAAGAGTAGATGGATATAAGTTATGAAAATTAATATAATTATCTAAATATTATTGATATACTATTTTTATTATTTCATCATATTTGAATTGGATTAAAAGGTTATATAATATGAATTAAAATACACCCACATAGTTAAGAACCATACCTATTCTCTGAACATCCTCTTTTTGTTTAAAAAAAATCCCACATATGGTTGTTTTATAATAAAATAGGGGACTCTATTTCATGTGAAGGGATTAAGGGAACGTATTTGGGGTGAATTGGCTGAAATAAAAAGCACAATATGTGTGGATAAAAGAGGATAGGGGTTTATTTTTATAAGTGGGGGAGGGGTTCACTTGAAAATTTCTTAATTAATAAAAAATAATAAATTAAATAAAAATAAAAATCCATTCAAATGAAAAAATGTAATATTGGATAGTATAAGGATGAAATTTGTTGAAATAGAAGATATTTTTCTTATTTTATGTTTATTGGAAAAATTAAAATCTAATTTAACTACACGTGATAATATTATTCAAAAATTAACATAGACAACATATTTTTACTATTTTTAATGTTAAACAACACAAAAAAAATATATGAAATATTTACCAAATATTTATTATTATTATTCAAGATATAGAATCCATCTTACAAAATTAAATTTCGTAAATGTGGTATAATTTTCTCTAAACAGAAACCCGTAAGGGTCATGAAAAATAGGTTTCCAATTAGAATGTTTCCTTATGTGTTCACTGTTTTTATATTAAAATTCACCATAAATATTTTTCAATAACATAAATTGGATTAATTATAATAATATTTATTTATTAATAATTTAAAACTAATTTGAAAAAATAAATTTATCTTTGTAAATATTTTATATGAAAGGATAGTTTTCAATAAAAATCAATATTTTCACTATTCAGCATAAAATTAATCTCTTATGAAAATTAACAAAAAAAAACAACATAATATAATCTTTAAATTATCATATGAAAATTGAATTGAATTTTTTCAAATAAATTTTTTAAAATTTATAATGATGAATCTTAAAAAAAGTATACCAAACATAAAGAAACCAATTTTTAGGATAAATATTCTTTTATTTATAAATATGGATTTATTCTTATACTGAGATTAGAAAACCGGTGATGAATGTTATATTTTTTATTTAATACATAATATAATATTATAAATAAAATCATTTTTCAATTGTGAATAATTGAATCTATTATTGTAACAACAAATTTCCAAAATAAAAATATATTAATTTAGAAAAAAATTCTTTTTCATTCAATTGATTTTTAATTTCTTTTATATGAAATTAATTTAATTAATACATGTGTAAAACTTGTATTTTTAATAATTTTTTATGTATATCCATACCCTTCAATTTAACAGGTACATTATAATGGTATATTATATTACAGTTCACATTGACATGGGTTTGTGTGTATTAGAAGATGTTGAATAAAATTTTTTTTTAAATGAAATATATCATAATATCTCATGGATCTATATTATTCCTTCCTCAAAAAATCTCAACCTTGAAATTTCCATAATGGAAGCTCAATAGAATATTTTTGTATCTATTTATCATAATCTCCATAGGTTCCCACAACACATATTCTATCTTATGATTTCTCATACTTGAAATTACCAACCGAGTGGTGTAATTCCTAAAAACATGTTCTATAGTTTTATAATTAAGGTAGTTTCTTTATAGTAGCCTATATCCCCGTCCAATTCCAATTAAACAAAGCTTATCACATAAATTTGGTCTAGCATGAACATCTTTAACATTTACATATGTAACACATCTTTTACAATAGAGATTCTAGGGGGAACATCCAATTGTAAATACTCTAATCCAATTCCTTATATAATTTAAAAACATATGATGTATTTGGGGATATGTTTTCCCTCCATACTAAACATTGTTTCACCTTTCCATGGAGAGACTATCCAAAAAAATTTTGATATCTCACTTGAAATTAAGAATCTAGACTCCAGTGATCAGCATAAATCATTTCCCAACATTGTGTTTTTTAATATGACTTTTAAATGTTTTAAATTTTTTATTGTGTCCTCTACAAGTTCTGGTCCTACATGTATCTTTCTATCAACTTCATTCCAACATGTTGCATAATGAAATCACATTCTATATAATTCTTTATATGACACCATTTGAATACTTAAATGGATGATATGGTTATAGGAGAAATCTAACGAAGGTAAATACTTATCCCAAATACCTTTAATGTCATGTGAGAATAATGAGGAAATTTATTCTATTGTTTGGATACACCTTTCAAAATTCTCATCAGTTTGAGGATGATATGTGGTGATTAAATTATTTTTCATATCAAGTTAATTTTGAAGACTTTTCTATAAATTTTATGTAAATAATAGAGCTTGATCATACATCATTGATAGAGGTGTTCCATGATGTATTACAACTTCATTAATAATAATCATTTCAAGGTTTTTCAAAGGTATATCTTCCAATATATTGATTAAATGTATAGATCTCATAAGTTGATCACCATTAACCAATATTGAATTACTAATTCTGGGATCCTTTGGTAATTTAATGATAATTTTCAGAGTAATGACATACCATTTACACACATTAATGTGTAGAATATAAAATACACCAATGTTATATTGTCTCTTTTCCTTCACCTATTGAAAAAAACATCTTTTCACATAATCAACACATTCCAAATTTATATTATCCCACAAAAATGATCCTTGAAATATCTATACATCTAGGTGTTACAAAGGTCTTCTAAGATAATTGATATGTGATATAAATCAATTAATTCATTCTTTATATCAAGTATAAATGGAGCACGTAGCCACATTCAAATTTTCTTAAAAACAACTTAATAATTGAAATCTCCAAATTTCCAACCATTCAGAAATTTAATTTTTATTTCTAAATTATCATCTTATGGTTGAGATCATTTTACCTTTTCCAAGTATTTTTTTAAATAACATTTAAAAATAATGATAAATTCCATTCTGTAATAATTAAAATATCCATATTTAATAGATCCATGGACTTATGATCCCTATTAATATTCATTTCTATCAGCACTCCATGATCTTTATAAAATAATGCATCTAACACCATATGTTCATTCATGTTGTGGTAGTGTATTAATAAATGAAATCCTTGAGTATTTTGTGACATCATCTATTCTTTATGTTGATCTCTTTCTATGAAAATATTTACATCAATGTCCTATAATAATTTTACATCTAACTTGATTTTTCATAGAGATAATATAATCATATCATCAAGGAACATATTATGGGTTCCAAATAAAGAACATGGGTTGGAAAATTTTGTTAGTGAATCTTTAACTACCTTAATAAGTAGGAAATAACATTATCATTCTACATTCGGGAACTCATGTGTTCATTTTTTGATGCATCACTTTATATAAAAACCCATCATTTTATGATGGTTGATTCATAATCAAATTTTTCACCAATATTATCTCCAATAATTCAAGATAGTATGCACAATACTTTGTACATATAAACATATCCTCTTTATGAGTAAGCTTTGATAATGGGTTAGAAAATCTGTAAACATTTTCACAAATAGCTGATATTATCCTAATAAACATGTGATTCTACATACATTGATTATGTCTCATGGTGTAGGAAATTATGGGACATCCATTTCCTCACAAGATAAATTTTTTTAAACCATTGGAAACAATTTTCCCAGAAAATATACATTCTAAATCCAAAATTGATAGTTGATAAATTTCACATATAACTATTTTCATCTTACAGTTTTCAAGAATGATCTAAAAACTATTCCCATGGTCATTATAGATTATAATGTTCACTGATATATCATTAATAAAAACCATCAAAAATCATCATAACATTTGAAGAATACCATTTTCATTAGATCTGTAAAATATAACGGGTGAATATTTCAATACCAACAGAAATACTATAAAATCATTGTTTACATACCTCATTAGAAATTTTCTTAGGATTATATTCTTATTGTAAACATAATTTATGTTAACCAAATTAAATATCTCTAATTTAAAAACACTTATCTCCTTGAATTTGATATAATAAGTAATCAAAGCAAGGTAGATGATAATTGTTATTTATTTTAATAAAATTGATTTAGCAACATTTAGTGCACAAACTCATAGATCCATAATTTTTAATGAAACTAAACGGAGATGTGCAATGAGATTCACAAAGGTGTATAAATACATTATCACACAACCCCTATTGTTGTTTTTTAACACTAGTAATTTCATAGTATCTATTATATAAGGAGTCATTGATATAATTCATGTAAATGGGATTAAATCGAAGGAAGACCTATCATAATGCCCTAAGGGTTTTTTATGGTATTCCTCATGAAATACATCAACACATTCTCATAAAATAGGTACATATGTAATTTATGTATAACTTTTTCATACTGTATATTGTGTCTGTTAACCTTCTGTAAGAATATTTTACAGAAATAATACTGTCAGTGGATATAGACATAACCCAAATGATGTAGACTCATATCTTATGTTATGTGATTCCACATCATTAACATGTATCAAAATTAAAATCTCGTTACCTTAAAATTTTCACCATATTTCAAAATCCAATCCATTCCAAAGATATTTCATAATCAGCCAATGGTATAATAATAAATTTAGAAAATTGGGCACGATTATGATTTATACAATGGGTTGAATGAAAAATGATTGATGCGTTGATAATTCCAACATGAGTTTAAAGAGACAACCCCAATATGAAGTGGATATCATAATATATAATTTTCATAGAAACATAGATGATATAAAAGAGTGTGATGATCCAATTTCAATTATATCATTAGATAAATTTTTGCATTTGAATAAAATACCAACTAAAATATATTTTTCAACTTCAACATCAACTATTATTATTCCCTAAGGTTGACCTTTCTCCAATGAATTTTTTGGGGAAATTTACCATGATTCGTATGATAATTATTTAATAGTTCCATTTATCCTTATAGTTGAACCATTTAATATTTGTATCTTATTTAAATTCCTTTTTATCATGGTACTAGTAAATTTTTTCTCCAAAAAAGAAAAAAATTCCAATTAATTGAAATAATATTCCACTATATTTCGTTAAAAATTTATTTTACGATGGAAAATCCACCCATCCCTTCCACCATATTTCTAAATTTTATTCTCCTAAGTACTAAGACTCCCCCTTCAATAGTTTTTTTATTTCAAAGTATTCTAACATGGAGAATTCTTACTCAATTTTGGTTACACAAGATAGTAATTGTCCTTGTGACATCCCCTATATCACTATAGTGTTTATTTTGTTTTATTTTATTTAATCATTGGTTATTTAATATTTTTAGAATATAATGGAATAATTTTTTAATTATTATTAAAAATAAATTTACTATAAGAGTGTTTTACACGGTGTGGAGTAACCATGAGGAAACTATGAGTTGGGTAACTACAATGTGGTATTAAAATTTGGCATGGTTGGTGCATCATTTTCCCAATAATGTGGAACTTAGGAAAATCTTAGTGGGGGTTCTTTGGGAAAGGATGTGACTTGTTCATGGTTGGCCCATGGTTTTGTAAACTATATAGCAGAACCATGTGGTCTAGGTAGATTTTTTTAAAAATATGTTTTAATTTTATTAATTTTATAAATTTTATATTTTTAAAAAACATAAAAATACCCTCACTCTCCCACACATATCCTCTTCTCGTGATATCATCTCTCACCAGTCCTCTTCTCATAGTGTGAAATCGACCATCGATTTCCCCCTTATGCATGCCTCTCCCCCTTGCAGCATCTTCCTTTGGTGGAGTTTCCTTCCGATTTTTTTGGGATTGTTACTCCAACCCACAATGTATGGTCTCCCCCCCAACTCTCCTTCCCACAATAGGAAATTTCTCTTCATCAAGTCCTCTTATCTATTTATCTAAACTCTATGTGAATGGGGTTAAACAAAAAAAATTTCTTTGTTATTATTATGTGTTATGAGTATATTCTGGCACCCTTTTCACATTTTGACACACTTTAATGAAGGCGATGAATTTTGTACCACCCACTATCATTTCGAGGTAGTTTTCCCTATTCCATTTTTTTTGGTTTTATAAAATTCCTCTATGTGACTTCAGGTAATTTTATTTTTAAATTGTGAATTTTGGACACACACACACACACACACATATATATATATATAGGTTCCAACAATATACATCTTCTCACATGTCTATAGAGACATATACATCAGGAAAATTAGTGTAAATATATAATGGTGAACACGTGTTTATGGTGTGTTTTTTGATCCTTGTGTTCTCCTCATTGTGTCCATGGATACTCCTCACATTAACTCACCAAAAATATAGGTTTTTATATTTTTTTCTTTTTTTATATGAATTTTACTCATTATTATTTTAAAGTCATTTCTTTCCTATGATTTGTTATATAAATTTGACCCATAATGATTACTATGAGATAGATGTTTTTAACAACCATTGAATGACATGTAAATCCACGAAATGTTTTTTTGGAAATGCCAAGGTGGCATATTTAAGGAATATTTTTACTTTTTACTAAGATTTTGATCTTTTGATTTTTTTTAATCACGCGATCATAAAAATAATTTATTTTTAATCAAATTGATAAAAAAATTGATGTTTTTAGAATGTTTATATTTTGTAGAGTCATAACAAATGGGTGATTTATCCCAATAATATTTTATTTTGAAACTCATAATCGATTATATGTTTTAAAATGGAATTTTAAAAAGTGGAGGAACAAGATCTCTTTTAATTTTGAAAATTTTTTTAATGAAATGGATTTAAATTATATGCATTTTTCAATGATATTGACCTTTTTTTTCATGTAAAACATTTTTTCATAAATGATTTGTCACCATATTGATCCTACTTGTGATTATTCTGTGCTCTTGGTTTCTCATGATCTCATAAGGGGTTTTTTATTTTTAATCATTTATATATGAAACATGTATTTTTTTATTATGGGGTTATTTTTTTGTGAGGTTGTTAGAGCTATAGGATGAGTTATTTTCAAATCATTGGAAGTGATTCATATGATTCATTGATTATGATAAACTCTATTTTGATTATTCATGGGATCTCATGTGTCTATTATGGAGTTTAGTATTATACTAAACATGGGATTCATGCACTACTACTATTCCCAAAATAATGAAATAGTACTATATTTGGTTCCCAATTAATATAATTCTTGTTTTTAAATTGTTTCATGTATTTTTATTATTTATATTGTATAGTAGTAGGTAGGTCTATTAAGATATATCTTTGAAAACACATGTTAGGACCTAGGGTAGATCCTAGGAAACTATGTTCCCTTTGTTCCCTTATTCATCAATTATATCCGCAATTTCATTAATTATTTAGTAAAACATATCTATATGGAATTATGTATTCTAATTTAATGAAATGTTCAAAATTGTGTGTGATTTTATTATTTATTCCTTATTTTTTTGTTTAAATTTCAAATGTTTTCAACATGGTACATAAAAGGATTTTAATGGAGTATAGTGAAATTTATAAATTAAAGTGTTTCCCTAACATTTTTAGAAACATTTTAGAAAATATGTCCTCATGTGAGAAAAATGGGGAAATGTATTTTTATACTATTTTCCATGTTTTTATATGTTCTTATAATTCCATTATGCCTTCTAAATATATGTGATAGATTTATACCTATTTATGTTTTAGAAAATTTCCTCCATAAAATAGGTTACTGTGAATTGGTTGGTAATGATATACATCAAATTGGTATTTGGGAATTGTAGTTTAGGATGGGAAAATTTATTTTCCCCATTATTTTATTCATTTTACAAAACTAATGTAAAATATTTTTATGCACACATTTGATGTATTTTTGAAACATTTTAAAATTGAATAGAAAATTTTTTTAATACAAATTTTAAAATATCATGAATAAGATGTAATACGAATGAAACTGGTTTGTTTCATTGTGTAGTGGTTGCCTACAGAGTTCTGTTGTGCTCATGACAATATTTTTGTCTCAGTTATGTGTTCTTAGTTCTTTATAAAATCACTCATTAGAGTGTAGATTCATCTGAGATCAGTTTTTTATTTTATTGGATTCGTCTCATGTTCCCATTGTATTATATAGTATTAATTGTATTAAATTTTAAAAAAATTCATTCATGTTACTATTTACTAGATTTATCCTGACTATTTAGTCCTCTCCAATAAATTATGGTTGGGGGGAAAGATAGCTTCTAGTAGGATAAGTATAGCTATAAGAAAATTTAATCTTCTTCTTGCATGATATGGAGTTTATAGGGTGAGGGATGTTTTTGGTGCACGTTGTTGATTCACTGCTTTTCATTTTTTGATATTATTTCATTGTTTTGTTCGGTATAATGAATGAATAATGAATTTACAACTCATGATATAATTTTAATCTCATACCTAGAACCTTATATTAACTTTATTGTTGGAGGAATCAGTTATCAAGTGTATTCTGGTGATTCCCACAGACTATATTCTAGCATTAAGGGATATGTAACACCCTTATGGTAAATGGATGTCTAGTTTAAAAAACAATTAGAGGGGTGAACTTACAATTTTTTTGAATAGTATCAGATATTTGGGATTTTCTCTTCCATAGGATCCAAATTTTTAGAATTGTGATTTTTTTATTTGGTTGTATCAGTATGAATTAAGTATGGTTTTTCATTTGAACTTGACATATATGTGAAGTGATATTATATCTAGTGTTTTCCTTCCTTCATCATTGAGATTAAATAGGGATGTGGGTTTGAATTATTGACTTCTAATTCAATTGGATTTTTATTGATGATTTTATGATCCTTATCTGCATTGTTTTGTTTCCCTGCGGAAATATTTGATTCGGAATAGTGGCGAGAAACAAAGACAATATGTCAGGTAGGATCAAAGTTCCCAAAAATCATATAAAAAACAAACATATTATTATTGAAAATTTTTAATGACAAATGAATGTTTGTCCTATGGTGTCCAACCATGTGGCTAGGTTAGGAATGATTCCAAATTCCAATTATTTTTCAATATAGAATTAATATTTTATGCCATAAGGTTTTCGTGGTATTGCAATATGAATCTTGGTTGTACATGTGAAATTATTTCATTTTATATTGGATTTTGGACAATGATTTTGAGATTTCATTACTAATTTACTGGTCATGTGATGTAAAATTTTATATTGGGAATGAAAAATTTATTTTATAACAAAAGTTCATTTTATTTTATGGAATATCCTAAGGGTTTGTTTTCAAATATTCTTGGTTTTATATAATGTTATCAAATTATTGGTTTTATTTGAAATTTAGAAAATAATTACATGTGGCTGGATGTATAAATAGTTCCAACTGATTTTTTAAAAATTGATCTCTCTATTTTATTGGAAACTAGTTTTTTCCAAATTATATTTTTACCCATGGGGTGTTTATTTCATTAGTCTATGTGACAAGAAAACATTTTCAAAATGAAGCCATTTTTATAACTTTACATCATGGAATTGTGTTTTGGTTTATAGAAATTTGGTTTTGTTTTGAAATTAGTATTTTAAATGTATTTTAGTTTACCAATTGGAGATAGGGATTAGGTTTTTAATTATTAAATCAATTTATGATTATTTTTTAATGAAAAGAGGCTAAATTTTAATTGGTTCCTTGGTTTTAAAAAGCTAATTTTTTAAAAACATTTATTACTTTTGTAATGAATTTTATTCACTTCCTACTTTTTTAGGATAGTGGGTTGTGATTTTGGAGACATGGCCATGCGATTTTCTACATCACATGATACAAGATGTGGTCCCCCTCCCAAAATTTATTGTGGGAAGGTAGTTTATTCTTATTAACATTCATCAATCATATTTCACACTAACTAGACTTGAGTAGTAGTGGCATGTATAGTCTCAATATTATATTTTCAGTCATATGATTATTCTAAGGAGGAATATATTTAGTAACCCCTTTAGATATTGATTGTTCTAGTGGTTTATACCCATGATCATGGGTTTAATTGATAGATCGGTTAGGACATATTACTTTTGAGACAACAATGTGAGTTATTGTTTATAATGCTTCCTTGGTACTTATTAGAGACATTTAATGTTTGGTGAATTAATGGACATCATATGTGGAGTGGCATTAGGGGTCTCATTACATATTTTTTGGATGAAGAAAATTTTTTGATTTATTCATATGTAGTTTTGGGATAACTTTTCTCCGCAAAGTCGTGACACTATGTTTTCTTTGTTTTTTCTATGTCTTAATGTTTTTTTGGTCTATCTCTTGGAATTCAAGGATGGATCATTTATTAAAGGTTTTTGTGACATTATTTTTTGTAATCCATGCGTCATCTAGAACTTTTTTCATTTCGCATTGATGGACCTAAGGTGAAAACCTATATTCACAACATGTAGTTTTGTCTACAGTTGGGTTGTGGGTTCCACCAGGATGTGTTTTGATCGGAAATTTCATGGGTCGGTTCTCTATGGAGTGGGATCAAAACCCCATTATATTCCAGTTGTGATCAATAATATTGAGTTCATATATTATTTCATCAACTCGTGTTTTTAATTTGTTAGCTTATTATTATTTTTCCTTTGGATTAGGAGATATAGTTTTTCTATCACATAGGATGTTTCATCTATTAGTTCTACATTTTGGGTTCTGAAACAGTTTCATGTTGATGGATTTCTCGTTTGGATATTTGAAACTCCCCATAGAAATATTTGGAGTGTGGTTTCTACAGGGTATACACTTTTTTAAATGAATGGATATTAGTTTTTTCACTATTCTAGATTAATTTTAAATGGTTAGAAAACTATATATTTGTATTTGTTTATTTGGTTTCATTTTTTGTTCAGTTCATAATTAGGTTTTTTTGACGTAATGATATTTTTTTCAAATAATATTTTCACTTTTTTACATATAATCCACTAACATACAATCTAGTGGAAGAAATTTCCATGGTAGAGATATTTTTACACCCCTTATAAAACTATTATGTACATTTTAAATTATTATATTTTAATGTGGTTTCAATAAAATATTTGGATGTCTCATCGTGATGTTTTCATTAAAAAAACATAATCATTTTTTACTACACATTGGTTGTACACTTTTTTGAGTAACTTTTTGGCAACTGTATGTGGGAATTTTTCAATGTTTGTATACCATTTGTTATATATTGATGATGGTTCACCCAAATATATTGTTCCAAGGAGAAATTGTGCAAAATGGTTTTCTATAGGTAGTTTATTGCACATGTTTTTTGTATGGTTGGCATACAGTTAGGTAATCCATGATTCCTAACCATGTGGTTCACTTATATTTTTTATTTTATGTTACTATCATAATTTCATTTTCTGTTTAAAAAATCCTAAAATTATCCTCTCCTCTCCTTGACCCCTTCACTTCATGTGAAACACCCTCTTATCCCTCCCCTCCTCATGTGACAACCCTAATCATAGATCCCCCTTATGTGTTTCTATCTCCCTTGAGAGCTCCTACCCAGGTATAATTTACTACTAATTTATTCAGGATTATATATTGATCTCTCAAGATATGGAATCTTCCATCCTTATATCTCCCTTATGAGGTGGTCTCTATTCTCCCCTTCTTATGACTCATTCGTTTGAACCATTGGTTAATGGAGTTAGCTAGAATTTTTATAATTCATCCTTTTTTTACATTGTGGAGGGTTACATGGGGAACAATTTTGTGCATTTCATCGTCCTTCATTGTTGAAAAATAATTTTGGATCCTCTACCATCTTTTTAGGGTATCATTACCTATTCCCAATGGCATGTTATGTAACACCCCATGATTTCATAGTACCTTATCTCATTAATGTAATTCAATAGTTTGCGTTACACGGAACACTGAGTTAGAGCACACCAAAACTTATCAAACTAGCCGTTCAAAAATTGGTTTTGAATATTATTAACATCATTTTGATTCATATATACTATATATATTCACAACAACCATATTATTTGTTTTATATACATAATATAAGAACAAATTCATTTATATATATTAAAGAAATATTTTTCAAAAAATGAAATTTTACCGCCTTTTAATAGTGAACCCTTCTTAAAACCAATATTTAAAACTTTTATATATTCAATTTAATTAAATTAAATTCTAATATATAATTGGGACATAACAATTTAGTTTGGATAAATTTTTGGTAGTTTTCTGATAACTTCTATTTCTTGACGAATAGTGAAAAATAATACGTTTTAATTGAAAACAACATTTTTAATCGAAATAATTTTAATTGTTATTTTAGGAATTTGAATGTTTTTAAAGTATAATTAGTTTATATTTTTTTAATTTATTACAATTTACTTCATTATATGTAATTTCACATTTAAATTTGACATAAACACATGTCAATCATTGGATAGTTTTTACATTTTAAGAACTCGCTTTATGGTTTCGACAATGGGAATTGATTTTAAATTAATAAATTAAACACCTATATTTTGAATTTGGTAAAATATAATTCATTTTTGAATTCTTAATATCAAAATTAGCTTATTGTAAATTTTTTATATTTTTCTGAAAACATTCAATTTTTGAGGAATAGTGTAAAACACTACTTTATTATTTAAAAATTAATTTTTATTTAAATAATTATTTATTTTATATAAATTTATTTTAAGTCAAAATAGTTATATAATTCCTATATAAGTCAAATGTATTTAATTGGAGTAATTTTGTAACAAAATTAGATGTATAAAATTTTATTTACTTTTTAACCTCTTTTAAGCACCTTCTAATCACGTTAGAAAATTTCCATAAAACATAATATTACCACTTATGTGAGTTGAATTTCAAAAGTCCAAGATACATGGTTGAAATCAGTAATTAAAATTTAGTTCCATAAGATGAAAATAATTTTTTTTAATATAGTAATGTTTTACTTTTATGTACCACTGTTAAAAGTAAATAGGGCACTTAAGGTAAAAATGATATTATAGTTACCCTAACACATGTCCTAATACTATTGGATAAGTGTAATTCGACCAAAAACAATGTTAGGAATAAAATATTATCCTTTAGGTCTACATGGACTAGATTAGGACATTTATTATTATTTTATTTAAAGAAGAGTTATAATTGTTAAATTCAATGTATAATTACATAAGAATTTTTAATATAGGGTTATACGTAAGATAAATTCTACAATAATTATTCATTATAAATATAAAAGTATTTCCTACATAATGGTATTTTTTTATAATATTTAGAAAATAAATAATTTAATTTATTTAGGACATAATGATGATGTAGTAAATAACTTATTAATGAAGTATTAAAATAATTGATATTATACATATCCAAATAAATTAAAATAGAGACTTTTAATAAATTAAACTGATTTTCAAGGATAATATGACATTTTAGGGTTTGTTAAATAAATTTTATTTGAAGTGATAATGTTTTTATGGTTTTAATAAAATCAAATACTAAATAATGTCAAAATTGGCATAATTGCATTTTTAAAACAAATATTATATTATTAATTGATATAATATTCCTAAAAATTGAAGGTCCGACAAAAGGACTTATATAAGGATATATATATTAAATATTAACCACATGGGTTTCTCTTTGCTTGTTATAGTACATTTATTGACCATAAAAAATACAAAAAATACATTGTATGTGTCAAACTATTTAACTAAGAGATAATTTTAAAATATAAGATTAATATAGTGACCTAAACCTATATAAAAACAATTGGATGAGAGTTTTGTGACCCATACTAACCTTATCCTTTAAATAAATCATTTTTTATCAATTATAAATAGAAAATAATTTAATTAAGAAAAACATATTTCAAGCTTTTCTTAATATGACCCTCACCTCTCTTATAAATGGGTATTTTCCCTTCTCTTAAAATCATATCACCAAAGCCATTTCGCTTGGCTAACCCCATCCCAAATTTCCTCTAAACTATCCTACCATTAACCCATAGGAATTAATTTGATATAAAAACCATCCTAAGGATCCCTTTTAATCAACTCAAAAGAAAACACCCAAAAAAGATGTTATAATTTGATCACTTTTTCCAAGTTCGTTTCTTCTTCCATTTCCTCTTTCTTTGTTGTTTCGATACCAAAATAATAAATCCAATACCTCCTATATAATTTGATGTTATTATAAATACGGTAAATTGATATTATTCATTATATACCTTCTATAAATGGAAAAGTCTCCATACGTGCGTACGTACAGCTTACCCTCTCCACGTCGTTGTGTAGTTTGTTATTCAAATACTCCATTATTTGGATGGGTATAATAATGAGTATAACTGATGTAAATAATAAATATAACATATTATTGATTATTTATAAATGATATAACATCCAATTACATAGTATTCACCTACAATATAATGATATTACCGCTCAATCAGACGTACGGATTACCGTCTCCACGACGCGATGAGATTCATTCCCACATTCAACATTCAACGTTGATTATAAAAATATATATTATTAATATGTATGTAATATTTGAAATAATAATGCTACTAGATATATATATCTGTGTGTGTGTGTGTACTTAAATATATCATTTTCACATATTTCTATTCAATACGATATTAAAATGGAATCAACATTTATGCGTACATACGGCCAACTGTCTCCATAAACAGTGCCTTCCATTTCATATATTTATATATTATTAATATATATATTATAAATATATATTAGATATAAATCAAGTTTCATATTTTTGAAATATATATATCATTATCTAAATGATACGATCAAGAATAACAAGTTAAAACACATACGATAAAGAAAGTGATTATTACCCAAAATGTAAATTTAACATAAAAATCATTTTTAAATTTGTAGTATAAAGTCATAAATGAATCATGTATGATATAATAAAAATTAATATGGTTCTAGTATAATTTAATAACATACTATGTTCATTATATAGGTGGTTAAACAAACCCTCAACCCAAGGAATGTGGATGGTAAGGGTTAATTCTATAATCTCTTCATTATCTGATGTTGTTTTTATGTGTGTATCTGTTGGGACCACTTTATCATCCACTTATGAGTTTCATAAAAATAATTACAAAAATTATAATTTAAGGTTTTATTGATGGGTCTCTATAAATATATAATCCTTTTAAATGGTTTAAGTATTTATTCGTCTAAATCATTCTCATTATTGTCCATGATTTCAAAATGGATTTTAACCGTTTATTTATATAGACATGAATGTTTTTAATGTGTTAATTCGCTTCAAATGTTTCAAAATGGTATGAGAAAATTTTATTAATAAATGTATTTAAATTTCTTCCTTTCATAATTGTATGACATTTAAATGTTTTTTTGGAAAAATGTATATTTCACTCAATGAGTTTTACAAATCATTTTCATCTATGTCTACATCCTTTGATGGATTTTAAACATGTTTGAAGTTTAATTATTTTGATACAAATCTTCCATATTGTATTGATGATTTTGTGAAATGTTTGACTGTGGATGTGTTATTTTTATACCATTCAAGGTTTATGTATAATGTATTGACATTTCCTATGCTATTTTTAATTTCAATGTTTATGTTGCGTGTAAACCTTTTCATATGAGTAATGCATAGGACTTAGTAAGTGATGGGTGGAGCCCGCTATAGCTCCTCTATGCATTGATAGGTCTCATGACAAACTAATTTCATGTCATAAGGCCTTTACAAAATCTTATTTCTCATCATGGCACAAGGCCTTGACTATGTGGTTATGAATTCTAACATTATGCATTTAATCATTATGAAATTAACTATTGATATTACATGTGATTATAAGACTAGTAGAATGTCCATGTGATAATTAAATGGAATTATTTGATTTATATTTTCCATATTATGCTAAAGTTTAAGTTTAAAATGCTTTTTGTTTTGTATTATGCATTTCCTTAAACATTTATTCTTATTTAGGAATGATTTTTCTATATTGTTATTTTTTACTTATCATCTATGCTCAGCCCTTTCTATGTTTTATTTTTCATAAGATGCAAAGAATTAAATTATGACTGACCTGTAGGGATAGTCTAAGGGATATGAATGTGGTCAATAGTGACAATGTCGTTGTTGTTTTTCATTTTATAATGTAATGAAACTTTCATGTAGGTAATATATTTTCCAAGACTTCTAAATCGATCCATCCTTCGTGGCATGATTCCTTATAATCATGCCAATGTATTAAAATAATGCACAGACTCTAGGAAACAAGGGTCGGGGAGTTACAATTAGTGTCAGAGGATGTTTACCAAAAACCATGGAAATAGATTTAGATAAACACTAATTACATAACATTACCCTAAGATAGTCTTGGAGAATTAGTATAGATGAACGTCAATGAATATTGGTAATGTAGAGATTTTTTGTATTCTCCAAATGATACATCCATGTCTGGATATGATCAGGTAGAGGCGACTCTAAAGCATATGTACCTAGGAGTGAAAACACAGACAAGGATTTTCGATCATGACCCGGGGTATCCTGTTACACTGTAATGAGACATGATTTACTCTTGGTTATAACACTCTTAGTTGATGTGCTTAATATAATTCACATTTTCGTTACAAGGCAATATAATGTATTTCGGAGTAAATAATTCCACAAATAAAAAAATTTGTCATTATAGATTATATGCATAATATTTTCAATTTAAATTAGATATTTTACAAGTTTTCAATTATTCATTGAGATTCATAAACTACCCCAGTGTAAGCCATTGTTTTGAAATGGCTTCTAGTAGAAGTAATGATAATTCCAACAATATGAATGATCGAAAGATTAAGAAGGATCGCACCATTCATGTTATTAAGACAACATATAAAGGGGAAATAGTCTCCCACGTATACTCATCATATGAAGATATGGTATCATGTGTTAATATGGTATGTAAATAATTCTCTGAGTCCAATGGATTTTAAGGGTAGTAAGATAAGAAAATTATGGAAGATAGAGAGATGGATAATGGGAAGATGGGAAAGAATGATTTTCCCATACGTGATAACTGTTGAAAAAATCTCCTTGGTAAATTTTTGAAGGGAATGGGAGTTTGTTATATGTGGGGAGAAAATGGACACCAAGTACATGATTGCATGGGTAAGAAAAGGGTTTTAAATGTAAAATGATTCATCTTCAAGGATTTGGGACACTATGCGAATCAATGTCTAAGTCATCAAAGTATACCCCAAATGCTGCTATTGGATAATAATCAATTTATGATACTGCTGAAGATGAAGAGGAAAGATTAGAGTTTTATGTTATTATTAAATTATTGTTTCATTTGTTTATTTTATTAATTATGTACATGTTATTAGTGTTATATAGTATATAAGTATTATACTACAGTACTATTTCATTATGGACTTGAGATTGTGTGGAATAAAGAAAAGTGACTCAATAGCATTTTAATTGTTTTAGAAAATATATGGTTGAGAGAGAGATAAAACATAATATGGTTTATAAACTAAGGTAGTTATTTTGGAGTAATAGATTATTAATTTGGATAAATTATATTTGATATTCTTGATTACCTTGAAGCTGAATAATGATTTGTATATTCCATAATTGTGGGAGTGTAATTTGTTTTTGGATATACGGAGTATATCTAGTATTCAATATGTAATAATGTATAATTAATGAAATCGATATGGTTTTATGGTAATATAGTGTGATATAGTGTTTTAAATGAATCCATGATGAAGGTATTCACATGTTATTACATGGAAAAAAGGATCTTCATTGTGATTACCTTCCATATAAATTTTGGACTGTGAGTTTGGACAAATGTATTTTGGATATATCTAAAGGTTGGAATTGAATATGTTTGTAATTGGATACTGTTGTTTAGGATAAATGATTTCTTGAGATTATTTTCTGATTGTCATAAAAAGGACAACCCGGAGGTTGGGTGAAAACTTTTCGCACCCAGTAAGGCCATGAGAATTGAACCCGCAACTGAAGGGTGACAAGGGTGGATCACCTATCACTGGCATATGTGATTTCCTAGTTTGTATAATGTAGTTTTTTTATAGTCTGACAAATGAATTATAAATTTATTATTTTTGGAAACCAATACGATTATGATGAATATAATATTTTTGAATTCTATAATCTTTTTGAGTGAAAGATTAGTTTATGGTAGGAATTAGTTGAAGGATGAAACTCTACTTTTCAAGTATATTTTTTTCTCCTATTATATGAATAAATTATTTCATAAACATTGGGTAAGGGATATTAAAACCAAAAATGTGTTATTCTAATTACTTATGTTTTGTTGAACCGATGATATTTGTAATCATCATAGATTGATCGCTTTGAGGACCCCAATTTTACACATGTTTGTGATTGATGACCTCAATCACTCCCTATAAATATTTACATTTTACACCACTTATGTGTCTCTAATTTCCACCAATTCTCTCCTAATCAAAATCATAATTTTGTGGGGTCCTTTTATTCCCTTCCCCTTTGATAATGACTAAATGTTATTAAACCATTTTCTGATGTTGTTTTTTAACAAATGTATTTATCTATTTTTTATCCATTTATTTTCATAGAACAATTTCAAATTTCATGGACACAATTTATTGAAGAAGGGTATAATGTAACACCCCAAGATTTTATAGTACATTATCTCATTAAATTAATTCAATAGCTTGCACTACACGCAACACCGAGTTTGAGTGCACCACAACTTACCAAACTAGCCATTCAAAAAGCGGTTATATATAATATTTAGATCAGTTTAAATAATATATACTCTATATAATATTAACATCCATATTATGTGTTTTCTAGACATAATATAAGAACAAATACATTTTTTCAGATAAAATAAGTATTTTTTTAAAAAAATCAATTTTACTGCCTTTTAATGGATAACCCTTTTTAAAACCAATATTTTAATCTTTTCAATATTCAATTTAATGATATTAAATTTTTATTCCTAATCGGGACATAAATTTAGTTTGGATAAATTTTTGGAACTTTTCTGATAACTTTCATTTTTTTTGAATAGTGAAAAATAATATTTTTTAATTGAAAATTACTTTTTTAATCGAAAAAATTTATAGCGTTAAATTAGGAATTTGGAAGGTTTTGAAGTATAATTAGATTTTATTTTTATCATTTAAAACAATATATGTCATTAAAATTAATTTCACATTTAATTTTGACAAAAACACATGTCAATCTTTTGATAGTTTTTTATTTTTAAAAACCCGCTTTTTGATTTTGACAACACTAATTAATTTTAAATTAATAAATGAAAATTATATGTTTTGAATTTGGTAAAATAGACTTAATTTTTGAATTTGGAATATCGAAATTATCTTAGGATAATGTTTTGGTTTTTTTCTGAAAACTTTCAATTTTTGATGAATAGTGACAAAACACTACGATATTATTTAAAACCAACTTTTTATTTAAATAATAATTTATTTTAATTAAATTTAATTTTAGAAAAACTATAAATATAATACCTATATAAGTTAAATTTAATTATTAAATTCATTTTATAATAAAATTAAATGTATAATTTTTTTTGAACGTTTTAACCTCTTTTATCCACATTCTTGGAATGTTAACAAATTTGCATAAAACATAATTTTACCACTTCTGTGAGTTGAATTTGAACAATACAAGAGACAAATTTAAAATAAATATGTAAAATTTGGTTCAATAAGATAAGAATATTTTTTGGTGAATAGTGTCTTTTGACTTTTATTTACCAAAATTAAAAGTAAATTGTGTAATTAAAGATAAAAATAATATTATAATTACCTTAAAACATGTCCTAATTCTATTGGATAAATTTAATTCTACCAAAAAAACCATAGGAATAAAATATGATCCTTTAGGTCCACTTGGATTGGATTTGGACATTTATTATTATTTTATTTAAAGAATAGTTAAAAGTGATAAATTCAATGTTTAATAACTATAAAAATATTAATATATGGTTATACATAAGAAAATTTTCACTATAAATATTCATTAGAATAGTAAAACAATTTCCTACATAATGGTATTTTATTTAAAATTTTTAGACATTAAATAATTTAATTTATTTATGACACAATGATGATGCAGTAATTACCTTATTAATGAAATATTAAAGTAATTGGTTTAATAAATATCCAAATAAATGTTAATTAAGACTTCTAATGGATTCAAATAATTTTTCTGGTTAATTTTACATGTTATGGGTGGTTAAATTAATTTTATTTTAAGTCATAATGAATTTATGGCTTTCAAAAAAATCAAATACTAAATAGTTTTAAAATTGACTTAATTGAGTTTTTAAAACAAATACAATATTTTTATTTGATATAATATTACTAAAAATATAAGGGTCATCAAAATTACATACATATGGTTATATATATTAACACATTACCACATGGGGTTCCCTTGACTTATTACAGTATGTTTATTAACCATATTATATAAAAATACAAAGAGACATGGTAAATGTCGAACTATTTAACTAAGATTTATTTATAAATGATAAATTTAATATGGCGACCAAAACCTATATATAACCTATTATTTTATAGGGTTTCAAACCATACCCACCTTATCCACTAAATAACACATTTTTGTGCCATTATAAACCGAATATTATTTAATTATGAAAAAATATTTCAAGCTTTTCCTAAATTGACTATCACCTCTCTTTTAAAAGGGTACTTCCTCTTCTATTAAATTCACACCTGCAATAACATTTGTATCAGCCAGACCCTACCCAAAAGTCCTCTCAAATATCCTCCCTTAGACCTATATTTTGTACATCGATTAGAATCCCAACAGAAGGAGCCCTTTTGAGAAACTCAAAAGGAAACACTAAAAGAAGAGGTAATCATTTCACTACCCTCTTTCAAATCATTTATTCATACACTTCCTCATTATTTGTTGTTTCCATACCAAAATAATAACTCCAGTACCTCCTAAATATTTTTATGATATTATATATATGGTAAAACCATATTCATTATTCTATTCATCCTATAAATGGAAAAAACACCTTACATGCATATGTATGGCTTACCGTCTACACATCATGGTGTAGTTTGTTATTCAAACTCTCTATTATGTGGATGGGTTCAATAATGAGTATAAATGATGTAAATAATAAATATAATAGGTCAATGAATCTTTCTATTTGATATAAAATCCATGTACATACGATTTCGTCATCAATGTAATGATATTATTTGTCATGCATATGTACAGGTTACCGTCTCCACGACGTGATGAGATTAATTTACATGTTCACCATTCAATGATGATTATAAAAATTTATATTATTAAAAAGTAGGTAATATATTACATAATAATACTAATTGAGAGATATATATGTATTTATGTATGTATGTATGTACTTACATATATCTTATTCACATACTTCCGTTCAATACGATATGAAAACATAAACAACGTGTATGCATACGTACGACCAATAGTCTCTATTAATAGTGCCTTCCATTTCATATATATATTTATTATATAATATTTATATTATAAATTTTTATGATATATAAATCACGTTTTATATTCTGGATGTATTTAAATAATGATATAAATGACACTTTAAAGAATAACATGTTAAAACACGTACGATAAAGAAAGCTATTATTACCCAAAATGTTAATTTAACAAGGAAACCATTATTAAATGTGTCATATAAAGACATAAATGAATCATTTATGATATAATAAATATTAAAATGGTTCTGGAATAATTTAATAACATACTATGGTCATTATAAAGGAGGTAAAACATTCCCTCGACCAAAGGAAACTGCTAGGTATGGGTTAATTCTACAATCTCTTCATTATACGAGGTTGTTTTTACGTGAGTAACTACTTAGACCTCTTAATGATCCACATCCATGTTTCATAAAACTATTTTCAAAAGGAATATTTTAAGGTTTTATTGAAGGTAATCTTTAACATGATCATCATTTTAAATGGTTTAAATATTTATTCTTCGAAATCATTCTCAATAATTTCCTTATATTCAAAATGGCTTTTGATGATTAATTTATATAGAAATGAATGTTTTTAAACATTTAATTCCATTTAGAAGTTTTTAAGTGGAGGGGGAGACTTTGATTGAAAAAATTCTTTAAATTTCTTCCTTTCTAAATTATATGACTTTTAAATGTTTTTATTTGAAATATATATATTTATGTCAAATATTTTTACAAATCATTTTCATCTATGTCAACATTATATGATAAATTTTAAACTTTTTTTATGTTAATTTATTTTTATAAAAATCATTACATTTTGTATTCAATGTTTTTTGATATGTTTGACTATGGATGTGTTGTTTTTATACCATTCATGGTTTATGGATAATGTATTGACATTTCGTATGCTAGTTTTAATACGAATGTTTATGTTATGTTTACAACCTTTCATATGAGGAATGCATTGGACTTAGTAAGTGACAGTTAGAGCCCTCTATAGCTCCTCTATGCATCTGTAGCTCTCATGAGACAAAATAGTGTATTTCAAGAATGCCTTGACAAAATCATATTTGTAGTCTTGTAATAAGGCATTGATTATGTGGTTCTGATGTGTGACATAATGCATTCTGTCATTATGAAAATAACTATTGATATAACATTTGATTAATGGATGAGTATAATATTCGTGTGAATATGAAAATGTAATTATTTGATTTATCTTTTCCAAATTATGATAAATATTATGTTTAAAAGTCTTTTTATTTAGTTTTATACATTTCCGTAAAGGTTTATGCTTATTTATGAATGTTTTCCCTATATTGTTTTCCTTACTGAGCTTCTAAGCTAATCACATTCTATGTTTTATTTTCCCATGAGGTGAAGAAGTGTATTATGACTGACCTGCATGGATAGTCTAAGGGATATTAATGTGGTCAATGAAGACAATGTTGTTTTTGTTTTTAATTTTATATTGTAATGTAACATTCATGCATGTAATCTATTTTCCAAGACTGCTAAACTAATCGGTCCTTTTGGACATGATTCGTTGTAATCAAGTCAATGTATTAAAATAACGCTCTGAATCTGGGTAGCAGGGGTCAGTGCATTATATGTTATCATTTCCTAATAGTCCTCAATGTTTTCTCTAATCATTTTTGGTAATATCTATGACATACCCATATATTTGTATATTGTATATCTATATATATATATATATATATGTGAAAACATTATCAATCCTCCCGGATTTACATAAGAATAAATAGATTTATAAAAATATTATATATATATATATATCTATATAATAATGTTTATATGTGTTTTGGGTGTGCAGTTTTATCCTTAGGTTCTCCTCATTTCATGTTTGGAATTTCATCTCTTTCTCACACCATGGATGTGTGTGTTTAATTATTATCCATTTCTATGATGATCCTTTAAATTATTTTTAAATTAAAGATATTTAATTTTCCCTAATTATTATATTAGTTAGGTATGAGGTCCATTCATTGTAATATTTATTTCTATTTACCCTTTGAATGAGATGTAAATATGTACCAAGTTTTTTTTGAAATGCATTGGTGACTTATTTAAAGAACGAATTTGGAATGTAAATTATTTGTGAGAACCATATTCTATTAATGAAATGATTTATTGAAATTGAATGACTTTTAAGATTAGTGTTTTATTTATTCGATGTGTATGAAATGTATTACAAGCGTTGGTTGATATCCAAGTGGTGAGTTAACCCATGATAATTCAATTATGAAAAAACATAAGGATTTGAATGTTTTCAAATGGAATTTTATAAAGGGGATGAGAGAGTACCCTTTTTTCTATTTTTTCTGATGAAATGTATTGGTATTATAATCCTATATTAATTAAATATCCCATTTTAAATTTTGAGAAAAATTATTTCTCATTAATGTTGTGTGAACTACTTGAGGCCCAGAGTGATTCTCATGTACATACGGTGGATTTGTATCCCATGAAGGGATGTAAATTTTTTTTTCATCAAATATACTAATTAAACATTTTTATTAGTGGGAGATTTTATTGTAATTATGTTGAAGGTGAGGCATGATTTATTTTCAAATCAGTACATGTTATTTAAGTTGTTGATTGATTATTCTCACCTACAGTTTGATTGGATGTGGTAACCCATGTATCTATTTTATAATTTAGTATTATCCAACACTATAGATTCATAACTTACAAGTTTACAAAATACCATTAAATAAGGATATATAGGTAATTCAATTCTAACGAGGATGGGTGAAGGATAGTTAGTGGAGTTTTTTTGAATGAAACATAGGCCCACATACTAGTCCATTGAAGGAAGCCATCGATTTATCACATTACATAATATGGTATATCCCATCACAATAGCCTTCTTTTATTACATTTTATACTATTTACATTTTTATTCTATTTTATCCCCTTCTTATTGTATTAATTATTTTCACATATATACTTATCACTAATTTTTATGGAATGACTTTAGCACAGTGGTTTTTGCTTATGTTCATTCATGATTCTTTCTGTTGTTTAATTTTAAAATGTATTCAAAATTATTTTTGAATAGGATTTATTGAACGATATTTATTTCTTGAATTTAAATTATTTCCAAATTATTTTTATAAAAGTGTTTGAAAACAATTCTCTTATGATAAATGTAAACTAGGTGTTTTTAGGCCCTAATGAATAGTTTTTATAAAATATAGATTTTAAAACATGTTTTTTCCACCCATGTGATAAATGGAAAACACATTGGGTTTTGCAATTGTCTAATTATATAATTGGATCCTATAAAATGGGTGTTTATGCGGGAAATTAAAATAGTGTGTTGGCCATGTTTTATAGTCTATGAAAATGAAATTTTATCAGAGGTTGTTTTTGATTATGAGAAATTGTGAAAAGAATTTCTACCACAAATACAATGAAGAATTGTATATTTTTTCAAATTTATAGAACATTAATATTTTTATATTTTTGCATACTTGTGCACTTGGGATGGAATATTAAATTAACTTCATTATTTTGGTGGATATTGGTGGGATATTGACTTCTTTTGTGGAAATTCCAATATTATTGTAATAGATTCAAGCTTAGAGTTCTTATTCAGACAACTCATCAGTGAATTGACTCATCTAATTCTAGTTTTTATTTTATATCATTTTTTCAAGGAGCACATTTCATTATAAAGTAGTAATTTCCTTTACATTTTGTTGAATGTTTGGAATGTTTCCCTTTATTTCATTTTCCATGGATAATGATGCTTTTATTGGTTTCTACAAATGAAGGGCAACTATAGTTGATATTGTGTAAAGAATATAAATTGTTGGCTGGTGTCTTTTCCTTGACCTTGATGGTTCTCAAAGTGGGAGGCAGGTTTTTGGATCTTGTTACAATATCACTACATTCCTTATTTTGATATTATATGGATTTTTTTCCTCTAGCATGGACATCAAATGTATAAAAGGATCCTGAAGGAATTTTAATGGAATTTATATTTCATTAGTTTTCTCTTATTATTGTTTGAAAAATCTCCCAAACTTATTCATTATGTTGACATGGATCTAGTTGCAATCCCATGGGTATTGGGAATTCCCTTCCGGCTATGAATGGGTTTTGTTTTAGGTCTGTTAGAGGAACACACCATAATATATTGTTATATTCCTCATATTGTTGGATGCTTTCAGATACTTGTTCACTTGGACGGATTAGATTTATACCCTCAATGGAATTCTTAATCATACACTTTTGATTACATATGTTGTTTTCAACATGTCTTTCTATCCTTGAATATATTTATCCATACATATAAATAATTTCCTCATATTGTTTCATAATAATTAATCTTTTTCACTCAATATATGTTCATTGTTAACAAGGAAAAAATTCTTCCATGATAATTTACTCATTATGTTTATATTAAATCATCTATATTTCCTAAATAATTTAGTGTTTTTAATCAAGGAACACAATTTATATTAATCCCCTGATAGAAGATAAACATCCTCGAAAAACATTCCCTTTACTTTGCTTTACAATATTGTAAATATCATCTATAATGAACATATCCATTTCTTGTCAAAAAATGTATTTGTAGTGTCGTTAAATGATGATGATTTCAAAGGAATAAATTGGTTTAAAATTTTTACACTACATTTTTGTTCTGTAGGATGCTACACACATGTAAGGTTGTTTTTAATAACATGGCTAATGTTCCCCAATAAGTTATAACTTTTTTAGCTCTTGGTAAAGTTCCTTCTCCATACTCATTATCTTTCTTATGAGCAAAATCCCTTCGTGGATTACCTAAATTGATATGGTTTGAAAAACTTCCACTAAAATCGATTTCTAAACAATGGAATACACTTTATTAGAAAATAACACCATCCATTATAATGTATAATTAAAAAACTAGATAAACACATAATATTAATAGAAATATTTATGTATTAAAAATCTCATAATCATTATCATGGATTCATTGTTAATATTTTCACACCATTAAAATTATTTCAAATCATTCATAATTGTTGGTAAATAAAATATTAATTAATACAATCATATCCTTTTTGAGTGAAAATAGTGTTTCACTGTTAGGAAAAAGTCATCACGAACTAGAATGATGGATGTGGTATACTCTAAAAAACACTTTTTGGCTTATAACCCCTAGATGCATCTATTACAAAACAAAATGCACATATAGTGTCCAGAGATGGATGGATTTTATTGAAAATCATAAAATATATACTATAAAAAACAATATTATTTTAAAATATATATATACTTATAATAAATGTTAGTAATATGGTTATATTATTAATATAATTCTTCCAATATATAGTTCATAAATATTCTACTTATCATTCTATGATATCAACTATAATTTCCTCAATCGTAGGAACATGGAGTTTTTGGTGACATTATCTCATCGGCACTCTATACATTGAATCACATAACAAATGACCAAATAGTTTAGTTTAATTGGAAAAATAGATACCTACTATAACATTGTATTACAATTGAAATCATAAAATAAAACGTACATTTTAATCAAGAAACGCATTATTCCAATTAACATATCACTATAAATCAATCATAAAGAACATCCCATCATCAATGGAAAAGGAATCATATGAAATTAGAGTTCCAATATTCTTAGTAAGGGTATGCATTAAATGGAAGTTATCCCCTAGTAAAAAACTAGAATAATAGGGTCGATATATACATTATTTAAATAATCTATATTACTAATACTATTCAATAGGGGACTAAATATGTAGATATAAAAACATAAATAATATTAGGTATAATAATAAATAGTTTCATTAGTATTTAACATATAATTTTGGACATTATAAACAAACCACCAAGGCCTCATATCAAGACATCATTCTTATATGGGTAAAACCGCAAGAAAATAGCCCAACTATTTTATTAATCACACAAACCAATACAGTGAGGTTCCATAGTGTCCCAACCCATCAAATACTAATTTCAGTGTATTCTTCATATCAAAGGGGTGACCCATATTCATAATAAAATTTATATTGATTGGCCTTCATATAATATTTTTTTAATTACCTCATTCAAAAAACATAATCCTAAACCATGTAGAATAATTTAGTGATTGTTATAAAAATAATACATACACATTAAATCATAATTTTCAATAAAGGATCCTATTATAGATTGTAGAGAACAAGATTTTCCATGTAATTTTTTTTAATTATATGGAATTTTTATGAGTCAACGAAAATTGATGACTTGTGATTCCGAGGCTCGTTGTGCCTAGAATTAATTTTTCAACATTTTTTAAGGTATGTTTTGTAAACTCATCAGTGGAATTTTCTATATTTTGATCCAGTGCTCTGATTAAAAATCTGAGGGCACCATTAAATCTACAGAACTCAGATTTTTTTATTAGAGGCTTCACTTCGACAGAAATATGTCTGGAGAAAATGTTAGATTTAGGACTTTTTAAAAGAATAATTAAATAACTTTGTTATTTGATTTCATTCTTTCTTTTCCTTCAATGGACAAGAGGTAGTGGCAGAACAAAAACATTTTAAGACATTAAATGGATTGACTGCTCAAATCCTTTGTAACCGATGTATTGGAATTAAAATGTTTCTGATTAAATAAACCCCCATTAAAATCCATGGGCGTTACTCACCCTCACCCACTACTATTTTTATGGAGCTGGGGGAGAGGTATTTGCATGGATTCACCAAGGGAAGAAGTTATGATAAATTTTCACGGAACCAATCACATAGAGGATGGATCCTATTCCAGCGGCATGGATGAGAGACACTGAATCACGAATCGAAGGATGGCGTATGAGTCCAAATGTTGGATGATTGTTGTGGGGATGACGAACACCAACTCTTCTATAATCATGGGAATAATCCAAAATTATTGTGGTAGGGATTTATTTATGTATCATTTTTAAGTGAATTTTGAATCCTTTTTCTCCCTCATGTTTTCAAGAAAACATAGAGGGATCAGGAAAATCAAAATGAGTTAGACCCTCTGCTACGTTTTTTACCATTGCATTCTTCGTGGAAGAGTGTTGGAACGGTGGCACCAGCAGGCCATGATGGATGTGGCGCTCAGTCCAGCATTGCAGGAGGAAGCCACGACTCTTTTTCATGACAATTAGCGGAGCGGCCGGCACCGGAAGGCCGCTGAAGTGGTGTGGTGCACCGACACACTACGCCGGAGGGGGATCCCACAGTCGAAGTCGTGGCGGGTGAAAAGGGTGGCTGGCATGAGCGAGCTACGGATGGCGGTGGTAGAGCAGTGCACCGTCGCGCAACTCTAGAGGACACTGCGGCTTGAAGCTGTGGTGGTGGAGGGACCTGCCCTCTCGCTGGTTCCACGATGAACAGTATGTTCCTTGTGGTTCTGCCACTTCACTAGCTGAATGACCGCTCGGCCGTTCGGAAAAACTGCGGGACCCCCCCCCCCCCATGTCAGCAAGGGCGGGACCCTCTCCAGTGGGTCGCACATGACTAGAGGGCCCTACCCTTGCGGGCCAGGCCACCCCCCCCCCCCAACGGGCTGGGCCAGAACATGTTATAGTGGTTTGATCCCGCCGCGGCCTCACCCAACCAGGTAAGACTTGAACGGGGTCTAGTCGGACCGGCCCTAAGCCCTACCATGCCAGTTATCACCTAATGGACAGTAAAATCAAATCTGGGAATCCATTTGACAAACCGTCTGCAGCGCTGGGACCCATGGAGCAAGACGGTCCTTTTTTATATTCCAAATGTGTTTTGGAAAATGTTGGAGTACAAATGGGTTCGATCGAATCCGAATTTGACCGGGCCCTTTGGACTAAAACACTTATTAGTCATAGACAAGGCATCTAATTGACGTGTCGTCTATCATGTTGGGAACCTTACGACATGGCGGTCCTTTCAGATACATCTTCATGGACCATCATGGTGGTTGATGAATGACCGATGTCTTGAGGATAAGTTCACCTAGACGTCATATGAGTGGTAAACTAGTAGCTAATAGTTTGGTAGAGTTCGGAGATATATTATACGGAGGTTAGTACAGAGTGGTCATGTGTGTGTAATAACTGATCCTGTGTGGGTCAGATCCTATGTATGTCAGCGCTCACCGATCTTATGTGCGTCAGGGCATACACATCCTATGTGGGTCAGATCAAGTGTGGTTTAGTTCTAAAGGATCTTGTGTGGGTCAGCACATACCGATCATGTGTGGATCAAATCCTATGTGGGTCATTGCGGGTGTTAGTACCTATGGCTTTTGGGTGGGTCAGGTCCTATGTGGGTCATTGCGGAGGTCAGTACCCATCGATATGGGGTCAGTCAGACTCTGTATAATCATCTATCGTGCCTCTCAATAGAATGAGATGATATAGAATCTTGAGTAATCAATTATACTTCTGTAATTTACATATATAACTGGTGTGAGTGGAGTCTTTCATCTTTTTGGTGTATTCATCGTGGTGTTACATGTGATGGACATTTACAATCATGGTTTTATCTTCATGGTGTTACTTGTGTGTTACTTTTACCTTCATGGTGTTATCATTTTTTGGAACATGAAATTTTTTGGTTTTACCTTTGTGGTATTCTTCCCACATGTTTATGATGAGTACCTTTTGATATCATATGTATATGTTTGGGAATATACCCACGTAGAGTTGATGACTACTTCCTGATTTTTGATTGAGTTATTTCTTTGTGGATTTTTCATTTTGAACATTTGAGTTTCCTTCATGGGTCATGGGATCCGGACTGAGTATCACTATACTCACCCCTGCATAGGCTACACCCACACCTTGTTGTTTCTTGTGAATATTATAGATATCGTCGATCGTGGATGAGGGGGACCAAATGGGATGGTTCTCAGAGGTGGACCTTTGACGTGATGTGCTTTAGTGACTACAAATCGTGAGATGTACCTGCCCTTCAGGTAGGATCCTCCATGGACATTCTAGTAGTTGTTTTTATCCATTCAATTGTACTTTTACATTTCAGTTGTCCTTGTGTTCCTTCCCTTCTACCATCATCACACATTTTACAACAACATTTTACTTCGTGGTTGCTTCTTATTGTGTTCATTGATTGTGTGTTTGTACATTTTTAATGTTAATGCCTTCCATTACTGGGATATGCCTTTCCGGAAGTAGTCTCCAACCCATGGCCTATGGATGGCGGGCCTGTGGAAGTCATGACATAGGGCCCAGGGGGACAAGTCATGAAAAAGTGGTTTCATAGGATTCGGTACTGAATAAGAACTAGGACATTGATCTTTTCAATGAAGCAACAGTGTTATGTGTTTTGAGTGCGGATTTCAGTTTTGGGAGTCCAGTGTTGTTGCGGTGGATGGAATATCTTTACACCAAGACCATGAATTCAAATTTCTGACTTGGTGCATGAAAACACTTATTGCATATGTTTCGGAAATGATTTTTTATATATTGGGGTCAGCTCACTAGGTAAAACTTATTGACCTTGGCACACCTATTTTTATTCAGGATGACACCACATAGAGAGCCAGCCAGGATTCCCAAGAGAGTATAAGGCGATGGACCACTGAGCAATGGGGCATCGATGTTGGTCCCTCTTACAGTGTTAGCATCTTCTGGTGGTGTACAATAAATCACAACCACCCATTGGGTAGCATAGGTCAGCATCCCCACCAGTAGAGGGTCAACACCGAATGAGCATGTTGCAAAATTTTTTGCAGCAGAGAGCTCCGAGTTTTTGAGGCAAGACAGATCCATTGGTGGCTAAGGATTGGCTGGAGGCTATGGCCAGTGTTTTTCTCTATGTTGGTACACCATCTTATCTGATTTTGGTCCAAGATTCCCGTCATTTCCAGGAATCAGTAGGGATATGGTGGAGTCTGACACTCCAGTTTCATGACGAGGGGACCCTCACATAAGAATACTTTGAGTGACATTTTAGGGCAGAGTTCATCATAGAGACACTACACTCAGTTCGTATACAGGTGTTCCTGCACTTATAGTAGGGCAGCATGACTGTGTCCTAGTACTCAACGAGGTCCACTGATCTACCCCACTACTCGACTGAAATGGTACGAGATACATTCTTCAAGGAACACACCTTTGAGTTGCATCTTTGGTAGGAGAACATAGCATCAATGACATATCATATCAATCTGACACAGTTTGGGGTGCTAGAGAGAGCGCTTTTAGTGAAGAGCTTCCAAGCTGAGTAGGCACCGACAGTGAGGGCTACAACTGGACGTTAGGTATTAGATTCATCCTCAGTAGGCACTAGACAGATGACGTAGGGTCCCAAGTGGGCCAAACCATTTGGTGGATGATCTTAGGATATAGGTTATATGGTGAGGGGCTCTTAGGACCGAGGATGATTGTTAAGGATTAGTCAGTTCTACTCGTTTTGTGGGAAGGGTGACGTGGCTCACACCTGCATGAATCACTGTACAGATGACCAGCTGACATTCAAGGGAATGCCAAGGCAGAGGAAGAGTTTTGATTAAAGAGGTCCGTAGGGCGGTGAATGTGGAAGATTATCTAGTCGTGCAGCTTGCGGTGGGTGATGACTCAAGGTTCTACCACCACCATCTCTTTGTAGTCCACCACGACCACATGGAATAGGTGGAAAAGGATGAGCTCACCTCTACGCATTTGAGTCTGATGACCATGGCACACTGAATATTACTAGAGGTATAATCTATTTCTTTTCCTCCTTAGTTGCAGTACTTATAGTCAAAAGTGGCAGTCACTCATTTCTAGCCACCTCCCTCATTCAGAGCTCAGAGATTCTGAAGGAGTGGTTGGCGTGATCCTTATGGATAGAGACTCCTACAAGGGGGGATTCGATGATTACACACTAGTGCCAATAGTGTGAGGTTAGTCAATGAGGTGAGATATTTAGATGGGATCTTCTTGTAGGGGATTCGAGGCCTTACGACACTATATTGGGAATGGACTGGTTATCCACAATCAATTCTCAGATTAAACTTTTTAGGCACAATGTGTGTTGTGTCCGCAATGATGGGACAATTTTTTCCATCATCGGCGAGAAGGGAACCATTTTAGCACATGATTGACTTACCAGGAGGAGGGTGCAGCCGATAACACATTAGTTGGCTGGAATTACCCTTAGGGAAATTGATATTGAATGTCCGAGCTATAATATAGTGGTGGACATGTTTTCTGATGT
This sequence comes from Viscum album, assembly GCA_963277665.1. NCBI lineage: Eukaryota > Viridiplantae > Streptophyta > Magnoliopsida > Santalales > Viscaceae > Viscum > Viscum album. The sequence continues at coordinate 1,735,324,451 of OY728121.1, read as the reverse complement.
CTTTCGAGATGATCTTCTGGAACAACCTCGACACAAAGAGGTTGACTTTTACATTGACCTATACCTTGAGAAAACGCTGATACCTAAAACAACATATTGGATGGATCCCGTAGTGCTTTGTGAGATGCAGGTACAGATGGAAGACTTGAAGAGGAATGGGTTCATAAGGCCCAATGTGCCTCCATGGGCAGCCCCAAATTTTTTTTCCATGAATACAGATGGGAGTTGGAGGCTCTGTGTGGATTATCGGTTCCTGAAGTAGGTAACTGTGAAGAACAAGTATCCACTTCCGAGGATTAAATTTATTTTTGATTAGTTAAAGGAAGATCAATTTTTTTAATGATAGTCCTCTGATTAGGCTATTATCAACTTGGGGTACAAAAAGGGGATGTGTATAAGAAGACCTTCAGATGTTCATATCGCCACTATGATTTCTTGGTTACGCCATTCGGTGTTACCAACACCCCTACAGAGTTCATGGGGCTCACGAACAGAATCTTCATGCCATTCCTTGATTGTTGTGTGGTGGTCATCTTCGATGACATCTTGGTGTACTCAGTGACGGAGGAGGAGCATGCCTATCATCTACAGATAGTTCCGGACACACTCCAAGAGAACCATCTTTATGGTAGGCTTTCTTAGTGACAACTCGTGATACGAGAGGTTAACATTCAGGTACACGTTATCTTAAAAGCTCTATTTGGAGTAGATACGAAAAAGATAGAGGTTGTGATTGCTTTGGAGATACCCAAGAGTGTTACAGAGGTGAGGAGTTTCCTGGGGTTGGCTGGGTTCTACTGGATATTCCTACCCGACTTTTCTAGAGTTGAAGCACCACTTTAAGAATACACGAAGAAGGGAAAACGAATCGTATTGATGGAAAAATTCCATCAAAGTTTTCAGAAGTTGAGGGAGACGCTGACGAGTGCCCCCATCTTGAGGAAACAAGAATAGGTTGTTTGGTATGTAGTCTATTGAGTTGCATCAGGGACATGACATGGGTGTATCCTGATGCAGGAGCGAAAAGTGATCACTTATGATTCGCGATAGCTGAGGCATCATGAGTATAACTACACTACCCATGATGTGGATTTAGTAGTAGTAGAATTTTCCTTGAATATGAGGTGGCATTACTTGTTTGGTGAATGTTTTACTGTCCACTCGAATCAGAAGAGTCTCAGGTATATATTCTCACAGAATAACCTGAAGATGAGATAACGAAGATGGATAACGTTTCTCTAGGACTGTGACATTGAGATTTTCAACACTCCTGGGAAGGGGAATGTAATATTAGACACACTCATCTGAACGTCTAGTTTACAATTGATGATTGAGGCAATAGAGTAGCTAGCTGAATTGCAGGTATCCTTTGTGGATTGAAATGGATCATCTTACCTCTAGTCTATGACTATCAATCCCCCACTTTTTCAGTGTTTTTGGGAGGCACTCTTTGGGGACATTTACTACGAGGGCCGATGTGCTTAGATATCCACAGGAGATTCTCCTAGTGGATTTTTTAAAGTTAAAGAGGATTCCATTCTTTTTAGAGGATGAACCATGGTACCAGTCGCTCGATGGGAGAAGCTATTGAAGGAGTTCCATACGTTACCTTTGGTGTTACATCCTAGTGTGGAGAAGATGCACCAAGACCTTCAATGTCATCGCATCAATATAGAAGGTAGTGGCATAGTATTTTCGTGATGCCTCACTTGTCAACAAATGATGGTTGAGCATCAAGTTCCTGTAGGCTTAACACAACCACTAGAGGTGTCGGACTGGAATCGGGATGGTGTCTCCATGGGATTTTCGACAGGGCATCCACAAACATATAGGGGACAGGATTCCATCTAGGTGATCATTGACTGACTCACCATGTTAGCCCACTTCCTACCCATTTGAGAGTAGAGATTAGTATAGGTCTTATGATTCCTCTAAGTATAAATGATTGTACAACTTCATGGGGTTCCATCGACAATATTATTTGACCAGGACGCATATTTTATATCCCAATTATAGAAGGGATTACAGGAGTTGTTGGGGTATCAGCTACGTTTTATCCCCACATTTCATCCACAGACTGATGGTCAGAAGGAGCAGACTAGTTAGATACTGGAGGACATGCTACATGCTTGCGTCCAAGATTTTAGTCAGAGTTGGGGGGATCACATTCCCTTGGATGTGTTCAAATAAAACAAAATATATCACTACACCAATGATATGTCACTATTCAAGGCCTTATACAGTTTACCAAGAAGATCACAACTATGTTGGTTACACTAAGGGGAGGCAGCACATATGGGACCATAGTTGGTATAGGAATCCACAGAGAAACTGCAGATCATCCAGGAGCGAATGATAACTACATAGAGCAGACAGAAGATTTATGAAGACCAAATATGGACGCCCTTGGAGTTCGAGGAGGGAGACTACATCTTCATGTGGGTCTAATCTCGACCTGGTTTGTAGAGTTTTGGCCAAGGTGAAATGTCTCACTAATGTTTATCATACCTTTTCTGATACTTCAGAAGATTGGCAAGGAAGAATACCACTTGGCACTTCCACTGCATTTGGAGATGGTGCACGATTGTTTCGATATATCTCGACTGATGAGATGCGAGCATGACCCATAACACATCATCGACCATGGAGAGTTGGACTTTGATGATGGGGAAACATTTACAGAGGATCCACTAGGAATTGAGGATTGACAAAATTAGGTCCTTGGGGGATGATCATTACCTCTTGTGCGAATCTTCAGGTAGCACAGGAACCTCTAGGAGAGAACATTAGAGCTGTTGGCTCTGATTCATGCTTAGTTCCCCCATTGTTTTCCTTACTCTATGTTTTGGATTTCTGAGAAAAAAATTCCTATGGTGGGGAGAATGTAAAGACCAGTATTTTCCAAGTAATTGTTTTAAATTATTTGGAATTTTTATGAGTCTATGAAAATTAATGGTGCGTGATTCTGAGGACTAATGTTTTTGGAATGAATTTATAATCTTCTTTTAAGGTACATTGTGTTAACACACAAGAATTGTTTTCAATATTTTGAACCGCTTCTCGGATTAAAAATAAGAAGGAACCATTGAATCTGTAGTGCCAATATTCTCTTAAGGGTGAATTCACTTCCAATGCAGTAAGTCTAGATAAAAAGAATCATTTCGGAATTTTAAAAAGAATAATAAAATAACATTGTTATTTTATTTCCTTATTTCTTTTCATCCAACAAACTAGCGGTAGTGGCGGGACCAACAACGTGTCATGCTATTAAATTGCTTGACTCCTCAAATCCTTTGTAACGACATTGTAATTAGCAAAGTTCCTATTAAATGAATCCCCATTAAAGTCCAAGGGTGTCACTCACCCCCCCCTATCCTATTTATATGGATCATGTGGAGAGGTATCATAAAGGCATCAACAAGTGACAATGTTCTGATAAATTGTTGTGACACCAATAACTAGGGGGCGGAGCCGGTTCCAACTCTCGGTGTCGAGCGACACTGAATCATGAACCAAAGGATGACATTTTAGCGGAAATGTTTGTGGCATGTTGTGGGGACTAAGAAACCTGATTCTTCCTCAATTTCTGGTGTTCAACAATGATCTTGAATTGTGGATTTGTTTTTATTATAATTTAATTTTATTGTTGAATCCATTTCCTCCCACATGTTTTTAAGATAATGTAGAGGGTGTGTGATAAACGAATGTTACCTGAACCCTCCACTACTATGTTTACCATTGAAGTCTATGTGGATGAACCCCAGCGTGGTGGAACTCGCTAGAAAAGATGGAGGTTGTGCGTTGCAGGAGGAGGTCACGATACTATGCCGTGACAGTTAGCATATCGGCCGACACCGACCAGCCGTAGAGGTGGTGCGGTGCGCTGACGCCCTCTTCCAGCGTAGGAGGTTGCGACTAATGCCGTGGTGCATGATGATGGCAGCTGGCTCAAGCCAGGCGTGGAAGGTGGAGGTAGAGAGGCCCTCTATCATGTGTTATTTGAGGAGGCCATGTCTCAATGTTGCAGAGGTGGAAGAACAGACCCTCCTGCGGGTCCCATGGCAACCGGGCGGTGCCCCGTGGTGCCACTGCTTCACAAGACGAACAACTGCTCGGCTGTTCAGGAAAATCGGGGGGACTCCACCCCCCATGCCAGCTAGGATGAGCCTCGTTCCACGAACCACGAATGCCCAGCCGGTCGCACCTCTACAGGATGGCCCACGCGATCCCTGCAGGTCGTGCCATTGCGGGCTGGGCCACGCCCCCCTGCGGGACGAGCCAGACCGCGGCCCAGCGGTCAGAGCCTTCCACGTCCTATAATAGCCCTATCAGAAATGTACTGGGTCGGGATGACCCCATCTAGGTTGGGAGGGCCAAAACCAGGTCGGTCCCTCTGAGTCGGACCCGACCCATGACCTTCTATGCTAGTTCTCACCTAATGCACGGTAACATGAAATAAATGCATATGTTTGAAAATCCGTGTGTGGCACTGGGACACTTGGAGTGAGAGGGTCCTTTTGGTAAAGTCTGATTGATTATAAATGTATGTTGATGTATGGCCTACTTGGATCAAATCTGAATCCAACTGGGTCCTCGGGAATAAAAAGTTAACAAGTCAATGACAAGATGTCCGATTGATGCCTCGTAAGTCGCATTTAGACCCTTACTAAAGGGGTCCTTTGAGATACATCATTGTGGAATTTCAAGGTGGTTGAGATATTAATGATGAACTGTGGAAGAGTTCTAAAAAACATGAAATTAGTGGGAATCTAGTTCTTGGCAGTGAAGAGGAGGTTGGAGATAGATTATATGGAGGTTAGATCAGCACATAGCGATCATCTGTGGGTCAACACCTATCATGTTTGGGTTAGATCCTTTTTGGGTCAGCCATATCGAACATGTGTGGGTCAGATCATTTGTGTGTCAACACATACTGATCCGGTGTCTGTCAGATCTTGTGTGATTCAGTGCCCATCGATCCTGTTTGGGTCATATCTTTTGTGGGACATCGCATACTGATCATGTTTGTATCAGATCTTGTGTGGTTCAGTGCTTAGTGATCCTTTGTGGGTCATCGCATACTGATAATGTGTGGGTTAGATCCTATCTGGGTCATTTCAGGGGTTAGTACCTATCTTCGCTAGGTGGGTCGGATCATGTGTGGTAAATTGTGGGGGTTAGTACCTATCGATCATGTTTGGGTTATATTCTGTATAATCAGTAGTAGTTTATCTAGACATAATAAAATTATCTATGTTCTTGATTAATCATCTGTACTTCTGTACCTTGATTATATACCTTATGTGAGCTGGGACTTTCATCTATTTGGTGTTATCGTCATGGTGTTACCAATGTGGTATTTTTACCTTCGTGGCGTTATATTTGTAGTGTAACATGTGTTGTACTTTTACCATTGTGGTGTTACCATCATGTTATTACCTTTGTGTTACTTTTTACATCGTGGTGTTACCTTTGTGGTATTATTCCCCCATGTGTGAGAAAATTATTTTTTGATAACATAGGTATATTTATGGGCATATTCCCATATTGAGTTGATGACTACTTCGTGCTTTTTGATTGAGGTCATGCTTTGTGGTTTTTCCTTTATAGAACCTGGGGAGACCTTCGGGGGTCTCAGGCTCCCTACTGAGTATTGTTATACTCACCCCTACAAGGGCTACGCCCACACCATGTTGTGTCTTGTTCATACGACGGACAATGTTTATCGAGGCTGAGGGAGCCAGGACCGGATGGTGATCAGAGGTGGACCTTTGATGTGACGTGATGTAGTGACTATTAATTGGGAGCAGTACCTACCCTTCAGGTAGGATCCTCTGTATAAATTCCAGGAGCTAGTTTTCAATTTTCAATTATACGTTTACTTTCCAGTTTGACTTTTATTCTAGAACATTTACATTAACCAAAATTTTTACTACATCAGTTTACTTCTTGGTTTCTTCTTTTTGTATTCTTGAATTGTGTGTTCTTATATGTTTAAAGGCAATGCCTTTATGTTATAGGGATACGACTTTCTACTTCTAGTCACTAACCCATGGCCTATGGAAGGCGGGCATGGGGTAGTTACTACAAGGGCCCTGGGGGATGGGTCGTGAAATATATGAATATACTTTAACAATATAGCTAGAAATTTCCCAATGAACATAACATTTTCATAATGAAATTAGGTATTTAATCCCAAAAATAATTCCCATGTTTTTATGGAAAATTTTTATTTTAAAATATTTGAATAAATATGTAAATGAATATTAAAATCAGTTTTTGTTCTTAATGTATGTAATTAATTATTAATCTTATACTTAATATTCTTTGCTACAAATATTCATATTTGATGGAGTTAGAATATGAAACAAACATAAAATTATTTTCTATGAACATTACCTTTTTTTGGAAAACCTATGTAGGTTTATACATAAATCCCTCATATGATAATTATTTGATAAAAATAATTACTCTAGGTATTAGGATGGGATGTACAGTGGGATTTGTGAATTTATTTTCTGAAATAGAAGGCTATTAATTTGTAGCATGTAGAGTAGTGTGGGTTTCATTATACAAGTGGGGGAGGGGAAAAATAGGAAATTTTATAAAAGAATAAAAAATGATAATGTAATTCTCAAGAAAAATTGTTAAAAATGTAAATATTTTCAATTTTGGGATAACATATGGTATAAATATGAAAAAAATATAATAAAATTGTAAACAAAAAATATTTCCTTAAAACCATCATCTTTTTGGATTAATAGTTGAAAATCATGTTTTAACCATTACCACGGTTACTAATTTTTTTTTTGTTTAAAACTCATAATGAAAAAAATGTGGTGAATAACTTATTAACTAATATTAATAATTGATATTGACAATATGTAATCCATTTTATCAAATTATAATTATAGAAATGATAGAAATTAATTTAAAATAATCCTATAATTGTAATGAAAAAATGGTTTTGCAAATAAATATTTTTCTAATATATAAAAATATTTTTTATCAATAGTCAACATGAAATTTTTTCAAATTAACCAAATATGATTAATCATTATATAATTGAACTAATGATACCTATAAAATAATTATAAATCAAAAAGTAACTTTGATTATTCTACATATGAAAAGTCAATTTCTAATAAAAATCAATATATTTTACTATTCAAAAAATCATATTTTCATAATATTCTACACAATTAACAATAAGATAATTATGAAATGATGATTTAAAAAACCATTTTTGAAAATAAATACTCTAAAAGGGTTAAATATTATTTTTAAAATAATTTTGAAAGAGGGAGTGAAACAACTTTTTAGAAAAAATCTCTCTTTAAGAATAATAGTGGATTTATTCTTTTCATAATATATGAATATATAGTGGATTAATTATAAAAACATTGATTGAATAAATAATAGAAATATATAAAGAAAACCATTCAACCAAAGTTAGTAATTTATTTTTTTAATATAAAAACACATTTTACACATTAATTATTTTCATTATATCATTTTGTTTCACTTCAAATTATATTTATTTACATTTCTAACCAATTAATTTTTATTATAAATGTGTAACCCATTTAATTTTAAATTTTTTTTACAACTATTCAAACAAAAAAATTAATAGAGAGGTCATAATGGTAAACAATAACCCATTTTATATAGACTCGTGGTTGTGTGTCTCACATGGTATCTAGGAGAGTAAATTTTATCAAAAAGAAATATTTCATAATGTATTTGGTTTGTTAAAGTTTATGTAATATATCAAAATTCCAACCACCTCCTTCTAATCTCCCAGCTCATTTTCCACATCCAATGCACTCTTGCTATTACTACTATATCCAATTCCTCTGGATTGAATGTTAATTGACCATCTCCTTATATGAACCATGGTTGGTTATGTATTATATCATGAGATGATCCCTCCTATACTTAGATTAACATTTCTTATCCCTTGGATAATTAGATCTTTCAAGTGGTGTTGTGTCATAAAAACGACTATCTTACGACTATCTGCTAAAATGACTCTCGCACTAGGATCTTGGATTATATCACTGATTACCAACTATTGATGTATTTTCTCAATGGTGCATAGTTCCTTCACCAACTATCATCGACAACATATTTAGAAAAATACCTCTAAGAAAATCACACTACATAGTATTATATAATAAAAAGTGACCCCAATCAATCCACAATATCTCTTTGAAGTCCACCCACATAGCAATGTTCATGAAATTATGCTTCATAAACCTTTTCCACGAAGTACCATTACTGGTTAGTGAACCTCAATGCATACTCTCTTACTAATAGTATACCCAAATAGATATCCACTAATTCCAGGATACACACAACACATAGTGATATAGTTTAAAAAACTTCTTTATATAGACATTGTAACTCTATCGAAGACATATTCACCTCATCATGTGTCTATATCACCAAGACCCTCCTTCATCCAATAGGGTTGTGGATAAAGAAATATTCTAAGACAACCATCTATTCTAGAGAAGTACAAATAATCTGAATGATTCACTTGACTACCTTAAGGAATTCATCTACAGAAAGGCTACCAGATCACATATAACACTAAGGTGTGTCTAACTTTGAAACTCATGAATTGAACTCATCGCACACACATAAGATTTTTGAACCACTTCTCTAACACCCCGTGATTTTATGATACATTTCAATTTATATAAATTTAATTTCATCAATAAATTTTGATACACAAAAACCATATATAATTTCACCATAATAGTATTATAAAATATAAATAAAATTAGTGAAACAAATACAAAAAAAACTATTTTTATCAAATATTTTTAATGGTTTTAGGTAATGAATATATATTAAAAAAAATGATCCAAATGTTTTGTAAACTCTCTATGATCCAAAAATAAATGTTTCCACAAAAAAATTATTTTTTATTTTGATAAATATAAACAATAAATTTATATGAATATTATAAAATTTACTTGATAAAATATTATTGTTTTTTAAAATCAACTTATAATATTTTTCTTGTGGTGATTTTTTGATTTTTTTTAAATATTGTTTTTTTGAGGAATAATGAAAATAATAATTTCTATTAAGAATTATGTTTTAATGTGCAGAATTTATAATGGTCAATTTTGATTTAAATTGTTTTTTAATTTTTCAATAGTGACTTTTTATTATGAATAATATTAATTGTTTCATTTTATCTAAATTTATTTTTTTAGAATAAATTCATTTTATAAATATGAAAATATTTATTTTTGAAAACAGCGTTTAATCGAATTTTGTAGGATTAATTTTAAAATAAATTCTTATACATATATGAATTTAATTTGACATAATAGATACTAAATATATAATTATCATATCCCATATGATAATTAGTCCAATTTAATGTTTTTATGGAATTGTAAGAACAAAAATCATTATCAATGTAGTTAATCTTAAAAAGAGTTTATCATAGATTAAAAGAAAATACAAGGTAGAAATGACACCTTAAACTAACTAAATTTTATTTTATGAATAGATTTAGATCATATAAAATTTATATAGAAATATATCATCATTCGGTAGAATTTGGATTGATAATGACTTTATTGAATTTTAATCTTTTATGAAATTTTATGTGTGTCCTCTACCCACATATAAATAGACACTCCTCTACTCCGTAGTTTACACCACATTAAGAATTATAGACTGAAAAAAACATATATCATTTCATAAAATCCTTATCAATTAATTATAAAAGTTTTTATTCTTTAAATTCCAATCCAATGGTCTCTATGTATAGATCTAAATTATTCCTACCAAAGGAGAGGTAATCATCTTACCAGACCAATTTCGAATTATTTACTCACTAATATACTCTAAATATATTGTATTCAGGATAATGCTATAAAATAAATATACAAAAATAATAAAATTTTATTATTATTATAATACAACTATTATCCATAATATTTTCATCATATGGTAAATGAAAAGTCTCACTGGTTTGTACATCCAGACTACCTCCTCCACATATTGATATAAATATTTTTTCATCTCTATGTTTTTGAAGGTTTATTTTTATTGTTTAAATGTTTATACATTAAAATTATCATATAGTCATGATTCAGTAATTATATTACCAAATCTACCTTATTACTATCCAATCCTTTTTAAAATAATAACATCGATCACCTGAATGTATGGACTACCACATACATGAATCAAGGTGATTTTTTAAATTTTTATTTAAATGGATGATAATAAATATTTATTTATTTAATATATATGGTCTAATAATAATTATGAAATAGTTAATTATTATCTTTATTTTTCTCATCCATCAAAAAATGAACAAATTGCTCATAAATATGTACTTCATACCATATCCCTGAATGATGTAATTTATATTTCACTCTCAACCATTAATGGATAACTATAAAAATTTATATTATGATTATATAGAGTCTATATATAATTTAGAACATTTTTTATATGACTGAAATTTGATAAATATTCAAGGATTGTAAACACCAAACCGAAACATGAATGGAAAAATAAAGATATAACACCTAGAAATCAAGATTTTAATAAAATATTATAAATAAATGGTGTTGAAATAATATAATTAGATTATATATTATATTTTATGTATATTGGTTATTCTAGTATAGAATAATAAAATTTTATATTTAGTATAGCATTGGTTAATGGGTTTTCAATGAAATTCGAACATGAAGTAAGAGTTTTATATGGAAAGTGTTCATTGGATCATTGAATTACATTATTTATTGATAATTATAGAGATTATTATTTTTTATATATTATAAATTTAAAAATTATTTTAATTATATAATTCTTAAATAATGACCATCATTTGGTATATAATAATTATTATTATTATTTTAATCTATATTTTTCATTTATTTTTTGATAGTTCAAAACATGTTATTAAATTGTATTGAAGTTTTATTTAGATAAATAAGCTATTTGGGAACTTAAAATACATTTTACACATGTTTTCAGTATTCTCACATAGCCAATATATTATAGAAATAGAATCAATTTCCTAATCCAAGTAGTAGTTTTTTTATACATGTATCCATTTTGAAATCCATATAGCTGATTCTTTATAATCGATGACCCAATATACTTCGACCATATCTTAGGAATCAAAAAACAAAATAGAGAGATTATTTTAAATTTTAATTTGATTTTAATTTTCAGTATTTATATTTTATACACTATATTCTAATATTTATATAGCATGGATAATATTTCCCTTGAATTTACTTAATGTTCATTGTATAATTTTTCCATTTTATCGAAACTATTATATTTTTATTTTTATGCATAAAATGAGATTTATAAATATTTTAAAGGTCTTTATTGATTATTCTGAAAAAATATTAAATTATATAACTATAATTTAATTGGACCAAAATATGTTTCATTCATTTATATGTCTATTTTAGGACTAAATTAGAAATATAATTCATCTTTTCAGTTTTCAAGAATTTAGATGTGTCAATCTCTATTACGATAAAATTTCTTACTTGAATCGCTTATTTGATTTTTCTATGTGTATATATAACAAATAAATAGCCTATATAAAGTTTACTATCTATATTCCATATTTTGGATCAATTATGTAGATAAATTCTCCATCGAGAAAAACACCTATATTAATTTTACATACCATGTTTAATGAATGTGCACCTTGAAATTATACCATGTTGGAAATATTATTTAAAATATCATTTAGTAGTATGTTTATATCACAAATATAAAATGTTAAAATTAAATTATAATTTAATATTAATTATTTATAACCTATGAGATGTGTTTTTCATTGATTATTTATGTTTTTATAAATTGGAAAGGGTGTATCATTTTCGTTCATGAAATTCACATCTTGAAAATATGTTTTTTATATTATTTTACGTATTATTTTATGGTTATAAAATTTATAAATTTATATTATTTGATATTAACTTAATTAAAATAAAATTAAACTAATTTAATGTGATTTTATTATGTTTCTATATTCTCATAATGTTTACTTCTTGTTTAAAAAATATTTTTTTTTGAATTTCATATTTAAAATAAAGAATTATTATTTCCATGGGATCTATTATTGACCTATTATTATAGATATGGTATTAATTACATATTCAGTTATTCAAAATTAGTTTGAAATATATATTTCCTGGAAAATTAGTCATTATTTAAGTGATTACAATTCCATGATAATTTCTCACATTTCTCATTATTTCTAAAACATGGTTTTGAAATCTATTAATTTTTAATATTCTATCCTCTCTCATATGGGTTGTGTTTATTTATAATAAAAATTTATTCAATGAATAAAATTTTATATATTTTTTAAAGTGAAATAATACAAATGAGATGCGTAATCTTGGAGTGATTTCGTATATTAAAGAGATAAATTTTTAATATTATGGGTATGATGATATTGTTATTTGTTTAACATTCTCCTATTCTTAAAATTTCGCACTATTATTGGAATATATGTCAAATTATAAATAAAAACAAATATGTCTTCATTTACTAACATTATTAGACAATATGATACTATAATGGTTAAACAGTACATGTGTTTATCTTCATTGTTTATCATTCACATCTTAGATTCTTATGCCTATAAAAGGATGTCCCGTATCTAATAGTCATTCACATTCCCTTTAAGATTTTATTAAAAAAATAATTATTTATCTATAATTTGAGACTCCAGGATTCTATAGTCATTATATATGGGTTGGGAGACCATGTATCTTATGTCATGAACATTTTTGGTATGAATCTCAATATCTAATGTCACAGTTCTAATTTTTTTATGACTCCCAACAATAATGTCAGGTTCCTATTGGGTATACATCCAAAAATATATAGGTCGTATTTGGGTTATAAATCCCCTTCGTGAGTCGAGTTAATACAGAATGTATCTTTCACCTAGTAGAGTGTTATAAGATTAATATTTGTTCATATTGGACCAAAAAAGTATAAAAAAATTCAATTGATATTAATTTTATTTTCACTATTAATTAACATTTTTAAATTAATTTTAAAATTAAATAAATAATTATTACTTCTCATTTAAAAAAAAGGAATGTTTGTCTATTCAATCCCCTAGAAATCTATCAACATTATCTCCAACCAAAAAATTGGTATCAAAGGCTATACGTTACATAATGATTGTTTAGATTGGTTATTATTTATCATCATACCAAAAAATATAAATACAAAGGTTAAATCTATTAGGGATATTTAGTACTGATTATATTTGTTTGAATTTTATTTTGTTAACATTTTCTTAGACCTCATAACCAATATGAAAAACCAATAAGTTGGAATGAATGAATTAAATTTATTGATGGATGCCACATAGAAAACATCATTTAATTAAATGACTATGGTTATTAGAAATCTAGAATGGATGAAATCAACAATAATATTATCATAACACACTTTTTGAATATGGAAAACACATTAATGAAACAATATGAAGACTCAGATTCCCCTATACGAAATGATTATACTAGATATATTATTTATTTAAAAGTCATAATAAAATTTTATTATACTATTAAAAAAAATTTGTTTAGTCATGTGTTTTCATTCATGTTCAGTCATCATGTTTAAAATATTTTACAAGTTACATACCACTGGTTAGGAAAACGAATCTGAACAAAAATAAAAAATATATGATCAGAGAACCATTATTTCGTGATGAGTGAATATTATAGTTTAAATAAAATGATCCAACATGTCATAATAATTATGAATTAGATGATCTCCAAAGAATAATCTTTATAGAAACCTGTAATTTTTTAATGATTCCTAGGAGCACTACATAGGAAATGTCATGCAAGGAACATTATGAGCAATAAAAGAAAAAAATTCATAGAATAATAATTCGATGAACTCATATGATCACTTATTGAATATGAACAAGAATTGAATAATATCATTGAATAATAGTATGTAATGAAGAAATGCATTGCATTATAAATAACATATAAATGTTATTTAAAACATTAACGAATCTGAATCATGGAAATGTGAAAATGGGGAAATCTTGAATATAAGAAAACATATACATAAATTGAGGTGGAGAAATTAAATTTTCAAGTAGCGGCCACATAAAAATATAAATTTAATGGTGTAAATAAAAAATGAGTTTACTAAATGTGGACTAGAAAAAATATTTTATGAATATATAATGAAGGTACATAACAAAACTGGCCACTTATAGTTTGAGTAAGAATTTAGGGATTATAAAGAGAATAAAAATGTTAAATGTTTATATCATTTTTCATGGATTCTCTCCAATGATTCATATTATAGTTGATAATAAATATATGAGAAATGAATAGACAATATATGATTGATTATGAAAGATAAAAATGATGTTAGTATATATTATGATTGATGTTATTATTACGATAGTGATGGTTTTATATTTTAATATTTATGTGATGAAAATGTAAAAAATAAAAAATATATTTTTTGAGTAATAGAGTAGAATGAGTATGAAAAGAGAAAAATAATAGGGTCATATAAGAATGAAATAATTTTCATTAGAAAAATCATGCTCTTAAAAAAGAAATAATAAATTTGGATTCCTGATCTAAAGGAATAATCTATTATTATTTTAGTATCTTATAATATATAATTACAATATTATTAAGACATTTTTTTGATTAAAAGAGACATTATATAATTTTCTTCATGGAAAGTAAATATGTGTCAAAAATGTTGGATATGATGAAATTAAATAATGTAAAAACTTGTATTTCTTATAATATTCAATATAATCTATTATAGAAGAGTATTTTTCATCAAATTTACACTAAAAATGTGTTTTTTATTATATATAATAGATTTTATTTTAATAAAGATTATGATATTGAATTTTTATAATATTACCTCAATATATATTTTATATACAAAATTTTATTTCCATGAATTTATCTCCAAGAGTTCCTAATAATAAATTTTTAAATTTTTTTAGATAACTAATAATTCTGTTGTTAACCCTGTTGGTAACATGGGTAAAAAATGTCATGTATTTTATTTTTATTTGATAATTTCCTTACATGACTAAAAACCGACACATGGAACATGTAATTTTTTTTCGTGGAACATGACCAATGGATAATAAAATTTTATATCATATGCTATATTTGATGGAGATTTTGAATATATTGAAGTTTACTCTAATGGAATGGTTATGGGATTTGGTGATGTGGGTATTTCTAAATTTTTTAAATCTCAAAATTTTTATTCGTTGATGATTTTAAACAATACATTATTAGTATTTATAAATTCTATGAAGTTTTTGTATATATATATATATATAATATTTTCATATAATAAATGATTATTGTTTAGAAATTAAAATGATATCTTTTATAAACATAAAAATGATAATATTTATTCAAGTAATTTATAATATACAAATAATAAAAATGTTATGTATATTATATAAATATAAATAGATAATTTTCATTTCCATAGAATAATTATACATGAGGATTTTCAAATTATACTCAAATTTTACATGAACTAACATGTTCAAGACTTACCCATTTTAATGAAATTTAAACATTGGTGAAGAATAACATGTTGATAATGTATTTATTGAGGGGGATAAAAATACATCTCAATATGTTCCTAGATCATGGAGGATTCATAATGATCATCCCATTGATAATTAGATTTTTAATATTTTTTTATTATGAAAACTATAAAATCTATTTTAAAAATCTTTTCTAACTCGGAATTTGTTTCTCATCGGGTTTCTACAACTTTTTTTGATACATTAAATTAGAAAAATTAGATTATTTCTATTTAAGATGATATTAGTCCAATTATCAGAAATAATTTTTGTTCTTTTGTTTGTTTTAGTTAGTATAAAAAGGTAATTGTAAATAAATGGATATTTCTATATAAACAGGATGAATCTATATAGATTTTAAAAAATAATCCAGAATGTTCTCAAATAGACAATCTTAGGAACACTAAATTGAAATTGAGGATTCATTTTCACATGTTTATAAGTTAAAGGATCATATAATATATTAATATATATCATTTTTCAATGTTTTATTATATATAAAATTTATTTAATGTTTTTCCTTAAATGGTTATAAATATATATGTTTCTTTTAAAACCTCCATGGTTTTGAAAATGGAAAATTTCACAAAAATGTTTTTAATTTTCTAATGCTTTAAATGGTCTCAATTACGATCATTGTTTTGGTATGAAAGGATTTATTTTTTTTTGAAGAATAATGGTTTTAATAATGTTATTGTTTATCCTAATATTTTTAATCATTTAAATTATAATTATATTTTAAATTTGTAAAATTATTTTCAAAATTTTGTTCTTCTTTCGTCATGTTAAATTATTTGTGATGATTTTTGTACATTAATGTCATCTGATATTGACTTTAGATTCATTGTAGAATAAATTTCCATTCTTATACATAATTTTTCTCAATAGTATGTTCATATCATTCTTCAAAAATATGTATTTGTAAATGGTTTTGTTAAATGGTTTTTCCTAATTTTTTATATTTAAATGAAAACTCTTATTAGTACTAATTGATATCTAAATGTGATCAATCTAGTAAGTATATTATTATATGGATTAGAGATGTGTGTTATGCATCCTACAATATTTATTGAATCTATAATAGATATTTTGTTTAGTATTTTTATTATTTTAAATTTTTCTTGATGTTCTGAAAGATAGTCATTTTAATTTCATTAAAATAATAAATATCCATGCTAAAAGAACTATGAACACCGTTTTATTTAATTCTACTTAAAATTGTTTAATTTTTTATTTTAATTGGATTAAAATTTTTGAGGCTATAAATTGATAGAGAAATCTTATAATGTATGTGGCATTTTTGTATAAAAAGTCTACATTCATGGTATTCTAAGAATAAATTATCTATTCCACATTCTACAACAATAGATGAGTATATTTATGAGGATATTTTTTTACACAATGTTTATGGATTAAGAAAATGTTAATTTGTTTTGGAATTTATCTTGATAATCGTTTTATATATTGTTATTATACATCTAGAATTACATTTTCTAAAAATTGATCAGAACAATATAGATAAAATCATATTAATATTTGATTTCAATATATTAGAGATAATCAAAATAAGGGTGATTTTTTTGGAATTTATCTTTACTGAAAATCAACATGTAGATATATTTATTCAGACTTTAGTCAGTAATAAAATTGAAAATAAATAAATTTACCACGAAAATTTGGAATCATAAAAACATATATGATTGAATTTATTTTAGGGGAGTGTAAATGTATATATTTGTTGAATGTTTTTGATTTATGTCAAATTGATATAATTTTATTTTTTAAAATTTATTATTTTTTAATTTCTATATGGATTGAGTTTTTATTTAACTATTTAAAATCATATTGGACATGTTAGATATCGTCAACGAACTTTTAAAACATCTATTTTTAATAAATGATTATTTTCTAAATTATTTCTCATTATTTTTTCTCAAAAAAAATATTAAAAATTATTCTTACTCTAATTATATTTAATTATTAATAGATTATGATCTTATAGTAGCTCCTTGAATATTTTTAAAAAATTAAAGGTTCAAGATATTTTTAAAAAATATTTATATTTCTCATTATTTTATTATCTAAAACATCAAATCATTTATTAAACCTTATATTATTAATAATTTCACAAACAAAGAATATTTTTTAAAATAATACATTATTATATAGTTATTATAATGGGGTCGGATCCCTCAATCAAATTATTTTTTGATAGTTATTAAGATAACATATGTTATTTTTTCCTTAAATTATTAATTTTAATTTAATACTCATTAGTATTTTTTACCTTTTCCTATAATATAATTTCAATTTGATTAAAATATTTTTATCTTTAATATTTTTCTTTTTTAAAACGTTATCTACATTTTTATTGATGTTTTCCTATGATTAATAAGTCATTTAGGTTTTTAATATATCATTTATACATGCCTTGTAGAACATCCCCCATGAAAATATATTATACACTATATATCAATTTCATATTCCATGTAGAAGATTTTTTATTCATGAAGGAATTTTGAAATCTAGGTGAATGATTGTCTAAAATCAGTTTCCATTGGAATTTTGAAAATCTCCAAGGACACAATAAAAATAAGGATGATTCTTATGTATAATTATATGAAATATTCCAACAATTAATTTGAATAATTAAATATATAAAATAATTTGAAATCCTATTAGATATTTGTCTATAATCAAATGGTTGATTTCAGTTTGCGTTTTATTGTCGTCAAGAATAATTTTTATTGTGTATATTAATTCGAACATTATTTTTTGGTATATGATTTATTTTATTGATTATAATGTGAAAAAATTATGAAATTATAAAAATATCATCCAACTAGAAAAAATTAGATTCATTCATTTAGTATGTCTTTTATCAGTATAATTTTATATAAGCTAATCATTTTTTTGTTATTAGGAACATTAGAAAGTGAATCACATTTGTGATAAAATAACATATAGGAATCCCTTACATGATTTACCAACATATAATTCCATTACGCAAATCTCCTATAAAAATTCATTTATGTATATTTTATTACATGAATCGATTACATAGATTAATTTTCTTCCATGAATAACACTACATGATTTTTACCAATGTATTCAGGTGAATATCCAATTGTAAATAATAACAAGATTTAAGAATTGTTTCATATATCTATTATTTATATTTTTAGTTCATATATGTTAAATATACAAATTAGTTCTTATATCAATAGTTTTTATTTATAACATATGTTATATTTTGTTATTTCATTTAAAAAAATTTATAATGATCATGGCATGATTTATTTTCGTCCATGTAACTTAAAACTTGATATTGAATTGTTTAATTTTTTATTCTATTTATTGATTCTATTATTTCTGATTAAAATAATATTTATATTAAAATCAATCAATATTGAATTTAAATTTTATTATTGTGCTGTTATTATTATTTTTATTATCCATCAGTATACTTTTTTGAAATGAAATATTTTTTAATTTCATAATTTAATTTGAAAAATAACTTTTTTTGGAATATATTATTTCTCTATTATTATGGATGACATTTTAATTATTTAATGGTTTTTTTAAATTTATTTTAAATAATTTCATTGTTCTTTCCAGTGTTGAGAATGTTTTATTAAATGATTATTTCTACATGTTGTCTATTTTGTGATAATCTCATTTTATTGTTTTTGATATATAAATATTACATCCCATATTAATAGTGAATGAGTTATTTTTTTCAATACAATGTATTCATGAATTAATACATTATAGAGTTGGAAACTGATAGAACACTCATGTGATACATGATTTTTGAGAGCATTCATATTTAAAAGTGATATAGTGTGAAGTGTGTGGTGGTGGTGTTGATATTGTCAAGTGTTTTACATTATACTAATGAGTATAATTTATCACTACTTCAATATGATATTTCAATGGAATGGAAAAATATTTATCAATTCCCTTATCTCCATTATGAGATGAGCTGATCATATGTGTAAGATCCAATACCAAAAATCTCTTATTTATCAATTAATTTCAACATGGTTTCATGTTTTTGTAATAATTCATCCCATATCTAAGTAGGATTAACTTTTTATTTTCCCTTTCTAAACAATATAGTTACTTATATATGTTTTTGGACTCCCAGATTATAAATTCTAGATCTAAGGGCCGAGACTCCATTTATCTAATTAATGTAATTTTTGGTCTCTGACACATGTCGGTATAGTGATGGCTATAAATATGTTTTGACTCTCCATAGAAAATTCATCTTTTTTATGGTTATACATAAACTATAAAAATTTTGTTCTAATTGGGTAATGATTCCCTTCCAATGTCCCATTAGTGAAAAAATATCTCTTACTTATTACAGTCGTATAAGAGTATATATTTCCCACTTTGGAAAAAAATACTAAAAACCCCAACGAGTTCATTATTTTATTTATATTTCTGATAAAATATATTTAGTAAAATTGATATTTAATATTGATAATTAATGAATTTCTTTTAAAAAACATTGGTGGGTTTATTCACCCCTACCCTCTAGACCATTTATCATCTTCCATTCCAACAAAATAATAATAATATTTTTTGACATTAATACTTTTCATTATGTTTTTAATGTTTAAAATTCGTAATATACCTATAAATAAAGTAATTATTTTTGTCACCTTATAGTTATTTCTCAATAATATATGTTTTCCTCTAATACTAAACTCTTTATGTAGTCAAGTAACAAAAATATTTCTAAGGAAACCATATATTTTTCTCTAATTGATCCAAAATGACATTCGAAAATGTTATTGTATTTTAAACAAATCACCATTATTTCTAATATTAACCTTTTATTTCATAAATTTTCTTTTACCCATGATATTCTTTTTCAAAAAAAATTATAAAATTATTATTTTTTTCATTTTCTAAACCAAGTACTTTTTGATTTTTTAAACAAGTCACATGGGAATATTTTCTTTTAACTTGTACGATACGAAAAATATTTCCCACCTTCATGATTACTTAAATCATTGAGGATTAAATTATTAGCTATAAATTTTATATTCAATGAAATCTTTTTTATAATATATGGGAAATTTCTAGTTTTTAAGAAATTAATTTCAAATATAATAAGTTATGTTCCTAATGAAATTTTCTATGTGTTCTTTGAAAGGAATTTTTTTATCTAAGATGAAATCCTTGGGTTTAACATAATAATCCTAGGGATATTATCAAATAATAAAATGGATATTATTTCACTAAATGATTTATTATATTTATGAAATATTCTTTATAAAATAATTTATTTTACCAAGATTATTCTATGATGACATAATGAAATTTTTAAAAATCCCATTTCCTTTTAACGAGTTGTTATATGACTAGTGTTTTATGATCTATTAGAACACATAAATGTTATTTTCATTATGTAACAAATGGTTATATTAATATATACACATTCAATTCATTTAGTAGAGATTTATGTAACATGATATAAAAAGGATCGGAATGGGTAGTTAAATATGATCAGTAAGAGAATATTTCCATTATGATCGTAATGAACGATAACACTATCAAAAAATTTCCCTTATTATATTTATTTCAAATAGTATAGATGACATATAATATCATACATTACGCAATAAAAAAATTATAAATTATGAATCTATGAAAAAATCGGTATTTCAAGATGTTAGGGAGTCTATACTGATGAAAAAGTTATTTTCTCTTAGGAATAGTTATATGAACCTTATGATTAGTAAATCAGCCTAATAAATAGTAACATCACCCATGAATGAATAAATAAAATATTGGAATATTTTATGTTAATGTATGATATAGTTATATCATAATAAATGTACGTGAATATTTTAAAAATTAATATTTATATGTTTGTATTTTTATATGTTGTAAATATTTAATTACAATTTAATAATTATTAAAATTATTTAAAATAATATTCATTATGATAAAATGGATTCATAAATCTATATTTTTTCATATTATTTTTGGATAATTTTATGATACATAATTATATTTTTTAATGTGTTATAAAATCATTTTTATGATTAAAATCTATATTTTTCATTTTACAATTGATTCTTTTTTTAAAATAAATTTCTCATATATAGAAATTTTTTTTGATAAATTGGAGCCCAATTTTATTTTTACATGTTTAAAACTTGTTATGGAAATTTTTCAGTATTTTTATAAAGTACTAGAATTTTTAGGGAATAGAAAAATATGAAAATTTATGATAGATGCTAAATAAATGATTTCATTGAGTCATAAATGATGTATATTAGATGTAAGCCCGTAATATATAACTAATATTCTTATGTTAATTTATTTTATGATAATTTAAAAACTATTCATATTCTTGAGCCAAAATAATAAGTTAATGACTAACATATCCAAAAATATCCCCTACACTTCTGTATAAAAACCACCCCTCACCCCACCCTTCTACTAACTCTTCTTTTCCATGAAGTTCTAAAATTTCTGAAAAATAATCTTACCTAGTTTATAATGATGTAATTTATCTATTTTTCTTTCCAAAATACCAAAATCATGTTCCATAAGATGGTTCTCAAGGAGGTTATTTCAAGAAGTAATCCCACTTCCTTTTTATTTTAATTTCCATAAAATTTGTTTTCTTTTATTATTCTCGCATAACCTCTTCTATCCCAATGATAATTATAACTATATTATATTATATACATTTTAATTATATCATATTAATGGATGATCCATCTTCGATCTCCATAATCACTTTCATTTTTTAATCAAAATCATTGTCTATGAGGTTCCAATTTACGAATTTGGAGGATAATGAAATTTAATTCATTAATTTGTCAATAAAGGATGATATTGAGACAATTTTTATTGTTGAAAAATATTATAATATATGTGTCTCATTATTTATATGGTATTATAATGATTATATATACTTTTTGAAATTCAAAAAAATAATATGTAGTTTGAGATGGTCAAAAAACCACCCAAAATAATCCAAACCGTTATCACTAATGACATATCTAATGGCTCATTCTCATCCCAAATAATGAAATGAATTATATATAAATTTTATAATCAGGATTTTACTTAATATCATATAATTCCAATTCAATATAATTTAACCCATTTTACATGAACATCTATAATCATATACAAGTAAATGGATAATGAATTCAAGTAAACAAATGCTCCTCACTGATAAAATTGTAACTTATACCCTATAGAAAATGACATAAATGAGCATAATAAAATTCAAATTAATAAAAATATTTTATTATTATTTATGTATTAAATAATTTATTGATTAAATTTGATTATCCATGATGTTATGGTCATGTTCTTAACTTATTCGTACATAAGGCAAGGGTTTTCTACCAAACCCTCCTTTTTCCTTCTGAGCACACTTTTTCCATCCTTATACAAATGAAATTATTAATTATTCTTATGTAAACCTATTAAAATATGTTTTAATGTTCTCTATATGTGTAACAATCATAATAACCCTTTATTGTATGGGGATTTAAATATTTTAAAGGAATCTTTCTCAAATTCTTCCTAACAAAAAATAGTGATTCAAGCAAACGTATTCAATTCTTACATAATTATATGCGTACCCTATATTATATTTTAAGACACCATTATTTTCCTAATTTAACTTCTTTTATTATGGGAAAACTATATTAGTTATCTTCTTGTTTTATGAAATTTTTTTCTATAAAAACTATTCCTTCAATGTAAAAGAGTATTTTTCTCAAGAATTACTCAAGGATTTTATAAGAGTATTTGAAACTATTTCAATCCTCTTGCTAATTGTCATGATTCATTGGTATTAAAATTATATGGTATCATATAAAATATTATAATTATTTTTTCTGATTATTTCGATTATAGATGATATATCTTGATACAATTCACCATATTACTCTAAATGTTTTGTGTTTATGCTTAATGATTGTGGATGTTATTTTAATTTCATATTATAGATTCATTATGAATTTATATTTTGAATATGTTTCACCCATTCAATTTAATGAATGTATTGGACTTAGTATGTGTTTGGTGGGACCCATTTATACGCTAGTGAATCTATAGGTCTAATTAGACAAACTATTTTGTGTTTTTACCCGTTTATGTATCGTATTGGAATGAGGCCCTCATAGTGTGGTTATGATGACACTCATTGTGCATTACATCATTATGAAACCAATAATTGATAGTACATGTATTTATTTGACTAGTAGAATGTCTATTGCTAAGTATTATTATGGAAAACTTTAATCATTTTTTATTCCTGCAATATTATTCTCATGATTATTTTTAATGGAATGTGTACTTTTACTTATTCACCCTTCCTTATTATTTATGTTTTCACTATATTTTATAAAATAATTGAGAATCTGATATCACCAAATATTAAGTATTATTTTTTCCCAGGATGTGAAGAAGTATATTATGATTGACTTTTTTGGATATTCTGGGATTGATGTTTGTTTACAATGTTATTTACATTTTTTATTTCCTTTCATGTTTGAATATTAAACATAGTTGTGTATCTTATTTTCAAAATATCCTAAACTACCCTGTCTATCATGATACATGATCCACCTTTAGAAGCCTATTTATTAAAATAATGAATCAGCTCTTGGATTTTGGGGTTGGGAAATTATATCCGGTGTCAATGAAAGTTTATTAGAATCCATGAAAGCTACATTTAGACAAAGTAGATTAGTGAAAACTACTTTAATATGTGCATTGATGATGATCATAAAATAATATCCTATTACATTGGCATGGTAAAAATTATGTGGATCATCCTAGAAAATAAATCCATGTCTGGATACTATATGTGGTTGTGGTTCTAGCACAAATATAACTAAGACCCACAACTCTAATAAGGTGTTCTGGGCCTCACTCGGGCTAACCTTGTACATGAAAATGGGAATTAATATGAAACTAGTTTGACATTCCCATGGGATATCCTTAAGATAATTCATATTAATTTTACTAACCATTATGAATGATTTAAAAATAAATATATCCCTAAATAACTATATTTATCATTTTGAGATTAGTTATGCATAAATTTTATATTTATGTTTAGTGTTTTCCTCATTTGAGATTATACATAATTATTCAATACCTAATCTAGTTAGTGCCTTTATTTAGAAATAGAGCCTAGTGGAAGAGATAGAAACCTAATAAACACACGTAACCCATGTAGTGGGATTTCCATCCTATGAAAGATAATGATGTTGGTATTGGAGCACTAAAGGATTCTAAAAAACTCATAACTATACTTGGATTGATAAAATAGGCTATGAACAACAACCATACCAGTATGGAGCATCCTGATCCTCAATGTGAAGGAGAAATGTTAAACCTATTTATGTGAAAATATCCTCCATCATTCAATGGGAAAATTAATATATTTATATCGGAGTAGTGGAGTTTTTATTTAGCGATCATATTTCTCCCTACGGCATTTAAACAATTGGATAATGTTTCATGGGATATTATCTTCTATCAGAAGATTCTTATCCATGGTGTTTGTTGATTCAAAACACAAAGTGGGAGGAAGTGACTTAAAATATGGAATTTATTGATTTTATGGAAAATTTCAAAAAATAATACTTTCCTTATTGACAAAAAGCTGATATGGAAAGGAAGTATATGAGTCTCAGGGAAAAATAGGATGATAGTGTTACAATTTATGAAGCTAAATTCACAAGGATAATAAGGAATGCTGAAAACTGAAAACATAATCCAAAGAGAAATATTTAATGATTATTTTTTGGTAATAAAAAATTTCTTTTAAGGTCACGGGTCTCTCATTATTTGTAATCATATTAAAATATAAACTCATTTCCTATCAAAAAAGAAAGATAATTCTATAAGTCATATGAATTTAATGTAATGAAAGAGAATAAGAGGGCTTCTAGAAACATTGTAAATGATATTAAGTAAATGGTGATGAAGGGATTATTTGACTTTTCCGCCCTATAGAAATTTTTTGATGAAACCACATAGTATATGCTTGAAGGAAATGGGTGTTTTTTACAAGTGTGCAGTAAAAGGAAACCAATCTCATGATTGAAATGGAATGAAAGAAGATTCTAATTTTCAATGATATAAATTTAATGATATGATAAATTATGGAAATTATTTTCCTAATAATCAAGGAAACATTCCCTAAAGAAGTCCAAGGGTGCCTTCCCCAGTTTATGTATTCATAACTGCAGAGGTTGAAGATCCAAACAATGTGGTGGAAGGTAATTTAATCGTTTTCATAAACATAGCCATTTCTTTATTTTATTCTGGATCATCATATTATTTCATATATTTTTATGTTTTCCTAAAAATTAGGCTATTACAATTTTATTTAATATATATGTTGTCAGTTAAAACACAATATGGAATTATCATTGCAACAAATATTTGTCGATCAATCACCATTTTGAAAAATAAATGTTCCCTAATTTCTGACCTTTTCATGATACCCATGATCGACATTGATATAATTATTTCTATGAATTTTCAGTCAAATTAGGATGTGAAAATCTATTATAGGAGGAAGGAAGTTACAATTTGTGAGAATTATGTAGAATCTATTTCCGTTATATAAGAGTACTCATAATTTTATTCTTATCAAATATCCACCCTTAGTTTCTCCACTAAATTCAATTATTGGGGAAGAAGATAAAACAATATATCTTGGTGAGGAATGAAATATTAAAATTAGGGATGTACATATTATGAAATAATAAATAAATTTTTTCAAAAATATTTACCTGGACATCCTCCATAGAGGGAAATTGTGTTATATATTGATTTAATTCCTAGTGCATACCCTATATCAGAGACTCCTAATAGAATGGACTGAGTGGAATTTGATGAACTAGAGAAAAAAATTGATGAATTCAGTGGTGAAGGATTTATCCAACCTAGTATTTCTCCTTGGGGATCCCATGTTTTCTTTTTCAAGAAGAAAGATGAATCTATGAGGATGTTCATTGACTATAGTGAAATCAATGCTATTACGATATAGAATAAGTATCATCTTTCTTTCGTTGATTATTTATTTGAACAGCTTCCTAGAACAAGGTATTTTTGAATGATTGACCATCGATATGGGTATCATTAGATTCATGTGAGGAAGTAATATAATACAAAGATATCTTTTAGATCATGGAATGGGCATTACAAGTCTACAACAATGCCTTCTGGATTCACTAATTAACCATTTTTTAATTGATCTGATGAATATAGTTTTCAAGTAACAACTTGATGAATTATTTTTGTTATTTATTGATGATATCATGGTATAATACCATATCTAAAAATATAATGATAATAAATAGTTCATTATTTGAAAGTCTCTTAGATGAAATGACTTATATGGAATGTTTAACAATAGGGAGTTCTAGCTTCCAACTGTTTCTTTTCATGGCATTATTGTCTTAAAAGATGTAATATTAGTTGATCCTATAAAAAAAGCAATTCAAGAATGACCTACTCAAATGAACATAACTACAGTATGTAGATTTATTCATTTAGAAGGTAATTATCATCCTTTTTCAGATTATCTCTCAATTAGTAAACCTATTTACCATGCTTACACATAAATGGGTTTTGATAAAATAGACAAAATAATGGGATGAAATTTTCGATGAATTTAATAGGATATTATGGAATGATCCATTATTGAAACAACTATATAGAAATAGGGGATATTTTATTTATAATGATGCATCATAGAGAGTACTTGGTTTTGTCCTTATGTAGAATTATAGAGTTCTTGTCTTTGCATTGTGGACGTTAATAAATCATGAATAAAAGTATAAAAATCATGATCATGAGATATAATCTATAATATCTTCTATGAAAATGTATATAAACAATCTATGTGGTGAAATATTTTATATATGTGTGTTTCATAAGAGCTTGAAAAATGCCTCCTCACAGAATATACTAGACATAAGGAAAAGGTAGTGGATTGACCTTCATAATGATTATGATTGTTCAATACACAACACCTAGGGAAAGATAATATGGTATAAGACACTTTGACCTAGAGGGATCATGGAGTTCGTAACAAAATGATGATTGATAAGGATTCTAGGAATATGGATCAATCTATGATTTATATGGGAATTATCAAATAGGGGAAAACATCACTACATTTTCAATTGAATTTCAAACAATAGTTATTAGAAATGATTAATTTGTACCATCCTAATAATGAGATACTTCAAGCGAAAATCATTTTTGTTAATTATGGGATGTTAGAACACTTCGGTTATAATGATCTAATTCTAAAATTTGGGAGGAGGCTAGGTATTCCTTCTATGCTGGAGCTAAAAATTAGTTATTAGATGATTCCCATAGTTAAAATTTCTCCATACACCCAAGTAGCACTATGATGTATTGATATTTGAAGGACCATTTTTGGTGGGAATATATGATGTTCGAAATTGATTTTTATTTGTCATGATATTTATTCTCTAAAATGGTCGATGCTGAAAGATAACATCATTGAGGATTCATGAAAGCTATCACTATTCATACATAAAAATGGGATGACATCACCAAGTATTTTGATACTATATTACCCAATTAACCATGTAAAATTGATATTCTTAATTGTTTATTGGCATACCAAATCTACACATTTCCTCACTATAAGGGAGGATGTTTCACTAGTTCACCTTTCACAAATCTGTAATAATGACGTCTTAATACTTCATGTATAACCTCTATGAATTGTTCCTTAAAGTGGACCACAATTTACAATGATGTTTGGGAATCTCATAAATATTATTTGAATAATTAGATTCATTTGAGTATTACATATCACACTCAAACAGACAAGCAGCTAGAATAGAAAATACAAACATTACAAGATATGATGAGATCCTGCTTAATTGTTTAAGAGGTTATGTGGGATCAATATTTACCTTTTTTAAAAAATTCACAACAATAATAGTTTCAATTATTATATTCTATTCCCACCATAAGATTCATTTTCATGCAATAGTTGTCGTACACCGATATATTGGACTGTTTTAAGTTAATGGAAGTTTGTAGGCATAGAGCTTGTACATGAAAAAATATTGATGGTAAATAATTTTAAATCCCATATGAAATAAAAAATGTAGGGAAGTATTTTGTGTTGATAATAGAATGAATGTGTCACGACCCGCCTTCACCAAAAGGAGGGAAGGGTCAGCAGGTTTCCGAGCCCTTCCTTCATTAAGTTGAAGTAGAGATAATGACCCCTGAAACCCGCCTTCTAGAGGTCCCGGAGTGGCGACTAGCACCAAGGGTATGGAAATTACACTTAAGTGGAAGGCATTAACCTTTTTATTTTATAGGATCGGGAGATAAGATGATGAAACCCAACAACACAAAAAGTAAAAGAAAAGTAAAGACAATGGTAAATGATTCCCAAATCCATGTTCCAAACGTAAAATCCATAGGCTACAAAAGAGACTACAAGGGTAAGTACCAAAGAAAGAAAATCAGCAACTACGACTACCCCAAAGATCTGAACTAGTACAGTCCTGCGCGATCCCCGAAGTCCTCCTGGAAACCTGAAAATAGTTTTATATACATAGGGAGAGCATACAAGTACACTCATTAGGGAAAACCAAAGACTCTCGTCCACAAGTGGGAGAACGTACTAAAGTCCTGTGAGAAGCAGACAACCATTACTATGAAGGAGTTCACCCATCCCACTCACCGGCTACACTCACCATGTAACGCAAACCAAGTAATATATATAATAAGAACACATCAATGTTTGGGTACCCCACGCCACTTTCCCACTAGTTATTGAGACATCCTACGTGTCGAACCAATCCCGCCATTCTCACCGCTGTCCCACTGCCACACCCGCCCGCACACACCTGGGCCACAACCGCATGCAGTCCCACTGCTGAATCCCGCCTGCAAACACCTGGGCCATAACAGTCACACGTACCATGCCTACAAACACCTAGTCCATAACAATAAACACCACGCCCGATGTCACCTGGGCTAGAAGATCCACTGCCACGCCCGAAGACACATGGGCCTCATCCTGAAGATACATGGGAATCCACCTGCCCGCACACACCTGGGACATAACCACCACACTACCCCGCCTGATTATTCTTGGGCTAATAATGGACCTCAGGCCATCACAGCCTGCCCAAAGGTACGTGGGCTATCCGGGAAAGGGAGAAGAAATGGAGCTAATAACTAGCCACTAAGGATAGTGTTGGGAAAAACACCCTCCCCCATGAAATGGGGGTGTTCGGAACTAAGTGCTCATCTTGGGTGGGGAGATAATAAGAAACACAAAACTACAAGTATATACATAGGTAACAAGAACTCACACGAAGTTAGGTTTTTCTTCAGATAGCCTACAGATCACAACCACAAACAAGTCCGAGTCACGACTCTCACCGACAAAATTCATTTGTCTCATTCTTGTTTTCATGTTCGGTAACAATGTTTAAAAAAGTTGATGCACCTACTTGGGAAACTAACACCATAAGCATAACCAATGAATGAATCCAGACAAATGTCAATTTAAACATTCACACCCGGTTCTCTTGTAATGTTACAACAACCAGGGGATAAGTGAGATCCCTCGAAGTACTGGAACCAAAGAAACCCCCCAGACACTACCCCATGTCCCCCAAAATGGTTTCTCATCAACAAAGGATCCCACCCGAATTTGTGATATAAACAAGGTAACCACCCGGTCTTAAAACTCACAACCACCGAATCCATATCAACAGGGGATCCCATCCTCTCCCACATCTCCAGCAATCGGCCCATGAATGAAAACAACCAAACCACTACCACCATCACAAAGCAGGTCCATGCTGGTATTTTCAAATTTATAAGATTTAACACAGTCCATGATTTCAATTTCATGTGCTTTAACATGGGGTTATCAAAGAAGGGTTGATCCTGGTGCTTTCAATTCATTTCTCCAGGTGTACGTTATTAAACAATTTCCCTTTCCATAGAAGGAGTTCACAACCACAAACAAGTCATTTAAAACATCCCCAGGGGATCATTAGTGCATAGAGAAAGACCACCAATGGCAATGATTTTCAGTAGGCGTAAGCCCGCACAATTTAGAAAGATGATCATAACATAAAACAACACCAACAATCACAACCCCCATTCTTTCATCATAAAATCAGTTCATTATATATATTTAGTTCTAGATTAACCAATTCTATATAATAAAAAGTGCACCCACCCCACATGATACAAAAAAGTTAGAGATGAAGAAATTCCTTACATGTTGATCAATGATCGACGCTTAGGCCGGGCATGGAACTCCATGCATAGCGAAGCGACTCGTCTGAATGAAAATCTGCTCGTCTAGGCGAAGAGTTATATTAGCACAGGGTGATCGAGAAAAGAAGAAACCACGCATAACCTGAAGTTTATTAGAGCCGCGGACAGTTGAGATAAGAATGCCAAACCGCGTAAGGAGCGGGGGTCATGGGTTGACCCCGCGGCCCGACACATTATTAAAGGGTTCAGGTGGTTTAAACTGACGCACACACTAGCTAAAATTATTAAATATTTAATTGAAACATTTATGGGTGTTACCGAGCTTTAAAACAAGCTTAAAGGTTGTCAAAGAAGGTTTTAAAACTCAATTTGTGCACGTCACTGGAAAAACCTCGACAAAGCCAGGTGACGCCGATTGGTCTCACCAATCGGTCGCACCGATCGGTCTCAATGATCTGTCTCACCGATCGGTCGCACCAATCGGTCTCACCGATCGGTCTCAGTCATGTCTATCGGTCTCACCGATCGGTTGCGCCGAGATGCTACCCCTTTAGGATCCGGATTTTTTGCAATGGAAAGGACCAATAGAGTCTAGGTCATTACATCAGATACCTCTCAAACTATTCTTTCCCTTGAGAATTTAAACAAGCCAGAAGGAAAGTGCGGGTCCGAACAACCACCTCCAAAGATACCTCTCAAGAGTGAACCTCATTCATAACTAAGAACACTTTCCTGTCATGAACCAAGAAACATATCATGTAAAAAAGCCCAGGCATGTGGGGGTTGGGGAGTCTCCTTCCCCATGTCAAGATATTATCCACTTTGGGCGGCACTGACTCGCTCGCAAGGGTTTAATCGCATCCACCTTAATGCATCTAGATTAGGGGTCTGGTTCTCTCCACCCTCATAGCCAGAACTATTAAAACACATTCAGAGGAATAGAATTTCATAGAGAACAAGGTAAATTGTTCTACCACAACATTTATAACAAACAGAAAAAAACTCAAAACAACTCTGGGCACTGGCCATGCATCTGTGATTCCCTCTCCCCCGTACTCTCCTCAAGCCTACCATGTCTCCACAACACACGAACCAAGGGAATGGTTCGCCCATGAATCACCTTTTCATTGGGATCCTTGATCATCACTGGTCATTCCACAAAGGTCACGTAGTCCTCGATGTCCAGCTTTCCCAGTCAAGGATGTGTGAAACGTCGTGCATGTAACGTTGGAGATGAGACACATGGAAGACGTCATGTATCCTCAGTAGCGGCGGTGGTAACGATTGCTGATAAGACACTTCGCCAACCCGCCGCAACACTTCCAAGGGCCCGATGAACCTGGGAGAAAGTTTACTCCCCTTACCGAACCTCTATTGTCTGCGCCGAGGGGAGACCCTTAAGAACATGTGGTCTCCATCCTCAAATTCAAATGGCCAACTCCTGGTATCAGCATACGACTTCTTCCGGTAATGGGTCGCCTTTATCCTTTCCCATATGAGTTGAACCTTCTCTAACGTGATTTTCACCACCTACGGGCCAAGGATGCCTGCCTCTCCTACTTCGGCCCAACACACAGGTGAACGACACGCCCTCCCATACAAGGCTTCAAATTGGGCCATACCAATGGTAGAGTGATAGCAATTATTGTAGGCGAACTATACCAGGTGAAAGTGTCGCACCCATGATCCTCCTGAGTCCAGAACACATGCCCGCAGCATATCCTCCAAGGTCTGGATGTTGCGCTCTGTTTTTCCATCTGTCTGGGGATGGAAAGTAGTGCTAAGGCACAAATATGTGCCAAAAGCATGCTGAAATCCTTTCCAGACCCACGAGGTATACCATGCATCCCGATCCGAGACTATAGACCTCATAACTCCATGAAATCACACCACCTCATCCACGTACTTTCGTGCCAAGGCATCCATAGTACTTGACTCCCTGGTCGCCAGAAAGTGGGCCAATTTTGTCAAACGGTCCACTACCACCCAGATGGCGTCGTATTCCCCATGGACCTTGGGAAGTCCCGTGAAAAAATCAATCGAGATGTCATCCCACTTGCACTCGGGGACATCTAGAGACTGCAGTAGGCCTCCAGGAACTTGGTGTTCAGCCTTCACTTGCTGACATACTAATCACTTGGCCACAAACTCTGCCACTGCTCACTTCACTCTAGGCCACCAAAAATGTCTCTTCAGTCCTTGGTACATCTTGGAAACTCCTGGGTGTACCGCCATGGATGAGTTGTGGAACTCACTTAGAACCATTCCACGCATCAATCCTGGAACAAACAACCTTCCCTGGAAAAGCATCTGGTTCTGTCCATCCTCTGTCCATCCTTCCGGAGCATTGCCCTGGTCAACTCGGTCACGCATCACTTCACACTCTGGGTCTCCCCACTGAGACTCCTCCACTTGTAGCTATAGAGATGACTAAACATCCATCTGATATAGGCAACCTCTTCCACCATCCACCCCCGCATCCAGGTGTAAGGCAGCTAACTCCTCCATCGCCTTCCAGGCTTCTGCTGACTCTCAGACCGCATCCTTCAGCGTCCTCCTTCTCAAGGCATTGGCCACTACATTGCCCTTTCCATCATTATAAGGGATCTCGAAGTCATAATCTTGGAGGAACTCCACCCATCTCCGTTGTCGCATGTTTAGGTACCACTGGGAGAAGATATACCTCAAGATTTTGTGATCTTTGAAGACCACAAATCATTCTCCGATGAGGTAGTGACGCCATAACATTAGCAAAAAAATGACCGCTGCAAGATCCATGTCGTGGGTGTCATAATTACACTCATGAGGGCATAGATGTCTGGACCCATAAGAGATCACCCCTTGTTGCTGCATCAACAGACATCCCATGTCCTGTCCTGAAGCATCGCAGAACACCTCACACGCCGCCCCTTATTCTGGAAATCTCATCACTGGTGCACTGACCAACTTCTCCATTAGATAGCTGAAGGATGACTTGCACTACTCACTCCACACAAATACCTGGTCTTTCTTGGTTAGGGCTATCAATGGGGTTGCAAATTAGGAGAAGTTGGGTATGAACCTCTGATAGTATCCTACCGGCCCGAGGAAACTACAGACCTCTGCCACATTCTTGGGTGCTTCCCAAGAAACAACTACCTCAACCTTTTATGGGTCCACCTATACCCCCTTCTCCTACACCACGTGCCCAAGGAAGTGCACTTCTCATGTCCAGAACTTGCATTTCGAAAACTTCCCATATAGTTGATGATGTCGGTGGTCCTCCAGAACATTCCTCAAGTGCTCTGCATGGTCATCCTCTCATCTCGAGTAGACCAGGATGTCGCCGATGGACACAACTATGAACCAATCTAGGTACTCCTAGAATATGGAGTTCATAAGCCCCATGAACACAGCCGAGGAGTTCGTAACACCGAAGTGCATGACTACGAACTCAAATTGTCCCTATCTGCACCTGAACACCATCTTCGGGATGTCTCCCTCCTTCACTCTCAGCTGGTGGTCCCAGACCGCAGGTTGATCTTCGAGAACCATCTTTCCCCTTTCAGCTGGTCGAAAAGATCTTCTATCCTTGGAAGATGGTAGCGATTCTTGATCATCACCTGATTCAGCCTCCTGTAGTCTATGCACAACCCGAGACCACCATCTTACTTCTTTTAGAACAAGACTGGATCACCCCACAGTGACAAACTCAGCTGAACATAACCCCTCTTCATTAGATCATCAATCTGGATCCGAAACTCTTGTAGCTATGAAGGTTTTATCCGGTAAGGAGGCATCGAGATCGGACGAGCGTCGGGCTGCAGGTCTATCCCAAACTCGATATCCCGTCGAGGGGGTATAGTCATTACCTCCTCTGGAATGATGTCCATAAATTCACGGACAACCTCTACCACCTCCACCATCTCAGTATCTACTGATTCCATAGACAGCTCAGTCAACAAGGAGAGGAGGGATTCCTCTCGCCTGCTGCCCTTCTAACTGCTCCGCTTTCCGGTGAATGTAACACGCCGCTGGCCAAGTCCGAGAACACAACCCTTCCTCAGAAGTAGTTGATGACGACACACACAGAAAATAGCCAGTCGATGACTAGGATGACATCATATGGATTTATCTGTAGCAGAAGAAGGTCCTTAACCGACTGATGTGGCCTTATCATCAGTCTGCATCCCCGACAAAGAAACAATTAGTCGGTCTGACCTCCGACTGGTGTGCTCAACACCAGGGGCACTGGAAGTCTCTTGGCATCTAGGCCCAATGAACGTGCTAGACTAGGTGAAACAAAGGAGTGCAAAGCTCCGGTATCGAACAAGGCATAAGCAAGAGTTCTAAACAAACTGAACGTACCTCGAACAACCTCCAGCCCTGCTGGAACTGCTGCCTCCGCTGCATGTAGCTATCCACACCTAGATCCTCTACCACTCAACTGTCATCCACCTCCCCGACCATGCCCTAGTCGAGGTCCCTGGGGAGAACCCTGAGGTCATCCCCCTCCTCCTACGTCTATCCTCATAGGAGAAGGAGCTCACTGTCCATGCTGCTGCTGCTGGAAAGCCCTGGCTGGAAGCTGCTGCTAGGGCGGGTGCTGGGGCTGTCCGCCACCACCGTACTTTACCCAGTCCGGACACTGAATCCAGAGATGTCCATGGCTCCGATAGACGAAGCATCGCAGTCCAGGGCCCGAAGGAAAAAATGCGAGGACCGAGGGATCAAAACTAAAACTGTTGTGGCATGCTCCCTGCTGGTCGGAACCTGGAGGGTCCTGATGCTGGAGTCCTGGAACTGACAACCTTCCTCGTCGATGGTCCCAGCTAGATCCCCTCTTGTGACACTCCTCCTAGAGCGTGCATCCTATCAATCACTTCGGCCTTCTTCTGGTCCACCAAGTACATTGGCAGGGTCAAGGGGGTAACAACATACTGGAGGGAGGTTCAGAGCACCTCCTCTAGATGTCTTGCCCGAGACACCACGTCGGGAAAGAGGTCCGTAGAAAAACATAGGAGGTCTTTGAACTTGATTCCTAGCTCCCCTACCGACATACTCCCCTATTGGAGGGAGAGTAGCTCATGTATCTTTTCTGCCTTAATCGTCGAGGAGAGGAATTCTGCCCGGAACTCCTTCTCAAAATTAGCCCATGGCACCTAATCCTCTCTCCTCTCCCCCAGGTAATGCGTCCACCAATGACGCGCTTCTCCCCACATATGGCTAACAGCCATAGAAACCCCATACTTGGTCGGGGCCCGAATCAAGCCGAAGTCTATCACTGGCTCCTCTATCCAGCCTTCCGTCTTTATGTCAGAGGTGCTGCCCTCATACTTCTCGAGGATCTTTCACTGGAAGGCCCGAAGAGTCTTCTACCACTGGTCATCCTCTTCCTCTCAATCATCTCTCTGCTGATCGGCCAAATTAGTCTCCGAGGGCTCGATCTCCTGTAGCAGACCTGGTCACCTTCTAAATTCCATAGCTGCAAGGTAAACAAGGAATTCCTAAGCCCAAGTAGTGAAGAATATTGTTCTTAAAAGTTCTTAAACTATTCATTTACTCTTAATTCCCAAGACATCCCAGAAACATGAGAACACATGTCATTATGATTCATGTACCTTTTCTAGGGTCTCTACCCTGAAATCAGTGTGGCATCACTTGGTCGTTCGGTATGTCTAGAGTCCTTGCATCGGATCACAGGGGGCCCTAAAATCCCATGTCCTAGCCAGTATTCCATGGCCTAATTCACGCACCAAGGTCACCCAACACTATTTCCCTACCATCCCATGCAATCCTCACTATGCCTAACTCAAGACTCCATACTATCTCTCAACATCCCTCTGATACCATTCTATCAAGACCCGCCTTCACCAAAAGGAGGGAAGGGTCAGAAGGTTGTGAATCCCTTCCTTCTTTATGTTGATGGAGAGATAATGACCCCCAAAACCCGCCTTCTATAAGTTCCAGAGTGGTGACTAGCACCAAGGGTTTAAAGATTACACACATGTGGAAGGCATTACCCTTTTTATTTTATATGATCGAGAGATAAGATGATGAAACCCAATAACAGCAAAATTAAAAGAACAGTAAATCCAAAGGTAAACCATTCCCACATGCATGTTCCAAAAGTAAAAACCACAGGGTAAAAAAGTGACTACAAGGGTAAGTACCAAAGAAAGAAAAACATCAACTGTGACTGCCCCAAAGATCCGAGCTAGTACGGTCCAGCCCGATCCCCAAAGTCCTCATGGAAACCTAAAAATAGTTTTATATACGTAGGTTGAGCATACAAGTACACACAGTAGAGAAAACCAAAGACTCTCGTGAACAAGTGGGGGAACGTACTAAAGTCCCGTGAGAAGTAGACAACCATTACTATGAAGGAGTTCACCCATCCCACTCACCAGCTACACTCACATAGTAACAAAAACCATGAAATATATATAATAAGAGCACATCGATGTTTGGGTACCCGCGCCACTTTTCTACTTGTTATTGAGACATCCTACGCATCGAACCAATCCCGCCATTCTCACCACAGTCCCACTGCCACACCCGCCCGCACACACCTGGGCCACAACCGTACGTAGTCCCACTGCCAAATCCCGCCCGCAAACACCTGGGCCACAACTATCACACGTACCACACCTGCAAACACCTAGGTCAGAACAACCACCACCACGCCTGAAGACACCTAGGCTAGAAGATCCACTGCCACGCCAGAAGACACCTGGGCCTCATCTCAAATATAATTGGGAAACCACCTACCCGCACACACCTGGGCCATAACCACCACACAACCCCGACCGAAGATTCTTGGGCTAATAATGGACCTCAGGCCATCACAGCCTGCCCAACGGTACTTGGGATATCTGGGAAAGGTAGTAGAAAAAGAGCTAATAACCATCCACTAAGAATAGTGTTAGGAATAAAACCCTGCCCCATGAAATTGGGGTGTTCTGAACTAAGTTCTCATCTTGGGGGGTGGGAATAAGAAACACAAAACTACAAGTATATATAAAGGTTACAAGCACTCACCCCAAGTTATATTTTTCTTCATACAGCCTACAGATCACAACCACACTCAGGTCCGAGTCACGACTCTCGCCAACAAAACTCGTTTGTCCCATTCTTGTTTTCATGTTCGGTAACAATGCTTAAATAATTTCATGCACCTACTTGGGCAACTAACACCATAAGCATAACCAAGGACAGAATCCATCCAAATGTCAATTTAAACATTCACACTCGGTTCTCTTGTAATGTTACAATAACCAGGGGATATGTGATATCCCTCGAAGTACTAGAACCAATGACCCCCCCCCCCCGATACACTACCTCGTTACCCCCAAAAAGGTTTCTCATCAACAGAGGATCCCACCCCAATTTGTGATATAAACAAGGTAACCAACCGGTCTTAAAACTCACATCCACCGAATCCATATCAACACGGGATCCCATCCCCTCCCACATCCCTAGCAATCGGATCATGAATGAAAACAACCAAACCACAACCACCAACACAATGTAGGGCCATGCCGGTATTTTTAGATTTATAAGATTAAACACACTCCATGATTTCAATTTTGTGTGCCTTAACAGGGGTTATCACAGAAGTGTTGATCCTGGTGCTTTCAATTATTTTAGCCAGGTGTACGTAATTCACCAATTGCCCTATTCACAAAAGGAGTTCGCAACCACAAACTAGTCATTTAAAACATCCCCGGGGGTTCATTAGTGCAGAGAGAAATACCACCAACGACCATGATTTTTAGTAGGCATAAGCCCAAACAATTCAGAATGATGATCATAACATAAAACAACATCAATGATCATAGCCCCCCCTTCGTTCCTCATATAATCAGTTCATTATATTTATTTGGGTCTGGATTAACAAATTAAACAGAATCAAAAGCACGCCCACCCCACATGATACACAAAAGCGAGTGTCGAAGAAATTCCCTACCTGTTGATCAACAATCGACGCTTAGGCCGGGCGCGGAACTCCACGCATAGAGATACGGCTCGTCTGAACGAAAACCATCTCATCTAGACGAAGGGTTCTCTATGCACAGGGTGATCGAGAAAAGAAGAAACCACGGCTAACCCTTAGTTTATAAGAGTCGCGGACGGTTGAGATAAGAACGCCAGGCCGCATAAGGAGCGGGGGTTGTGGGTTGACCACGCGGCCCCACACGTTGTTAAAGGGGTCGAGTGGTTTAAACCGACCAACACACCAGGTTAAACTATTAAATATTTAATTATAACATTTATGGGTGCTACCGGGATTTTAAACAAGCTTAAAGGGGGTCAAAGAAGGGTTGAATACTCAGTTTGCGCATGTCATTGGAAAACCCCCGACAAAGCCGGGTGACGCCAATCGGTCTCCCTGATCGGTCACGCCGATCGCTCGCGCCAATCGGTCTCACTGACCGGTCTCCCTGAACGGTCACGCCGATCTGTCTCACCGATCCTTCGTGCCGATCAGTCTCAAAGATATGTCTCACAGATCCGTCGTACCGATCGGAATCACCGATCAGTATTGATCGCGCTGAGATGCTACCCCTTTTGGATCCAAATTTTTGGCAAAGGAAAGGACCAAGATAGTCTGGGTCATCACAGAATGATTCATAATTTCATTTGAGAGATATTGTTTTATTGAAATTATCTCCATGTAAGGATATTATAAGATTGGATAAGAAATGAAAACAAAGCCCAAGGTACATTGGCACTTTTGAAATCCTGGAGAGGATTAAAGTTGTGTCATATAATTTGGAAACGCTACCTAGCCTTTCAAAGGCACACAATGTGTTCACAAACTCCATACTAATGAATCACAAGTGACACCCAACCCATGTACTCATTTTTGAACGAATAACATTTGAACCTGACTTATCATACTATGAAGATCCTATCCGTATTCTGGACACTAATGAACTGGTGTTGAGGAATACAATGACTCGGCTGGTAAAGTTACCTCATCAAAATCATAAAATTTAAGAGGTGACATCAGTTCTTGAGGAAATATTCATGACGAACTACCAAAATACTTTTGTGAGGTGAAAATTTTGAAATTTTGAGGATGAAATTTTTGTATGGGGGTGAATGTAATGACCCAGAACACTATCAATAAATTTATTTTCCTATGATTATTTCATATAATATGGGTCACATATAATTCATTATAGAACAATATATATACTATATAAATAAATAATGAATGAAATAAGAGGTTTTGTAATTTATTAAGGTATCTATACCAATGAAATAGTAATATTCCATTAGAATAGTATTATATACCTTATGAATAGTAAATCATCTTAATGAATATTAACCTCACACTTTAATGTATAAATAAAGATGAGGCATATCATTATTTAATGATTTATTAGTCATATCATATTATAAGTAAGTGAAAATTTTAGAAATTAATATTTATGTGTTGGTATTTTTATAAGTCATAAATAATAATTACAATATTAGAATTAATAAAATTATTACAAAGAATATTACATTTCCTATAATGGATTTATTAATCAATATGTTGTTTTCTTGTAATTTTATGATATTTTTATCAGGTCTTAGTTAATTTTATAAAGTCTTATAAAATCAGTTTTAAATTTATAATCTATATATTTCAAGTAAATAACAATTTTATTTAAAAAAACACATATAAAGAAGTTTTTTTTGATTAAATGGAGAGTATTTTTTAATTCAACGTGTCTAAATCTGGTTATGGTTTGTTTTTGGTATTTTTGCAAAATACTACAGTTTTTAGTGAATAAACAAATATGATAATTTTTTATAAATTGTAAATAAATGATTTAAAGTGTCATAGATGAAAAATTTCTAATTAAATCCAATAATATATAAATATCTTTCATTAATTTTAATATATTCTATGATAATTCGGAAACAATTCATATATTTGAGCCAAAATAATAAAATTATCCTAAAACAACCCATATCCTCTACTATAAAAACCATCCCTCATAGCCCCTTCTACTCACTAATCTAAGATGTTAATATTTTAAAAATTAAATCAAAATATTTCTCCCTAGTCTCTACAAACAACCTTGAGCTCTTATTACATCCAAAAAACCAAAACATGATTCCTTAAGAAGTATCTCAAGGAGGTTAATTCAAGAAGGAAAGGCTCTTCCTTTTTCTTTTAATTTCATTTCAATTAGTTTTCTTTTCTAATTGTATCCTCGCATTCTCCATATAAATGATATTTATTACTATAGTATCATCTATATACTACAAATATATCATGTTAATTTATGATCAATCATCAAGCTCCTTAGTATCTTTCATTTATTTTAAAAAATATTATCATCATCTAGTTGATTCTAATTTATGAACTTCGTTGATAAATAACATTAATTTATTAATTTCTCCCTAATTAATGGTGATGAAAAAAAATTTATCATTGAAATAGATTATAATATATTATTTAGAATATATTTACTGTTTTGAAACCATTATATTAACATGTGGATAAATAAAAAAACAAAACTAGTTAATGATGGTCGAGAAACCACCAAAAATAATCTAAACAATTATCACTAAGGATTTATAAAATGACTCATTATCATATCAAATAACCAAATGACATATATTTCCATTAAATATTTTATATTTTAATTAATAACATATTAATCTAATTCTAGTGAACTAAACCCATTTTTCATGCACTTCCATATTCGTATACATGTATACAGATCACGAAAATGACGTAAACAAATGACCGTGAGCGATAAAATTCTATCATATAACATATAAAAATAATATTATAAAAATAATAAAACAATAATAAATATAAATCATGTTTAAAAGATTCATTATTAATTAATTAATCTATTCACTTTCAATTTTTATGATGTTAAGGTAACATTCAGAACTCATTCGGGCATAAGTTATTGGTTTTCTACCAAAACCTACTTTTCTTTCAGGTTACTCTTGTTCTCTATTTACAAAAACTAAATTATTACTTAATATTAGATAATAATATTTAATAATATTTTAATTTTCGATATATGTGTACAAATCTTAATCCCTCTTTATTTAGTGGGGAGATACGTTTTTTAAAATAATCATTCTAAAATTCTAACTTATAATCAAGCTCGATTCAAGGGAACTTCTCTGATTATTATCCATTTTCATGTATATTCTACATTATTATTTAATCCACCATTATTTTTCAAAACTCAAATTTTTTCTAATTAATATCTTATTTTACTTATAGTATTATAGAAATATTTTTCCAAATGAACTCTTTATTAAAAATAAAAGACTATTTTTTCAGAAGAATTACTCGATGCATTTATAAAAGTATTTTCACCTATTTCAAGACTCTTGTGGAATATTTTGTTATTTTGGGATTATAAGTTTATTATATTAAAAATAATATTGTATATATCCATTTATGATTAGTTTGACTTCAGATATGAAATCATGATACCATTGACCATATTAACTTGATTGGTTAGTGTTTATGATTAATGACTAGAAAAGTTATTTACATTTCATATTTGTGTTTTAATATTAAGTTATATATTTATTATGATTCACCCATTTCATTTGAGGAATTAATTGGAATTATTAATGTTTCAGTGGGTCCCACTATCACCCCTCGGTGGATCAGTATATCTAATTAGACAAACTAGTTTGTGTTTTTACCTTTTTATATAAAGTCTTAGCACAACACCATGACAGTATGGTTACGATGTCATGTATTATTCATTACCTAATTATGATACTTTTAACTTATTGCCCATTTAATTATTTATCTATAATATTATCCATGGTTATGTATTATTATGGAATTATTTAATCTCCCTCTTTTCCTTCCCTAGTATGCTCAGGATTATGTTTAATTGGAAGTGTAATTTTAGTTATTCACCATGCCTTATTATTTATGTCTCATCTATATTTCATACCCATATTGTGCATCCATGCTCACCACTTTATTTTTTTCATGGATGAATAGTTGTATATTATTAATGACATGAAGGTATATTCTAGGAGTTATGGATGTTTACAATGGAATTAACATATTTTATTTCATTTTAAGTTGAAAGGTTGAACTTATGTATATATAATACTTATAAAATATACTAAAATATTCAATCCATCATGATAAATCCTCCATGTTTAAATGAATATGTAATAATATAATTCACCATCTCTAGGATTCAGGGTTTGGGAGTTACAATAAATGTAATGGGAGTGATCCTTGACTATGATTATGAAGGAAGGAGTACTTAATCCAATCTACTATAATAATATTCGGAGTGTATTTTTACCAAAATATTGATGGAAAGGGGTGTGAACACATTACACTATGATTTTTTTGGGATACAATCATGACTAAAAATATGATGGAATGGGGAGTGATTCTAATCCACAATGATTTTTTTTTCGGTGACCATTGATTACTAAGGAAATTATTTTCGATTTTAATGTGTATGAAAAAAAACATATGACATATGAAAATATTTTGATCTCATGGATCATGTTTTGTGACCCCTTTTTAATTCATGTGTTATGAATTTCAATGTATTTTTCATTAACTACTGATTTGGATATATGATTTACAATTTGTGGTTTTCTAATTGAAATATCAAGTCATCGTACCTTTATTTCCAAGTTATGAATATTTTATCATTGATATATCCCTTACATACCCACTTTAAGAATCCATGAAAAACCATTCACTTTATTCCTTTCCAAAGGCTATGAATAATTATTTTATGTGTCCTATTGGTGATTGTTTTTAAAAACGTGGTGATATATATTGAAAATCTATTATGAACTGGTCTTTTATGTATTAATGTTTCCAAAAAAACAAACAATTTGATTTTTTCATCGATTATAACTTAATATATATTATATTCAACTACGGATATGTAATCTCTACTAGGGAAATATAATTTTCAAAAAAGTATATATTATAGAAATTTTAGTAAATCATTTGAAACTAGGATGGGATAGATTTAGTGAGAACCCTTTCCATAATACAATATATAAGTGAACATGTTATGTAATTGTAAATGAAAGTGGCGGTTTTTCTATGAAAAAACTATTTCTAGAAAATATAGGTGGATTTAGGTTGGAAATTGGAACATATATAGTTAATAACCCCGAAAAGAGTGGGTCTTGTGTATCACATTCATTATTAT
The DNA here is from genome assembly GCA_963277665.1 of Viscum album. Classification (NCBI taxonomy): domain Eukaryota; kingdom Viridiplantae; phylum Streptophyta; class Magnoliopsida; order Santalales; family Viscaceae; genus Viscum; species Viscum album. The sequence continues at coordinate 1,735,280,339 of OY728121.1, read as the reverse complement.
GGTGCATGGTGAGTGTGTATTTATTGGGAACCTATTTGGTCACTCCAAATGGATTTTCATGGGTTAATTAAAAATTTCTATATTAATTATTATGATTTATTAGAATAGATACGTATCATGTATTACCAATGTTAAACCTAACGTGTCAAACATTTAAAAGAATGTTTCATTCATTAGACATCCATAAAATTATTTTTCATGATTATATGGTTTCCTAATATTATTATTCATTCAAAAACTACACTTTTATGTATTATTTGATGTTTAGAAAGCGAAGATACCTATTTTAGTCTAAATGTGATGGTTAATAAAATTATTTTATTCAAGAGAAACATGTTTTAATTTGAGATGGAATTCAAAATAATGTTTTTATATGTATAATAATTTATCAATATTTGAATCAAGATGATATTATAAAAGTGAAAAGGATGGATAATTTTTTTTTAATTTAATGATAATAAAAATACAATTTTATTTTTGTGGTTCTACTGATATAATTTCTATGTTAAATGTATCAACAACACAGAAACATTATTTTTCCCTACCATTCAGAACATGTAAATTTTATTTTGATCGATTATCATATGGACTGTTAAGTAGATTAATTGTGGACTCTAAAAAATAACATGAGAAAATTGAATGAAATTGAATCCATGGAATGGGCTGGGATAAAGAGAATAATTTTCAATAATAACATTCGATATATTTATTATATTAAAATTGAAAAGTAATTCCATGGGGTAAAGTAGAGGGATGATGAATTATTTAGTCTCTAAGTGGAAGAAACTATAATGATTTTGAGGTACTTATATAGTATCACTATCAAACATGGATTTAATTTTGATAGATTCTTCATTGGATAAAAAATAAGTTTCTTTATAGTGTAATCCATAAGATACTTCAATATCATTGATTAAACCAGTGAAAGTATTATCATGGTGGAAATATAAATGGGAGTTACCCATCAATTTCATAGTTTTAATAAGAAAAAAAAGATACTTTTAAATTGAAATTATAAAAATCATGTAGAGAATAATATGATCTTCCATTTATTCTATGAGAGTTTTAGGTAATATAATGGAATATAATGTAATTAGAAATAATTTTTTTTTTGTTTTGGAAATGATTTTTATTAGGAAATATATTCTAAATGTTATTGGAAGATTATGTTATCTGATAATTGTGAAATAAAAACCCAATAATGAATAAAAACAATAGTGTATCAAATTAAAAGGTCATGGACATTAAGATAAATAGTTATCCAACAAAAAGGTAAATAGTGATGATTGACATTAGCAGCCTCTTATGAATAGATGAAATGGGAAATATCACACAATCACAATTTTAAATGTTGGATTTGATAACAAATTGGTAAAAGGTATAATAACCATTAACTCTGGAACTGCAAATTCTTTATTCAATTTGGAATCAACACACTTATATATTTGTGACAAATCTATTAAGGGTATACAAATACCACATAAAAATTAGATTTTTAATTACTAATGAAAACTTATATTGGTATGATGATCATGTATCATGTTTATGATTATTCTCTAATTGATGTATGTGGGAATGATCTTCCTACATATATTGTTATTCTCCATCTAGTGGAATTGTTTTCCATAATCATGGATTTTTATTTTTTAGATAAATAACGTATCAATTATTGTCAATGGGAATTCACACATGTTATTAGGAACAAAACAATATTCATCTATCATTGATATTATAAATACAAATTATAATGGAAATTGAATTCATTGTATGATTATTAATTCTTATTAAAAAGGGGTGTTTATCTCAGATGATTTGGGAGGGATCAACATAAAATATATACCAATTGTATTGGATTTTGTTGGTGTTTTTTATAAAATAATTTCCAATTATTTTTCTGAATCATGATGTTAAATTATAAAAATAAAATTTATCCAATGATACTCCTATTTGAAACTCTACATATAGAATGGATTTGATTGGGTTATAGGAATTGAAGAAGAGACCCATAGAGAATATTAATATGGGAATCATATCACCACATTCCCCACTGTGTGGCTCCCTTATTCTATTTTTTAATGTTAAGGATGGATCATTTAATATTTGAATATATTATTGATAAATTATCATTATAAGAATATAGAATATATATCCAAATCCATTTATTGATTTTTTTGGTCAATTATGTGGATAATAATATTTTTCCAAGTTTGATCGTTGATCTAAATACTACTAGTTAGGGGCCAAAATGAATTAAAACCCAATAAATCCTTTCATATTAGTTACTGACAATTTGAATTTATAGTGAGACCATTTGATGTTAAAATGAAAATGTTATCTTCACGTATTTAATTAATACATTCTTTATAGATAAAATTCATATAATTTTGGATGTCCTTAGTGATGGTGTTATTAAATATTCAAAAATAAAGGAATTGCATGATGTTCATTTAATTATTATTATCAAAAAAATATGTAATTAAAAAGTGTATTAAATTGTTTTACAATTATCAATATAGGATACATAATGATTGTTTTTGGAAAATAAAATCTCAAGATAGGGTATATAATTTTATCAACTACTGATAAAAGTTATTGAATTTGGTCCCAGACATACCATTTTTATTGAGAATTTTATTATTATCAGTTTCCAAGGATATCATTGATGATTTATAGAGAAATTCTCATAGCTATTTAATCCATTGTCCATGTTAACTGAGAAGTGATCATATTTCTATTAAATAGATGAATTATTGGAAACATTCAAGGATCTAAATATAATATTACTTATCAAACATGTAATTATATATCCAAATATTATATAAGGGTTTATAATATATTTTTATTCATTATATAAGGGTCTATTATTCTTCTTCATGAAAAGTGATTTTCATATCGCTCATTCCTTGCAACAATTTCATATTCTTGATAGAATTTACCCTCCGAAAAACTTGGAGATATCTAAATTGTATTACTCATTAATGATAAGGATGAATTATCATTTTTGTGGGAGATATGATATGTATTTTATAATCAAAATGTTTCATAATATATATTCATTTAGATGGAGTGGTAAATGAACTAGAGGATATGGTTATATTTTATTAATAATAATTACATCTCAATACATTACCAACATGAGAATGTGAACAATGTGGTAGATACAGTAGGTAACAATGATTTTTCTATATTATATATATTGAGGATCACAAAACATTAAGTATATTTTTATTTTAAATTGACTAATATTTAAATCCTGAAGGAAGGGGAGAAATATTATCATACTCAAATTAGTGTTCAATAATTAATATATGTTATGAATGGAATTGTGTAGTATGATGAATTAGAGCTAAAAAAGTACGTGAAAAATATTTTGGATTTATATAATCATTTTTATTTAATTATATAGATCAACTATTGAATGATCCACCTACATAAAATATTTGAGGATGGGGATGTTATATGGGGAATATAATTCAATAATATTTATTCGTCTGGTAGTCAAAAATATATATAGATATCTAAATTTGTATTAGACATTGTTGTATATGAAAATAGTTATTATATAGTGTGTATCATGGTTCTTGGTATGTTAGATTGTTAAGGATGGGAATAAAAATCGTAAAGGGATGTTACAACCATTATATATACCTGATATAGAAATAGAAAAACATTATAATCCAATTTTTCATTGGACACCCCAAAACAACTACATGACATTATTAATTAGTATGTGGTTGATCACCATATAAATAGAACACACTTCAATTATATATGTTAATATTTTTCTTTTAATAGATATCAAGAATATAAACTATTTGAGTGGAATGGTTTCATGGAGGATCACATTCTATTATATCTAAATTTGTTATGAGGTTTACCTTAATGTTATAGAAATGTATTCACCATTCCCTTGATATAGAGTTGAATCTCAATAGTACTTTTCATCCTTACATTGATGATATTACTAAGAGGAGCATTCAATTACAAGAGAAGATGTGTATATCCAGTTCTCTAGATTTTGATGGATTTAGGGATGAACACATTCCTCATATTAAATTCCCTTTTAACAATAGAATTCACCTAAGAATTAATATGGGTCCTTTTGAAGCCATCTTTTAAATGAATTATTGAACAGCAATGTTAATCTTTGATATTGGAGACACAAATATATTGATAGATTAGAGATATTATGAAATGGAATAGATGGTTAGATCTATTCATCATCAATAAAGGAAGATCATAGTCAATAGAAATGTTATTTTGAGAATCATCAGCATATTCTAGAATTCAACATTTATGAGAATGGATTCCAATGAATTTGTCAATTGATTAACATTATGATATCATGTAGAAAGTGAAATGTGATCCCTATTTATATTTTCCCATTTGAGATTATTAATTGAATAGGGTTGGTATATTATCAATTTGTAATTCAATTGAACCACTCTCGGGTTTATGATATGTTTTGTGTTTCTCTTATGGGGCATTACATACCTATTACTTTTTATGTATTACTATATAAGGATATAATTATAGAGAATCATATTAAAAATGAATAATAATAAATAGAAATATATTATATCATAGAAACCTTGTTTTAATTATAAAAAAATTATCTTGGTTAAGGTATTAATGATTTTTTATGTTTTATAATTGCATATTACATTATAATGAATGTTGGTGAACATTCCCTAAGAATGAATCACTATTGTGGAACCCATTTTATGAATTTCTACTGGACCATAAATTTAAAAAATTATAAAAATGACTGAACCTCAGAAATTATTCACCACCGGGATTCAACGTTGGTTAAGTGTTGAAATACCTACCACTAGAGGAAGGCTCACCATCAGATATTTGCACCTCTAAAATTGGTTATGTTTTGAGAAGGCCTACCTTATAAGTGTTATTTTGGAAAAGTAATAAAATCAACTACCACCTTGATGAGTCACTATTTAGCATGACCTAATGTTATCTTATCTCACCATGGGTGTGTCTCAAAACCGACTTAAATCAACATTAGGATGACTAACTATAAGGGATTGTCTCAACATTTAAAGGATTCCCCATCATTATATTTAATTATTTTGAATTGTCTTTTTAATTTGGAAATTTTTTTGATTTTCATTTTATTTATTATTTTAATGACGATAAGTAATTTTTTTTAGACTTTAATTACGTTAATGTCAGTCATCCTTTATGTGGAGAAGAAGATCAGGTTAATTCCTCTTGAATGTGGCTATTAAAAATATGTTTTAGTCTATCGTATAAGATAACACATAGAATACCCAAAAAAATATAGAAACACATGTGATGAACAACATGATATACATATAGATATACATGTACAGATATAGAGTGTCATTAACTAAATACTTACATGATGCATATTAATTTCTGTCAATAGTGTTAGAGTGGAGATTATAGGATATTCAGTTCATTCCAATTGTTAAATAAAATGAGTTTATGACAATATATTTTGTATTTAATTTTTAGAATCTGGGATCTAGATTTATTTCAAGAAAATTTCTTGGAGTCAAATACTAAAGAGATTATCAGAAAGAGTAACAGAATTTCATAACATATCATTATTTTATCATTATGTATAATCTATTTTCATTAAAATTACTGTGTGTATACTTTTTTTTATCACACGAATGGTATCTTATGTTTTATATAGAAGATACTTATTTCATTATTAAATAATATTTACACAGTATTCCATCATTGTTATGGAATATGTCATTATGTGTCATAAGATTATTTTATTCCCATTTGTTTTGCAGAAGTGTTCCATTTGTGGCCTTGATATCTTTTTTTTATACACCCGATCTAGGTTATGGGTCATAAATTATTATTTTTAATATTATTCATGGATTTTGATTACGAAGTGGAAAGTATTAGGTTTCATCATGAGACAAAACATCCTATATTATATTTTTTTGTGGGTTCTAAAATTGAGTTTGAATTAATATAGAAACAAAATAAATACTTTGACTATTAGTCTTAATTATCCTATATATAATGATTTTATTAAATAAATTGATTTCAAAAGATAATATAATTTTGATAATTACATTGAACAAGACTTAATCAATCATTGAGAAATATTTTAAAATATTTGAACTTATATCAATCTATTATTTTGACCAACTAGGATATTTTGATTAAACTGGTTGATTTTATTTAAACATTTTCTAGATATAAAATTTATTTGTTACTCAATTAACCCCCTCTTCAGATACACCCTGTGAAAACATTTGGAATCAAAGAGTTTTTAAGTCATTTAATCTATGATTATAGTTATTTTAAAGATCTAATATTTATCTTAGTTCTATATTTAGGTATTTAAATGGATAATTGAAAATATAGAGATGGTAATAATACAACTAGTTTCCATAAAGGAAATTATTTTTCTCAGCTACAAATTAATATGAAAATTCATATTGAAAGAATGGGTTTTGATGCTTGGACCGCTATAGAGGATATATATGAATTACCTAAAAAACTAGATTTATTTTTGATGAGGATCCCAAATATGAATATAACAAAAATTGTAACGCAATGAATTAACTTCATTGTGCCTTATTACACAAATAAATAAACATGGTATGTACTTATAAAAACAATATTTTTTAATTTGGGAATATATAGAGATATCACATGATGTAACAACTAATGCCAATGAAATGATATTTATTTCATGAACAAATAAATAAGATACCATTACAATAAATCCTCATGAGCTATTTTAAGATGTTAATCTCATCTTTACTGTGATAGTCAACAACATGAGCTTCATAGGGGTTGATGGGAAATATGTGTCAATAAGGAAATCACGTGACACCAACAAATTACATATCAAGGGGTTGATGGGAATTTCATAATGTTAAAATGAAGAACATAATGAAAACCTTGAAGATGATTATGAACCGAAGAGTAAAGAAGTAGCTTTGAAATATACTACATTTAAAAAATGTTAACGAATATGTACAAGGTGAAATTTCATGTGATAATGAATCACTAGTTGATAATAATGGGGAAATGGACTATCTATCCAAAAGTATTATGGTTTTTTACAATGGTAATTAATTAATTAGGAAGTCATTCTACAAATATATTCATTACAAAAGATGAACATGGAAATAAGATTAGAAGAGAGAAGAAAACTCAAATGATATAAACTCTTATGAATGTAAGAAAAATGAATTGATAAAAAATTACAATGATTATATATAAGATGATGTATGATGAAAATAATATTATGTAAAACAAATCCAATAAAGTATTGTGGAGATCCTTTGAGGATATCTTTAGTAATTCAAAAAAACCTCATGAAGAGAAATGAGACAGATTTGTCATGTGATTCATGGTAATTGTATTTTCTGTACCTACTGTATAATCTATATTTATTTATGATCACTCTTAAAATTAAAATTATATTAATTTTAAAACTAATAATTTCTATAATATTTCAACATGATATAGGAAAATTTGACTGAACATAATGAAGAATATAATTCTATCCTGAGATAGCATGTTTTATCTACTATTATTAAAACTGAACTCATTTTTTGAAAAATAAAATAATTCCTAAATGCTAAAGGAACAATACAAACTAATATTTTGAAATGATAACATTAATAATGAATTATAATTATTTGAAAATGGTAGAGAATCCCTAACTCTGTGTCATGGAAAATAATTTTCCAATATAAATTACTATCATAGGTTACCATCATGGAAAGAGAAGTGTTTTTAATAGAACAATTTTTCCATGTATAATTCAAATAATTCATCTGCTAGTTATTATTAATGATTACCAAATAATTTTTTTTATGTCAATGGTTATTCAATCTATTTATAGGAAACCTATAAGAAAATTATAGGTTCTTTTGAAAATAATCTATAGAATTTCCGGAAACCATAAAATCTAATTTCCAAAGTCATTCATTTTTAAAAAAAATTATTTTCTACGAAATCATCTAGAGGAGATCTAGTATAAGTCTATGGTACTTGTGCAATAATTCTTTGAGACATATGACTGGTGATTACTCGATCATCAAGATCCACGTCATTTTTGGTGGTGTTTATATCCCCATTGGTGGTAATGCTAAAGAAATGACCATTGATCGTGGAAATATTTATAACACCAAGTCAGTGTTAATTTATAATGTTATTTTTATTGATGGATGAAAATATAACATTCTTAGCATCTATGAATTTTATGATTATGGTTTTTTCATAAAACATGATAATAATGAATTTATTCTTTTATATTCAAAATTTTATTTATTATTTACTGATTTATGAAATGAGAATTTTTTTTGTTTATAATCATGATTCACTGATTTCGGAAAATGTATATTGATTATGTTCCTATCATATTGAATCTTGAATTTTTAATATGTGGTTTGTCCACTAAAATATTCACTCAGATATAATGCTTTTTAGGAAAGGGTTAGTTAGGGTTCTACCCAAACTCCTAGTACAAAATAACAATGTCTCTTACATCTTAATAATTGGTAAATAGCACAATAATTATTTTAAATTAAGGAAATAAATTTCAACTTTCAAACCACTTAATTTTTTCTAAATGGACTAGTTTAAACTATCTAATGTTTCCAGTTTAAATGGGAAGCACTATGTTCAGGTACATGTTGATAACATTTCATGATATACATGGGTATTGATTTTTTTTCTCACACTATATAATTTTATTCTTATTTTACCAAGTATGCTACATATGTAGAAAAATGAAGTGTAATGAAAATTAATACCATAATAATTAACCATGGTATTGAGTTTGAAAATATATAAATTGAATTGTTCTTCTCAAAAAATGGCTACAGTCATTACATCTCTACTCCTATAACCCCTCAGTAGAATGGTGTTATAGAATGAAGAAATAGAATACATAAAAAAATTCATAGAATGTGATTAATTCAGCAAAGTTACCATTATACATTATGGTAGAGGATATGAAAATATCCTACAATATATTAAAATAGATTTAATTAGACATATCATAAAAAACCTATTTATTAATATAGGAATAGTAGAAATCCTAAGGTTAAATTACCATATAGATTCTTGTTTCAAATAACTTATTATCAACTCTATGGTTAATCTTGACATGTTATCCTCAAGAAGTTATGATGTAATTTTTATGGGATATTCGATATTAGAATCATATGGAGTTTTTACCAAAATAACCAAGAATATGAAAGAGTATGTTCATATAAAATTTGATGAGAGGATCCTAATGATACTAAGAACTAATTATAGAACTATGAGGATGATTTATCAAAAAATAACATAAAGTTAAAACCCTCTTACTCTACAAGAATTCATGACATAAACATCCAGTTATGTGGAATATCAAGAGCCTAAACTGGATCCTATAAAGAAAACATAGGTGACCATACATTATTTTTATAGAACTATTAAGAATCTTTTTCAATATCCTTTATATGTTGTTTTTGGATATCAATATATATGTACACAATATAGATATTCTCAATAAACTAGGTTGAACATCAATAATTCTTGTCACAAATTGAACATTATAATATCAATGATGAAATTAATTATATTTTTTTGGTAATTTCAATACAATATGATCCTAATTAGATTGAAATAAATAATGTGTTGGAATATTTTCATAGACTCAGTTACACCTTGATTATAGGCAAAATGTGGGTGCTTAAAAACAAGTTTGATGAATATAGAACAATATTAATGAATAGGTCAACAATATTTGTATAAGGACATACTCAATAAGCGGGTATAAACCTATAAAGACATCTTTAGACTAGTATCTAGACATGAAGCCATTAGGATACTACTATCGTATGATGCATGAATAGATTATATAATATATAAAATGGATGTCAAGAGTGAATTCTTTAATTGGTTATAGTTCATTGCATGTTTTAACTGCCCCTAGATTTCAAAACTCCAACGTTCCAAATCATCATTTATAGTTAAAATCATATTTATATGGTTTAAAACATGTTCCTAGAGCTTCAAATGATAGAATCAGAACTTGTAATATTTCAAAAGGGTTTTCTAAATGTATATATGATCATACCTTATCATAAATAATAATTTCAAAAGGTGTTTTATTTTTTAAAATATATGTAGATTATATTATTTTTGGAAATTTTAAATATTATTTATTTACTGAATTTTCCAAAATGATGAAAAATTAATTTTAAATGAGTTTAATGGGTGAACTAAAATGCATTCACATATTTTGGATTTATCATATGAAGAATGTAATGTTTTTAAATACATGTAATTATACAAATTACTCATTAAAATGTATTAATTTTTCTAGAACAAAGATTAGTGATACTCTTATGACTATAATATGTCTCTTGGATCATGATGATGATTGGATATCGGTGTATCAAACCAATTACAGTGGAATTATTGAAAGTATTTTCTACACAAATTCTATCTATCAAGAAATAATGTTTAGTGTATGTTTGTGTGCTCGTTTAAAAAAAATCCAAAATGGTCACACATAACTCCTATAAATTGGATTTTAAAATACCTAAAATATACTAAAAAGTTAGGATAATTCTATCCAATAGGACCGGTATTTGACATAGTTTTTTATTCATATGAAGAACCATGTGGTCTTATATTATATAGAAAAAGAACCTCTAGAACATGTTGTCTTTTGGGAATGTCTCTAGTATCTTGGTGTAGTAAGAAACAATATTTCTCTTCACTGACTTATATCAAATATTTAGACATAGTTATAGGTTTCTTTGTGTGTAATACTTTTGTGGATGAAAAAAACATTTCTAGTCAAAGGATATCAATTCTGACATGTACCTATAAATTACGATAACACAAGTGTTTTATAAATTTCTATGAACCAGTAACTCAATAAAAAATCTTACTATTTTATGACATCACTTTTTGATAGATCATGTTAAAAAGGTTTATATAATTCTATGAAACTTTAGTAAAAAATATTTTCTTGTGGATATTTTATCAAAGCCTTTTAATTCTGATAGAATGAACAACATCCAGCATGAGTTATCTATAATTAATTTTGATTAATATTAACTTTTCTAGCACCCACTATTGTATATTAACCACCGTTGAGTTTTACCCACTGTTGAGTTTTAACCACCATTGATTTTTACTCACCATTGTGTTAACTCACTATTGGGTTTTTGCACACAGTTTTGTTTTCACTCACCATTGTGTTTTTACTTATCATTAATTTAATCTACCATTGGAAATATAAGGACTTTTTCAATTAAAAAAATAATATTTTGAAGCATTTGTTTCTAAATTATTTTAAGAGTTATTTATTTATTTTTATTTTTAAAATGTTAGTTTTTTATAATTTTATGATTCCCCAAATGAACAAATGATCTAAATAATACAATTTTGTAATTTCAATGAATTTTTTTTGCCATGCCATTCTCTCAAGTCATTATATGAACCTTAATCTCTGTCAATCATACCACAGCATCACCCAAATCTATCTTGCTAACCTTCATGGTTATAATGAACTGAGCTTTAGAGTCTTATACATAAAAATTCATCCTAAAAAGAAGTAGAAAGGGGATTGTAGTCATTCTGTTGTTGAGCCTTTGAATCCAGATCATGTGAAGAGAGTTTTAGTACCCAATAAACATGTTCAAGAAGATGGGTTGTTGTCAGGAAAGATATTATTGATCGATGTTCTCTATGACCAAGTATGGATGGAATGGTTCTCTTCAAATAAGATATTCATTCACCCATGTTTGGTCTACCTGTTGTACCAATTAAAAAGTAAATATTTTAATAAAATTATGACTCTGTATGAACTAAAATCCATAGATGTAAAGTAGTTTTCTCTTCAAGGAAGTGGGATTGTTTTTTTTGAGTTCATCGTGAATAATTTTCAAATTGTAAGAAAATAATACTTTTAGATTCTCTTGATACATTTGTTTATTAAGAAAATATAATCTTGTTTTTAGGATATGTAATTGTGAGGAGGCTAGTTGATACATATATTTACGGTGAATTTTGGTTTCATTTCATGTGCATTAAATATATTATGATTCCAAGAATAAGTGACTTTTACACTATGAGATATTTTCATGTTTATTGGTTTTCCGGTTGAGATTATTAGAGAATATAATGTTCTGTAGATATCTAATTTGTCACATGATAGAAATGAAAAATCCTTATTCCTGGTACAATTATATAATCTACCCATTGTTTAACTCATCTATTTCAGAGACCAAGGGTTTATTTGATGAAGGTAAAAAAATTATAGTGATCCATGGAGGTTTTTCAATCACAAAGTGATATTAAAAATAGTAAAGATTAGCCAGAAACCCAAGAAAAAGTAGCGGGTTGATGATAGTGATAGACTTTGTGATAATTTTAATGTGGTTGAATATTCATCCAAACCAAAATATCTTTCGAAACATGTATTAGTCATATATGAAATTGTTGTTTATTTTTATGAGGTTGAAGAGTCCATTAACTCAGATGAGGAGGATAAAGAGTTTCATTGGGATAAATGATGTTATCTAGACCATCCCAAACTCTATCATTCTATAGCATATGGTGCTCTAAATCCTCCTAGAAGATTCACTTCTAGAGAGACTCTCTTGAGAGAATGTAGTGATGAAGGTGAAACTGAGGTTTTTTATGAGGATAAATTCATGTGTTCTACCAAATCCATTGATGAAACTTGAAATGGAAATAATGAAGAAGAAGAACATGATGATGATGGTTAAATTGGTTTTTTATGTTGAAGGAAATTTTGATGGAAATGATGTAGAAGAAAATGATTTTAGATTCTTATGGTTCTGATAGAATCATTAGGGATTAGGATGATGAGATTCCATATACACTTATCTCTTATACAATTTTATTTTTTTCTCAATCTGATAAAAAACCCATCATTGTTGGTGATGTGGACATATTTCCTAGGGAACATAAGGATACACTAGTTAAGGGGTAGAAATCCCATTTTTTAGAAATTCATCCTAATATTGGTCATCTTAGTGTACTAATTGATGTTTAATATATTGTTATTGAGATGACTAATGTTGAACAGTTAGTGGTTGAGAAGACAAAGGTTTTTGTTGTTGTTGAGAATTCATTTGCTTTGTAAATGGAGGATATGACTGCTATTGTTGAGTTACCAGGTGATATAATGAGATCTCTTGATGCCTATATTGTTGTACCAATTTTGGTTGTGTCTGATATTATTGGTCATCATGTTGACGAATATTAGGATATGTCGTATGTCAGTTGGATGTCCCAATGTTTTAGGAATATGATAAGTTTCACTGATGTCCACCAGATCATGGTGGTCCAAATATTAGTGATGTAATGGATCTAAAGGGATCATTGGTGTACCATATTGATGTTGTGGGTCAGTTTCCTGGGTTTTCATCTAATGATCCTTCACTGAATATTTCAGCCATTCCATCCCATACTAGTCCTTTAGTTTTTTTGGTCAGAAAGGTTTACATAGATTGTTTTATATAAAATATTTTATATTAAATTGGAATCGAACTAAAAACCAACCATACAAGGTTAGAAAGATCATTGATAATGATTAAATGAATTTTATTCCTCTTCCAAATCATCAAACTCCACAAAATATGATACTTCTTATTAAAAATTGGAGGTGGAAGGGAGAAGGTTGTCAAATGATTTGGTTGTTATGAAATATATAGTAGAAGAGATGAGGTCATCATTTATTGACTCCATGGATGCTTTTCATGACTAGATGGAAAATATTTATACAATGGAGTCTTCATCATGTTCTCCTACTATTGATGTTGACTTGATCAGATTTGTTTTAAGTTAAGAGATTAGAGCTTCTTCATGTGGCGAACCATCCATACATAAAGAATCATTGATGAAATTTGAGCTTTACAATGATCATTGGTAGAGGCCCGAATCTTGAAATACATAAATATTACATTACTTTTGCGGAATACTTAATACATAACAAAAACAGACACACAAGGACCGTAATAGTTTAGTGTATTTGGAAACTTGAACGTAATATTCTAATCGTGGTGAAAGATCTTCAAAATATCCCATAATGATATTCCACTTTTTGTTTCCTTAACTAAAACCTTTCTTTTAATCCTGGGGGAAAATAAAACATAAAAATGGTGAGCTCAAATGCTCAGTAAGTGTAAGCATGGATAAAATAAAACATACCATATACATTTGAACTTAAAAACATGAACATAATGTCTAAACATCAAAAGCTTGAGAAATGACATAAAACATGGAAGTACGTAAGGCATAGATCATAAAGAAACATTAAGAATGATAAAATAGCATGGGAATAAAACATGTAATTATGGCATCCATTAACCACATGTAATGATTTCCATAGTAGCCAAGGAATTGCTGGCAAGACCATCTCAGTGGACAAAGTCCCTTTCTGAATCGAGTTCACTCCTCATTCCAGTCCTATATTACTGAACTGGTTTAACTTGCCATTTCATCCATGTCTATCTCATGAGATATAAATCTTTACCCAATTCATTGGAGGGAGATATAGGTCCACCCATCTCATAATGAAATCATTCTTACTTGTGCCACAAAATAAACATACATCATTCATAATAACCCAATGAATAAAATGTGTTTCATAAACATCATCCCATCATCACATAATCCATATAAAAGAAATGGATATAATTTCATAATAATAAACGTGAATCCATGTAAATCATAGTGACTTTATACTTTAAACATACATATATGAAATAATGTCATCTTAGATGGAAAATGGTTTTTATAAAACACTTGAAATGAATTCATGAGGAAAATATCATTTCTTTTTCAAAACCAATTTCTTTTCACAAAACATAATGAAATTTTAATAGAAAAATATTTTGTTGAAAATAGTCATGAAATATTTTGGATGAAGCTTCATGAAAATAAGGCTTTATAAAAGCGTAAAAATATGTTCGTGTCGTATAAGTTAAAAAAATCATTCTTCACGTACTTTGGACGGAAAAGTCAAAAAGTACCTCATAAAAGAAAGATTCCATACATACCATGTAGTAAAAGTAAAAAAATGGGTAAAAAGGAAATTAAACATACATGAAAACAAATTTATAAAACATGGACATAAATGATAGAAATAACCCCAGTAAATACTTACAAATAAGCAATCTCGGTTAAAAATGAGATTTGCAAAATTATCCCTTACCTTAGGTCCGATATGCTTCGTACGTATCCAAACCTCCTATATAATGATTTAAATAATTCCATTGACTTATTAAAGAATCATATTCATTGTTATTATATAATATATGGTTCACTTATGACTTTATATTACCCGTTCTTTTGTAAATTAATGTTAAACTAGTGTTTTGGGTAAAATCGTTTCATTTGTCGTTCGTGTTTTAACATGTAATTTTTCATATGATTACTTAGATCCTGATTACTTACATACAGATTGCAAAACATGATTTATATATAATATATATTCATAATATATATATAATGGATCGATAAATGGAAAGAAATACATCGTTCATAGAGACGGTAGGCCGTACATACGCATGAACGTTGTTTTCGTTTCCTTATTGAATTGAATGGAATTAATTGGATGACATACATATATATATATACAGAAATCCAGGATCACTATTATTTCATATATTTAATTATTACTTAATATATATACTTTATAATCATTTATGAATGGTTAATCATTGAGAATGAATCTCATCGCGTCGTGGAGATGGTATTCCGTACGTACGCACGAGCGATGATATCATTCCCATGAGCATGAAATTTTATTGGAGTGTATGTATACTATTACATAATCAATATCACTTTACAATAATCATATATAGTTATTATTTACACCATTATACCCATCCAAGTAAGGTGGTGGTGGAAAATAGATTACACCACAGCGTGGAGATGGTATTCCCTATGTATGCACGCGCGGTGATTTCGTTTTCCGTATGATGGATAGATGGAAAAATAGGGTTGTTTCATAAATATAATAACATATAAATATATGAGTGATACTGATGTTATTTTTTCATAATTAAACAACTAAATATGATTAAGTAGAAGAAGAAATAAAGTTGAAAAAATCGGTAATGGACATTACCTCTTCTTTGAAGCGCCTCTTTGAGACCTCCACTTAGGGCACTAAAATTGGTCTTTGAAGAATACCAGGACCTCTAGGATGTTTCTAGGGAAGTGGGTAAGTGAAATGGGTAGGGGTTTTCCTAGCATGAAGGCTCATATTGGTGTGAGGAGGAGAGGGGGGAGATGCCCTTTTATAAGGGAGGAGAGGGGCACCTTTGGAATAACAAAAAATATTATTTTATTATAAAGTTAAATTCGGTTTTTAATCACTCCAAATTGATATATTTCGAAGCTAAGGTGGGGAGGGGTCGACATCCTCTCATAAAATAGAATTTAGACGAGTTTAGGTCATTATATTAACCTCATCTTTAAGTTTTAACTCTTAGTTAATTAGATTGACATTTACCATGTCACTTTGTATTTTAATATTATATAGTAAATAAACATACCATATACATCCAAGCGACCACCAAGTGGTCCATTAATGATAAAACTATCATGATATAAGTATCTTGGCCAAACCATAGATTTTTAGGAATATAATAACAATTAATAATATAATATTTGTTTTAAAAAACTATTTTATGTCAATTCTGACACTATTTGGTAATTGATTTTTGTGAAAATCATTACAGAATTATTAGTTGGAAAAAAATTAATTAAATCAATATTAACATGTCAAAATAACATAGAAAATTATTGGAATTCATAAAAAATCTCAAATTACATTTATTTGTGTATTTATAACATCAATTATGTCAATATTTCATTAATAAGATAATTAATGTATCATCATTGTATCATAAATAAATTAAATTATTTTAAGTCTAAAAATTACAAATAAAATACCATTATGTTGGATCTATTTTTAGCTTTCTACGGAATATTTATAGTCGAATTTATCTTATGTATAACAATATATTAAAAATTATTTAGTTATTAAACATTGATTTAAACTATTTTAATCCTTCTTTAAGTAAATTGATAATAAATGTCCTAATCTAATCCATGTGGGCCTAAATGGTCATATTTTATTTCTAAGGTTTGTTATGGTCTAATTAAACTTATACAATAGAATTAGGACATGTGTTAGGGTAATAATAATATCATTTGTACCCTTAATTACCCTATTTACTTTTAACCGTGGTAAAAAATTAAAAAGTTACTATTCATAAAAAATTATTTTCATCTCATTGAACCACATTTTAGTCCTTGATATTAACTGTGTCTCTTGTATTTTCGAAATTCCACTCACAGAAGTGGTAAAATTATGTTTTATGAAAAATTCAGTTTTTTTAACTACCACTTAGTGGTTTCACTATTCATCAAAAAATGAAAGTTTCCAGAAAAATAGAAAAATTTAGGCCTAAGATATATTTGATATTTTGAATTAAAATATTATGTCTATTTTACCAAATTCAAAACATATCAGTTACATTAACTAATTTAAAAATTAATTCTCGTCGTCAAAACAAAAAGCGTGTTTTTAAGAGATAATAACTATCACAAGATTTACACTTGTTTATATCTGGTTTAAATGTGAAATTACATCCAATGACCAAAATTGTATTAAATTGTAAAAATATATTCTAAATATAATTTAAAACCAATCAAATTAATAATTTATCACTATTAATTATTTCGATTAAAAAAGTTTTTTTTAATTAAAATTTAGTAATTTTCACTATTCATCAGAATATTAAAGTTATATGAAAAGTACCAAAATTTCACCCTAAGATAATTTCGATATTCCGAATCCACAAATGAAGTCCATTTTGAATGATGAAATTTCTAAAATTTCAAAAAGTGGGTATTACTATTCATAACGGCTAGTTCATAATAATATTATAATAATATCTCGTTTAGTGAAACTCGGTATTGCGTACTACACATGCTATCGAGGAAGGTCGCGATTGCGTGTAACGAAAGGAAAGTCAGGAATGAGTGTTGTGCAAGCCCCTTTTGGTTTAGTGTACAACACAAGACATTAATTAAAAAGAATACTTTTCATAAAATCTCGGGGTGTTACATTCTACCACCCTTAAAATGAATTTCGCCCTCAAAATTCGTCAGGGTTATAAATGGTTTACTATTTGAATGTTTTTTTATAGAAACCCACTTCATAAAAAGGAATACCAATACTTGACTTTAAAAACTAAAGTCTGAAATGTAATGGTTACCCACATTAACTCATCACTGGGTTTCCACGTAGGAGAACATAGGTGAAAATATGGATATAGAAGAAAAATCTACCCATCAAGTTCTGATAGAGAGTGGTAGAGAACATGGCTATGAAAAAGCCATTAATAACAAATCCATAAATTTTTTATGATATAAGGTACCATCTGATTGATCAGATATAAGGGCAATAGGACAACATTTTTGGTTTTCAAGATCATTTCCCTAATGTTGATGAAATTAGAATTAGAAGAAATACTTTCGTGATTTTGGTACAGTCTCACCGTTGGTCGTTCTTTGGACAATTTACACTTCATCTCTTAGAGAAATTAAGTTGAATTTTAATTCGTGATATGTTAGAAGATCATGTGGTAGAATGATGGGTCATTCCATCTGTCTCAAAAAAATGTTAGAAAAGTTATCAAAAAATACATAAGTCCATCTATAGTGAGATTAATCATATATGGTTCCTAAAATGGACTTATACTTCATCTATCATACCGCTTAATAAAATAAAACTATTTTTTACTAACCAAGGACTTCATGTAGGCCAGTGGTAGGTGATAAAGGTCAGTCTCACTTCGGTTGTGGGTTCGATTCTCACAGCCTTGTCCGACGCGATGGGTTGTCGCCCGTCCTGCAGGTTGTCCTTCTTTTTTTAATAAAAAATAAATTAAATTATTATAACTTTCCATCAGTAATATCGAAAAAATTCTATCCTTAAACAATAATAACTTATGTCCAACATAATCCTTTCCAATCTTTAGGCTTATCCAAAATACTATTGTCCAATCTCAAATTATAGTGAAAACGATTACCAAAGAGTTCATATAACAAGAATGTTAATACCATCATTGATCCCCGTATATCATGAGATATGTCTTGTTGGTCACATTCCAAACATTCGAAGGCCTCAATCATGTATTCTCTTGAAAAATTAATACCCATTTAATCTTAGTGAAAACATGAGTGCTTTCAAAAGTTAACTCTTTTCACATACCAAAACCTCGAACCATGATATAACTATTTCCTTATATTAGTCATGAGCTCATGAATACTTTCAAACATTTCCTTTTCTCATTTTCCCTTCATTATGATCATATCATATTTTTTCCAATAATATCTCAATCACTTTCCATGGTTACCGGTACCATAAAATTATCGAAAACCACAATATACCAATACATAAATATTCCAATATTCCACGATACTATATACAACATTATTTTAGAATCTCATTACATAAACACTTAATCATTCCACCGCATCGTTTTCATATTCAAAATCGCCAATAGTGATCGCATGTGACTTCCCTTTGTGCTTTTCATTAAGTGGTTCCTCATGTTGATCATCACTAACCCTTGGATTAGGGCATTAATTAGAATAATGCCACATTTCCTTGCACTTGAAGCATTGAAGTGTTGGTGGTGCATTCTCTGCAGTATTTTCTTTATTCACATCATTTGAAACCCTTTTTACATTATTTTGACACTCATCTGCTTGATGACCTTATTTTCCACACTTAAAAAATTTTCTACTCCCTTTAAGACAATCTCCACCATTACTATTTCCACACATTGAGCATACGGAAGCATTCATCTTCTTTTCACTGTTATTCTGAGATTTCTCCTTGAACTCCATCTTTCGTTTCTTGTCAAAACCATGAGATTGATATGTAACACCAACTTCCATTTCTACCTTAATAGTACAACGAACAATTTATTCATAGCTACTGAAGTCTCTTATAGCTAATTTCCTTTGATGATTTGGTATTAAGCCACTGAAGAATCGATCAACTTTACATTCTGGTTGGATGATAAAGCCAGATGCATACCTTTCAAGCCCTGTTAAATTCGTTTCGTATATAACAATAGATTCATCTTCCTTTTTCTTTAGTTCAAGAAACTCCTTCTCCATCTTTGTTCAAATAATACAAGGGAAGTACTTATTGAAAAATATGTTCTTTAACTCATCCAATTCCATGGACTCAATTTCATCTGTTGGCCTCGTATTCTTGATAAGATTCCACCATTTATTAGCTTCACCTTCCAAACGATATACTCATAAGTTGACTTTATCATGTTCAGAACATTGAAGAACTGAAAATATCCTTGCAATGGTACTGATCCATTGTTTAGCAACAAGTGGATCAGAAGACCCACTGAAAGAAGATGGACGTTGCCTCATGAAGGACTCAATAGAATATTATTCCCTTCTCTGCTCATTTGGAAGTACAGAATGATGCATAGCATGTCTAAGTATAACAGTAATATTTTTCACTCCATCTCCCATAAAATTTGTTTGTTCAAGAGGACAATCATTGCATTGTCCATTGCATTGATCAACACGGCTCCTTCGAGTTCCAGCCATCGTCTAAAACCCAAAAAGAATAGTGTGGGAGGAAAAAATCATGCTATGGAAAACAACATAATAAAGGGGGATTACCTCCAATATCTAACTTCTTAGGTTTAATTATATGATCGTTACTGTAATTCTAGGACTATAACCTATACGTATACTAATCCTTAGGGACATCCCTAGACATACCATAGAAATATCTCTAGGGATATCACTGAAGTTCTTGTATCCTAGTTTCCAAAGGTTGACTAAACCTTTCCTCTGATACCAACTTTAGAGGCCCGAAGCATGACATACATAGATATTACATTAGTTTTGCGGAATACTTAATACATAACAAAAATAGACACACAAGGACCGTAATAGTTTAGTGTCTCTGGAAACTGGGAACGTAATCTTCTAATCGTGGTGAAAGACTTTCAACATCTCCCATAAAGATCTTCCACTTTTTGTTTCCTTACCTAAAACCTTTCTTTTAATCTTGGGGGGAAATAAAACATAAAAAGGGTGAGCTCAAATGCTCATTAAGGGTAAACATTGATAAAATAAAACATACCATATACATTTGAACTTAAAAACATGAACATAATGTTTAAACATCAAAAGCATGTGAAATGACATAAAACATGGAAGTACCTAAGGCATAGATCATAAAGAAACATTAAGAATGATAAAATAGAATTGGAATAAAACATGTAATTGTGGCATCCATTAAGCACACGTAATGATTTCCATATTAGCCAAGGCATTGCTGCCAGGACCATCTTAGTTGAAAAAGTCCCTTTCTGAATCGAGTTCACTCCTCGTTCCAGTCCTGTATTACTGAACCGGTTTAACTTTTCATTCCATCCACGTCTATCTCATGAGATATAAATCATTACCCAATGCATTGTAGAGAGATATAGGTCCCAACCATCTCATAATTAAATCATTTTTACTTGTTCCACAAAATAAACATACATCATTCATAATAACCCAACGAATAAAATCGGTTTCATAAACATCATCCCATCATCACATAATCCAAATAAAAGAAATGGATATCATTTCATAATAATAAAAGTGAATCCATGTAAATCATAGTGACTTTATACTTGAAACATGCACATATGAAATAATGTCATCTTATATGGAAAATGGTTTTGATAAAACACTTGAAATGAATTATTGAGGAAAATATCCTTTCTTCTTCAAAATATATTTCTTTTCACAAAACATCATGCAATTTTAAAAGAAAAATATTTTGTTGAAAATAGTCATGAAATCTTTTGGATGAAGCTTCATGAAAATAAGGCTTTATAAAACTGAAAAAATCCATTCGTTTCGTATAAGTTAAAAAACATTCTTCTCGTATTTTGGATGGAAAAGTCAAAAAGTTCCTCGTAAAAGAAAGATTCCATACATAACATGTAGTAAAAGTAAAAAAAAATAGGTAAAAAGAACTTTAAACAAACATGATAACACATTTATAAAACATGGACATGGGTGATAGAAATAACCCCAGAAAATACTTACGAATAAGCAATCTCAGATAAAAATGAGATTTGAAAAATTATCCCTTACCTGAGGTCCGATATGCTTCGTTCGTATCCATACCTCCTGTATAATGATTTAAATAATGTCATTGACTTATTACATAATCATATTCATTGTTATTATATAATATATGGTTCACTTATGAATTTATATTACCCATTCTTTTGTAAATTCATGTTAAAGTAGAGTTTTGGGTAAAATCATTTCATTTGTCGTTCGTGTTTTAACTTGTTATTATTCATTTGATTACTTAGATCATGATTACATACATAAAGAATGTATAATATGATTTATATATAATATATATTCAGAATATATATATATATATAATGGATCGATAAATGAAAAGAAATACACCGTTCATGGAGACGGTAGGCCGTACGTACGCATGAACGATGTTTTCGTTTCATTATTGAATTGAATGGAATTAATTGGATGACATAAATATATATATACATAAATAAAGTATCATTATTATCCCATATATTTTATAATTACTTATTATATATACATTATAATCATTTATGAATGGTTAATCATTGAGAATGAATCTCATCGCGTCGTGGAGACAGTATTTTGTACGTACGCACGAGCGATGATAGTGTTCCCATGACAGTGAAATTTAATTGGAGTGTATGTATACTATTACTGAATCAATATAACTTTAAAATAATCATATATAGTTATTATTTACACCATTATTCCCATCCATGTAAGGTGGTGGTGGAAAATAGATTACACCGCGGCGTGGAGACTGTATTCTGTACATACGCACGCGCGGTGATTTTGTTTTCCGTAGGATGGATAGATGGTGAAATAGGGTTGTTTAATACATATAATAAAATATCAGTATATTATTGATACTGATGTTATTACTTCATAATGAAACAACTAAATATGAAGAAGTAGAAGATGAAATAAAGTTGAAAGAATCGTTAACGGACATTACCTCTTCTTTGAAGCGCCTCTTTGAGACCACCTCTTAGGGCATTAAAATTGGTCTTTGAAGAAGAAAATCACCTCTTGAATGTTTCTAGGGATGTGGGTAAGTGAAATGGTCAGTGTTTGGCCGAGCGTTAAGGATCAAATTGGTGTGAGGAGGAGAGGGAGGAGGTTCCCTTTTATAAGGGAGGAGAAGGGCACCTTTGGAATAACTAAATATATTATTTTATTATATAGTCAAATTCGGTTTTTAATAGCTAAAAAATGATATATTTAAAATCTAAGGTGGGTATGGGTCGAAATCCTATAATCCAATAGAATTTATACATGTATAGGTCATTATATTAACCATATCTTTTAGTTTTAACTCTTAGTTAATTAGATTGACATTTACCATGTCACTTTGTATTTTTATATTATATAGTTAATAAACATACCATATACATCCAAGAGACCCCCAATAGGTCCATTAATGATACACCAATAATTATATAAGTATCTTGGCCAAACCTTAGATTTTTAGGAATATAATAACAATTAATAATATAATATTTGTTTTAAAAACTATTTTATGTCAATTTTGAAACTATTTGGTAATTGATTTTTATGAAAATCATAAAAGAATTATTAGTTCGAAAAAATTTATTTAAATAAATACTAACATGTCATATTAACATAGAAAATTATTTTAATTCATAAAAAGTCTCATATTACAATTATTTTGTTATTTATAACTTCAATTATGTCAAAATTTCATTAATAAGATAATTAATGAATCATCATTGTATCATAAATAAATTAAATTATATAAAGTCTAAAAATTAAAAATAAAATATCATTATGTTGGAAATCGTTTTATCTTTCTAATGAATATTTATAGTAGAATTTATCTTATGTATAACCCTATATTAAAAATTATTTAGTTATTAAACTTTGTTTTTAACTATTTTAACCCTTCTTTAAGTAAATTGATAATAAATGTCCTAATCTAATCCAAGTGGACCTAAATGCTCATATATTATTACTAAGGTTGTTTATGGTCGAATTAAACTTATCCAATAGAATTAGGAAATGTTTTATGGTAATAATAATATCATTTTTACCCTTAATTACCCTATTTACTTTTAACCGTGGTAAAAAAAAGTAAAAAGTTACTATTCACCAAAAATTATTTTCATCTCATTGAACCACATTTTAGCCTTTGATATTAATCGTGGCTCTAGGATTTTCTAAATTCCACTCACAGAAGTGGTAAAATTATGGTTTATGAAAAATTCAGTTTTTTTAACCACCACTTAGTGGTTTCACTATTCATCAAAAATTGAATGTTTCCAGAAAAATACCAAAAATTAGGCCTAAGATATATTTGATATTATGAATTAAAAAATGATGTCTATTTTACCAAATTCAGAACATATCAGTTACATTAACAAATTTAAAAATTAATTCGCGTCGTCAAAACAAATAGCGTGTTTTTAAGAGATAATAGCTATCAAAAGATTGACACTTGTTTATGTATGGTTTAAATGTGAAATTACATCCAATGACCAAAATTGTATAAATTGTAAAAATATATTATAAATATACATTAAAACCACTCAAATTAATAATTTGTCACTATTAATTATTTCTATTAAAAAAGTTGTTTGTAATTAAAATTTAATAATATTCATTATTCATCAAAATATGAAAGTTATCCGAAAAGTACCAAAATTTTACCCAAAGCTAATTTCGATATTCGGAATCCAAAAATGAAGTCCATTTTGAAAGATAAAATTTATAGAATTTCAAAAAGTGGGTATTACTATTCATAACGGCTAGTTCATAATAATATTATAATAATATCTCGTTTAGTGAAACTCGGTATTGCGTACTACACACGTTATCGAGGAAGGTCGTGATTGTGTGTAATGCAAGGCAAGTCTGGGATGCGTGTTGTGCAAGCTCCATTTGGTGTAGCATACAACGCAAGACATTAAAAGAAAATAATACTTTTCATAAAATCTCAGGGTGTTACATCATTCCCTTATGATGATTAGTGAGTATATGAATGACATGACGACTAATAGAGAAGCCAACACCATTTCTATAAATTATTGTCTTTTGAGGATATAAACTAAGAATGATCTGAATTATTATTTTCTGTTTCATACTAAAAATATTAGGATTCATCTTATTACTCAAGAATTTAAAGATATTGTGAATTAGTGGATGGACATGACTCAAGTGTTATAATTTATAGAAGATTGTAATTATTCCTATAATGATATAGAATGTTCTAGAAATATTATTAGGATTTCCATAATTCATATAAAATAATTTTTATATGTTTTAGGAACTACAATTGTTGATCATGATGATATACCAGATAAAATTCATTTGATACCTCTATTTAATGATCCATATTATATCAAGCCCGATGTGATTTTCAACCCTAATGCACCCTCTATAGCATGTTTCCGGCCTTTCTCGCTCTGTCTTGAAGAAGCAGTTTGACACATTAGACCAATATTAATTAGAGAGACTCCTCTATTGAATGGTGTTCCTAAAGACATTCATGTAGCTTATTCATGTTCTAAATCTGATCCTTCTCCTTCAGAAAAATGGAATGGAAAAAAATATTTGTATCCTTCCACAAATCCTAACAAGTAGTGATGATTAGACTATTTGTCTTTGTGGTGTATGTTTTTGTGTAATTATTTTTTTAATAAATTTGACTCTACATTCATTGACATACATTATGGAAATTTTCTTATTTAGTTTATTTTATTTTCGTTTTATTTTTGATAATACCAAAAAATCGAGATGATTATAAGGAATTTATTTACATTATTTAGTCGTATTCCATTAATATCAGTCCTTTGATACCATTCTGATCATCCTTGTGATTCCATGCGAAATGTTTTTAAACAAAATCCTTTTATACCAATATTTATTGGATATTATTTACAATCAAATAAATTTTAATACAATATGTTAATTCCTTATCTTTGATACTATTTTTATAAAATTTAATGATTTATAATCATAAAAATATGGTTATTGATGGAAAAATTGTTTTAATAATAAAAAATTGATATATATTATTATATTAATTAGTTTTAGGTTTTTTGATAGAATTATACATTATAATGTAGATTGGAAAAAATTATACATACGAATCACCATCAGACATAACTCACCATTGGAAATTCTAGAGGATAACATGTCGGTGGACTGAAAAATTTAAAAATTATGGAAAATGGCTACATTTAGAAATGAGTCACTTCAGGGATGCAATGTTGGTTATCGTTCGGAAAGAATTACCACCATAGGATGAATCACCATCAGATCTTATCACCTCCAAAATTTTCTAAGGGTAGATATGACCTACCGTCATAGTGGAATTTGTGAAATGTATAGAAATGAATTTCTACTAAGATGAATCACTACTAAGCACGACCTTCCGTCATCGAGTATCACTTTGGTCATTTCTAACAACCAAATTAATTCTCAATTGGGATGAATCACGTCTTATGATTTTCCCATCATTCAAAAGGGTCAGTGTCATAATTTTACATATTTTGAATTATCTATATCTAAAGAATATTTTATCAGATAAATGATTATTATTATTTTAAGGATTTTATTACATTATTTCATAGAATCATTTAAGTTTATGTCAATCATACCGTATGAGGAGGATGTGATCTTTTTTATTCATTATTTGTGTTGTTGTTATGAAGAAGGAGAAGGCTCTATTATGTGATAGGGTGTATAATACAAAAACATGTTACTGATATGTAAGGGAATAATTGCGTGAAACAAACTTATATATACACGTACACGTAAAGAGTGCCTCCACATAAGTAATTACATGGTGCATCTTTCTTAAACATGATAGAGGCACAATGGAGCATACATAACATTTAGTTCTTTCTAATCGTTATAATATAATAGTTTATGACACATTGTTTTTCTATTATTTTCAGAAAATCGGATCTATTTTCATTTCATGATACTCTCAAAAACTCAAAAGATATAGATAATATCACATAGTAAAATAAAAAAAAATTATGTATCATTATTTTCTCTTTCTGTCCCTTTTCATTATATTATTAGAAGTGTTTTTATACATTATATATAACACACACACTATCTCATTAGTTTTCTCTAAAGTTCCCATGATATCTTCTTAAATTATCCTTTCTACTATTTTCCCATAGTGTTGTGGACTATGTAACTGTGTCTCTTCTATTCATATTATTCCACCGAGATTTGTGGAAGAGGTCCCCATGTTTCCTGGAAAACAATAGTGTTGTATACCTGATCTTAGTTTTTGATTATATGTTATTTTATATAATATTTTATATAGATGGTGGTTTCCCTGTTGAGGGGATTAGGTCCCAACATGAGACTGAACCTCCTGCATTTTATTTCACTGTATGTTTTTTATTTGAAAGAGTTAAATCTGATTTTTTATTTTGGAAATAATACCATGATGTTGATAGTTAGTTATAGTTAGTTATTATATATATATATATATATACTATAATGGGTACATTTATTTCAAAATATAAAATATTTTTCATAATTGTTTTATCTTGGTCTTTTAAAATCATTGAGAAATCGTTTTAAATATCCAATGTTATATTGATATGTTATTTTATCAAAATGGGTTGTTTTGATTAATATTAGATATTATATTTAATACTATTTAAAAAATACTAGTTACTCAATTCACTCCCCACCAGTCTTAATGTACTTACACCAACAAACAAGATCATAGGGCCAAAGTTCTATGAAAAAAGATAATAAACTTGGGAATATTTTTCTAGATGATTCAAAAACATTGAATCTACATGGGAGCTTAGTGATGTTATTAAATAGATATTCATCAATTTTTGGAATTGGATTAATGTAACTTGAATGGATTGATACATTTTATTATGGGTTTAACGTTACACCAAGAGATATTATGATATATTTCACTTTAAATATATTAATTTTCCTTGATAACATGTCATAAAAACAACCACTTGTCCAAATAAACCATAATACCATTATAAATAGACCATTAAATTGGGGACATGAAAATTAGTAGCATCATTTCATTAAAAAATGTATATAAAGTATAGATGAAAGAAAAATATTGAAATTTCCAAAATCAATTTGTAATAAATTGTTTATATTCATCAATAATATATATTTCAAAAAAATGGTGTTTATTGTTTTTTAGATAACAAAAAAAAATAATTTTTTTCAATTAGATAATAATTATTTTATAAAATTAAAATCATTTATTAAATCAATATGTAAATTTATATTATATTTAATTTTTTATAGTGTTTATAAAAGTTTTTTGATATGGAGAAATAGTGAAAAATGCATATTTTTATTCACAATTTTAATTTCATTAAAATAAATTACAATGTATACTTCTATTTTATAATTGTTTTGGAAATAAAATTAACTTATTTATAACAAAAACTATCAAATAATGTTCATTTTAATTATATATATGTTCATATTTGAATAATAATTATTAATACATAAGTATACAATTTTAATTAAAACTATATTTTAATTCATTTTATGGGTTTAAATTTAAATAAAATTATTCCAATAATGTCAATTGATTTTGATAAAGTTTAATAAAATTTTGGAATTATATTTTATAAATATAAAAATTATTCAAATTTAAATATTGGTCATAATGAATAGAGAAAATGGTAAAAATTCAATGTTGTTAAGGACAAAACTATTTTAACAGCAGGTTACACCAAAATATGAGATCTAAAAATATACCAAGACATAAATAAATTTAATTTTGGGATTATATTTTTACCATATATACCGTCTAATGGATTTTTTTTGAATTTGGAAAAGTTTTTCTAGAGAAATAGTTCATAAACATTTCTTCTTTTAGGAAATTAAATGTGTTTCCTATCTCCCACTTATTAAAGGAAACACCTAATTTATTGAAATTACATCTCATTAATACATGTAGGTCTACCATAAAATAAATTAACATATCTAAACATCTATAAAAAATTTATTGGTGATTTCATTCTTAAAAAATGACTCCATAGGTCATTAAGAAAGGATATAAAAGAATCCATCTAAAGGAGAGATAATTGTCATACCCGACCTCTAATAATTTATTTCTTCTTGATAAACATATGTATATTTTATATTGATCATAAAATAATATCTTATTTCCCCTCAGCAACCTAATTTTATTAGTTTTTAGGAAACCATTATCAACCCTCTTTAAATAAAATTGTAAATGAAAATCATCACTCATCTGTAAGTGTCATCTAAGGCCTACAAATAGAGTACAATTTTTTCCCATCATCATAATTAATCTATGGTTAATATGTTAGTATTATTTTTTAAATATGTTATTTATGATATAATTAATCTTATATAATTATTATATCATATATACTGCCTTACCATCCAATCATTTGGAATATAATAATGTCTCATGTGGGTACGTGTGGAAAGCCTCATTTCTGAAGCGATGTGATTTTTTTTCGCTTTTCTAGTTTACATGGATATTCATGAGTTAATATTTAAAAATGGTTATGTTTAAATTTTGAAATTATAATTATATAATGATAAATAATTATTTATCTTTATATTCATATATATTTTGAAAAGTGAAAAAAATTTCCATACATATGTATGGAATATCATCTCCTGGAATATTGTATTTCATATTTCTATCTATGCCATTAATGGATAACAATAAATATTTTTAATTTTATTAAATATGATACTAATATCATAATTAGAATTCTAGATATGATATAACCATGATCATTGTAAATGGTCCCGAACCACTAAACCAAATCATCCATGGAAAATAAAATTGATTACTCCTAAAAACCAGGAATTTGAAAAAAAATATATTAATATATTGGTGTTAAGGTATTATAATTGGATCATATTAGATATTATATTTAATTGACATATTTATTTATATAAGTATAAAAAAGTTTACTTTTTTTTATTGGAAGATTAATCATGTTCAATGAAATATGTAGTTGAGGAATGTGTTATATGTTAAAATATCATTTTTTATTGGAATACTTTATGTTTATGATTATGATGATGGATATTCATGATATACCCACAATGATACTCATTAAATATATTATCCAATTTTTATTTCAATCGAATTCATTTTTTCCAATCATTTTCCACTCATTGAGTACTCAGAGACTAAAAGAATATTTTTAATCAAAATCGTCCTTATTTGTCTCTTCAATTGAAAATACATTTTCATTCATTCCATTTTTCATAATATATTTAATAAATTTATTCAATATTATACTATGATTTTTTAATCTCATTTTAACACATTTTTTACTTTCTTAAAAAAAATTAAAATGAATCATCAAGTCCATTTTGGAACGAGGTACATTTTCACATTATTAAAAATGTGTGAATATAATGATTTTGTTTCACATATATGACATGAATATAATTTCCCACATGATGACCACTAAATTATGTATAGAATCCATTACATGATTCTATCTTTATTTTCAAGTAATATTTTTTAAAATATTTGTTAAATTTTATGATTTAAAATAAGTGATTTCAAATTGATGTGGTTATTTTCTTCAAAAAATGTTCCAAGTGATATTTTAAAGGAATATTTCATCTATGATGACATTCTTGGTTGATACTAAATCGTTACAACAGATATGATCCAATGATATCATCATTAATCTTTAAATGGATCTTTTATGATTATAATGAAAATATTTTTATATAATTTTTTTTACAGAAGTTATGCTATGATGAATTATTCAAATGTTTATGAAACATATTTCATTTAAAAAAAACATTGTCATAAATTGTTTTAATATTGTGTTTTGTATTTTTTAATAACTAATCATTTTGATTAAGAATGTTTTTGTTATTCAGTGATTGAATCTTGTCCATTTCAATTAGTTCTCTATGATAATTCAATGTTGATGAATGTTCAAAGCCAATAATATAGGGGATAAATGATTTTTTTCATTACGAAAGCTCATTTTTGGAAATAGTTTCCCAAACATATGTTTCTAAACTGAGAATCTCCAAAATTAGCGGCATTTAGAAAGATATACTTGATGATTAGATGCTTTGTCAGATTCAAATCTATCCTAATAATGATTCATCAGACTCGATGATTTTTAGAAAGTGTGATGTTTTTGTGTGAGGAAGTAATAATGATGCAGAAGAGGTTTTTTGATGTAAGTAATGTGAAGAGTTAGAATGTCATTAACTATTCCCACAAAATTATATGATTAATTTTTGATATATGATTTCAGAAAAATATTGAAAAACATATTGATTAATGCATATGAATAAATTGGGGAATTTTAATTGATGTTTTGGGTTTATAAATCAAGAGAAATATTGAAAATGATATGTATTTACTATCGTTTGAAGTGCTCTAATGTTTCTTAGTGGATTTGTAATTAGATTCACATGATTGTAATGAGGAATCCACTTTAATAGGGATTCCATCATAATGATATATCCATCACAGGAATAATATTTCATAAAATAAGATGAATGTTGAAGTTTATGAATTTCCAATTTGCAGATAGGATAATTCCATCATAATCAGTTTCTATGATAATGGGATTTCCATCCTAATTAGAATTCAATCATAATAAGGATTCCATCATTATGAGGATTCTATCAGACTGTGTTGAGAATAAAAATAAGATCATAATGATAGGAAAAAGATATAAATATCAGAATGATATAAGAAAAAATCGAGATAACAATGAGAAGAGAAAGAAAATCATATCATAATGAGCTACGACTGAAAGGTAGGTCAAAATGATACAAGCAAGATATTTCAATTATAAATATTAGAAATATACATTATGTTGAAGCTGAGTAAGATACATTGTGTTCATGATGAGGAAGATTCATCATACTTATCTACGAAGGTTTTCATCTTACTAATGAAAATTCAGGATGTTCAAGAAGGTTTATTGTAGAGAAGAATATATGTGAAGAGTTGAAGCAGTAAAACATAAAAATCAATTAAGTGTATACCTCTAAAAATTATAAGGTGGATTGATGATGTAATAG
The DNA here is from genome assembly GCA_963277665.1 of Viscum album. Lineage (NCBI taxonomy): Eukaryota > Viridiplantae > Streptophyta > Magnoliopsida > Santalales > Viscaceae > Viscum > Viscum album. Next base: position 1,735,248,125 of record OY728121.1, on the reverse strand, counting down.
TTGAAGTTTAAATGTGAGAGTTTACTGTGTTTTTAAATATGTGTAATCAATGAATGTTTTAATGTTTACTGCTCTTTGTTTTATGAAACTCCTATAAATTATCTCTTAGAACATTCATTTATTGTCAACGTTCATGGAAGTGGAAATGGAGAAGTGATGAAGAACTAAACTAAATGATCCTTCCAAACTGAGATATTTGAATAAGACCAGACAACTAAATGTTTTGTTTACTAGACATGAGAATTTTATTTCAAAAAATCACATTGAAGAGATCATTTTGATCATTTGAGAAATGCTTTTGTTTTGCCAATTGAGAAGTGGTTCATCATATTGAGTTCATCATATTGATCCAATTGGACTGAGAAATGAAATACTGAGTGTTTGCGGATATTTTGAGAAGTGTATATTGAGTATAAAAGAATCATATTGACCTCAGTAGATTGAGAAAATTTTATCCATCCAAATCGGACTGAGGATTTGGTCTATGATTCTGAGTAGCAGATTGAACAATGTATTTCTACATTTTTTTATCAATTTTCTGTTTGTAACAATGTAAACATATGGGATTCAGAACAATATTTCATATCTAGATATAGATGGTGTCTAATAGGATTTTTCACATGATTTATTCAATTAATATTATTATAGAATTTCTATAGACCCACATGAGTGGATACAGTCAGGATGTAGATTCTCATACTAAGGCCAAACTTTTGAAATATTGATTTCTTTAATTACACTCTTACTTTACCATGCATGGGTTTTTATAATATATTACATGGTATTAAATCTTAATAGGTTTCAGGGGTTATTTTTTAAAAGGAATTGATATTATAAATAGTAAAACAACTGATTCAACTCCCCCAGTTTTTATTTGATCCCATGTAACATCAATTGGTATGAGAGACCAATTTCTAGTATTCAATACATATCAAGGAAAACATTAGTTCTATCAGCAGTAGATTAATTCAAACATTTTATGGAAAAAATTATTGTTCATGAAAAAATATTATGATTCCATATCTCTAATCCCTTGGCATGGATGTTTTTTACAATGCAACTATTGGGTTTCCACCTATTTAGAATGGCGCCTGAATGAAATTTTCTAATAAGAAAAATATATAAGTTGATTAGATGGAATAAAATGATATTCTTATGTACTTATCAGAAAATTTTTAGTTGATGGTGATAGATCTCAAAACATCAAAAAGTATGTGGACAAGATGGAACATTGTTTCAAATAGAATAATAATGTAATTGAAAAAAATAAAGATCTACTTTTTTAGGTACGAAGACTCATAATTTGAGATAAAAAATAATTATTAATACTTTAAAAGGTATAATGATATTTTGTTATGAATCATATGAATTGGAGACGTCCCAGATGATTCACAAATTATGAATAAATAAGTTAGAAAATTTCTAGAAAAGAATGATTCTAAAATTTCCTCTTTGGAATAGAAGGATGATTTTTCATTTGATGAATTTCATAACATTCATGTTGCGTCTATAATGATGAAAACTCCATTGTTAAAAACTAATAAGAAAGTGAAAATGGATTTTGAATCTATGATAATAATAAAAATTAATGATATTAAAGAAGATGATCCATTTTGAGTCCGAGGATAAGGAAGATGATGATTTTGATGGTATGCTTTTGTCTCTTATCACAAAAATATATCATAGTGGAATAGTAAAATATGGAGTTAAACATTCTCTCAAATGTTTTTTGTGGTGGAATCAGGCACTTTTTTATGAATTTCCCTATGGTGAAATTTGGGGAATATTGAGAATTGTTCGCTGAAAACATTGATGGAATTAGTGAAAAAAATGATAAATAAGATTACTCATTGAACAAACACATGAATAATTTTACTAGAAAAATCATAAGTACATTAAGAATGAATGTTGAATCAGATTCAACTGACAATAATTCTTCTAATGATTATTGTTTATAAAGATTTATAACCATCATTGGAAAATTTGTGAAAACAATAGATTGTGTAGATAGTGAAAAGGCAGTCCGAAATGTTATAGATAGTATCATATCATAAATGAATTTGATTCATGTGTTGAAAAAAATGAAATCTATCAAGAACGAAATTACAGTAATGAATATATATTGTGGAGAAGTTAGTGTGGGATGGAAGGATTTCAACATTGGGGAGGAAGAATTTATCGAGCAGATATAAATTTATGGACTTAAAAATGATGAACATGGAACTATGATTGAATATCATAGTTAGACGTTTTTATCTAAATAATAAGTTAACAAGTTTCAATAAAATCTCATTTTCATTGAATTTACCTTGGGGAAGATGAATTAAAATATCAACACTACTTTGGATGTAAAAGTTGTGACTTCTAATGTTTCTTAGAAGACTCAATATGATAATCTGGTTAAATATTCACTCACCAAAATTAATGTTTCATATGATTATTTTAACATTTCATGTTCTGAATTTTTTTTTGAATTCATGTGTGGAGAAAATATTTCAAAAACTTCTCAAATAAAAAAAATTATAAATCCAAATCATATATGGTACATGTCATGATTATGTTAGATCTAAAATATGTTTACAACCACAACAAATATTATATATAAAAATTGCATTAATTAATGGAAAATAAATATTTAATTGAAATTTCTTGTGTTTTGAAATCTATGGGAACATATCATATATTCCCGACAACAACTAATCTCTATTAGTAAAAAGTTTTTACTAAAGTGGAGGAAATAGTGAAATTAGAATGAGTAAGTTTCCTAACATATAGAATGATGGAATTGTGAAGTATCAATAAGTTAGAAAAAATTTAAAAAATAAATTCTAATGTTTGTATGATGTTTGTAGAATGTGTTATCTGGTTTTCCATCACTCCAAATGATTTATGACCCTCCATTTGAAACATGATTCTTGTTATAGAATAGAATAGCCTATTGAAATGAAGAATGTTAAGGAATGAGAATTTTTTATTGATACAACATTGAATGAAAGTGAAAGAAGCATAACATGGATAATTGATAGTGTTTCTTCATCACATATGATATGTGTTATAAAATTCATTATTCTTGTTCAAATTCATGATGGATTCGTAGTTACCTTTTGTAATGATAGTGACATAAAAATCAGAGGAATCATAATGACTCAGACTAATGAGAAAGTGTTGAATTATAAGGATGATTTGGTTTTTTATTGAAAAAACATAACTGACAAAGATTTTGTAAAATTTTTTATGACAGAAAATAAGTTATGTTTTTAAATAATTATGTATCATAAAAATTGTGAGAAATGGAATTTTAATTATAAATGTAGAATTAACTAGTGGGAATATCTTCCAATTATAATAATTCAACATCTAATGATTCAGTAGATCTAAAAGAGAAAATAATTTTTTGGACCGAAGACATGGGATCCATAGATATAAATGTATGAAAAAAAATCTAGTGTTGATGATTTTGGATAAATTCAAGAGTTGTAAATAAGAGAAAAATTTGTTTTGGTAACATGTCAAAAAGAAAATATGAATAAAAAATTTTATAAAACGATTGATATTTCATCAACCAGACCACATGAGCATATTCATTCTGATTTATGTGGTCCTATGAAACATCCATCAATAAAATGATATCAATTATTTATCAATTTTATTGATGATTTATTTTGGATGTCAAACATCATGTTTTTTAAGAACATGTTGGAAGCTATTTTAATGTTCAAATTAAATAGAAAAGTTGCTAAGAATGAAATGGAAGTATCCACAATAAATTTATGAATAGAAAATAGTTCCAAATAGAAAAGAAATAATTTTTAAAATTATATGAGAAAACATGGATTCAAACATTTTGATAGTTCTCCCTATACTCCAAATCATAATGTAGTGTCATAATGAATGAATAAAATATTTTTGAAGTTGGAAGAAGTATGTTAGCAAAATACAAAAATTACATGTTTTACTAAAATGAAGTTGTTAGTAATAAAGTATATATTAGGAATAGATATTTTCTGATACCATAACCAAAATTACTTCTCATTAAATTTGGAATAATATAAAACCTTCATTGAAGTACTTTAATGTTATTATATGTCCATGTTGACATAATATAAAAAATCGAAATTTGGTAATGTTGGATGATAAAGATGAGGAAGTAAATTTTATGGGTTATTCATCAAATAGATGACGTTACAACAGTTTGAACAAACATTTAGAAATTTAGTTTACTCATATGATGTGACCAGAATAGAAAATAAAATAAAAATCCTTAAAAAATGTAGTTTAGAATGTTTAGGTTGATAAAATGAATATTTCAAACATCAGTGAAAGTAAGTTAAAAAATCCTTACTATGATTTATAAATTCAACTGATTGATAATGATTAGTTGGGAAAGAAACAATCAAATTTCCTACATTAAAAAACATTTTGAGTTTGTAATCATTAATTGAAATTAGAAGGGTCTTGTTTATAAAATAATAATGTTGTTATTAGAAAATTAAACTTCACATATCTCAAGTGTTGACCACGGATCTATTTTGGAAACTATTGATGAAAAATAATTAGTGGATGATATGAATGATGATTTGGATTAGAATGTGAGGAATGAAAAATGGTAACATGATCCATGACCAAAAAATGAGAATTTTACCAGAATAAAGTGGTTCTACATAGTCAATTTGAATAAAAATGGATTTGTTTTAAGAAACAATGTTAAGCTTGTTTGTAATGTATATTCCAGGGTGGATGGTGTTGATTTTGAAGAAATATTTCCCCATGATTCATTATTAGAAACTATTAGAATGTTTTTTATAGTTTTCATACATCACAACTTCCATGATTATCATATGGATTTGAATTCAGCCTTCTTAAATTGTGACATTGAGAAATATATTTCCATTTAAAACACATTTTGGATTATACTTGAGGGGGATGGAAAAAATTAAACTGAATAAATCATAGAATGGGTTGGAAAAAATTCACATGATTGGTATTAAAAACATAAAAACTATTGGATAATGTTACATTTTTTTAAAACTAAATCATACTACAACATATATTTGAAATATATTGACTCTAAAACTATAGTTGTAATTTTATATATGGATGATATATATTTTTATAGGGATATAGAAGATGTTTTTAAAGCATTGTTGGAATAAATGAAGAAGAATTTGGAAATGTAAATGGTGGAATAATTAACTTTCTTTCTTGTATTAGAAGTTAAAAAATTCATTTTATTATTTTAAGAAAAGTATTCTAGATAATTCCTTAATAATGTTTTTATGGAAGTACCCAAAAAGTTTACTACTCTCAAATATGTAAGCCCAAAGATGTTTAATGATGAATCTAGTACATGTTTTACCCATATAGAATTTCAAAATGCAGATAAGAAGTCTACATTATCTTATATCCTCAAGGTCTAATATAGTTTATGTTGTGACATTGTGTTCTTCATATCAATGTAATCCAATAGAATCCCATATGTCAGAAATGAAGAGGATTCTGAAATATGTCAGTGCAACAAATGCATAGTTGTTGTTATCAAAAACAAATAGTGAGATGAAGTTTCATGAGTTTACTAATGTTGATTGGGTTGGAGATTGTAATGATAGAAAATCAACCTCTGGAACAACATTTTTCATGGATGAATTTTGGCTGAGTTGGAATAGTTATGATCAATTCTCATTAACATTGTGGAATGATGATTTTGAATATGTTACAGCTACTCAGTCTTTTAGTCAAATATTATGAATAAATGATCATCTTGGATATTTGAAAATAAAATTTTCTAAACCATTTATGTAACTTTATGACAATCAGAATGAAATTTATCCATTTAAAAATCATTTACAACATTTTATATTAAAACACGTTGATATAATGTTTCACGCGATAAAAGAGAAAGTTTCAACTATAGATGTTATAGTGGAAGAAATGCCAATGATGTATCAAATTGGGGATCTTTTTTAAAACATTGTTTTGAATGAAATTTTATACGAATTAAGGATACATCTCTTTATTCATCATCCTCTCATAACTTCACAAACATAATAAAAAAGTACCCCCACTATGCAATGGATATTTTTGACAAAGGGTGGAGAAAGTAAAAAAATTACATTCTATGAATTTTTATCATATCATTCTAAAATGAATCTAATGTTTTGGTTATCATTAAATGGAGAGTGAAGAATAAATGGGATAGAAAAATAAATGAGAGTGTAAAAGGTAATGTTGCAGGAGACTTGTTCTTTATATATCCAAAAAAATTTCATTCCACCAAGAGATGGAATTCCTTCAAAAACAGTAATTTATCGGGCAGTGTGGTTTCAGGAAACTCCCTTTTGAAAAGAGATATGATTAAAAAAATCATGATTCATGATTAGATTAAAAAGTTTAGTCGGGAAATAAATCTGAGCATTGGAAAAAATTTAATGAATGTTGTTAACTAATTGAATGGGGGATATTGAAAAACCATTGTGAAAAAATATTTTTAGAATGTGTTTTTATTTGTTCACAAATAATTTAATTATATAAGAACATTGTTGTTATTAAGGAATGACATACAGTCCATCATAATGAGTATTGTATGAAATTGGATATTTGATGAATGATAAAATCCAAACATAAAGGGTGAGATATGTTTTTTCCTTTAAAAATGTTGTTTTTAAACATAGGTTCCAGGATGTTGGTTTTTGGACTAAGAAGAACTAAATGCAGAAGCTTCCAGAAAGATGATGTTGTTGAAAATATGCATTATCAAATTCAGATCCATCATAATAATGATTAATCAGACTTAGTCTTTGTTAGAATTTCATAATTGTTTTAATGAAAAAGTTGTAATGATGGTGAAGAGGTCTATTGAATAATTTATAACCAAGAGTTAGAAAGTATTCAAATATTCTAATCAAAATCATATGATTAAATCCTTATCATAGAGTTGCTTACGGCCATCAAACCACTCATGATAAATCATTCAAATAAATAGAGGTATTGTAATGGTTTTATATGTTCCATAAATTAGGAAAAAAAATTCCAATGCATAATAGATGAGGAGTTTTTAAGATTTTCAATGATGCTAAGTGGAGTTATCATCAGATTCAGTTAATTGTAATGAGTAATCCATCATAATATGGATTATGGGATTATGAAATATCCATAGGAGGTAGAATAAATAATAAAGAGAAATATTGGTGAGTGTTGAAGAATTTCAATGTTTTATAGTAAAGAATTCTATCATAATGAGATTCCATCAAAATAGGAATTTAATCATAATGGAATTTGTATCATATTGATAATTCCATCATTATAAGGTTTCCATTAGATTGATCTGAGAATTAATAGAAAATAGTAATGAGATAAGATATAAATTCATATGTAACTGACTTAATAAAGAAATCTGTATCATAATGAGAAAAAAATAAAATCATATCATAATGAGGTTTGAAGGAAATGAATTTCATATTGATCTGAGGAAGATACATCATTTTTGAATCATCAGAAGATAAATTTTTTTGATGATATATTCAAGACTAAAAAGATTCTTCGTAATTAGATATGGTTGTTTTCATCATTCTCATAAAATCCAGGATGCCCAAGATGGATGATTATGAAGAAAAAGATTTATGAATAATTGATGTATCAAAACATGAAATTCAATTTTATGTAAATATTATTGAAAAATAAAGATATTGGTGAAAGAAACATTTAATTTTAAATTCAATAGTTTTTTGGTGTTTTGATATCCGATCAAGCGGGAATTTTTTTAATGTTTCCCACAAATTTCTTTTAGAGTTTCTTATAAATACATTATCTGACTATTCATTCATTTCCAATATTCATCCTAGTTGAATCTGAGGACAACTGAAAATATTTTTTAAAATATAATTTTGGAGTTAGATCTCTATGATTGATATTATAGTTTCATGTTTTGTTTTTTGGAAATGAGAATCATGTTGAGAAACATCATATTAAGAAGATAATTTTGAGCATTTGATAGGGGTTTGAGTTTTGTAGATAGAGAATTGGTTCATCTTGTTGAGTCCATCATATTGATTAATCCAGAATGTGGATGTTGAACTAGAGAGTTGGATCTGAGATTGAGAATTTCTGATTTAGTATGGAAGAATTATATTGAACTCATCAGATTGAGAAAATCGAATCTAGCCAAAGTTTCCTGAAGATTCCAACTGTGCTTTTGAGAATCATATTGAAAAAAGTCATTATTTATTTTTGGCTCTATAGTTTTTGAATTTTTTTGAAAACTAATTAGAATTTATATAAAAATTATTAATGGGAGATAGATGTTGTATTACATATTTTGGCACAATTTGTACTCACATATTCTTAATAGTGAATTTTTTTAGACCTTTGGGAGTGGATAAGGCAATGATTTAGGTTCTCAACTAGTGGATAACCTAATTAAATATTGGGCAATTTACATTGTTTCTATCTTTTAAATGCATGAGTTATTATAAAATATGATAAAAAATTAATATTAATAAGAATTCAAGGTTATGTTTTGAAATGTATTGAAACATATAAAATGTAAAACAACGGATTACACATATGCCTTAGTTGTTATTCTATTCTTTGGAACTTCAATTTTCATGGAGTATTTTATGATGACCTTTTATGTATATTATCTATCAAATATGTATTATTTTCATTAGGTAATTGGTGGGCTTAGAATTATATATCCCTCAAATTCATTGGGTACAGATTGACATCACATGAGAATATAAGGACTGGAATGTGGAGTGATCCCAGTTCTTTATTGGACATTTTCTAGTATGATAGTATTTAGATTCAACCATAGAAATTGTTATGATGGAATGGGGAGTTACCCCAATCTAATATGAAATTCATAGGGTTAACCATTATTATGCTAATGATGGAATCAGGTGAATGCCCAATCTATTGTTATTAATGATCCATGACTTCTGATACAATGGAATGGAGAGTGAACCCAATCAATAATTAAAGACTTTTAAGTGAGCCTTAACTACTAAAAAAATGATATTTTATACATAAGTTTGTGAATCCGTTTTTTTCATGTTCATTTTTTATTCTCTCATTGATCATGTTATTTAATTCTTTTATGATTCATGTCTTATGAACTACCAATAATTATTAGATGATTTGGATTATTATCTATTATACAAAGTGTATGGTTTTCAATTGTTAATGTCATGTTATCATAAACATAAGTTTATGTTATTATTACGAGATCATTGGAATATCCCCTTTTTACCATTATTGATCGTCTAACATCACCCTTTATTATACTTCCATACCCCATGTGATGATTAAACTATTTATGTATTCTATGTCTATTAAGGGAGATAGTTATGGAGAACAAAGCAGGAGATTATATAGAAAACATATGAACTAATTTTTTATATATCCTTGTTTCTAGTGATAATAAAACTGAATTATTATATTGGATATAATAAGTTAATGTGTTTAATATTTAACTAATAATATGTAATAACTATGAGTCTATCTTGTGGGTTTCTAAATATAGGATAACAGGATAGGAAATGGGTGGATGTATGACTAAAAAACCAGCATGAGGTTCAAACTCTTACAAAGTACCCTAAACTAAAGCCTCATCGCTAGGTATATCATCATCATGGTCATTCCATGGAATCCTAGATGGTTTTCATCATGGAGGCATCATGAAAAATAAAGAAATAAAATGATAAATGAGTATATATGGGTAGTTGAAACAAGAATAACATAGAAGTGAAAACCCATTCCTATATTATATACGTACCAATAACTTTCCTAAAACCATTTCATATATGTTTTGAGTTAATAAGTAGGTTTTAAGAGTACTGGTGGATGGATATTTCATCTTCTTTGTCGTCATTGGGAAAAAATCCTGAGATACAAACTTGATAAACATTATTACCATTTCCCTAGTTCCCAAACATAACCTCAAAGGTACACTATATCAAAAATATAGTCTGAGGGAAAAATTTACAGTGATACCACTATTTGAAGACACAACCCACTATAGAGCACTTATCTAGTGGTAAGGTGAGTATGACACCCCAATCCAACCTTCTATAGTCCTGGGACTGGTGATCAGTATAGATCATGAATAACACACACATGGGAAGTATTAGCCTAAGGTACATTTATGTACACACATATCTCAAATAGCTATATAATGTGAATTTAATGATACAAATGATAACCATAATGTGTGAGTACTTGTATTGAAACATTATATTGTCACATAAGTACATGAAATAAAAAGGAAAAATGCAATGTCCACCAAAATTGTAAATGATTCTAATATACACAAAATAGGGGATTACAGTAAAGATGAAACACCTAGAACATTCTGAAGTCTGTCTAACACTACTAATCTCCCCCATCTACTGGTCCACTTAGGACTCCCTCAAAATCCATGTCATATATATATGGAACGAAAAATATTTGAAGATCCTATAAATGTGTTATTATAACATACCCATTAAGATACCCTGAAATCATCAAACACAAATCTTCATTAATATAATCTGACTGAAAATACAATGTTAAGTCAATCAGAGAGTAAGGGAATAACAATAATACCCAAAATATGCTAAATAAAATCACAAACTCTCAATGTGAGGTCACCGACTCACTCCTAGAATAGGATTCCTTATAAAGAGCCGATGTAATTCTTATTATAGGGAACTCAACATTCGGGTTGTATGAACAGTAATGGTTCACATCACAAGGGACGTTTCTACTAATACTTTTTAGGAAGAGGTTCCTGATGAAATTCAAAAGATGTAGACACAAAACGAAGTGATCACACCATGGGCCTCTGGAGAATACCTTGCCTTATCTAGAATAATATACATTGATGAGGATCAAATTCTAATGAATTAGTAGATGATATACCTGACCCCACACAAGGAAGTGCGATAGTGGAACAAACCCCATACCCCATATAGATATACCAGACTCTATCTAGTAATAACTATTATTACAGACCATACATCATGTACTCAGGATGGGATGCCTCATTATACCCTCATAGGGATGGACTAGAGGAACAAACTCTACTCATAAACTTCTATCGTGTGGATAACGGGGGATCTAAAAACCTATATGTGGAAGAAAAAAAAATAGGGAACACAAATCCTGTCATGTTACTTTTGGACCTACAGAAATACATTCTTATTCTCATGTCATGCATCCAATGACAACGTACTCAATGTGTACCTATGTAAATTGTCCTTGTCTATTTATACATTAAATTTACATATACTCAATTCATGCCTCTAAATTCTAGGGTCACCCATGTACTTGGTTGTGTCAGTGCCCCTATACCATTAGGTAAAAGATGGGTCCCCAAATTTAGGTACCTAAGTGAGTGGCATGTCACATAGAGTATTATATCTATCCATGTGGATAAATTATAGATGCATTGTAAAGGAATCCAGAAAATATGTTCATCTAGACTACATGTTGTGTACGTCAAGAATTCTCAAAAATACCAGATTCCTCAAATTTCATTTCCCATATAGTCTCCATCTTTGGTTCCATCTCTTGATCCTATAAATAAAATAGATCATAGTTGACCAAGCCCACCTTATAACTACTGGCCTGATTTCGGTGACCCATGCCCTCAGGAATATTGTCTCATCATAACATGTTAGATGAAGGTCCAATCCCATAAAATGATGATATTCAATCCAACCATGATCATCCATTTCCATCATCACACCATGATCATGGAATCATTTTTTAATCTATTTCCAAAAACTAATCCCTTTCTCGCAATATTTATTGTGAAATGATAGGTTATTGAAGATAAATAAACCACCGATTAAACGAAATCACTAATAAATAATTATCAATGAATGAGGAGGTAAAGGAATGAAATAAATTAGAGTAATAAATAAAGACCATTGATAAGGTTTGAAATCATTCATTAACGGAGGGAAAAGTAAAACACATAAATATATTTAAGGATTAAAAAATATTTTTACAAATCATAATTCTATGATGGAAAATCATTTTAACAATGTCATATATCAAACAATGATTAAATTATTTTAAATAATTTATTCACGTTCGACCTGTGTAATCAATACAATGATTAAACAAACAAAAAAACATTCCACACAATATTATTGATCGCTAATGAAAAATTATTTTCTAATACTTTTTATTTGCGATTAAATAATTCATCAATACCATTCATGATTTAGGTTGTAATCAAATCATTGTTCGAAAATCTAATTGCTCCTTCCAATTAACTCCCACTTAGACCTCCCAAAAACATAGCTCAATGAGGCATGACATTGTATTATGGTATAAACATGTTTAAATTAGCCGAGATTATGTCTCGGATAATTAATAAATATTAAATAATTTATTTATTTAATTCTTTTTTATTCGAGAAATAAATTATTTTAAAATAGTCACCCACATTATACAAAGGTTATATCTAGTATAGGGAAACACACATATTCTAGATTTAATGTAGGTCTTAATTTTCCCACATCAGACACAATTCAAGTGATATTATTATTTTATGAAAAACCATGTGTGTGTGTGGAGATTATATTTATTATTGATACTACATATATACCCTGGATATATATTTCCATGAATATTGTGTTGACCCCATGCTTGAGAGTGAATATATTACATTAAATAATCCATTTTGTTATAAGGAAAATCATTGTTGATACATGGTAATTGACTAAGAAATTGTAGAATCTATAATTTATGAGAGGACCAATTTGTTTTCTAGTTGAATTATTTAAATTAATCAATAGATTCTATTTTGTATTCCATTATTTATTGTAAGTAATTAATCACTTCATAAGAATAGATATCTCCTACCCTGTTTAGGGATCATTAAATCCATGGACTGACGGTAGGGGTAAATGGGTGTGTCTAGGTCTAGATATTCATATAATGAAGGGTGAACATAAAATTGATAGGTGATATGTGAAATATTATAGTTGTATTTGGATGATTAAGTGATATCTATGGTGAAAATATGACCAAATTAGATATTTATTCTAGATAGTGGGTCATGGGTTTATGTAGAACAAAAAATGTGATATCACTATGTATTGATAGTGTCAAGGTTCTATGAGATTTCTAGTATCCCTTTTTATATAGTAAGTATAGCTCTTATTTTTAATTTTTTTGTGTTTCAGGGATTGATTAGACATGTAATTCATATAATACCCAACTGAATGAATTAGTGTTTGTAGGTATTGTTGTTGAGAAATTTGAGATTAGGTGGAGACTATTATCTTCATAGATTATTTTGTTTTCATTCAATGTGTTTTCATCAACTTTTATACCTTCCATTTAAAATATTTTATTTTTGAGCTCTTTTAAACATAACATTTCCAATAAACAATGTTTCTTTCTAATTTTGGATTTTGGTACTATACTTTTTTTGTTGTCGTGCAAGAATATGAAAGTTGACCAATAAATTAAATGTCATGTGACTGTACTGTTGAAAATAACTAATGAGATTCTCTAGTAATTAAATGTATGAGTTCTGTTAAATTTCATTGTGTATATTGTTTTGTATTTTTTAGAATTTTTATAAGATACTATTTGAAGTTCTTCTTGTATGGGCAGACATGTATTATTTTGATACATGCTATGATTTTTCTTAGTCTTCCTTGATCAGGGATGATCTTAGGGACTTTTTTTAACACGAATATTTGAACCAACTAATAGGTTATCCAAGTATAGGCCTACAAGAACATTATCCATATGTTTCATACATTTTATTTTTTAAAGAGTAAATTTGTTATATTTTTAATTATTTTATGTTATAAATTAAAATGATATGTTGATGATTTTTCACCACCATAAATAAGATCTTTATTTCATGTCATTTCATGTTTTTTTTTTCATATAATTGGTACTGTATAATTTAAGATTCATTTGTTTTACTTTAGGTATGAATTTTTTTAACCCTACATGAGGTCACTATCCCATATACTTGTGTTTTATAACCCTAAAATTTCATTTTGTTTTTATGGATTACCCATATGTATATTTTTTATACCCATATCTATTCATTTAAATTGACAGATTACCTTTACATATAGGTTTGTGTTCCCTTGCGTATCCACCATTCTTGAGGCATTTCCATTATTAAGACTTGGGTAGAACATTATCAAAAGTCGATAATGTCCATTCCACCTTTACATGGAAATTTAATAGAGCACAATACAATTTCAAAAAGCACCATATTATATTTATATGATGACATTAGTACCCTTACATGTCCTTGGACCATGGAGATCAACCCATACATAGTGGGTGATGGCCCTTACATAGAATCATTTAACCTTAATGAATCATTCATGAATCCCTTACATAATCAGGGATGTTCCTTTAGGTATCGTTCTCAATAATTTACTTAGTATGGAAGACATTTTAATATAACTCCATTGTAACATTTATGAGTAGTTCATATCAAATATAAGATTTGTAATAGTGTATTATTCATTACACTCATCATATGAAAACATTTCGTTTTTTCATGGAGGTTCTTCAAAAGGTCATATAGGGTCTTTTTCCCACATCGTTCTTGATATTTAGTTAGGCAGAAGAATATCATATAGGGTGGGTCATATAGGTCGACACATGAATATTGGAATGTGAGGAAATTCCTTGGTAAGGGGTGAAGGTTCCATACACAATATAAGTGTTGTGGTGGGTGATAAACATAGAACGGTTTGTCAATATCATGGATCATTAAAAATATTTTCGATGACATGAATAGCATGACTAAAGAAAATTTTCCAATTGGATATCGATATATAGAAATATGTAACCTATATAGTATCCTTTCATGTTAGTTTTATTATTATATTATTTAGATTTCATGAATGAAATTTCCTTGAAATTTTTTCCTTTCAATGATTACATGGTTGATCATAATAGTGACCTCATTTAAATTACCATTATTTTACTATGAAGGTCAATGTTTAGAATCCCTCTAGCAGTGATCTTGATGTTCTCCATTAATCTAAAAATGATTCTAATTGATTTGTTTCTACTTTCATGGGGATTCTTCCATCTTGGGTTGTTCACCTTGATCATTTTTCCTTTGGGATTGAAGGATTCTCCCAAGAACATCATTATCATGAGTGGTTGATAAGAGGATTTGACAGAGAAAATGATTTGGTGTAAATATTCTCAATTCTCAACTTACCCTATATAATGGGCATAACATTCTATTTATAGTTCCCATGTTTTGAAAAAAAGAAATTATATAATTTGATATCTTCTCTTAAATAAAATAATATTTATTATTATTCCCCATTCCATATAAAAATAATTTTATTATTTTTATTTTTATTTTATGTAATGTACTAATTTGTTCAAGGATAATTATTGTTTACAATGATGGAAATAAATTTCCATCACCCGAAGTGATATTGGTCCTCTCAAACTCCTAAATATTTATTAATTCCCCAAATAAATATTGAATAAATTATTTAATTCATTAATAAATATAAATAATATTTTATTCTATGTCTTGTGAATAAATATTTATTAAATATTGATGTTATTAAAAAAATTATTAACTAAGAATATGAATTTATTTAATTAACTTTTGATTATTTGAGATCAACAGAAATTGAATAAGTTCAATCCACATTGTTGAAAATAATATTTATTTGAATAATAATATTCAAATATAATTTAATCATATTCAATAAAATCATATACGATGTGACTCTCTAGGATTTAATATCAATGGAATTGGGTGGGATTGCCTAAAGTCTAATATTTCTATCTAGAAACGTTTCTAAGAACCTAAGAGGAAGATCATAATGTTGTAATTTCAATACCCACATAAGAATACTCACTGTGAAAATAAATCCATTTATCATAAACGTCATCATGTAGGTTGTCCATCTGTTTCATTAATCTACATTCTCAATACATCATTATTTTACTATTGTAAATAATCAAGTCATCACACTATAGCCTTATATTTTTTGTAAATGGTTTTATTTCAATTAAATGAAAGATATATCAACTTAAATAATTATAGAAGGGACAAATCATTCAACAATTTACCCATTAATAAGACATCACTGATGACTCACCCAGTGTATCCAAATTCTACATGAACTATGTTAGCTCAGTTTATGACATACATATATGTGCATGAGCTATATAATGAATTAATAACAATCATAATGTATAAGGTCCATTAAACATACTTCAATATAGTAATATTATGTGATATTAAAACATGTGGAATAGATACTACAGAGTATGTTCTAATAATATCTCATCTTGTAGATTACTATGTTTGAACTTCATGAGAAGAAGTCTCATCCTCTTATTAGTACGTGAACCTAAAAATATATGCTTCTTGTGTTCAGTCAGTGTACATTATTAGAATATAGAACACTATTTAATGGATAACATCATAGAATATTATGGTTCACATATTATCTAGGATCTTATATGACTTTAATGATGTGACATATACTCTAGGAGATTTTCACAAAAAAATTATACCATATAACAAACAATATGTTTTTTTATTTTTATGTTAATTTCCCATTATTTAAATATAATAGTAATCTAAACAAAAAATTATTTGGTTTTAGGGAATGAACTCCCTCAAACTCCCTCTTTCACTATTCCAAACTACTACTCACTAGTTATTCCTCAGATTTTGAACAAACATGAACTACTTTTGGTTGTAGCTTCAAGGCTTACTAATTTCTAGTGCATTGGGTTATTGAGACACATTTATATATATAAATTCAACTTATTGTAACATTTCAGTCATTGATTAAGTCCCAATAGTAGTGATAAAACATAGAATCTGCTTCTTGTTCCTATTTTAGAATCCTAACATCCTATATAAAAACATAGTCAATTATTTTCCTAAAATTATAAATCTCATTCCTTTGAAATAACTCAAAATCATCGTAGAACATTGTTAAACTACTTCTTTAGCTAGATTAGAAGCCACAATGATGTCGAGTATAGTTGATATGGAAACCCAATGCGGTAATAAATTACTTTTTTATATTAATATATCATTATCGGTGATACTAGATCAAATCCTACTATTTTAAGAAAAGATTTCAATACCATTTATCACTATAATTATCACTTCTCCTTACCCAGGAAATCATCTAGTCTCAATTTTACAAGTATTTTTTAGATATTTATAACTATATTTATGTTAAATTATGCTAGATCTATTTGATATTCACAAATTGTTCTTTATGCACAATAAATATTGAACAATAATACATATCATAGAACATGATATAAATTACCACTGCATATATATTGAAATTATTTTGATATAAATAATCTCTTCCTATACTAATTCATGTTCCATTATAAACATTATATTAAATAATCAGTCCTTACTAGTTTATATTTTTTATTTCTTTTTTAATATATTTTCAATTACTTGATTTGGAATACTCATAGGTCTATTTAATTTACAAAGTTCCGCAGAGAATGTTTTCAACATTACATCATACAATGATAAATACCTTTTTATAGTGTTATCAAAATTATAATACATATAATTTTTTTTCATTCTTTATCTGTATATTCTTATTCACTATTAATATTTCTCCCAAAATCCTGTTAGTAACACATCTCATTAATAATTTTTAAAATAAATATTATATGTTAAATATGCATGATTTATTTATAAATTAATTAATGTAATATACATTAACTTTTTGGAATTAATTGATTTCACAAACCCTTTTAGTTAATAATAGTTGACATATACCATAGGGTCTCTTTTTAGTCCCATCATATTTATATATTCTATATGAATTCAAATTGGTTAGTTGAATTCGAAAAAAAATCCAAACATGAATATCATTGATATATCCATTGAAATGTAAAATTTTATAAAAACATTATTTTAGATATCATGAATAGTAAATGAGCTTCATCATTTAATAACCCATTGAATATTAAATAATTTTTATTAGTACATCCAACTACCATCCAGGTTCAATTTGTCTTGATTACTCAACGCCAGTATAAAACCTTATAAACTTTGAAAATTAGAAACCCATAATCATGATAGAGTGAGTCTATTTCATGAATTTATACATACTCTTCAACTATATCATATTTCATTTATTTTGTTTCAATACAAACCATTATTATGATGAAATAATATATATTTTACATAATATGGTGAACATAGAACATCTATTTTGTTAAAAATTTCTTTGTGGGATGTGTCTTTGGAACTAATAATCCCACTAAACCTAGTGAAGTCCAATATTATTATCTTAAAAATGATCAATTATATCCCCAAACCATAATAGTAAAGTATTCTCCCATTATAATCAATGAGATATGCTTCAATAATGGATATATATTCTATTTGAACAAGATGTTAATTTACTTTTTTCCATTATATGATTTACTAATATGCATCATAGTGTTTTATGATCTATTTCATCTATGTCAATTATTTAAAAAACGATTTCAATAATAATTTTTGATGTTTCTTAATTTATTTTTATCATACCTATTTTAATATGATATCAATTAGACATTTTATTTTTAATATTCTTACTTGTTTATAATTAATTTTTAAAATATTTCTTAGAACAAATTTTAATATATTTTAGATATATATAACCCACCATTGATGTTATTTTTAATATCCTAGTTATACTTATTTATATAAGGTGATGTGTTTTTGGAATAACATTTATTAAAAATATATTAACAACTATTTAATTGTTCTGATGTTATCTGAAAGGATTTATTGATGATTTATAATTCATTACTAAGTGTAATTATTTAAATCACTAAGTGTTTCTAGAAATTATTTATGGGAATATCATGAAGTATATGATATAATTTTACAGTAAGAATGGTTTATGTATCTATAATGGACCAACACAAAAAGGTCTTTTAACCTAAAATTATTTAAAATGATTCTTCCTATAAAAAATGATTAGTAGTTTCTTTGTATATCTAGTATATTTGATCCATTTAGAATGATTCAATTTAATGTGTATAAAAAATTCAACTACATTCAGTTAATGTTGATGAAGGATTATCTTTCCACGGATGGGTATGATTATTATATTTCATATTCATTATTCATTCCAATAGATTTTTTAATTATATAGATACATAATCATTAGTTTAGTATAAACGCAGCATAACAAGATTTATTCCAAAATAATAATAATGCCTTACTATTTCAACTCAGAAAATAAGATGAATTTTTTGGAAGAAATATTATAATAATGAATCAATTCACATCAAAATGAGATACTGTGAGTTCACGTTGTCTTGCATAGGAATCATCAATTCTCATATACTATTCACTTCTGTATCCAAAAATTATATTGTTTCCTATATCAAATATTTAAATACATATATATATTTTACATATTAGATTTAATACATAATATATTAAATGTAAATTGATGAATATATATTATGTGGATACATCTGTTCACATTTTCATTTTTTTAGATTTCATTTAAAATTTTTATTCTTTCTACAGAATAAGAAAATAGATTCTTATATATTATTTTTCCATTGAATCTATTGTACAATTAAAGGATTTAATAAAGGTTATTTTGTATTTAAATTAACAATTATATCTTCAACCCTGTCATTCAAATATTTCTCCACATGTTATGGAGTAATAGGTATCAACCAATTATGATATTCATAGGGAATTATGGAAATATGTTTCCTACGTGATTTGAAGATTTTTTATCTATAATTAAATATATATTGATAAATGTCACGTTATGTATAAATAGATATGATTAATGGATAATTTCTTGCTCATATAGAATCCCAATTTCACTATCGGATCAATAAACCCAAGCATTTTGAAAGAATTATCAGTTGAAAGTGTGCCTTCTTCCAGTTTATATTGATATAGTCCACTCTCAATATTATTAATTTCATGAATTTGTTTCTAATGATAAATATGATGAGATAATTTGGAGTATTAATCCTTTTTTATATTTTGTATTGTTAACTCTCAGGACATTGTTTATTACATAATATAATGGGATTAATGTAGATCTTCAATATATGTCTCGCAAGAATCCATTTTACCTTCAGAAATATGTTTGGGTGGTAGAATTGAATTAAGGTACTCCCGTCCATAATTATATATTTTTATAATAATTCATTCCCTTAATAATTTAACCATATCCATAATTTTTTTTAATGAATATAAACTTATTTAATGAATTTTAGCACCTTTTCATGATTTTTCTTTTTCTTTTATAGAAAAAAGGATTATAAATTTAATGAGTATATATTATGTGAGTAATAATAAATTTTATATTATTATATCTTCCACTATTTTATCATGTCTCGATGGACCTCAGCATTGAACTCAGTATATATCATCATTATAGGAATTATAGTTTTAAGGATTTATATTTTCCTTCTTTAAGATCTAGAACTTTTTCATGAAGTCCATATGAAATTATTTTGGATTGAAGTCTTGCCTAATGTAGTCTTTCAATTCCATGAACTATTAGTAGGACTCCCAAATCCAGAAATCCTGAAAAAGATTTTCTGGACACTCTCCAAAAAAATTTTATTTAATAGAATATTGACATTAAATTCAATACATATTTAGTTATTTCAAAAAAACTATCATAGTTAAGGATTCTGAATAATTAAACTTTCCCTCGGATTTGGACAAACAAATACTTCCACAATTGGCTCAAGTAAATTTAGTCATTGGAATGAAAAATAACAGAATAATAACTTGTGGGATTTTATTATTATTCATAATTTTACCATTATTTATCTTTTTGATTATTTATTAATATTAATTGGATGTTACATAATAAATTAATCATATTTGAAAAAAACTTACAGATAATCTATTTATTTAAATTCAAACTTTTCACATTTATTTATTTATTTATATAATGGTGGTCTAGCATACATAAAATAAATAATTCATAGATGAAAAAAATAAATAAATGTTGTAATAAAGATCATATCTAAATATTTATTTATTTATAAGATAATAAATCATCATATAACATAGGGGAATACCTCCATGTGTCCGTCTTGGAATGATTTGTAACATTCCCCCTTTTATTTTTGTATCATCAGAGTTGGTAACATCTTGGTTCCCTCATAATCCACCTATATGCATATTAGAATAATCAATTTATTTCATATATTTATAACTCACATAGTGGTGATCAGAACTAAATTATTGGTTAAATTCCAACTTCCTAAATAACAATGAACACAAGGGTCCAACATAATAATAGATAGAAGGATAATAGACACACCCTCAAATTTACATTAAATTTAAAATTAAAAAATTCATGAAAAAATTAAAATAAATAAAAATAACTCATACTTGTGTCTTTTAAATATTATGAATGATCATACACATGAATAGATTGTGAATTTGAAATATTTATATTATATTTATTTCCATTTAGTCATTAATTTGATAAAATAAAAATTAAATAATTTGATTAATGTTCTTAATAGTTAATTAATTAATTTTACCTTCATTAATCCAATCATCCAAATATTCTCATTAATGGTTATTTGAAATATAAAAAATTATTTTATATGATTTAAACCTCAATAAAACATTAAAAACATGTTTACATGAGTGAATCCCAATTGTTACATTTATGAACTACTTGATATGGTTTAATTCTAAAAAATGCACCTATAAATCATATTGTATAAATGAAATATTTCATAATTTAATTTCAGGTACCACCCCTTAAATGCAACACGAAACACTATAAAATTATGTATCTTATAATATTAATAATGATTAATATCTATTATATAATAACCATAAATTATTCATCCTATTTAATATTACATGGAATTTATTAAAAAATAATATAATATAAAACCTAATGACCCATGTTTAGGTCAACATTAATTCCCATATAAGTTCTTTTGATAACGTTTAATGATTAATTAATTAATTTTACCCTTTCCATGTTAACAGATAAAGTACATGGCATGTAAAATAATTCTACATGACATGTACTAATCATCATTGAATATGCAAAGAACATGCATAGAGACGCTACCTGTAATTATAGAAATCATATAAAAAGTAAACGGTGTTTATAGAGGATACATGAAATGTGCATCTAGTTACATGGTTTATATTTTGTCTTCATCGTTTATTAAATACACATGGTGAATTAATTACAAAACACTAATTGACCTCATTTTTTCTATCATGAAAATTTGTAGACTACATAACATTTAGTAAATCTACATTGAATGTACTAAACTAAATCAATGTCCCCCAAAAGATAGTATACACATGGTTCATTTTTCCAACATGGTGTTAAATTATTACATGATGACCTGGAATACCAAAGGAAATCCTTGTTTAATGAACAGTGATACATGATGTGTAACAAATGAGTGAACTCCGTGTATTCTTTTTATCTCCATCTAGGATCCTTGGCACATCCATATGGTATCTTCATATGAAAAATTCATTATTTATTAAATGACCTTGAAAATATTTTTGATAAATAAATATGTGGATGAATGGTTTTAATCAATAAATCAACGAATTAATTGAAACATAAAATGAATGTTATCATTTATATGCATAACAATAAAAAATCAAGTAAATAATAAAAAATTTAACATGATCTATTTGATACCATATGATGGTCTTGGCCATAGTGTATGTACGATGATTTGTAAGACACCATGAAGGGTATTTCAATCCAATAGATCATAATCAATATTATCAATGACGTGAAAAACATGATCAATTTATAATTTCTAATAAGTTATTGACATAGTGTAACCCTGAACATGGATATGAACATTTAAAATTAAATATATAATCAATTTTTTCAGATATTAGGAGAATAATTACCTCATCTTATGATCCATTAATTGATGACTTTTTTAATCATCTAAAATTACATTTTCATATTTTCTCCATTACAAAGTGAGGATCCAAGTGTAAAATCCTTCTTCTAGTGATCCAAATATTCTTGATTGATCTCCAAATAGAATTTATTTATTTCTGTGTAATTTCACACTAAAAAACATTCATACGTTGTTCTTATTAATCACTCATCCATTCAGATTAAAGGATTCTGCATATATATTCATGGTCTTAAGAGGATGATTGGAGGAGGAGTTAAGAAAAAAATTGGTTGTATTCAATAATTATCGATTATCGATTACCCCAAGACAGTAGACATAACCATCAATTTTGAGATCTCAATATTATGTTATAATATCATTTAATTTCATACAAACTATTAAATAATATAATAATCCTTATTAAACCACATTCGGTATAATATTAATAGTTTTATTTTTATTATCATTATTAAATTTATTATTTCTCGTGCGCTAAATCATGTAATGATAAATATTATTTAACATCCTATAAATATTTATCCATCATAGGATTCTATATTGGTCCACTATGAGTCCATGAAATTTATTAAATACATGAATCAATATTAAAATCAACACATCATCTACCTGTAATGAAAATAATTGATTTATTCAAATTCCAATGGGGAAATAGTTTTTCAATATTTACATAACTAAACATACTATTTATTAATGAATATAAATTTTTTTATACATTGTTAATATTAGAGATCAATAAAAGTTAAACAAGTTCATCCCTAAATTTTCAAAATAATATTTATTCGCATAATTAAATTAAAATAAAATTTATTTGAAACCAATGGAAACTCATATTGTGTGACCCTCTATGATTTTTTTTCGGCGGAATAGTGTTGGAACACCTAAAGCCTATGATTACTATCTAGAAATGTGTCTAGGAATTCAATTGGATGAAATTAAAGTCAACATATCAACAACCACATATAGACACTAACAGTATAATATAATCTCTTTATCATAATATACCATCCAGAAGGATTCACATCTCTGTCAAAAAAGTATATTCTCAATACCTATTTCATTTAATATATGAAATAATGAATTCATTACATCATGTCTATGGAATTTAATGTAATATTATTTTCCATTAAAATGATAAAAGTATCAACATCCACAACGATGGAAGGGAATATCCTTCCAAGAGTAATTCTTTAGCAACACAGAACTCATGATCCAACCAACGTATCTCACATCTCCAAGAATTTTGTTATCATTGATTATGAGATACCTCGTGTTGATGGAGTCATAATATTCCTTAATAATAATCATAATTTATACATAAAATTACACACATTCATAGATTTGAATATCTAATGATGAAAAATGATATATAATTCCAACATGTGGTTTATTCCTCATAATCACCTTTCATTGAGTTTACCATGTGTTTACATAATGGGAACATGTTGTATCCTCATATGACTATTATTAGATGGAAATCTATGTAAAATGTTTACTATTGTAGTACATTATTTGACTATAGAACAATATTTTATAGATATGTATATACCATCTCATGGTTATTCTTATGGAGAGGAAGTATTATGACTTTAACGATGTGATACATACTTTAGGGAATTACATCATCAATGTTACGTAGAAGGAAAAAAATTATAGAATATATTTATGTTATTTTTAATTGAGTTGTATATTAAATTAATCTAAATTATAACATTTTTTGTTATATAGAACCAACAACAATAAGGGGGTCTGGCCTTATTATTTTCTCAAATAGACAATTATTTATTGAATTTTTTTGCTCTTGAATTATTATTTGTTTTATGAGTTTTTTACAACATTCAACTAGAATCATTTTTTTATTCGTCCCTATATCATATTTCTATTATTATATACCATTTTTTATGTTTGTATTATAAAAAAAACATTATGGGTGGTTCTCTTTACCTGGTGTAGGAATAACGTGGTCCAAATGATTTAAATTTCCAATTTTATTCATCCTTACAATATTAAATTATATTGCTCTCATTGTTTCTATTTAATACTAGTGTTCCCATTATTATATAAATTTATTATCAAATTTTTTATTATAATATTTCCTGCTTAATTAATTTTTTATGTCTTTCCATATTGGGTGGGTCGCAAGATACTGCGGATTTCCATGGAATTTATTGTGTCTCTAGGGCCTTCCCATAAGATCATATATTTTACTAGAAATTAAATGTGATGTTTTATCATACATATACTAATATATTTTTACTAAAAATAAATATATTATTAGTTATTATTATTAAAAAAAATTCCATCCAAATATATAAATATATTTTTCTATATATTTATTAACAACGACAATATATTTTATTAAATTTTTTTATTAATTTTATTCTCTAGTTTTGTGAAAAACTATGTTGATATTAATTTATAAAAATTGTAAATATTTGGAATATATAAAAAATTCCTCCATGAAGTATTCTATTTAGAAAAAATTCAATATTATATTTAAAATATATTTCTTTTCGAAAAAATTTTATATCGAAGTTTCATTTTAAAAACCATTTATATAAAGATTAAAAGTATGAAAATAAATCTATTCATTTGAAATAAAAAATATTCATTAAAAAGGGAAGATATATTAAATAATACATATCCACTCTTAAATCCTCACATTCTACAACCACCCATATTATTTGATATCATTTTAATATTCATCGCTCATCTGTATCATAGTGGCAATATATACTTCAGCTCACACTAATAGTTATTCACTATTGACCAAACCAACAGCTGCACCCACACAAACTCCCACCGTCATTCACACAACCTAAATTTTCTATCATTTCTTAAACCTTATATGATAGTTCATTCCCCATGAGGTATTGGGAGAGGCATATATATATAAAAATTTCACATACAATTGGTAAATGTTTCGGAATATTTTATTGTATGTAGATAATATTTTATCATTCTACGAACACAAAATAAATAGTATTTATAGTTTTAATTGAATTCTAATTATCTTATTAAATGAAATTCAAAAGAAATGAAGCTACATTTTTGTATTATTATTTTCATTAAATATTTTATATTTCAAATTTTATAATGTTCACGGAGGAACTCCAGAGGAAAATATCATTATTCATTTCATACATCACATGGGAAAGAAGATGGTCTAAAAATTGAATCATGTTCTTATAGAGATGATTCATCCACCTTCCAAGACCCCTATGAGAATTATTCTCAAAGAGATAACTCTGAAGATGAATCCTAGAGGAGTAGTTTCTATTATTCATGGGATCATGGTGATGACAGAATGTTGATCTTTGTAATTTTATAGGGCAAGGACACTATTCATTATCTAATTATAGAGGAAAATGTTTTCTCAAAAATGATAATTTTTACTATCTTTACAATGATGATGTACCTAGAACACATAATAAATCATTATATGTAAATGTTCAGGTCAATTTTTTGGTTTTTTACTTGATTAATGTTTTATATGGTTGGATTGGAATAATTCTTCGATGAGTTTGATTAAATTGAACTTTATTCTCAAACATATTGTTCACCTTAGTGTTTTTATAGTACACAACTTCTGTTAAATTATTAATTTTCTGAAGTATATGTAATAATTTATATCTATATTGAATTTAATTTTAATTTTGATCCTCAGTATAATATATTAATGTAATTTTAAATTACTATGGTAATATAATATTAGTGATTCATGGATTATTATTATATTAATAATTAATCACTATATATTGTTTTAATGTAATGTTGTTAGTAATATATAGATTTGAATGTTTAATAATTTATTATAAATATAATGTTACTTAATTTTTTAAAAAATATTATTTTAGTGCCTATTGGATGTTCTGAATTAAATTAGGAAACAATGACATAAATTTCAGAACATT
Source organism: Viscum album (assembly GCA_963277665.1). Classification (NCBI taxonomy): domain Eukaryota; kingdom Viridiplantae; phylum Streptophyta; class Magnoliopsida; order Santalales; family Viscaceae; genus Viscum; species Viscum album. The sequence continues at coordinate 1,735,221,303 of OY728121.1, read as the reverse complement.
CAATATGATTTAATGTTTTGAATTTCTATTCTATACTCATAGATAATAAAAGATAATTTCAGTCAATGAATTCATATTTTAGAGGATTAATATTTTACATCCCCTATTTTTTAATGAATACTCTATTTAATGATCATAAACTCTTAGTATATAAATTCCTACTAAAATGTTTCACTCTTTCTATTTAATTACTTTATCAATATCTTCCTATTTTTCAGTATAATATGTTGTTTGGGAATATTAATTACGTCCCTAGAAACACATTTTCCTATCCAATCCACTAAAAATTTAATTTTAGAATATGTGGCATATTAATGTACAAATGATTCTGTAGAGTGAGATCATTTTAATTTAATCAAGTAGTCTTGAGTGAAATTTCTATATGATTTATGATAATTGAGGTTCTTGTAGGTCATGAATGGGATTCTAGTGGAGCTCATGCTATAAAAAATTGAACTAGTTTTCTTGAGAAGATAAATTGAAGGTGATTCGGATAAGTTAACAGATTAAAATATCATGTTTCTTGTACCAAAAAAAAATAAGTTATTATTCATCAATTTGTTTTATTCTATCCTAGTATCAACTATTATATTAGTTTTTAAGGGAAGATTAATATGATCACTAATGGATTGATTGTTTTCAAAAGGATTAAATATATCATAATTTGGTTTGAAGTCTTGTTTCTTTTAACCTTTTTTATAAAAAATATAAAATAATTTATCTTATTTTTTATTTTACATTTTTTATATGGTTAGTTTTTATTAATAACGTCTTTGTAAAAAATACTAATTTTTGTGTTGTCTTTTCATTATTAATATAAATTATATATTAATTATAGTATTATATTATTTTCGAATTCTGGAATTAGATTCATTAACAATTTTTAATGTCTTATAAAAATGAAAAAAATATATACCACATAAAATTTATGATTACTATTTTTGGTGTTAAAATCATATTGAATGCATATAAAGGCTTTTTAAATGATTATCAAATTTATAATTGTACCTATGATTTAAAATGGAAGATAAATTATATAAAATAAATAATGATATTATTAAGAAAATAAAAACCCCCATTTAAAATGATCATGTTAGTATAATATAATGGGAGGGTTATAATTATTGGATTACCAAAAAATTAATGGCACATGTCCGTAAATCTTTTCTAAAACTTATGTATTGGTTTGAAATATGACTTCAAAATTTGTAAATTGTTGATATGTATATATAATGAATGTATTTTTCAATTATGTAGATGTCCGAATGTTAATATGGATCAATTCTTAGAGAAGTATGTGGTATATACCAACATGGTGTTTTCTAATTATTCTCTCATAAATTAAGGTGTTATAACTGATTGATTAGTAGAAGTAGATTATATAAAATGAAATATTATATTTTTGGATATAGATCATTTTATTATTTGTGTTGCAAAACAAGGAGATGAGGTATCATAACCTATTTTTGTTTGTATTAAACATGGAGAGTGAGATGTAAAAATATGGAGAGGTTTATAAGAATCATGTTTATTAGTATGTATGATTAGGTGGAAAATCATTGAAAATGTTAAAAGAATATTTCAGATGTATATTTGGAAATGACACCAAGTATAATTTTCTACATTACTCTTGCTTTAGAGAGATAAAATTTTATAGTTTTTCATCCATATAATTAGAAAAAATAGAGTTTTTTATATTGGGATGAACAAGATAAATATTGTAAGTACGTTGATATATCGGTTTCTCAATCACTGGATTTTCCCCATCACATATTTCCCATACTCAACACATATTCCTCCAAATCCTAAAACAGCATTACATATGGAAGGTAATTCATAATTTCTTGTACAAAATTGTGAAATTTCATTCATGATATCCTAATTTTGGGCTGTGAATGTCGAGTATATGAATTTATCTCAAATTTTAACACGCATAGTTTGAAACAAGTCATTCAATCATATAATTGATGAGACCCTTCTAAATAGTAGCTTTTAAAGAGTTTATTTCATCTAGTTAGTTCCAATACAATAGTCAATTTTAATATGTTATTACATTTTTACTCATGGAAGTTACTTCCTCCACCCTAACATTGATTGTTTATAAGTTTCGAGGACCTAATATGATGAATGAGTTATTTTTTGACATTTTTATTTACCATAAATCTTTCTTATGTCTCATTCATAATAAAAATAAAATATTAATTTATCTAAAATGGTATCATTGTATAAATTTTAGTTAAATATTAATCATCATTGAAATGTTAAACCTTTAATTTTGTGATATTGATTCTTTAACATATGAATTATCCATCAATAATTCCATTATATGAAACATAATTTTTAATATTGTGAATAATTTATTAATATTTCTTCATGTTTATAATTAAAATTATTATTTTGTATATAAAAAACAACAATGTTGTTTTTCAGGATAAATGAATGGATCAGATATATTTTGATAAATCATCGATTATATAAATTTTTTTATATTATACATCAGGTTTAGTATTAGATTTGATATTTAGTGACTATAATTCAATATTTTTTATTTTTTTTCCATATTTTCATAAATGTAATTATTTGAAATATTGATTGAAATTGGTATCTTAATTGAATTTTATTATAATTTTAAACCTAAAAATAATATTTTAATTTTATTACAAATTAGAATGTCTCATGCTAATTACTAATAGAATTTTTTTGTATTATAAAATGACTATCTTATATGTTATTTGAAATTTAGCTAATAAACCAAAATACAATCACTCATTTTATTATTTATAGGGAAACACTACCCTTATTATCACATAGAAACCACATCAGTTTATACATAACATGAATTAATGGCCATATAAATGTGAAATTATAATATTTAATAACTTTTTTGGAAACATAAAAATAATTATCAATATTCTATTTCTAAAAATCATGTAGATTTTATAGGGTTGTAGTTGTGAAAAATTCTGAATTGAAAATTGCAGGGTGAAATTATATTAGTAGATATATGTGTCCAAGTTGACTTATTTGTTGGGTGACACCCATTCTCACATAACACAAGAATTAGTTTTTAGTCAACATTATGATTCTCTATTGTCATTACTATAAAAATTTATGATGATAAAATGTTGGGATCAACTTATTTCACTTGGAAATTGTTAAAACTGACATGGCTAGAGGGTCAAAGATTGTTAGGAAATATGGCTGGTTTGAGAATTGTTATTGACCTTTTCGTAGTGGTTATCTTGGGATTTGAATTTCTATGTCATTATAAAGGTTCTATCGATGTTGCGAAGGGTGTCTAATTGAGTATCTATTTTGATATTAAAATTTTTTACATCACTAAGATCCTCAATTCACAATCAATTGATCACATAGGTTATAAATGAAATATTATATAATATTATAATCATAACTCCTATTAATACTTAAATAAATTTGGCTTATTTTTTTTAATATATATGTTTCTAAATCCAATTCATAGTCTCAAGGATGCATCATTAAGTTGTTCTAAATTCAGTGTGCAGTCTATTGATGTCCATATGTTTTTCATAAATGGTAGATTCCAAAGAATGGTTACCTCATAAATTCACTCAAAATAAGGTTTAATCTATAAATGGACCATTAACATGTATAATTAAAATTTTAATATAGATATTTATATTGGTTTTTTTATCATTGGTTAGTAATATGATGTGAAGCTTGTGAAGAGGCTGAATAAAAGGTTTTTTGTTCCATTGAAAAAAAACATCATGATTCCAATGGAATATTTACAGGACTTCTATAGGGTAAAGGTTTTAATTATTCATTGAACTCTGATGGATATAATTTCCAAAAAAAAACTATTCCCAAACCCACCCATACAAATGCCTCATAAAACATCATTTGTATAATCAAGGATTTGATGATGTGTTTGGGTTGTGGAATTTCTAAAAACATGTTAATGTTTTAAAATTATATCACATAATATATTTGTATGATATATAGTTTTTATTATAGATAATGATAGTATAAATTTTTTTTGTACGAATATATCATCATAAATTAGAGGAAATATAAAGAAGTATATATAATTTTTTAACAATATCTTTGATGAATTTTTATAAAATGCATGAAACTTGTAGTCATCTTGTCATGGTAGTAGAATTATATTATTGAGTGTCAACTAGATCTTGTTGTAAAAATAAATAAAAGTATTTTCTTTTCATCAGAAATATTTTATTTAATCAAAAATATATTTTCATGAAAAATAGTAGCATTACTAATTTATATCTTTTCATTTTTACAAAAATTCCATTTACAATATCTTTTTTCAAAATAGCTTTAAATTTTTTTGATCAAAATATATTTATTTTAATTAGTTTAATATTACAAATTTTGTGAGTTTACAGCCTTCCAGTATTATCAATACTATGGAATTCAAGGAAGATTCCATATAAAAAATGTGATAGACATAACTAGACACATTTTATAAAGAAGATGTTCTTAGCACATTGAATTCAAAATGGAATAATGACATAGGGGTTTTTGGAAGGATATTTTTAGATTTTTTTTATAATAATATTTTGGTGTACAATCCATTTATCATACTAAATGTTTTATTTTTTTTATTATATGATTTTGTTTTGTTTTTTGAGTTGGTGATGGTGGTAGATTGTGAGTAGTTGTTGGTTAAATAAAGGGTTTAGTGGGTAAATTCAAATTAATTGGTACTTTACTTATGAAAATGTACATTAGGTGTTAGTTATGTTCTATTTAATAGATAAATAATAAAATTTTATCATGTAATGAGTTTTATCCAATACGGTATGATGGTATAATTTTCTCGATACGTTGGAATTATTTAGATGAATATTTTATTATATATTGGAAATTATGAGAAATATTAGTTATCTATTTCATCATCTTATTTATTTACAAAAAATAATATATATATATATACATATATATATATATAATAAATATATTTGGTATATTAAATTTATATTTATTAATTATTATAAAAAAATTAACCAAAACATATGATAATATTACTATGTAATATAAAAATGAATTTTAAGGAAATATTATTAGTGAGGATTGTTTATAGTGACATATAATAAAATTTTATTATTCATAATAACTACGTAAATATAATATTTTTATTTTTTTTATAAATAAGTAAATCTTTCTAATGAATCTATTAATAATAAATTTTACTAATTAATATATTATCTTTTTTTAAAAAAATATTATAGATTTATTTTATCGGTCACAATAACATTTAACTATAGTGTTTTTACCAAAAATTTCGGGATAATACCATATTTTATGTAAAATTATTTATGAAAAAAATTGAACTTTTTGTAACAGATATACATTTTTTTAAGAATAAAATTATTTAGTTGTGAAAGTGGATATGGGGACATGAATTGGTAGAAAATTGGGACAATAAAGATCCCACATGACTCACCCAAAAAAAGATGAGGAAGCGCAAAAATAAGAACATGACCCAGAAAAAAGTTCCATCTAATGGAGGGTACCCAAAGACTTGTAATAATCCCAAAAAAGGACTTAGTTCGGTCCACAAGGTGGGGGAAATGCCACGACAAGCCCAACTGACCAATATACAGATTCCAAAATGGCAGCCTAGGGTGGAAGATCCCATAAAGAAGTAGAATATATTTATGATGAAAACAACATGTCCCATACCAAAAAATATTTTGTCGCAATAATAAAAAAAATTGAATTCCATAATGACAACAGCTGAATTTGAAAATAATTTTCAACAATACCTTTGAAACTATAAATTGTAACTTTTTAAAATGTTATATTTTGTGATAAATGGAGTATTTCTATTATAAAATATTATCCCTAATGATACTTGATTAATTCCCCAAAAAATATGTTTTCTTATTAATTTCCAAATATTGGAGTAAGGAAATCTATAGGAAATTTCTTTGTTTTATTCAATGATAAATTCAGTCTTTTAGTTAGAATAGGTCACAGATCCATTTATGTAGAGAAAATTATTATAGAACATGAGGTGAATTCTTGGGAACTAGGAACTTATATTTCATTATTTCTTTCATCCATAATAGAAACAAAATGAATCAGCCTAAGAAGAATCATATGAGTATTCCTAAAACTGAGTTTTTTAGTTCGTTTTCTATGTGTTAATTGTCTTTGTTTTTCTCTGCCACTGCATCAGTACTAATATCATCCTCCATCCCCATGATTATATAGTATATAAAAATAGAGAGTCATCATTAAGTAATAGTACATATAAATGGTTTTATAAGTGTATGTATTCATGAGTGAGGGCATGTAACTGTGGCATAAATTAATTAAAGGATAGTGATATGTGGAGATCCCCTAGATTAGTCGTCATATTCATCAGTAGTGGTGAAGGATGGAATATAAAGATCTAGAAACATCAACTCGGAAGATTTTATGATGCCTTTATAATGTTAACATTGGTGGTAATATCTGGTTATGGAAGTGATATTAAGAGATAGAATAAATAGGGGAGACTCAGTCTCAGTGGATCCAGCAATGAGATAAATGGGTTATCGGTTTTATATTGGTTCCTATGATCAATAAGTATGAGTTTTTTAATCGAATCCAGGTACTAGATTACTATCTTCCCAGGGTCAACTTTTAACTAAACCATATTGTTTCTTTTTTATGACTACCATGTAAGATCATATTATAATTATTATTAAAAAATAAATAAATAAAAATTTATATATATATGAATCAAAAAATATTTGATGGATAAATATCTATCAAACTATATGAATTGTAAAAAATTTCTCTATCATGAATGAGGGGTTTTATACAAGTGATATGATATTCAAAATTCATGGGGAACCTAATATTAAATCCACTCTAATTTTTTTTCACTATAATATTCCATCTTATGTTAATGGAATTGATAAATAAGCTAAGGGTGGATTTTTTTTCCACTTTAATTTTCTCAGACATTATAATAAGACACTTATACGTTTCCATGAGAAATTACATGTTAGAAAATATTTTCTATGGGTTTTTTCAATGCATGTTTCTAAAAAATTATTAATTTATGATTTTTTCCAAATATTAACCTAAATAGAATTTCTACTATAAATTACACTCTTAATTTTCATTTTCCTTTTTTAAAAATAAATTCTTAATTGAATATATAAAAGTAATTTTAGGAATATGTTTCTACTATAAATATACACTCTGAATTCATAGATAGATTTCCATGTTTTTATTTTAATTGTATTATAATAATTGGTTTCTAATTTAAAATTGATTTAAAGTGGATGTTTCATCATGTATTTTCTATTTTAATTTAATTTTGAATCTAATTGAAAATTTGCTTTTGGATTTTCCATTGTGAGTTTCAACTATAAAATCTTAATGTGAATTCTTAATGAGAATTTCTATGCACTGGTCATTTCCAATAGATTCTATGATGAACCGGTAGCTATTTTAAATAAAAAAAATACAATGGGAATTTCCAAAATGAATTACCAAATGTTATATCTACTGGGTATTCTCAATATAAACTCATAGTTGTAATTCCCGTGTGATATTTATAAAATATTTGAAAGAAGGGATTTTTGATTTATAATTGATTTAATGTGGAAATTTAATATGGATCATATATATCATAATTCAAAAATATATCGAAGTGGAAATTTTCAGTTGTATTTTTGATTTGACCATTAAAATGGAAATTAAAAATTTATTAAAAATTCAATTGATTTTTCATACAGTAATATGATGTTTGAATTTAATGGTGATCTGGCACTTTTTTCTCGTTAATTGAAAATGTTAAAATGGATGGGAAAAAAATAAATATGGATTGTGTACCCAATTCAGAGTGAACATATTCATTATATTATAAAAATATGCAGTATTGTTTTGATTGTTATGTGAGAGACAAACACAGTGAAGACATTATAAAATTATATTACAATGAAATAAATTTCATAAATATAAGTGAATTAAAATTTTGATAAGAAATAAATCCATCCAAAAAAAATCATAAATTAGACAATACTGGGATGTCGGGAATTGGTATGGTTATAAATCAGATTCAAAACCTATTTTCTTTTTATATAGAATATGGAGGCACTATTGTTTTCAATTTATAGAAGAATTATGTTAACATATTTTGGAAGGAATAAATATTAGTATCATAAGAATTATAAAATGTAACTGAGATAGATGTTGAACATTATAAAAATGTTATTTCAATTTCAGAATGCCAAATATCAAAACAAATACAAATTTTCTGATGTGATTTTCAATTGTCTATTTGTCTAATAAGAAGGATCAGTGTGATTTTTTTTAAAATAACAACTACTCATTAAATTGTTAAATGATAAAGAATATGATTAAATCACAATGACATATAATTTATATATAATCTGATTATTTTGATGTAAATGATAAATTAATAAATAATCCCGGTGATTCATTTTCACTTGTAATATAAATTTCATGTTAGCTTGGGAGTTTTAGATATACATGAGTGGACCAATATAATATTTGGGGGTCCAAAATAGTGAGGGGGTTAAATCATTGTGGTTAAGATGGAATGCTATAAGTTGTATAGTAGAAATAAATGGATAAAATATCATTAATGAAATATATGAACCTTGAAATATGTATTAAAAATATTATTGTTTTTTATGAAGATCCAATAATGATGGTGGATTATGTGAATATTTAATATTTAATCTTGTTAAAAACTACCATCAACCCGAATATGAAGTTTTGTGATTTTTATTTTTATGTTGGTGTAAAATATCATAAGGAGATTCGAATCGTTTTTCAAATATTGTTATATAAGGAGAAAATAGGGTCATTTATTTCGTTTTTAGTAGAATTATTGATTTTTTATTGGATTATTGTTGGTTATATTTCCATAGATCAAGATACAACTATATCTAAAGCCATTTCACAAATCCAACCTAAACAATCCATGTCCTATGAACATGTAACTTAATGAAAAAAAGCAATTAAACACATTTTAACTATAATGAATGATTAGTTGACATTTTTTTATAAATTCCATAAAATATTTTTTTTGGGTTCATGAGAGTTCAAATTTTAAGTATTTATAGAAAAAAATAAACTAAGAATGTTTTAAATCAAATTCTACATGGTTAAAAGATAAGTTCAATGTTATGGTATATGGTCTTAGGGAATTTTGATGATTATATTTACATTAATTATTTGATTCACAAAGATCTGTGAGAGTTTTAATGGTGTCTTAGATAATTACATTAATTGGAAGTGTAGTGTCTTCGAATTTTTCAGATATTTTGATAATATACTTCAGAAGAATCAATATAAGGAATGGAAATAAAGGCTGAATTTCGGGGAAGGGAAGATAACCAATGAAATAATTTTCCATTTCATCTAATAAATTTTCAGTACAATCACTTGTTCACTAAAGAAATACTACATCATTTTCATGTGGAACATAAACTATGTTGTTCTTGTTTCCTAGATACATCTAATGAAATAGTTACCCTCAAAAGGATTGTTTTTAGAATAATAAATTATTCATTTGGTTTTTTAATTGTAGTGTTCCAAGATTCACCTATTAATTTTTTCATAAGTTAACGAAATTTGATATTTATGGGTATTTCTGTTATCAAGTACTAAAAAAATAGAGATTTTAGATGTATAGTTCATTATAGAGTAATATATCCACATGATATGGACATGAAAATCCCATGAATCCATATAGAAACAATGAATTTTTTTTAAGCTGAATTTGAATTTGTAGGAATAAAATCTAAATGAAACCAAAAGTTGGGATTAATGGAATTAATTCATATAAAAAATTTAGGTGAGTTTTGAAAAGGTTATATAATTTGGATGTTAAATCTAAAAAATTATTCAATTGAATTACAAGAATATTGAAACAATTTAACATCTAAAATAATTCGAGATGAAGCTGACAAGGAACATCAACAAAAATATAAAACATCATTCAAGATGAAATATTAAATGAATTGTTTTTTGAAATGCTCAAGAGTTTTCTAGAGTAGGTATGAAACAATATATATATCAATCACAATATAAAAAATAAAAACAACAAGAAACATGTGTGTTTTCTTTTATTTTCTGATTATATTAATGAACTACTACGCTTTTTTATATCATGCATAACAAATATTATAATGATGTTGCATGAATGTAATTAATAAAATTTAATTTCTATTTACCGTTATTTATGTAACATTGATATAAATATATGTATGTAATTTTTTTGTCATTGGTTGAGAAACATTATATTTAAAAATATATCCTAGGATATTATATTTTCTGATCATTTAATAAAACATGAACTAATTTTTTAGAACACTTCTATAATATTTAGATTTAAATATTAATATAAAATTATTACTAATATTAGTGTCTAATATAGAACAATTTTCATCCATTAAATGCAGAAAATTATCCAATAAATTATTCCATTTTATGATTCACAAAAACAGACAATAATGTTATTAAAAATAATTAGTTTTATTTATGAAATTAATCTACTGAAATAAATTAAGACTATTATTTATATATTATTATAGTGTCATTTTCTGGTAGCAGTTACAAAAATAAGGAGATTTCAAAACAGTTGACCAAAAATCATACTAAAATTATATGTTTCTGGAAAATCATGTCAATGGAAGAATTCTATAATTTAGATTATCTTTTTCATCAAATAAAAATTTCACCTCTATATACAACTTTTTATGAAAAGCAATTTTTATCAATAATAATGTGGAAATATAAAATTCATTCATCCTATAATTGGTTTCATAATTATTATGTTTATAATTCTCTCCCAAATAAAATTCATGGATTATACTATTAATTTCTAGTAATTTCGCGTATGGGAAATTACAATTTATTTCCTCAAATTTTGACATTAAATTTCAATGTGATCTAAATTATAGGACCTTTCCTTGGTCAATTCTTGTGGGAATTTCCATTTTTATAGCCGTTAGAATTTAATATTCCATATTTAGTTCCAATTTATAATAATGTAAATTTAACATGGAAATTCACACTAAATCAATGTAAAAATTTAAACATAGAGTTAATATTGGGAATTTATAGTTTAAATTTATAATGGGAATTCAGAGTTGGAATTTATATACATTTCATGATTCTATTTTATTCAAATTACTTGTAGTGGGGGCTAAAAAAATTCAACCTAAAAGATATCATTTAATCACATATTATATCAATATCATATTAATAAATATGTTCACATTGATTACCAAATATTCATTTTCAGCCCCACCTCTACCTCCCTACCAAATTGATAGAATCAATGTGACCATTTCATAATTGATTTTATAATGGGAGTTTGAATCGGTTATTTCAATTAGGAATTATCAATTGAAATTTCTAATAACTATAATATTCTAAACAAATCTATTAATTAAAAGTGGGAAATAAAAATAAAAATTTATTTCCAACAACTATCAAACAATTAAATATTACATCAACATCTTCATTATAAAAAATTTCATCTAGATCACCATATAGAAATTTATTTCCCACCCCAAATATAACACACACCCAAATAGTTAAAATCAGAGTGAAAATTTCCACTTAGAGTTTCATGTGGTATTTGCAATGAAAATTTCATATGAGTTACACCAGTGAGAATTTCTATGCACTTGATTTTTCCAACTTATAAAAGTATTGACAGTAGAAACTAATATTTCTATTTAATAGCTAAAATAAAATTATATTCCATCAAAATCAACTTTATAAATATTTTTATAGATATCAAAAAATATAAATTTCAACCCCATAATCACCTTCCAACCCAAATCATTACAAAAAAATATATTATTTAATTTTTATAAATGACAACCAAATATTTTCCATTGAAAGAATTATTTAACTACCATTTAAAATTATTATAAAAACTAAATATTTTTTTTCACTGATAATCCATCTCTAACTATTTACTTCTAGGATCATTTAGAGAATAATGAACCTTTGAAAATCATTGTTCTCTAATATCCATTTAATTCAAATGTTCTATCACTGCAATCCTTTTTATAAAAAATTCATTATAAATAAAATTATAAAACCACAAATACAATGTGATTTCTAAACATTATGGAGTATTTTAAATTTTCACATCACATTTACATTGATTCACATTATCCACAATATTGAGGATGGAAAATTCATCCCATTATTATTCCTATCAAAAAGTAAAATAGAAATATATATCTCATGGTATATAATTTACTTAACAAATTATAATATATTAGCTCAATAACTAAATATTTAGTAAACATATTTATACCTCTGGTGCCTCAAATATATTTCATAGTGTTATAATATATAAAAAACGCATTCATATCCATGAATAATAATTTCAAATGAACATTGTATGAGTTTACATTGTAAAAAAATAAAGTCAACCTCATAATACTGACAGCTATTTCCTAGTTCAATATAAATTTCATAAATTTCTCATTTTATGATTTCAAAACTACACAGAATCCAATAAAAGTTTAATATAAATTAATTTATTCATAATTAACATTAAATAAGAATTTAAGTATCTTAATTAGTCGGAATATACCATTACTCATTTTTTCAATAATAACTTTTCACCCTACTATAAATGTATTGGGGATAAAGGAACAAATTTCCATTTCGATGGTTCAATCCATATTTCATAAAAGACATAATTCTTAAATTTTAAATGTTTAATTCATCTATGAACTATTTCCAAAAAAAATTATCCAAAGTTACAACAATATCATTGGTTAAGTAAACTAAGAGTATTCCAAATTCCATACTACGTGTTCAAGACTTGTTTAACAAATCAATAATGATCGTCAGATTTATATGGTGTTGTTTTTTAGTGTATTCCACGAATAAAATGTTATTATTAAAAAGGTAATTTAAATTTTTACTAATTCTTAGTATATAAATAAAAAATATTAGAACATAATGTTAATATCATTACCTCTCCCCATTAGCATCAGGAATAATTTTAATCCACAGTGTATCATATTTCATGAATATTATATGTTTCTTTACAACTTAGGTACTAATTGTGACATATTTTGGGTAATTAAAAGTATATTCTTCCTAATCACCATTAGATATATATATTGAGATTAATTATTTTGGTTCCTCACCCTAATCTTCACAACACTATTCAATAATGTTTTTTTCTTTGAAATAAATGTGGTTTCACTGGACTCCTCATTATCTTTTTCTTCTTGTCTATGTAAACATCCATTTTCATATTCAATGCTATCACTTCCGAATATACTACATGTTACCCAATTTAATATCCATTAATTTCATGTGTGTTTCCCTCAATATTAGTGGAATAATTTATATTTTTTCATTTTGAATTTATTGAATCCCAAAATCCCCTTCAAAAACACCTTTATCCTAAAAAATAATTTCATTTTTTCCTTCATTATCATTGATCTTTAGTATTTCTTCCAAAAGACTAATTTTTCTATTCATAAATTATTTTGGGAATATTTTCTTTTAACCATTCTTATTTTTTAAAAATTTTACATATATATCAGATAGTTCCCCCATTTCAAACAATTTCCCCAATTAATATCCTAGTAAACGAAGGTTTTCCATAAAAAACCACCTAATATGGTTGTTTAACCATGGAAGCTTTTTATTTCTTCATTAATCAATATAGTAATACTAGAACTCTAAATTGAATAGTGAATACATAATTTATGATATAAGATACTTTTTTGAAAATAGTGTACAATTTGTAAACTTAATCTAGAAACACTACCTCAATAATTTCTTTGGCAAAAATATCAACATTATTCTAAAAACCGAAAAACAATTAATGGTGCACACACTATTTTTGTGGAACATTCCTAAAATTATCATCATACCAATACTATAATAGTTAATATTGTAATGGATATATAAACTAACATATAAATGATAAACATATTTTCATAATGTTTAATACCATTTTAATAAAAAAAATGAAAACATTAACTGTTAAATTATTATTATTTTTTTTTAATTGAGGTAATAAACTGGAAATGAATACCCACAATAGAAAGATAAATCCCCACTTTTGTGATTTTTTCAAAATATATTATCAAATTACATCCCACATAGGAACTAAATATGGGAAAAAAATTATTCCATTCATGCAATAAGGTAATGAAAACGTGAAACATAATTGGAATCTTTCTCTTCACTTCATTCAATGGTTTCAAAAATTTCCCTCCACAATACACCATAAGATATGTGTCGGACATCATTTGAAAACCTCTTCCTCAATTGTTATGATTAATTTAGTTGTAATGTATTGGTAGTTCACAATAGTACCTCAGAATCCTCATTTCCAAATATAAGGAAAATGTTTTCAATTGTAAACTTCATCATCCCTCCTCTTACTTTACAATTTGTAAAATTAGTGTTGTACCACTATAGTAAAAATTTATATTTTCTTAAAATCATTAAATGGAATTATTTTATCATGGAAAATATAAATAATTCCAAAAAGGAATCATATATAGATATTTATTTTCATTATAAATAATAATTTTTCTTATCTCATAATATATTTTCCAAAATCTAGTCATCAATAAAATAAAATAAATAGTAGTTTAAATTCATGTTTATCCAATCATTAAAAAAAATATTAGCCATAAGATATTATCCTTTCATTCAGAATGATAACATAGTAAAAAGAAGTTAAAAATCACATCCTAATGAAAATTCCATCTAGAAAATTTCCACATGACATTGAAATGATAAATTTAAATCAATGGACCAGTGGAATACCACACTAGAAATTCTTTATAGAAATCACACATTAAATTCATTATGGAAATTTATAGTAGAAATTCATAGATTAAATTACCAATACAAATTTCAAGTGGAAATATTCAATTGAATAAAAAAATAGTGTTTTTGTAGATTATAATTGAATTCCCCAAGGAATTACCACTTTGAATTTTAATAGGTAATTTTAAAATGAATTTATACTCGTAATATTATTTGAGAGTTGACACTATAAAATTCCATGATGACTATCCATAAGAAATTTCTTTTGGGATTAACACAATGAATTTCCATTTGGAATTTTTTTGTTTGACATCCACTTTTAATTCCCATTGTGAATTTTAATTATATATTCTCGATCAAAATTTTAAACAAATTAAATTATAAATTCTTCTTTAAATGAAAATTCTAATTGAATTTCAATGTGAATTTCCTCTAGGACATTGAGAATATACATTTGGAATTTTAATAAGGAATTTTATCTTGTAATTTTATGTGGTAATTTCCAGTAGGATATTCAAAAAGGAATTTAGAATGGGAATTATCATAGGGAATTTTTTATTTGTTCATATTTAAATTAAAAATGTAAGTTATAATTTAATTCAACTAGGATGTTCCCCGTGGAATTTATAGTTGTCCATAGTAATCTATATTAACTACTTGTAATTGAAAAATATGTTTTTATAGTGGGATTATATACTATGGAATATCATGCTGTGATTGAGAGTGGGAATATCTACATTGAAATAACCTTTGTAAATTTTAAATGTTGAAGTTTCCAGTAATGGAAAATAAAAAACTGAAATTGGAAATTAAGGGTTAAAAAGCAATCAATTCTAAATTAAAAATTATTTTTTCATAATCATTTAAAAACCATTATTGGAAATGTCAATCAGTATTCAATTTAAAATAGTAGTACGGATTCCAATTAGAAATATAATATGGAAATTACTATCGTATATAAATTAAGAGTAGGAATTTCCAATTTTGATTTCCCAATTGAATGAAAAATCAGGAAATTCAAACTATAAATTCTCAATAATAATTCCAATTAAAAATACCAGTTTAAATTATGAGTGGATTGAAATTACTAGAGGGAATATATATTTGATATTTCCTTTGGAAATTAATAGTCGGAACATACCAAAGAAATTTAGATATTCATTTTACTAAAAATTATAAATACATATTTCCATATGACATTTACACTTTGATTCAGTCACTATTAAAAATAATTTGGTTTTAATGAAATCAAAATTTCATGGGTAAGTTTACAATATGAAATTACATAAGGAATTCCAACATGAATTTATTACTGATAATTCCCACATTAAATTCCTCTTCAAAACTCCCAATAGATATTCTAAGAAACATTAACATAGGAAGAAAAATTCCCCTAAATATTTGCAATCAAAATTCACTCAAGAAATTCAAAAAAATCATCTTTTTAAGATACTAAACAAGGATTGATGTCCCATAATAACTTAACAATTCCAAACAATCAAAAAACTAATACAATAGTATAGGTGATTAAATAAATTTGTCAAAAAAATGTTATGTCCTAATGTTAAATAACCACTATAAATTTATAGTTGTATTTTTTAGTAAACATTAACAATAAAAATATATGTCAGAATTCATGCTATTAATCCATTGGATAATAGTGAAAATTTATAGTTTAAATTAATACTTAAAATCAATTGAAATTTCATATGAGATTCCCAATTCATTATATTATGAAAAAAATGAAACTTCAACTAAAAATATGATGTTAAACAACCTAGTAGAAAAAAACCAAATTACCAAATTCATTGTATTACATTATTTTGAATCATGATAAAATCCAATATTATATTAAGAAACCCATAGAGACAAATATGAACATCATGAAATCAAAAAATAAATTTTAACTAGGAGGATATTATTCTCTATATATCTATAGCTCAAATATATATATATAAACAGGAAACTAAATAAAACATAATCTTAGTCTCTGTGATACTTTATAATGAAGATAATAAATATAAATCACATAAAAAACCTACTATCTTCCATTTCTTCTATGGAACCATAAGATTCTTCAATGATGGTGTAAAATACTAGCCCGTAAAGTATTCAAATCAATCTAACAAACACCAATGAGGGGTAAGATAAGGGGTTCACTGAGCGGTTTCTTGAAGTATTGTCCAAGTGTTTTTCATGGGATTCTCCAAAGGGTTCACTGAAGGTTCTACGATGGATTAATCGATGGATTAATCATAGTGTTTTCCAATGAAATAATTAAAGTTTTGGATGAGGGATTCACTAAGGGATACTTTGAGGGTTTCATTGAATTGTTCATTGTGTGATTAGACCTCTAAAATTCTATGACTGGGTACCAGATTTCATTTTCAAACCCCACACCTAATATAATGGAATGAAATTTTATTTGAAAAGTGGATCATATCCAATGAAAAACATGAGGGTCAGGTTTAGGGTCCAACAAAAGATGATATTAGGTCATATGACCCTAAAAACATAATGTTATTATAATTAATGCATAATTAACTCACATAAGATTTTTTAATAATATAAAAATAATTCTTGTTTGAGTAAGAATCATTATTTA
The DNA here is from genome assembly GCA_963277665.1 of Viscum album. NCBI lineage: Eukaryota > Viridiplantae > Streptophyta > Magnoliopsida > Santalales > Viscaceae > Viscum > Viscum album. The sequence goes on along the minus strand of OY728121.1, from coordinate 1,735,203,887 downwards.
ATGATTTTAATAAGTCCAATATATCAAAACACATAAATATTAATATACCAATTTCTATAATATGTTCAAAAATTGACTTAATTATTTAGTGATAATGAATTTTAAATAAAAACATTCACACATTAGCATGAATACATAATAAAACCAAAAAATTATCACACAATAATAATAATGGGAAATAATTGAATTTTATGTGAAATAATTATGTTATAAGTAATAGTATGAAAATTTTATTTGTAAAACCTAGGATTAACTATTTATAAAATAGTTTTTATAGCTTATTAATAAAAATTTTGTGTTCCACTTTTATGAACTATGATTTGGAGGTCCTCATTAATATATTTGAAAAATAATTTATTAATCAGTCATCTTAAAATATACAACACAAATTTATTGAAATAATATAATAAATAATATTGTATGTTAGGTTTATCCTTTATCAATGAGTTATCAGTTTTAGGATGAAAAATATTCAATGTGGGGAGTTTTTAGATGTTTATGTGGAACCATTACAAATTATTTATTTGTTTTTTGAATATTATAATAAATATTTTTCAATATTTATAATTTCCATCTAAACTATTTCATTCATTACTGATCTTTTCTATCTATTTTCAGAGATTAATTTTTAAATTAATTAAAAAAATTAAATCTTTATTTTTCTCTTATTTATCTTTTATACATTTTTTTTAACTTAACTAGAGAATGGATATACCCCTACATATTTATACATTACCCTTCATTGTCATGAACGATTAATGTCACCCTTCTGTGACATTTATTCTATATTTAAGTTGAATTTATAAACTTTATGATACCATTATTCATCATAAAATATATTATACTTACCTTTATGTTGTTCATGACTATTGTGATATACCAGTATGAATCCTCTTAAAAATCATGAAACATTTACCTAGATAAGATATTTACATCGACTATAAGAGTAATGGATTGAATTCACGAGTTATGCACTAACCACTAGGGTAATGGACTGACCAAAAGGGTATATCATAATAGAACATATTATTGATTGCATGAACAAACGTCATGTTATTTTCAGTCATGACATACCATAAGAAAAAAATTCCTTTAACCGTAAGTCTTGAAAAACCACATGAATAGAATTTATGATGAAAATTGATTGATTTTCCAATTCATAGTGACCATAAAAAATAATGTCTATCATCCAGATCAAGAAATTCTGGACATACCATGACAGGTGACCTATCGTGAAGATACAATTTTTGTAATGTCTGGCCTACCATGATTTCGTCCTATTTTGAGATAAATATGATTATCAATGATTCATTTTATATATTATAATATATTTTTATTTACTATAATTTTTTATTAAATATTATCATTGATATATTTTTTTATTTAATAATTATTTTAATCATATGAAAAAAATTAAGTTATATATATATATATAATGAAATATGTGGTTAATCATTGTTCGATATTAAAATGGAACATTTAATACTTAATATTCAAATTTTAATATTTTTGAGAATAATGATTTTACTTAGTTATTCATGTTATCAAGTAGTATTTCAATTATATATATATATATATATATATATCGATTATTATAGTGAAAAGGTATTGAAAACTTTGGGGTGAAACCTATTTAATTTCTAAATACTATAAATGGAATCATATGTGAATATTCATTCAGTGATGATGTTTCATAAGGATTTTAATCAAATGATTAACTAAAAAAATTGTTTATATTTTATTAAAGATTCATGAATGTTCTACTTTGAGAATGGTTAAGTGCAGCGAGTTTACATTTTTTGTACCATATATATATTAATAAACTATTTATAAATATTTTCATGGATCGTGATCATAAAACCAAGGAATATGATATTTTTTATTCTCTATGTGATTGAATTCTGCAATCATTGGGACCCATTCTGTAAAAGAAAATGTTGTTGCCTGAACACTCCAAATTCTGTTTTTTTATTACGGTTATAAAGTTCTAATTAATTAAATACATCTACGTGTGTGTTTTTTTATTATGTTATACAATCCCTAATTGGAATGAATGATGCATTATACCCCCCCCCCATAAAAATTACATGTCAGTTAGGCCAAACTGGTAAATAGAATTGGATTTAGTTATAAATTGGACTGGATAAAGGATCGTCGATTACCTATACCTCGTCAAAAGGAATCTAGTTTTGTTTTGACACCATTTTAAGAAAAATAAATCTTAATTTATGCTTCCTAGGTATAAAAAATAATTTTAAATGCTCGTGAAATACCGTAAATATTTTTAACAGTTCACAATAGTTTTATTCATTTCTCTTTAGGTTTTAGATAATGGATGATTTGAAATAGGATCATATACATATGAAAAACTGTAAAAATAATCATACTTATTTATTTTTACTTAATTTTTCATATTTAACAAAACATTAATAAGTATTAAAAACATTTTGAAAAGGCTCAATTCACCTTTCCTTGACTATTTAACCATCTTTATATTGGAACATAAAAATTGGAATCAAATCATGATCCCTCTAATTAGAATATTTTAATCAATCCTACTGAATATAATCCTGACGTAATCATTATGTGGAAAAATCCTTTTATAAGATAGAAACAAATTAATGTTGGACACCGGAATGGTCACCATTTTTTATGGAAGAGATTATTGATATTGGTAGTCATGCAGATAATCATACAAAATGTATCGTAGAGTTTGCAGCTGTACTATCGTATTGAATTCATACAAGGTCCCTAAAATTGAAAATTGAAAATTAACATTTAATGATACAAATATATATGTTCTAAACTAAAAGGTAAGGAATCCATATACTATTTTATTAGTATATGATTTTATATTCATATTTATTATTATAAATATTATAATGAAAAATGTAGAATCCAATATGTAACTCAATTGGTTTTGAATAAATTTATTATAACTACTATTGGAATCTTAATAGATGACTACCAAGAATTTGAAAATGCACATGAATTGATAATGAATCAAATGTTTCATATATTTGTTATTACTTTAAACGATATATGTGTTCTATTATAAACCTTGTTTAACATGATTTTATTTGAACGAGTATTATTTTCATTACCTAATTATTAGAATACTAAGTAGGTATCAATTTAAGAAAGAAATTGTTTTATTTAATAAATTATTTATAATATTATTAGATATTTATGATATTTCAGTTATATATTAAAATAATTTCTCAAGAATATACTTTATAAATAAATAGAATCTATTTTATATCAACATTCACTTCATAATATTTTGACTCTGAGTTATAATCTAGTGAAAAAGATGATGTTTCTCAGATAGAAAATTGGAGATATAGAAAGATTAAAAACAATAATAAATTATTTAGAATGATTCATAAAAAATTTATTAATATGAGAAGAGAAAATTTATTTTTATTCCTAAGGATTATTATAAAATTATTTTTTATGAGTGAATCAAAATTGGAAAAATTAAGACATATTGCATGAGGATCATGAATAAAAAGGAAAATAAATAATAGTATAAAATGATAAGTAATGTAATGGAAGATGGAAAAATTTATACTCAAGACTCTGATTATATTGTTTTATTTGTTTCTGAAAACAATCAAAAGAAATATAATTACTAGATTAATTAAACCAGGTATTTTAATCCAGTACTTAATTCTCTTATAAATATTATTCTATTCTTTTTAAATATATATTTATGAATAAATTTATATACTAAATAATAAATTTAACAAAATAACAATTTTATGAAAAATATTATGGGTAAATATAAGGAGAATCATCATGAAAATAAAAAATAAATTAAATAATCATTCAAGAAACAATTATAAATTATATGAATAAGGTTTTCATTATTAAATTCTCAAAAACTAATTATTTTAAATAAAAAATTAATTAACCACTAAGGGTTCAACTCATTTAAATTTTCAAATATTATTGTATTATTAAAAATGAAATTGGATGGTTAAAATTTAATCGATCAAAATATATTCTGGGATAGAAATGTATTATAAAATGATGGGTTTGAATAAGAGAAATAAAAAATGTATTGGGTATGATAATATTATACACTATATATAAAATAAATAAATTTTTAATTGTTATGATTTTAGAACATCTACAACTATATAATTAAATGTTTTATTAATAGAATTATTGAAATTAATTTTACTTGATATTTCCACAATCACTCGATCAAAACAAATATTGTATTTCTTATTCATTAAAATCTACATTACCAATTAGTAAATGATAGTAATAAATTTGGGCTCCAACGAATTAATATAATAATCCTTTATAACCCATGTTTTTTGGGTACCAATAATATCTTAATATAATTATTTTATAAAACCTATATTAGATTAATCAAAATAATTATAAGGTATATAGATAGATGATGATCAAGAAATATGACATGTGATATCTATAAATATTTATCTTTTAATAAATATGATGGTGTTAGTGTTAAATATCTTGATAAATTTTAGGGAAATGTAAATTCTTTTTGGGAATTTGGGATTTCAAATTCTAAAATCATTTAAGAGGATTTTTTAATGTTTTAATGTACAATTATATATATGTATATATATATATCTAATCATTGTGATATTAGTATGGATATGAAATTATAAAATTAAAAGTATATTGTTTTCATATAACAACCAGTTCTATTTTATGCAACTCAAACTGATAATTTATATGTTAGTGTTGGTGTTCTATGACCATAATTTTTTAATTTAAATTTATCATATTTTCATATATTTGAATATTAAAAATTATCTTGTTATATATTATTTGTGACTACAATGTGATAACTTAATTTATTTTTTTTCATAATGATTAGGTCATGGAAGAACCTCACTATGATTAGAACCTTGAAATTACATAATGGAATTCATAAATATACATCTAATATTAGATAATATACAATGATGTGACTCATATAATATTTACTTTTAAGTGTGTGTACTCCATATCATGTGATACTTTTTCCCACAAATTGAATTCAATGTAATTTCCATGATGGGAAATTATTATAATAGTCCCACTATTGTAATTAATCATTTTTTCCCATTATATGTTATGATATATGAGAATGTGTAATGGTTCAATTACATTAATATTTTTATTAATTCTTCTTATAACTAAATAACATTTTTTACTAATCAAAACAATTATTCCATATGTTTTTGAGATGTAGCATGCATTGTGTGAATCACTAATGATATATTTTTAATGAATAAGTCTAGGATAGTTTTACCCATCCAATTTCGTAGAAGATGATATCTCTTCACATTTATTTAAAAAGTACAGTCACATTAATATTCATGGTTATAGTGTAACAGTGATTTCATTTCATACAGTCAATAAAATACATATCTAGCATATATATTGGTTATTCGAGTGAGAATATTGATTAATGAGATATTTTGGTAAAAAGACAAGATTACATGTTATGCATTAATGTGTGATGTTCAATCCTATGACATTAACTACATTCTCATGGATACTATGAGTTGTTTCTATTTAGTAATCATTGAGTTTGGGAAACACTGCCTAAAACCAAGGAGAGAGAATCTTAGAATCTTAACAAATATGTTTTATTGTGGATCATAATTAACTTATATTTGAATTTAATTAAGGGAATAGATATTATTTTAAATAATAAGGAATAATTTTATTCATTATTATTTATCCAAAATAATTAATATATATTTGTTCCCCAGATCGAGAATAAATTATTTATTTTATTTATTGAATATTTAATAAATATCTATGACCTACACTATGTCTAGAATATTTATTTATGAATAAATATTAAATAAAATATTTATTTTGTGTTATATTAAATTCATGGATGTTGAGAATACAAAGAACACTTTCAGTGATAAATATTAATTTTCATGATAGAATGATAATGTTTTTCATTACATTGAATTAAAAATGAAATAATATAATAACATTATGATTATAATATGGAATCAAGTTAGAACTGTTATGTGATTTCAAATAAACTATATTTTTTAATTAAATAATATTTTAACCAAAACCTGGACTCTATAAATATTGTCTCATGTCTTTTGTATAGGGTTGATCATGATTTGAGAATCGTTGTGCATAGTAAGATTCTAAATTGATTCATTATAATATCATCTTATCATGAATAAAAATAACTCTATAAAGCCTAATAGATCATAGTGTTATCTATAAAAACAATTCAAGATGATTAATCCATTTTTTAGCACCATAAAATCTTTTAGATCTTTTTATAGATCAACGGACAACATGTATGTCACCTTTGAAGGGGATCTACTCTTGATTCATTCTAAAATATAATGGTAATCCAAAATGGGTTTATATTATCAAAATTATCATTGAATAAATATCATATTATATGGTTATAATTATAATTATTCGATTTAATTCTTTTATAAAATCTACAAGAAAAATTTCTTCTTAGTTTTATTGGCATTCTATGTCAATATTTGATAAAATATTCGTTGTTCATGACATTTATGTCATTCACAATATGAGAATGAATTATGAAATATGAAATAAACCAATATGGTTTTAAGACCACTATGTGCTTTCTCTATTCCTATAACTTGTTAGTGGTATCAGTGTGGTAAACATTTTAGTTTTAATTATTTATTAGATTAAAAATTTATATCTGAAATAGTTGTCACATAATTCATATCATATTATGAATTCCTTAATATTTTGTTTAATTTTAATTATTATTACATTGTAATATTTATCATATTGATTATTCTCCCCAAAAGGACCAATAATATATTATTAATGATCATAAATTCCATCTAGTGGTACCAATTATTCTGGTCGATTGATAGAGTTACATGACATGTAGCCATAATACACACCATGTAGTCTATATCACAACACCTCGAAAAAGAAACGGATACACAACACACCATGCAGTTATTATACATTATGTATTTATTGATCACAATTTGTATACTAGGACAACATGTCACATGTTTTTCATATTACATGGTGTGTATCTAGTACACATTTTTTATAGTCTACATGTTTTGTAGTGATGTTTTCTCTAACCATGTGTTCAAATGCAATTTTTCTAATTGTGGGTGTAATTAATACATGATAATTAATAGGTTACGTGGTAAGTATCTAATGAACATGTTTTTTAATTCATCAAATCAATAATAAAAAGAACACCCTTATTTAATTGGTCAGTTATATATACACACAACATTCATATTGTATAACATGTATCTCTTAATTACACACTATGTAGTCTGGCTGAGATACATATCCCAGAACCATGATTTTATCCCATAAACCTAATAAGAATACTAAATTATTTACAGCTTCTTAGTACACTCCATGTAATCTATCTGAGGTATCCACCGAAGTGCCATAAATTTATCTCGAGTACCTAGAAAATCAATGAACATTACATTTTTCCTTTGGAACATGATGTCTCGTCTCCCAAAAATAATAGATATAAATTATATTTAAAATAATATATTATTAAATAAAAAATTAAAATAATGGAAGTTGATGTGTTTGACTATGAAATCATATTTCTGAAGAAGTAATATATTCTTATTCAATTTATTAAAATTATTTGAAATTTTGCATTATTTCCTTTTATATGGCACGATTTGATTTAAAATTAGTATATACGGAAGGATTTAGTTATGAACCAAGATAAAATAATATTTATAAATAATTTAAAAATTAATTAATGTACTTTTTTTATTCTTAATAATATAAAAATAATTTAAGTGAATTGTAGATGCTGTACTTTTGAAAATCGGTTGCATGTGCATTCCCATTCATACTCATTGACCAGAACTATTTATGAATTGGTTTAATTTAATTTAATTTAATACATGGGTTTTAAATTATATATTTTAAATTTAAAAGTATCATCAGGGATTTGTCCCTCCATATTTTATTACGTATAACCAAAATGTACTAGGTTGTTCAGGTAATTCCACTTATCCAATTCATTGATTCTTATAACACATCGATATTTTAATAAATATTTCACCAAAAATAACCTAATTTTCTAATTTCATTTGTTGAATGAAACCATGATTTAAAACGACCATGATGGAATATTAGTAAAACATAGACATTATATTAATAGGAAGAAATATGAATAACTAATTAATGAAATTTATATAAGAAACCAAATATATATTATTGCATTGATATGTTCATAAAAAATAATACAATATGATAGTAAAATAACAATATTCTTCAAAAAGTTTTTTTATAAAAAATGAGTTATTTTTCATTGTTGAATGGAAATAAATTTTTTTCGGTTCAAAAAATGGATTTGATAAGAACAATTCCATTTTTGAATTCTGAATATAGTAGTTTTATTTGTGAGAACATTTATTTTTTGGGAATTGTGGAAATATTGAAATTATTAAAACCTATATTTTTATTTAATGTATTTCTATGGTGAAATTATTTTTTTGAATATTTTTATGTTTTAATAAGTTTTTCTAATTTAAAATAATGAAATTATTATTATTTAAATGGATTTTATACAGGAATTTATTATAAAAAACATTATATGTTTTAAAAAGTCATTTTCTTGGATTTCTATCATCATAGAGTTTTAATTTTTTTTTAAAATTAAATTCCAAAAATTATATATTTTTAATTAAGAAAATTGGATAAAAATATAGATTCATATGGGAAAAATTATTTAGAAGTCCCTCTTTTTTATATCGTATATAAATAGTATCTTGGGGAAATTTTGTTTTTATGGTAATGGGTAAATTGGGAAATTTGTAGAAAAATAAATTGATAAAGATTATAAAATAAATCTAACTCATGTTACAATTATACTTGATGAATATAATTTGACCCCTAAGACATAATTATTGAAATTATTTTTTTAAAGGAAAATTATTCATGATAATGTCCTATAAAATTTTTTAATCAATGAATGTCACAAAATGTCACTTTTATTGTCTTAAATATACCTTATGATTCCACATGGGGAAAATTGTATTTCATGAAGGATTAAAAATGAAAAAATTTAACAAAGTTAATATAGATTTATTGTAAAAGTATATTTTTGAGTTTGTTTCCCTGATGATAACATTATGATATTTATAATATTTTATTTAATATTAACAAAAAATATTCCATTTTCATTGTATTAAATAATATAGAATTTTAATGTAATGTTACACAATTGATTTATTCTAATATAAATAATATTAAGAAATTGTGAAGAGTAATATTCAACATGGTATTTTATTTAATTTTCCATTAAATGAATAATTATATTAAATAATTACACTACCCTGATGTTATAATTATTTTAATAATTTAAATATCAATGATATTTTACTAAGAATATTAAAATATATGTATTTTGAGGCAACTAATGTTTTTATAGAATTATCGATAATATGTTTAACTCTATGAAATATTATAATTTTTTTATTAGAAGATAACTTTATTTGATGATATTTTATAATTCCATGTGATGAGTAGTATTATTATTTAATGTAATAGTATTTTATTGAAATAATATTTTATTAAATTATTTAAAGATAATTAAAAAATAAAAAAAAATTATACTATGTTCTAAAATGATGTACATTTTTCATTTATAATTTAATATACCTAACATTAGAAAAATTTACAAACATTTGATATTGAATTTTTTTCCTTTGTTAAAATTATAATAGGATAACTAAAGGTTAATCAAAATTTTATTCTTTAAAATATTTCCAATAGTTGATAAAATATATTTTTTTGAGAATAAAACCATTTATTATCTTAAACATTAAATAATAACCTTTTGGAGGTATTTGGGTTAATTATGAGTTTATCATAAATTAATATTTTGATAAAACTCCATAAGTGACCCTCAATTCAATTATAAAAGTTGGCTTCCTCCCTCACATCATCACATCACATTTACCCTTTAAATCTTGATCATCACCTAAAAATCTCCCATTTATGTTATTAGAAACATTTTAGAGGTTTGTTTCATCTCATAATACTAACCAAAGAATCCCTAAGGGATATCTAACGGATGGTTTCCGAAGAAGAGGCAATCATCTATACCGACACATTAAATATTATTTCTTCTTATACAACCTATTCATGTGTTATCATCATTATAATTTTAGAAATCATGTATAACCTATATTCTGATATGTTATTATTATTTTGAAGGAACCATATTTCACCTTCTATCCATCCTACAAAATAAAAAATCACCACGCTTGCATATGTATGGCTTACTAACACCACACTATGGTGTAATATTTTTTTCATCATCAATTAATTTGGATGGTTATAATCATAATAATATTATATATATATATATATTATAAAATTATATTCACTCTATAAATTAATATACAGTGATTTTACATAAGATTTCCCCTATTTGATAATGATACCTTCACTCGTGTGTACGTACGGTCTTCCATCTACCTGACATGACGTGATTTATTTTCCATGTTCTCCATTAATGAATCATTATATAAAATTAAATAATGAATTATTATCAAAAATATTTCCTTATTATCATTTTGTAAATTATAGAATTATATCCCATGCATAAGAAATGGGAATAATACGAAATAACATGATTAGGAAAATGAAGCAGTTAACACCAAAAAATGGTAAAAATGAAATGTTATTATTTAAAAGGATACAAGATGATATAATATGATCAAATAAGATTTAATAAATATTAACATGGTACTGGTGTAACATAATAACTTTCCTTAAAAAATTACAATGGAGATTCAGATACATATGATAGGAATCATTCCAAAGGTAAGGTTTAATTTCACAATAAAATTATTATTAGGGAATATTTATATATAAGTATCTTCTTGGAGTCATTTATCTTCCATTTCCATGTTTCATTAAAAAGTCCAAAATATTTTTACTATTAATCTATAATTTTTAAAATCATTTTCTCCCATTAGTGAATTTTTACTAAATGGTTTTAATTGAATATTTTTGACATTTTATAAATGAGGTTCTTGGGGTATTTTCTATTAAATTCATGACAACAATGTTTTTTAACATATTCAACATGAAAAAATTTTCTACTTTCTACATTCCATAATTCCTTGAAGAATCCCTTATAATTCTACAATGTTATTATCACAACTAGTTATTTCTTTTAAAATGGAGCTGCATTTAAAGGAAAAATTTTCTTCAAAATATAAAATATATTTTTCATCAAAAATTATTTTGAATACATGTGTAAAAATCATTTTCATTCCATGAAAACTTTATATGATGTTTGTTATGATTTACTGGAGATATGATCCAATTATCCAATTCTTATTTATTCTCTGAATTGTTTATAATTTTAATGGAATTATGTTTATGAATACTATTTATTTTCCATGAGTTATGTTATGATGAAATGTTTATAAAAAAAATTTCTATTAATGGGATCTCATATGATGAATTATTTTTTTCTTTTGGAACATGTATTTAAGGATTTCATTACATGTCATGGGGGATAAATATCTCCCTCCAATTCATTGGGAAATTATTTATATCTAATGAGATAGACATGAACAGAATGAGGATTAAAATTTGTTTTGTAATATTTAACTTCAATGGGGATTGAATGTTGTTCATCAATTTATATTGTCCGCAATTATAGTCATTGAAATGAGACTAGAATGGTATGGAAATAATTTTTAATGTGTATGTGTACACTGTAATTCTATGACTTTTGATATTATCACATGGAATATGTTCTTTTATTTTTATGAACATATTTGATTTATTCAATGACATGATATCATTATCATTTATATGCAAGATATAATTATCAAATGTTTTATTTAAGTTATTTTCTCTTATTATTATGTTATGATTGATATTTCCTTTTTTTACTGTTAGCGAGAATCTAAGATCTCCATATCTTATGATTATCTTCCACAGGATATGAAGAAAGGTATTGTGTATGTTGTGTCAAAATTAGTTCTAGTAATAATGAAATAATAGGGAGTCAATGTAGAAGTTCTATTTATTTGTTGTTTGTATTTCCATGTTTCTGGAGAAACTAAACCTATACAGTTATGTTGTGGTTTTTTGTGTTATGTAATTAATATTATTTAATTAAGAAGTAATATGTATGTGAAAAATGTAGAATTTGTTATAGTTCCTCTAACCCATGATTTATAAATAAACATATATAGAAACTATAGAATCACTTGGTGAGTTTAGGTTGTTCAAGATTGAACTGTAGAAAAACTGAACTCTCTGATACATAAGTGGATAACTAGAATATTAAAACTTGTGTAAAGGCAGGCACAATGATTTTTTCCTCGGGTACATTATTTGATTTATTACACTATTAATAAATCTATTTCTTGATAATATCATAGTGATGTCATTAATTAATTTATTTAATTTTAAAAATATATTATTTATTTTATGGATGCTATACCGAAATCACATAAATTTTTAGACTAATAAAAATACATGGAATTTAAATAAATGGATTATGGAAAAATGATTTATCAAAACATGGTTAATAACTTATGTAAAATATCCTTAATATTAAAAATTCCATTAAATTATTAAAAATATATTTATTCATAAAAAATTAATTCACTAAATATAAAATTATGTCACACTAATCCTTCAATTAGATGATTAGGATTCAATGACATTGAACTATGTGTTTGACCAATAGTGTTTTTTGATACATAATTTTATCATGGAGTCCTTTTGAATGTTTTGGGGGGCATAACAAATCATTATTTTTAGCAGTAGCACTCACTAAACATGGTGAAACAAAGACGAAACTGTTAGGGAAATTTTAGATTTGTTTCCAAGATTGGGTACTCAACTCAATGGATCAAAGAGATACAACCCCAATGTAGGTAATGACCTACCACACTAAATAAATTCATATAATTAACTATTCTCTCTCATGGTAAATCTGAAGGGGACATCGATAGTTTCTATTAGAATTTATGAGTAACCAGGCATTTTATGTCCATTAGTGAGGATTATAGGGAATAAAAAACATTTTGGGAGACATAATAATAATTTAGTTAATATTTTTTCAAACATAAATTGTAATCTAGTATTGACTTATAATATTCTCATTTAAAATTTTTTAATATCGAAATTTCCATTTACCACATTTTCTATGCAATCAAATTTGGAAAATTATAATATTGAATCTAGAATTAACTTCCTAGATTGGTAAAAGTGCCTAAATGTTGTGTTCTTTCCGGAATAAAAAAAAATTTGTGCAATAATAATAACTTCTAGAACCTCCTTCAATGTAGGACAGTGATGATGAGTTTACATACAATAATAAATAATTAATTTACTTGGTCAAAATTTCATGTGTAATGCTTTTATCCATGTCCAACAAACTCATGAAGTGGCATGAAGGCATGTATTCATATAACATGATTCAATATCTCTATGGCCTTTATCTGGGTGAGAAGGATTGTAATTTCATTAGAAATCTATATACGTAATTCATAGAAAAAATTGATAAGGCATGCCAGCTAGGCCACATACAGTCAAACTCATTTGCTATATTTTATTCATAGTGGTTTTAGCATTTAAAATACCTCAAAAACTATACAGCATTCTAATTCTTACAAGACTTCCATATAGAATGTGCATATTTATTGTTATAATAATATGAACAACATAGAGATGTATCTTCCGTATTCTATCACTCTTCTTCAGTATGATAATATGGAGATTAAGGATTAAAATCATTATGTCTTTATGGTGAACAAAAATAAAGAAAATAAAATAGATCTAAATATAAATATTATTCTCAATTCCATTCAAATAGGAAAATGTTTCAAATATTGAATTAGAAACTTAAGGTTTGGAATTTTTCATTTGTAAATATGGGCCACTAGATGAAAACCTAAACGGAGTAAAAGAATCAAATAAAAGGTTTAGGTAAATTTGTTATCATATAATATTTAAATGTTTCTCTAAATTTGGTATTACTTAAATAATGTAACAATAAGGTCCTCTAAATTAAAAACATAGCCCATTACAAGAATGTGATCTCATAGTTTTTGAAGACCTACCTAATTCCAATGAAATTTAAACCTTGAGAGTCACACATAATATTTTTCCATTTTCCCCAATTAAATTATTTATTATATTAATTATTTGATAAAATATTGTAGTTATGATTGATGAATAATTTTATACATATTTTATTCATCGCAATTATTAAATAAATATTTATTCACCATATTGTGAATAAAATATTTATTTTATTTATTGAATACTTAATAAATTCTATTCTTCATACTATGAATAAATGATTTATTTAAGAAAAAATATTTACATAAATATTTACATTGATCTTCAGAAATTTCCATGTTGGATGAGAAGACCCTGAGTTTTATCCAGTGCTAAATATTAATTTTCATCCTTCTAAAGTAATATTAATTATTGTTCTGGTTTTAGAATTTCTTAAAAAAATATCTTTAGTATATTTCCTAGGGTAAGAGAAGTTTATTAATATTAGTTAGGATTCATTTTGTAACTAATTAATATTGTAATTTAGAACCTAACTCTATAAATATACTATTATTTCAATTATGTAGGGTTAATTAAAAATTCAGATTCATTGTAGACAATGGACTTCTCTCTATATTCTTCATGCTCTAATATACTCAATAATAATTAGAGAAGATTCATTTTATAATAATCATGGTGATGTCAAGGAAAAATATTTAATATAATTAATCTACAATGTTAGAACTAGAATATTTATCAGTGCTTATTGGAGATCAATTGAACACATTTGGATCACCACAATAGGGGATCTTATTTTGGTCATACCTATAGAACAAAGGAAATCAAAAAATGATTTTGTATGATAAGCATCGTAATTAAATAAATATCTTAATATTAATTAATATTTCATCATATTTTATTGAAATTAATTATAACCATAATTCGAAAATGATTATCTCTAGGTTCTGAGCCTTCAAATTATTTTTCTGATGAATATTCTTCTATTGTAATTACAGTTATGTCTTTCACAATCTGTGAATGATCATTTTAATTCCATATAAACATTTTTTGTTTTAAACACACCAGGATACTAAAACAATGAATGAAACCTGTGACATAATCCATTATAATTTATCAATTAAATTAAAAAATTTTAATGATTGAATGTTTTATAAATTGTGAATTTTTTATGGTTCATAATATTCACCCATGAAAACATCATCATTCAACATTATGTCTCCAAAATAAATGATTTGTTGGATCTCCCTGAGATAAAACTATATAAAACCTATATATGTGGAAAAATATTGAATGATAATTAACAAAAATAATAATTTAAATAATTAAATTATATAAGAATGTATAAATAGATTTAACAGTAATGACTCGCGAAAAATGTTGTGGTGGAAAGAAAAAAATATATATCATATTTTAAATATATAAAAAATTATAAATGAATATAATTTTAAAAAACATATCAAGTTATTTGATATTAAAATTACATCTTATATCTCTAATATAATTACACATATACCATTATTAATAAATTCAACTTATGAAATCCTCTAGGGATGGAATACCTGAACTGGGTATTTTTGAGTAAGTTGAGGTAATATATATGTTCTTAATAAAAAATATTCTATATGAAATTTTGATTAAGAATAAAATTATATGCTTAAATTAAGGATACTCTAAATGTAGTAATTCTTTAGAATTTATAAATCAAAATATATGTAGTAATTTAAAAATCAATTCATTCCAAATCTAAGGAAAATTAATTTAAAAATAAAATCTACATTGGACATGGGTTAAGATGTGTTGTTATTAATAATCCTAAAAATAATAATCCAGCAAAATAGAATTGATCTAATCTCATTTCCAATTATCTACCATAAAAAATATGATACTATATATAAACCTAAAAATTGATAACTATTATAAATGGAGTATGTTTCTCAAAATAGATTCTTCTATACCATCAAATTTATATGACTTTTTTAACATCATGTTACCCATTTACATTTTATTCGGTAATATATTATAAATTGTACATTTATTAAGTCTAGTGTCATGTTTTATAATAAATTTTTAAAAAAAAATTATATATATTTTAGGCTTTTCAAGGTTGGCCCACGGTTATAGAAAAACATGTGGCTTTTCCCAACGAACATTGTTTTAGGACAGGGTTTTATGGATGGGGTTCAAGGTTTGTCCAATCTATGTGATCCCATTACAACACTAAGTATCCATGGGAATTTGTTGATTTAATGTCTAGATTATGGTAAAACATAATAATTCACAAAATCATTCACCCTTCAAGAACATTAGTTAGCAGGAACAATTATGTTTAGGGTGAGGACTATCTATGAAACATAACCAAAGAAATCATGCACATGATTTTTTAATCCACTAAAATTTTGATAAAAATAATTGGAACCCCATTTTAGTATTATAAGAATATCTTAACAAACCATAACCAAGTCCTTTTTCTTTTGGAGGGAATTTATACAATTTCATGTCTCCCAGAACCAACTATATCAGGAATCAAAGTGTCGGTGGTAGATTTTATCCCTCCCTAATATGTGGTTTCTCTAAAGATTTTAGATTTCTCTATCCCTTTCTTCTTACATATTCAAAAGAAGATAATTCTAAATAGCGAGAATTATAAATAATTAATTGATCTAAAATGAATTTTGGTTTAGATTATTTATTGATAGATTTAAGGAACAAGTGATACTGACTAGTTTGTGGTTGATTAGAAAAATAATTATAGGAAATTGACAATATGTCATTGGATTTATGATCTTTAATCTTAATAAGACTTGTTTAGCATGATTTATACTTATTTGATATTGATTGAATTTTCCCTAAATATAGAGCCTTAGATAGTTGTCCACAAATACTTGTGTCATGATTGATGATTTATTAGGGTGATAATACATTAATATTAATCTAATTTCACTTAGTTCAAACATCCATGATGATTTGTTTGGATTGATTATATATTTTCAATTATTATCAACCTGTTTTATTCATGACATCATATATATTTAAATAATATATATATATATTTCATTTATTCTTATTTTAATATATCATTTATCTATTTTAACAATAATGATTATTTTTTGTTAAAGAATTTTTTATATTACCACTCATTTCATTATTTATATTTATGGAATTAATGTTTTTATTTTTTTTTAAATTTCATATGGAATTATATTACGGTATCCTACTAATTTTTTTCTCAAGACCTAATTTTGAATTTGGGTGTTTGTAAATTTTATTATTCCAGTCCCATTTAAAGGTAAATTTTCCTTTTGAGGTAATGGTTGTGTTTAAATATGAGGACATAGAGTGGTAGAGGTAACTGGTTGGGATGTGATCCTCCTATTACATAGGCCATTTAGAATTTTTAATGACAAATGTTGTGTCACTTTAGATGAAGTATCAATTTCAGTATTTATTAATCTTTAATACTTTTATAATTTCCCAATGAGGAGTTTTTTATAATGATAGATTTATATTTATCTTTCAGACTTTATTATTTAATGTTTCAATAGTTTGGGGAAATTAGTCCCTTAACCCTGAGATGTTTCCCAGGCACAAGTCTTCAGTTATTGGGAACCATAAATTCCATTTATTCCATTCAATAACAGATATTAATACCATCTAGGATGGTTATCAAGGTTGGTTCATGAAGAATTGTATTAAAAATTGATTCACCAGGATGTCGGTAGGATGTCTTGGATTTCTCAGTGGATAAGATGTAGGATTATTGGTATATAAGGGTAGTATTCATGTGAATTCCTTTACCACTCTAATAATTATTATCCTTAAGTAACAATGGGTGTCTAGTAATGGAATCCTAGAAGACTGTGTTTATATGATCCTATTATTCCCTTAAAATTTATCTGAATAATGATAAAATCTCATAATAAGAATTATATCTGATGTATTCGTTATTTATTTATATATTTTTTTATTTCATGATTTGATTATTCATATTGATAGAATTTTCTTGATTATTTATTTTTGTAACATCTAGTCTCAAAGAATACATTGGAATAGGACACTGAAGGAAACTATTTGTGAACCACAATGAGAGAATCACCGTATTGAATATATCCTTGCTGAGATAATGGTGCATGTTTTCCAAAACATAGCACAAGTAATAGCACATGTTCTTGTTCAAGATCTAGTTGAGGAATAACAAGTGGATTAATCTACAGATAATGACAAAAATATTATTTGGAGGAAACCATCAAACATTCAAAGCTCAAATAAGCCTCATTATATATACGAGAGATTAAAAAATATCAAGATTCATTTCAGGACCAATAAAATTCCTAATTCAAGTAAGGTGAAGTTTAACCCGCTTAGACATTAAAAGATGAAAATGTTCTTTGATTTATTTAAATACATGAATCATTAAGATTATACAAGAATGTAACACCCTGAGACATTATGATATAATTATTAAAATAAAATATAATCTCATAAATAGCTTATTGTAAGCATACCCCTAAGAATATTTTGTCTGATAGAGTATTCAACATGAGACACATGGCATAAATGAACAAAAATATGTATAAAAATTATAAATTAAGAATTAATTTGGTGTTTATGAATATTATTATCTAATTTATTCAATATATATATTTATATATATATATATATATTTTACACGATATATAATTTGTTGTTATTTTTTTATAAATAATCAATCAATTTTTAGTAATGTAATTTTACTCTTCAAAAATATGTTTTCTTCAAAAATGTTTTAAAATTATTATAATGGAAAAAATATTTTTTTAATGTTGTTAAAATTTAGAAAATTAATTTTACAAAATTAATTTCATTTTTGAAATGAGAAAATCAAAACTAATTTTAGGTGAATTTTTTCAATATTCCATAAATATTGATTTTGACTGTATAGTAATGAAAAAATAGTATTTGTAAAAATATTATATTTATTCACTAATTTTTGTAAATTTTAAGTACCAATATGATTATAATATTATACGATATAAAATATGTATAAATTTTTTGTTTATTCTAATTAATTACTTTTTTATCGATGCTATATTGGTTTTTAATATACATTTTTTTGGTTTAGGAAATAGATTTTTAAAAAAATGTTTTAGAGCGCTTAATGTTTATCCACATTGATTAATTAAAATAATATGTAATGGATATTTATTTGAATGAAATTTATATATTATCTTCCAATAAATAATAATTTATATTCATTCAATTGTTAATTTTATACATAGAGTTAATATAAAATCATCTTCTGCTTAAAAATTACACTAATCGAAAACCCTCATTTCACCACATCTATGTGTTTTGTGAGAAATTTCATTTTTCAAAATTATATAAAATTTACTTGGAGAAAAAAAATTCCATTTTTAAAGAATCTTGTCACATTTATATAAGGTTGACATTTTGTGAATTTTATGAAAGGTCTCATTTTTTGATTAATAGTGAAAAGTACAGAATTTTAATTCTGAATTGCATTTTCATTTCATTTATTTATAAAGTAACATTTTCTTTTTAATTTCATTAAATGTAAAATATAGGTCATTAATATTTATATTAGTACAATTTATTTCATTGTAATAAATATGATATTTATTTTAAATTTAAAAACTTTTTTAAATTTTTGAACATTTTTCATTATAAAATAAATAATTTGTCATTGAGCCTGCATGATTAATCTTAAAATATTTTTTTTTTAATGTGAATGGAAATTTTTAACTTTTGAATAAATATTTATAATAAAAAAATTTAATATTATCTAATATATTCAACTAAATTTTTGAAAAAAAAATAATATTAAAAAATTAATAATTATTTAACGGGGATAAGGTAAACATGGTTATATCAGGGGTTTAAACTAAAAAGATACAGGTTACGAACAACTCAAAAACAACCAACACAAACTGTATTACCATATTATGACCTAAAATATTACACTTTATATATTTTCTCATCTTATATTTTTGTTTCAGGTTTGATCCATCAATGTAATTGAATATTTATAAAAAATTACATGTTTTCCACTCGCCTCACATAAAAAAATGGATTTCTTCATCCACTCTTTTCATAGAATCAAACCTCTTGGGATAGGAAATTCAAAACCAAAATCACTTATTAGCTTCACTAATCTCATAAATTTTTCTTTATTTGTACAATAAATCCACCCAAAGAAGAATTTAGTGCAAACCAAATAGTGGATACCCGAATAAGATATAATGTTTTTCAATGAGGGTCTATATTTTATTTATTTCAACACATCATTTAATCATTATTAAAAAATTATTTTATAAAAACCATTATATATTAAAAAAATTATTATGGTTTTATAATAAGTTCATCACCTACAACCATGTACTATTCCATCAAATAGCCTATTAATTCATTGTTCGTCAATACGGCAGACTACCATCTTACGAACCAATATCATTAGTTCGTCCATTACCACCATTCACAGTTGGGTATGATGATGTATATAAAGTATAAGTTTCAAATTTATAAAAAAAATTACATAAGTATTTATTATATCATATATATCTTATTCTATACCTTTCAATAGGGTATATTATATCATTATTCTTGTCTACGACTGACAACCGACTCACGAAGTGATGTGATTCATTTTCTCACTAACAATTTACATGGAATTTAATAAGGAATGTTTTACTGATTATATATGATATAAATTTAATAATTATTATATTTATGAAATATTTTAAATTATTTAATTATAATATATTATTCTTACATAAATAAATATGATATAATCGTTCTTGTACATGTGAAATCCAACCATCATGAAGGGATTGGAATCTATTTTCATCTCCTCCTTCCAATAATGATATATATAAGTATATTAAAATAAATAATATGGAATATATGATATTATTACTTGCATTTAATTTTATAATATTACTTACCTCCTTTAAAATTGATAATCGATAAATGGAAATGTAACTCAAGCCCAATTATGTTTTATCGTCTCCACGATCGTAAAATATATCATTTTTAATAAATGAATTTAAATATTTATTTTAAAAATATAAATTAAATATAGATATGATAATTATTTAATGATTAATGTTCAAAATATTATGAAACTATATTATATGTAAAATAACCAAGAGATTCATAACAATGCATGAATAGAAATACAAGGTGATTCAGACCGAAAACAGTGAAACAAATGAAATAATGTAAATTAATGGATGAAAAAATGTTATAAAAAGATATTATATGATATTATAAATAATATAAGGTCCTTTATTAAATTAATTAATTTTTTAGGAACACTATACAAGAGTATATATATTGTTCAATGAAAAGGAATCATGGGGTAGTGGATTTCTATCCAATTTCATTTCATTGAGAAATATTGTAATGTTATGATCCTAATTTCATTGATATTGTAAAGATACTACCCCATTTACAAGATATATATTGAATATACATAATATTATGATAATTAATTTTTATTAGGGATAATTAAAAATTATTTTACGAAACATATATTTAATTTTTGTCACATTTTTTCTTCATTAAGACTTATGTCATGTTGTGCATCAATATTATTTTATGAGGTTTATATATATCCACAATGAAATTATAAAATCTTGAATTAATTTATTATAATTATATTTTATTTTGAATTTAATTTTATCATTTGATGGTTTTAATGATTCAATGTTATGAAATTGGTTATTATTTTCTATAAGAATCACATATTTTTTTGGTATATTTTGTGATTAAGTCTCCAATTTTGAAATACTCAAATCTACATGTAAATAAATTTTACGAACATTCTTGTCTCAAAATTATGTCATATTTATAAAAAAATTATTTTATTTCTGTCCCTTTATCTAATCAAGAGTTAAAAAAAATTATGAAAAATAGTCATTATTTATCAATCGACTAACAAACCTGTTTACTTCCAAAAACCATGATTTTTAAGATGCATTAATATGATTTTTTAATAATGGTAAGGATATTTTCCTAAATAATTTTTTTGATGTTTTTAAAATATTCATTTATTTGTTTCCAAGAATGTTTTCTAATAAATGTGTTTTTAGAATATCCTGTGAATAATTAGTTTAAACAAATTAGAAAAAATTAGTTTCCTCAAATAAACATTTATGGCATTTTAATTGTATTTAAATTTTTCAATGTGAACAAATTTTTTTGTTTCTTATGCTCAATTGTGTATATTCTGTATTGATTTCATAATAATTAGTTCTTTTGATGGATTATTATTGTTTCAAAGATATTGTTATGGGAACCATTTCTTTTCACTAGGTTAATCATGTCTCAAAGAGATTCTTATTGAACCCAATTATTTTCTATAGGTAAAACAAGTTAAAAATAGAGTAATAGTTTTTTGAAAATTTTATAATTATTTATAATCTCTATATACATTATTTGTGGTTCTTGGACATTATATATTATGAGTCCACCATGATTTTGTCGGGTGATCCAACTATAGATGATAAGTTTAGTGTGTGGAAAAAATACCTGGGTAAGACGATTATAGCATATACGATGGGTGAACCCATATTGCACTCCCATAAATTGGGTAATGATTATGTTCTTTAGAGATTTATATTGGAAGTTAGAAAAATATTCATTTCAATTTTATGGTTTTTGTAAGAGTGATAGGATTTTAATGTGTCGATATACAAAAAAGTTTTATCTATGCTTACAAAGGGTTTATAATGTTTACATTGATCATAATTTATATCACATGGAACCTAATTATTGATTCATATGAATGTTTCCTTTATAAAATCCTTATTCTTTATTTCAGTATATTTTATTCAAGCATTTATTAGTATGAGTTATTTTATGATTCTCCCATTCACTCAGATTATGTCATCATACCCTTTTTTACGTATAGTTCTCATTGATGACGCTAAATTTTTAATAATTATGGAGACCCTTACTGATACTTCGATCTCACCATTAAAATGATATGTTTTTCAAAATGCTTATAAAAATGTGGTTGAAAAAACATTTTTTGAAGTCAATTCATATGAATGGTGGTGAAGAATTATTTTTAAATAAGAAAACCTATGTTTAGTTGGACAACTGATCATTTAATGAAAAGGATATTATTTATGAATGAGTTTTCCTAATTCTCTAAAACACTAAACCTAATATGTATGTAATAATATAAGTGAACATGTTTTTTCCTTTTTATGTTGTGATGTTTGGATCTGTACAAATTGGTACACAATTATTTGTATATGTAATATAAATGCAAAGACTATTATATAAGAAATATATCACGGATTCTGGGTTCCGAGTTGTTATAATTCGTATAAAATGAAAGTTTAGTTAACATTTGAGATTATTATGATATAAAATGACATTCTCTATAGAGTAATTCATACTATCACAGGTATATAAGATTAATGTTGATCATATGTTCAATGACATGGACACCCCTTTCAGGTTTTAAGTGATGAGATCTTAATGTGATTAATTGAAACACTATGAGATGATTTATGGGATTTACATTCACAAAATTATTCGTTTTAATGTGAAGTATTCATTAAAATTTTTCTGGAACATGTTTCATGGTATTTATATCTTTCTGGGATAAAATGATCTTGGATATTGTCATAATTATGTGGAAAAATGTTTTATAATATAGATAACCACATGATTGTAATGTGATATGGTGAATATGTGATTAATTTTATTTAAAAAATAGTGATATCATGATAATTTTATTCTTGGATTTTGTATGTAATGAAATATAATTTTAGTCTAAAAATTCAATTGATTTTTACATTATTTTGTAATGGTTTATTATGAATTTTGGGTATTACTATTTAATATTGATGATTAATTTGTCTTATAATATATTACTCATTTTTTGAATTATCTTTTACTAACCATTTTTGTTTATCATAGTGTTATATGATTGGTGGAAAAAAATTTATCCACTTTATAGTTGTATTATCTTTTAAATTTCGACATTAGTGTTTGTGGATTGAAAAAATCATCTTTATTAGACATCATTAGGGGAGAAATGATGATATTATAGTGGAAATTAGATAATTTATAAGCTTTTACCAGAAAAAAAGAATAATTCACTATGTTTCTAGTTTGGATGGTGCAATAAATCCTCACAACTATGAAATATATCTTACATATAATTATCATGTAACATTCATATCTGATTAATCATATTGTATTTTATATCTTTAAAAAAAATTGAGGACATTAACATTCCATTAATCAATCCCTTTCTTGTGATTATTTCCCTCAATCACAATCAATATTGACTAAATATTTTCATCCATTCCCAACCATGTTCTCTAATTTGGAAACCAAGTTATGTGTTATTTCCAATGACCATTGAACTTTCTTTTCAACATTATTAAGAGGTTGTATTGTTATCCATTTTTTGAAATAGTTTTAAAAAATATATATATTGAATTTTATAGGCTATGATTATTAATATAATATTTTATTTATAGGGATTCAATTTATTATCTTGGTGAGGATGTAACAAAATCATATTTTAAAAGTAGACTATTATGTTGGATAGAAGAAATGACTCTCAACACTATTCTTTTATGAGAATGTAACACCAAAAGAAATTAAGGTATATTTCTTTTTAATTTAATAAAATATTTTAAATTTATAATATTACATGGAACCTATATAAATTTATGTTGATTGAATATTCAACATGAAACACCATGGTTAAGTGACCCTTTATATATATTAATGTTATATACTAGTTATTATATTGGTGGGTATAAATTTTATTAAACAATTTAAAATATATATGTGTTTATGTATATAAATTTTGAACATAATATAACCTATTAAGAAGTCCATAGTAAATAATAAATCAATTTAAAATGATAATATTGCTTTCATGAAAAATGATTTTAAATGATTTTCAGAAATGTATTATAATTAATTTCTTTACGATATAGATATTTTTTGTATTCAATTACATTTCATTTATAAAATAATAATATCAAATTTTGTTTTCATTGAAATCTTTTGATATTCTTAAAAATATTGATTTTTAGTGAATACTGAAAAAATACCATATTGGTAAAAATATAATTTCTATTCATTCAATAAATTAATTTAAAAGTAATAATATTAATTGAATAATATTTCACGTAACATAAGTATTATTATGTTATATTTATCCCACATAATGACATTTTAATCGACTTTATATTGTTTTTTTGTATATGTTTGTTTGATTAAAAGTTTATTTTTCTAAAACAAATTTTAAATTGTATAATATTTCATTATTTTAATTAATTATTGTAAAAACTAATCAGGATACATTAAAAGAAATTTTTATATTATACATCAATAAATATAAAGTAATATTTATAATATGATTATTATTATACATAGAGCTAAAACTAAATTAGATGGTGCTTAAAAAATTATGCTTATCGAAATCCCACTATTTCATCGAATCTATGGGTTTTTTTAAGATAAAATATTTACATATTGGGAAACTTATTTAAAAAAAGTACATCATGTATAAAATCATTATCTCAATATTATATGAGGTTTAATTTTTTTATATTTTTAGTACAATTTTCATTTTCTAATGAATAGTATAAAATATTGAAATTTAATTGAATCATCACATTTTATTTAATTTATTAATAAAGATTAATAATGTATAAAAGTGGTTTTAATGTAAAATTATTTCAAATATATATAAAATAATATATTTTTGTTTAATGGAATCAATTTAGAGTGAATTATTATATAAAAACAATATAATCTTAGTAACATTTATCTTTCTGGAAAATAATTTTTCTCTTCATGTAGGTGGGGTTCATGTTAAATTAAAATATAAGAAATTATATTAATTTAATTTATATAAATTTATTCCATATTCGTAATAATCATATTTCATATTATATAATAATTTCAATATAATTTTTGCAAAAAAATATGTTTTAAAATTTACATATTGTTATTACGTTAATACATGTTTACATGGAGATAAAATAAAATGATAAGGTTAAAACCCCAAAAAAGGATGTCCAAAACCCATTTTATGACTATATTTATAACTAAAATTTTAGAGTTTCTATAAGAGACCATTTTATAGTGTTATTTATTGATATAAAAATGGGTTTAATTCAGTATTTACAAGAAAAATTATAAGTGTGCAACTGGCCTCACTTATAAAATTCCAACCCCTCTAGACATTCATCCAACCTTAAAAGATATTTGGTTCATAAAATTAAAAAAAATAACTTTTAAAAAATACACCCCTAATCCATGAATCTATATTTTTTGCAGGAATCAATATATATAAGGTTGTAGTTCAAACCTAAGGATGATACCTTAAAAATATGAAATGTTCTTCAAAAAGCGTCTATACATTATTTATTTCTCCAAATAATTCAATGATTAGTAATACATGATGATATGAAAATATTCATTATACTCCACATACTATTATTTTTTATGATAATTTTATGTTATAAAACATTCTCAAGTTATGTGAAATGGGATATTAAATCATCATCCATGAGTATGGAGGAAAAAAATCTCATGAACTTATGTCATTAATTCATTTTTAAAGGCCATTCATGGTATTCAATAAATATCAATATAATGTATATAAATTAAATTTATTAAATTTTTATACCACTAAAATAACTATATTATATAAATATTATTTCTTTCCTCTCTTTAGGGGATATGATAACATCCATTTTCTGTATGACGGATGACCACCTTGCAATGTGATATGATTTTCATTCTTACTAAAGCTTTTCGTGGAAAGTAATATGGGTTAATTTGAAGATTTTATGTGATATATATGAAAATTTTATAATATTTATGTCATGTGTATCATTCTTAAAATATAACATATCATTTTTTTACCACATAACAGTTGAAAATCATTCATGTACATGCGGACTACGGCCTACACGAACCGATGTGACTATATTTTCATCATCACACCTCATGGTTGATATATATATGTATATTTAAAGAAATATTTTTCGATATATTTTATTAGTATAAATAATGAAATATTAAATATTAAATACTTCTTAAAATAATTACAATTTAAATATGGAAATGTTACTCATGTGCATTAATGACATACCCTCTCCGTGATCGTATGTTATGTAATTTTTTATTACTATATTTAATGTTTAATTTTAAAAGTATAATTGATATATATATATATATATATATATAATATAATTATTTCTCGATTAATATTTGGTATATGTAATAAATATATTGTATTCCCAAGAAACCATACATTCATAAAAAACACAATGAATCTAACACCCCTAGATTTTATGAAAAATACTCTTCTTAATGTCTTGTGTTTTACACTACACCAAAATTAGCTTGTGATATACGCAACACCTTATATGCTTGTAGTATACGCAACACTATTCTTGGATTGCGTTACACACCATTTCAAGTTCGTTTTGTAGAAATTATTCTACTCAACAGTATGTATAGATTTTGTTTAATGTATAAATGAAATAAGTTTTGAATATACACAACACCAAACAGAGCTTTCCTGACACACATCCCTAACTTGGCTTGCATTACACACAATAAAGACCTTCCTCGATAGCGTGTGTAGTACGCAATACCGAGTTTCACTAAAAGAGATATTATTATAATATTATTATGAAGTAGCCATTATGAATAGTAATACACACTTTTTGAAATTTTATAAATTTTATCATTCAAAATGGAATTCATTTTTGAATTCGGAATATCGAAATTATCTTAGGGTGAAATTTTGGTACTTTTCGGATAACTTTCATATTCTGATGAATAGTGAAAATTACTAAATTTTAATTAAAAAAAACTTTTTTAATCGAAATAATTACTTTGAGTGGTTTTAAACTATATTTAGAATATTTTTTTACCATTCAATACAATGTCGATCATTGGATTTAATTTTACATTTAAACCTGACATAAACACGTGTCAATCTTTTGATAGTAATTTTCTTTTAAAAGCACGCTATTTGTTTTGACGACAGGAATTATTTTTTAAATTAATTAATGAAACTGATATGTTTTTAATTTGGTAAAATAGACATCATTTTTGAATTCATAATATCAAATATAGCTTAGGCCTAATATTTTGTATTTTTCTGGAAACTTTCATTTTTTTTGATGAATAGTGAAACCACTAAGTGGTAGTTAAAAAACTGAATTTTTCATAAAACTTAATTTTACCACTTTTGTGAGTGGAATTTTGAAAATCCTAGAGACCCGGTTAATATCAAGGACTAAAATTTGGTTCAATCAGATGAAAATATTTTTTGGTGAATAGTTACTTTTTTCTTTTATTTACCACGGTTAAAAGTAAATAAGATAATTAAGGGTAAAAATGATATTATTATTACCCTAACACAAGTCCCAATTCTATTTGATAAGATTAATTAGACCAAAAACAACCTTTGGAATAAAATATGACCATTTAGGCCCACTTGGATTAGATTATGACATTTAATATTAATTTATTTAAAGAAGGGTTAAAATAGTTAAAATCAACCATTAATAAGTAAATCATTATTAATATATGGTTATACATAAGATAAATTCGACTATAAATATTAATTAGAAAGATAAAACTATTTACTACATAATGGTATTTTATTTATAATTTTTAGACATTAAATAATTTAATTTATTTATGACACAATGATGATGCAGTAATTATCTTATTAATGAAATATTGACATAATTCATGTTATAAATACCCAAATAAATGTAATTTGAGACCTTTTATTAATTAAATTAATTTTATTTGTTAATATGACATGTTAATTTTTATTTAGTTAACTTTTTTCGAACTAATCATTCTGTTATGATTTTCACAAAAATCAATTACCAAATATTGTCAAAATTGACATAAAATAGTTTTTAAAACAAATATTATATTATTAATTGTTATTTTACTCTTAAAAATCTATGGATACTCCAAATGACTTAGATAAGGTTATATATATTAATAATAAACAACTTGGGGTTCGTTTGGCATGTTATAGTATGTTTATTAACCTTATAGTGTAAGAAAACAACAAGACACTGTAAAAGTTAAATTATCTAACTTAAAGTTTAATCTAAATGATAAGGTTAAAATAGAGACCTAAACTTGTCTAAATTCTATTGGATTAGATTATTTCGACCCATCCCCACCTTATATTCGAAATAACTCAATTTTTAGCTATTAAAAACCGAATATGACTTTATAATAAAATAAACTTTTAGTTATTCCAAAGGTGCCCCTCTCCTCCCTTATAAAAGGGCACCTCCTCCCTCTCTTCCTCACACCATATTGAGCCTTCAGGATCAGACAACCGCTTCCAAATTCTCTTCTCCACTTCCCTAGATTCATCTTAGAGGTCCCCGGCTTCTTCAAAGACCAATTTTAGTTCTCTAAGAGGAGGTCTCAAAGAGGCTCTTCAAAGAAAAGGTAATGTCCGTTACCGATTCTTTCAACATTATTTTTTCTTCCACTTCTTCTTATTTAGTTGTTTAATTATGAAAAAATAACATCAGTATCACTAATATACTTATATGTTATTATAAGTATGAAAAAACCATATTTCACTGTCTATCCATCCTATGGAAAACAAAATCACCGCGCGTGCGTACGTACGGAATACCGTCTCCATGACGTGGTGTAATCTATTTTCCACCACCACCTTACTTGGATGGTTATCATGTGGAAAGTAATGAATATATATGATTATTCTGAAGTGATAATGATTCTGTAATATTATACATACAATTTAATACAATTCGACGATCATGGGTATGATATCATTTCTTGTGCGTACGTACGGAATACCGTCTCCACGACGCGATAAGATTCACTCTCCATGATAACCATTCAAGAATGATTATAAAGTATATATAATAATTAATCATAAAATATATGACATAATAATTCTACTGGATTTATGTATATATATATTTATGTAATCTACTTAATTCCATTCAATTCAATAACGAAACGAAAACAGCGTTCATGCGTACGTTCGACTTACCGTCTCCATGAACAGTGTATTTCTTTTCATTTATCGATCCATTATATATATGTATATTTTGAATATATATTATATATAAATCATGTTTTAAATTCTGTATGTAAGTAATCATGATCAAAGTAATCATATGAATAATTACAAGTTAAAACGCGAACGACAAAGGAGACGATTTTACCCAAAACACTACTTTAACATGAATTTACAAAAGAACGCGTAATATAAAGTCATAAGTGAACCATATAAGATATAATAACAATGAATATGATTCTTTAATAAGTCAATGACATTATTTAAATCATTATACATGAGTTTTGGATACGTACGAAGCATATCAGACCTAAGGTAAGGGATAACTATTCCAATCTCGTTCTTATCCGAGATTGTTTATTCGTAAGTATTTACTGGGGTTATTGTTATCATCCATGTCCATGTTTCCTAAAAATAGTCTCATGTATGTTTAAAGTCCTTTTTACCCATTTTTACTTTTACCCAATGGTATGGAAGAAATCTTTCTTTTATATACCCTACATGGTACTTTTTGATTTTTTTGACAAAAGTATGAGAAGAATGTTTTTTTAAAAGTATACGGCATGAAAGGATTTTTACGGTTTTAAAAGCCTTGTTTTCATGAAGCCTCCTCAAAAATATATCATGAATATTTTCAAAAAAATCCTTTCTCTTTTAAAATTGCATGACATTTTGTGAAAAGAAAATTATTTTGAAGAAAAAAGGATATTTTCCTCAAGAATTCATTTCAAGTGTTTTATCAAAACCATTTTTCATCTAAGATGACATTATTTCATATGTGTATGTTTCAATTATAATTTCTCTATGATTTACATGGTTTCACTTCTCTTATTATGAAATGATATCCATTTCTTTTATATGGATTATGTGATGATGGGATGATGTTTATGAATCCCATTTTATTTATTGGGTTTTTATGAATGATGTATGTTTATTTTGTGGAACAAGTAAGAATGATTGCATTAGGATATGGGTGGTACCTATATCTCCCTCCAATGCATTGGGTAAATATTTATATCTCATGAGATAGACATGGCTAGAACGGTAAGTTAATCAGGTTCAGTATTACAGAACTGGAATGAGGAGTGAACTCGATTCATAAAGGGACTTTGTCCACTAAGATGGTCATGGAAGCAATGCCCTGGCTACCATGGAAATCATTACATGTGATTAATGGATTCCACAATTACATGTTTTATTCCCATGCTATTTTATCATGATATATGTTTCATTATGATCTATTCCTTTTTTACTTCTCTGTTTTATTTCGTTGCTCAAGATTTTGATGTTTAAACATTATGTTCATGTTTTTATGTTCAAATTTATATGGTATGTTTTATTTTATCCATGCTTACCCTTACTGAGCATTTGAGCTCACCCTTTTTATGTTTTATTTTCCGCCAGGATTAGAAGAAAGGTTTAGGTTAAGGAAACAAAAAGTGGAAGATCTTTATGGGAGATGTTGCAGATCATTCACCACGATTAGAATATTATGTTCCATGTTTCCAAAGACACTAAACTATTATGGTCCTTGTGTGTCTGTTTTTTGTTATGTATTAAGTATTCCGAAAAAGTAATGTAATGTCCATGTACGTCAAGCTTCGGTTATCTACAGTTGGTATCAGAGGAAAGGTTTAGTCAACCTTTGGAAACTAGGATGCGATAACATTAGTGAGACCACTAGAGATATTTCTATGGAATTTATAGGGATGTCCATAAGGATAAGTGTAAGTATAGGTTATAGTCCTAGAATTATGGTAACGATATTAGAATTAAACCTATGATGATAGATATTGAAAGTAATCCCCCTTTATTTTGTTGTTTTCCCTGTCATGATTTTTGCCTCACACACAATTCTTTTTGGGTTTTAGACGATGGCTAGAACCCGAAGGAACCATGTTGATCAATGCAATAGACAATGCAATGATTGTGCTCCTGAACAAACAAATGTTATGGGATATAGAGTGAAAAATCTTATTTCTATACTTACACAAGCTATGACTCATTCTGGACATCCAAATTAGTAGAGAATGGAACAATATTCTATTGATTCCTTCATGAGGAAACGTCCACCTTATTTCAGTGGGTCTTCTGATCCTCTTGTTGCTGAACAATGGATCAGTACCAATGAAAAGATATTTTCAGTTCTTCAATGTTTTGAACATGATAAAGTCATCTTAGCGGTATATCGTTTTGAAGGTGAATCTGATCAATGGTGGAATATTATCAAGACTATGAGGCCAATAGATGAAATTGAGTCCATGGAATGGGACGAGTACAAGAACTTATTTTTCAATAAGTACTTCCCTCGTATTCTTCGAACAAAGATAGAGAAGGAGTTTCTTGAACTAAAGAAAAAGGATGATGAATCTGTTAGTATATACGAAGCAAATTTTACAAGGCTTGCAAGTTATGCATCTGGTAGTATCATCCACCCTGAATGTACAGTTGATCGATTCTTCAGTGGCTTAAAACCAAATCTTCTAAGGGAATTAGCTATAAGAGACTTCATTAGCTATGAAGAAATTGGCCGTTGTTCTATCAAGGTAGAAATGGATGTTGGTTTTACTTATCCATCTTATGGTTTTGACAAGAAACGAAAGATGGAGTTCAAGGAGAAATCTCAGAATAATGGTGAAAAGAAGATGAATGATTCCTTATGCTCAAAGTGTGGAAATAAGCATGGTGGAGAATGTCATAAAGGGACTAGAAAATGTTTTAAGTGTGGAAAAGAATTTTATCGAGCTGCTGATTGTCGATGTAATGGAAAAAGGGTTTCTAATGATGTGAATAAAGAAAAGACTGCAGAGAACGCACCACCAACACTTCAATGCTTCAAGTGCAAGGAAATGGGGCATTATGCTAATAAATTCCCTTATCCAAGGGTTACTAATGATCAACATGAGCAACCACTTTAGGAAAAGGACAACGGGAAGTCACGTGCAATCACTATTGGCGATGTTGAATATGACAACGATGCGGTGGAATGATTAAGTGTTTATTTAATGGGATTCCAAAACAATGTTGTATATAGTATCATGGAATATTGGAATATTAATGGTCTATTTTGATTTTCAATAATTTTATGGTACCGGTAACCATAGAAAGTGATTGAGATATTTTTGGAAAAAAGATGATATGCGCATAATGAAGGGATAAAGAGAAAAGGAAATGTCTGACATTATCCATGAGCTCATGACTGATATAAGGAAATAGTTATATCATGGTTTGAGTATATAGAATTTTGTGGTTTTGGTATGTGGAAAGAGTTAACTTTTGACAGCACTCATGTTTTCACTAAGATTCAATGGGTATTCATTTTTCAAGAGAATAAATTATTGAGGACTTCAAATTATTGGAATGTGACCATCAAGACATATCTTATGATATATGGGGATCAACGATGGTATTAATATTCTTGTTATATGAAATCTCTGGTAATCGTTATCACTATAATATGAGAGTGGACTGCAGTATTATGGATAAGACTAATGATTGGAATGGATTATATTGGACATAAGTTAGTATTGTTTAAGGATAGATGTTTTTTCTATATTATTGATGGGATGTTACAGTAATGAAGTTTTAGAAAAAGGACAACCTACAGGATGGGCGACAACCCATCGCGTCGGACAAGGCTATGGGAATCGAACCCACAACTGAAGTGAGACTGGCCTTTATCGCCTACCACTGGCCTACAAGAAGTCCATGTATAGTAGAAACTAGTTTTATTATATTAAGCAGTATGATATATGATGTATAAGTCCATTTTAGGAACCATATATGATTAATCTCACTATAGATGGACTTATGTATTTTTGATAACTTTTATAACCTTTTGTTTGAGACAGATGGAATGTCCCATCATTCAATCACATGATCTACTAACACTTCATGAATGACAATTTAAACTTTATTTCTTTAATATATGAAGTGGAAATTGTCCAATGAACGTCCAACGGTGAGACTATACCAAAATCACGAAAGTATTTCTTCTAATTCCAATTTCATCAACATTACGGAAATGATCTTGAAAACCAAAAATGTTGTCCTAGTGCCCTTATATCCAATGAATCAGATGGCACCTTAGATCATCACAAATAGATGTCTTTGTGATTGATGGATTTTTTATAGCCATGTTCTCTACCACTCTCCATCAGAACATGATGGTCATATTTCTCCTCCATATCCATATTTTCACCTATGTTCTCCAATGTGGAAACCCAATGATGAATTATTTGGGTATCCGTTATGTTTCAAACATTCCTTTTTTAAATGAAGTTTTAGTATTCCTTTTTACAATGTGGGTTTCTATGAAATAAACTCTTGTGTAATAAACCATTTATAAGCCCGACGAATTTCGAGGGCGAAATTCATTTTACGGGGGGTAGAATGTAACACCCCGAGATTTTATGAAAAATATTATTTTTAATGTCTTGTATTGTATGCTACACCAAAATTAGCTTGTGATATACGCAACACCGTATTTTCTTATAGTATACGCAACACTATTCTTTTCTTGCATTACACACAATTTCAAGTAAGTTTTGTAGAAACTATTCTACGCAACATTATGTATAGATTTTGTTTAATGTATAAATGAAATAAGTTTTGATTATATGAAACACCAAACAGATCTTTCACTACACACATCCCTGACTTGGCTTACATTACACATAATAATGACCTTCCTCGATAGCGTGTGTAGTACGCAATACCAAGTTTCACTAAATGCGATATTATTATAATATTATTATTAACTAGACATTATGAATAGTAATACCCACTTTTTGAAATTTTATAAATTTTATCTTCAGAAATGGACTTCATTTTTGGATTAGGAATATCAAAATTATCTTAGGGTGAAATTTTGGTACTTTTCGGATAACTTTCATATTCTGATGAATAGTGAAAATTACTAAATTTTAATTAAAAACAACTTTTTTAATCGAAATAATTAATACTGATAAATAATTAATTTGATTGGTTTTATAGTATATTTAGAATATATTTTTACCATTTAATACAATGTTGGTCATTGGATGTAATTTCACATTTAAACCAGACATAAACGAGCGTCAATCTTTTGATAGTTATTATATCTTAAAAACATGCTATTTGTTTTGACGATGGGAATTGATTATTAAATTAATTAATGAATGTGATATGTTTTGAATTTGGAAAAATAGACATCATTTTTTAATTCATAATATCAAATATATCTTAGGCCTAACTTTTGGTATTTTTCTGGAAACATTCATTTTTTTAATGAATAGTGAAACCACTAAGTGGTAGTTAAAAAACTGAATTTTTCATAAAACATAATTTTACCACTTCTTTGAGTTGAATTTCGAAAATCTGAGAGACACAGTTAATATCAAGGACTAATATGTGGTTCAATGAGATTAAAATATTTTTTTGGTGAATAGTAACTTTTTACTTTTATTTACCACGGTAAAAAGTAAATAGGATAATTAAAAGTAATAATTATATTATTATTACCCTAACACATGTCCTAATTCTATTGGATAAGAGTAATTCGACCAAAAAAAACCATAGGAATAAAATATGACCATTTAGGCCCACTTGGATTAGATTAGGACATTTAATATTAATTTATTTAAAGAAGGGATAAAATAGATAAAATCAACATTTAATAATTAAATCATTTTTAATATGGGGTTATACATAAGATAAATTCTACTATAAATATTAATTATAAAGATAAATAGATTTAATACATAATTTTAGTTTATTTATATTTTTTAGACATTAAATAATTTAATTTATTTATGACATAAAGATGATACACTAATTATCTTATTAATGAAATATTGACATAATTGATGTTATAAATACCGAAATAAATTTAATTTGAGACCTTTTATGAATTCCACTAATTTTATAGGTTACTATGACATGTTTTTATTGATTTAGTTAACTTTGTTCAAACTAATAATTCTGTTATGATTTTCACAAAAATCAATTACCAAATAGTGTCAAAATTGACATAAAATAGTTTTCTAAAAAAATATTATATTATTAATTGTTATTTTTTTCCTAAAAATATATAGTTCGGCGACATGACTTATATAAGGTTATATATGTTAATAATAAACAACTTGGGTTTTTTTTGTTATAGAATGTTTATTAACCTTATACTGTAAGAAAACAAGAAGACATGGTACAAGTTAAATTATCTAACTTAAAGTTAAATCTAAATGATAAAGTTAAAATAGAACCCTAAACTTGTCTAAATTATATTGGATTAGAGTCTTTCGACCCATCCCCACCTTAGATTCTATATAACTCAATTTGGAGCTATTAAAAACCGAATAAGACTTTATAATAAAATAATATTTTTAGTTATTCCAAAGGTGCCCCTCTCCTCCCTTATAAAAGGGAACCTCCTCCCACTCTTCCTCACACCACATTGAGCCTTCCATCTCGGCCAAACCCTGGAAAATTATCTTCTCCACTTCTCTAGAAACATCCTAGATGTCCTCGTCCTCTTCAAAGACAAATTTTAGTGCCCTAAGAGGAGGTCTCAAAGAGGCACATCAAAGAAGAGGTAATGTCTGTTACCGATTCTTTCAACATTATTTCTTCTTCCACTTATTCTTCTTTAGTTGTTTCATTATGAAGTAATAACATCAGTATAACTCATATACTTATATGTTATTATAAGTATGAAAGAACCATATTTCACCATATATCTATCCTATGGAAAACGCAATCATCACGCGTGCGTACGTACGGAATACCGTCTCCACGCCGTGGTGTAATCTATTTTCCACCACCACCTTACTTGGATGGGTATCATGGTGAAAGTAATGAATATATATGATTATTTTAAATTAATATTTATTCTGTAATATTATAAATACAATTTAATACAATTTGATGATCATGGGAATGATATCATCGCTCAGGCGTACATACGGAATACCGTCTCCACGACGCGATAATATTCACCCTCCATAATAACCATTCAATAATGATTATAAAGTATATATAATAAGTAATAATAAAATATATGACATAATAATACTACTGGATTTATGTATATATATATTTATGTCATCTACTTAATTCCATTCAATTCAATAAGGAAACGAAAACAACGTTCATTCATATGTACGACCTACCGTCTCCATGAACAGTGTATTTCATTCCATTTATTGATCCATTATATATATGTATATTCTGAATATAAATTATATATAAATCATGTTTTACATTCTGTATGTATGTAATCATGATCTATGTAATCATATGAATAATTACAAGATAAAACATGAATGAAAAATGAGGCGATTTTACCCAAAACGCTACTTTAACATGAATTTACAAAAGAACGGGTAATATAAAGTCATAAGTGAACCATATAAGATATAATAACAATGAATATGATTTTGTAATAAGTCAATGACATTATTTAAATCATTATACAAGATGTTTGGATACGTACGTAGCATATCTTTCATATGGCGAAAACAACGTTCATGCGTACGTACGGTCTACCGTCTCCATGAACAGTGTATTTCTTTCCATTTATTGATCCATTATATATATGTATATTCTGAATATAAATTATATATAAATCATTTTTTACATTCTGTATGTAATTAATCATGATCTAAGTAATCATATGAATAATTACAAGATAAAACATGAACGAAAAATGAGACGATTTTTCCCAAAACGCTACTTTAAAATGAATTTACAAAAGAACGGGTAATATAAAGACATAAGTGAACCATATAAGATATAATAACAATGAATATGATTATGTAATAATTCAATTACATTATTTAAATCATTATACAGGAAGTTTGGATACGTACGAAGCATATCTGTTATAAGGTAAGGGATAACTATTCCAATCTTGTTCTTATATGAGATTATTTATTTGTAAGTATTTACTGGGGTTATTGTTATCATCCATGTCCATGTTTCCTAAAAATGGTTTCATGTATGTTTGAAGTAATTTGTACCCATTTTGACATTTACCCAATGGTATGGAAGGAATATTTCTTTTATTTACCCTATAAGGTACTCTTTGACTTTTTCGACAAAATTAAGAGAATAATGTTTTTTTATCGTATACAGCATGAAAGGATTTTTACGGTTTTATAAAGCCATGTTTTCATGAAGCTTCCTCCAAAATATTTCATGACTATTTTCAAAAAAATCATTTTCTTTTAAAATTTCACCACATTTTGTGAAAAGGAAAAGATTTTGAAGAAAAAATGATATTTTCCTCAAGAATTCATTTCAAGTGTTTTATCAAATCCATTTTTCATCTATAATGAAATTTTTTTCATATGTGTATGTTTCAAGTATAATGTATCTATAATATACATGGTTTCACTTCTCTTATTATGAAATAATATCCATTTCTTTTATATGGATTATGTGATGATGGGATGATGTTTAGGAAACCCATTTTATTTATTGGGTTCTTATGAATGATGTATGTTTATTTTGTGGAACAAGTAAGAATGATTTAATTATGAGATGGGTGGTACCTATATCTCCCTCCAATGCATTGGGTAAAGATTTATATCTCATGAGATAGACATGGCTAGAACGGTAAGTTAATCTGGTTCAGTATTACCGGACTCGAACGAGGAGTGAACACGATTCCGAAAGGGACTTTGTCCACTAAGATGGTCATGGAAGCAATACCATGGCTACCATGGAAATCATTACATTTTCTTCATGGGTTCCACAATTACATGTTTTATTCCCATGCTATTTTATCATGATTTATGTTCCATTATGATCTATACCTTATGTACTACCATGTTTTATGTCGTTGCTCAAGATTCTGATGTTTAAACATTATGTTCATGTTTTTATTTTCAAATGTATATGGTATGTTTTATTTTATCCATGCTTACCCTTACTGAGCATTTGTGTTCAACCTTTTTATGTTTTATTTTTCCCCAGGATTAAAAGAAAGGTTTTGTGTAGGGAAACAAAAATTGGAAGATTTTTCACCCTAATTCAAAGATTATGTTTCATGTTTCCAAAGACACTAATCTTTTACGGCCCTTTTGTGTCTGTTTTTTTTTATGTATTAAGTATTCGGCAAAAGTAATGTAATGTCCATGTATGTCAAGCTTTGGGACTCTACAATGAAAAAAACAACATGATTAACAACCAAAAAAATGATAATAAATAAATATTATGAATTAATAGGTGAAATATACTATTAAATGATAATATTTGATATAATAAATATTAATATGGTTATATAATAAGTTAATAACATGTTTAAGAACAATATATAGGAGGATAAATCACGATTATCCAAAAGTATTTAGGATGTTTGGGATTTCGTCTCATTTTCATTTTATTTAGAATTTTTTTATGTAATGAAAATAACTTCTCTTATATAGTGTATATAGTTCCATTTTGACATGTTATATCTTGTATAATATTCATTTAAAGATATTTAATTTTTCATTCAATCTTGTGATTCGATATATTTCAAAATTGGTAATTTATTTTTTCCAAATTCAGATTCTCTAAGATTTATATCATGTTATGCACCAATATAATTTTATAAGTTGTTTACATAGAATATTTTTCATGTAATATCTTGGATTTATTTATTCATATGGTATTTTATGTTTAATTTAATATTATCATCTCATGGGGATTTTTATTCAATATTTCCAAAGAGGTAAAGTTGTTTCTTGTACAATCTCATAAATTGACGAGAATGTATTTGATTAAATATCCTATGTTTAAATCTTCTTATATACCTCTAAATAATTATCATGAATTTTCATCTTCTTTGGTTGTTTCATGAAATCATTTTTGAATTCTTTTTTCCCTCTTTATGTACCAAGTATTTCAAATGAATATATTTTTGAAAAGTTATCATTATTTCTATCTTCAATTGGAAACCAATTTTCATCCATAAAACATGTTTTAAAAAAATATAAATATCTTTTCAGAATAGAAAGGATAATTTGAATATGAAATGTTTTACATGATGTTTAATGATTCATATATATGTTCCCAAGGTAGTTTAAAAATATAATTATCCTCTCAATATCATGGTAATCATTTGTTTCAAAAAAATATAATAAAAAATAATTTTCCTCAAAATGTATTTAATAATATTCTAATATTATTTCTATTCATTGATGTCAAAAAAAAACCCTCATCCTTACAATTTCTGCATTATAGATATTTTATATTCTTATAATCCTTGTTCATTCTCAATACGGATTAATATTGTTTTAATGTGATTGTTATATATCTCATTTCATGTCTAAATGTTAATCATGTTGCAAATATGTTGTTATGGTACAAATTTTAATTCCATGAATTCATATGGTTTCGAAGAGAATATTATAGAACACATTTATTTTATATGGTTTTATATTTTTATAAATTGAATAGTGGATTTTTTTGTTCGTTTTATGATTTTTTCTAATCTATCTGTAATTTGTTTTGGATTCATAGAAATTATATTTCATTTATATGCCAAAATAATGTTGGGTGATCCTATAATAGCTTATAGGATGGTTTCACTAAAATATGAAAATTTTATATATTAATTTCTTATATGATGGGTGAACCCTGATATCACTCTAATTCATTGGATAATGATTATGTTATTCAAGAAATTCTCTTATAAGTTCTCCATGTTTTTATTCACCTTGTGATGATTTTGTTAGAGTGATATGATGGTAATGTTCAATGATACGAAAATGTTTTATCTATGATTAAATTTGGTTTATAATGATTCATTTGATCATGATTGATATCACATAGATCATGATTATTGATTCTTATTTTTTATTCATTTTTTAATTCCTTATTTTATGATACCTGATTGATGATACCTGTATTGATGTGTATGTGTTATTTTATTATTCTATCATTCACTCTGATTGTGTCATTAAACCATTATTACATTCTTATGACCATTGATATAAATCAAAAATGAATACATATTTTTACTCTTACTGAGCATTTATTCCCACCATACATATGTTTCCTTTTCCACTAAGATATAAATAATTTGGTTAAATAATTATGTCTACGGTGAATTTTATATGGGATATGATGATAAATTATTGTGAAATTAGATAAGATAGGTTTTGGGGATTAATTTTTATTTAAATACATGTGTATTATTTATGTTGGAGTTTTCTTAATTCTAAAAAACCTAAAACCTAAATGTTCCTAAGATTGTAAGTGATCTTGTTTTTCATTTTGATGTGTCAGGGTTGGGATGGGAAAAATTATGTTACTATTATTAAAATCAAATCCAAAAATATTCAATCTATGATTTCATCCCCAGATCTAATATAGCGGGTTCTATGATGTTATATGAAATGTGCTACTATCAAGATTAAAGATCATCTCTAGATTAGGACAGATTTGATGTTGATGGTGCATAAAATTAGGTTAATATAGTGGAATTATTTTAGATCCCATTCAAAAGAGTAAAACTATCTATAATCTATGGTTATTGAAAAATAAATTGAGTTCTTCGGCCTCTAGTATAGTGACAGAACTATGACTCAATATGCAAAATACAGGGTAGAACATGATCAATTTTCACATGAGGTAGTGATGAATGATAAATTGGGGGCTTGAAGATTTTATATGGTTCTCGAACCTGGCATATCATCTCAATTTTTCATTCCAATACATACATATTATGTGTATCTTATAGATAGATCATTTTTGGACGAGCATTACTTGTCTGTTATATCATGGATGATGGGAGTACCTTTTACTCTCAGTGGTTGTGCTATTAGTTCCTTTAATAGATAGAGAAATATTGATGATTCTCAGGGTGGGTCCTAGTAAATAACATCATTAATACCATTTATAGCTCATAGAAGAGTCCTATTGACTTATTTCCATCATGGAATGGTCGATAATTTCATATGTGTTTGTATAGATGCACTTCTTCTCTATATTTTTTCTGGTCAATCATTTCATATATTGAACTTATTTCATTTATTTTAAACTCAGTAAAATTTAACATGATCATCATCACCTAAAATTTTTGCGGACCAACAATATGCTTAAATCCATAAGTTTTATTGTCCATAGACATCCAGAATAAAGATTATTCTCATAGTCAATTAGTCACTAGGGGAAATTGATCAGGGCCATGCAACTTTGAGAGTTACCTTAAAAAAGATTCATCTTTGGTGACTAATTTTTTTTTGATACCAGTGTATCTCATTCATTGACATAAATCCATATTATGAATTTTATTTACATTTATATAGAGCATATGTCTAATGTTATGGATATATCTACACCCCATCGAATGAATCTAACACATCGTTTCTGATTACCTGATTATTTTATTTCATTATTAGAGATGGATCTGACCTAAAATTTTCTATTTCATGACCTAAAACCTATTAATATTATTTTAAATATTTTTTTTATGAATTCTCATAAGATCCATATTGTTATGAATTGATTTTTTTTAAAATAATTTACTTTTTTTAAATGGATAAATACATTACTAGGTAATGTTGGTATTGAAAACACATGAATTACATTAGTTGTGTTCAACCATTATAATTTATATCATATCTGATTTAAAACTCCATTAAGCATCATAACCCTTGATAATATTTCCATTATATGATGACCATTATGATTATTATATATGAAAGGGTTTTGATAAATTAAAATTCACATTCTTGAAAGAAAAAACGACCCATCTAGCGGGATCATACCCTATAAATCCAAATCATCAGAGATTATGGGGGATATTTATTAATTAGGATTTTATTTTTACCAATCCCAATATAATATTCATAAAATAAATGATGGTTCAAATCAATAATGGGGGATGTTCATGCTCATTGAAATCTCTTCCCTAATGTTTTTTGATAAACGACCCTAAAAGGTTTTCACCATACCAAACTATACGCTTATGGAATATACTAGGGTGATAAGTGGTTATTAATCAAAACACTAAGAATATTAATTTTAGTATTTTCATTTTATTAAAATAATGATTATATTTTTAACTTTTTTATTAATAATTTTTAAATTGTTAAAAAGTTACTCTTTTAAAAATTATATTATA
Source organism: Viscum album (assembly GCA_963277665.1). Classification (NCBI taxonomy): domain Eukaryota; kingdom Viridiplantae; phylum Streptophyta; class Magnoliopsida; order Santalales; family Viscaceae; genus Viscum; species Viscum album. The sequence continues at coordinate 1,735,160,646 of OY728121.1, read as the reverse complement.
ATATGACCAATAACACTGTATTTTGGGACTGTAAATTTTATTAATCAATACACAATTTTATAGGAATTTTAAAAAATTTTAAACAAATTTTATTTTATTAAAATAATATTTTAAAATAATATTTATTTAAATATAATGGAAAATATAATATTATGAAGTCAAACATAATTTTTATAATTATCAAAAAAATGATATTATTGGAGATATAAATATATTTCAATAGATAAGTTTTTTCTTATTTTTAATGTTTTATTATGATTATTTTGAGAATTACTATAATATAATAAATATTACTTTTGAAATCCTACCTTTGAAATATGGAAATGTTGAATATTTAACGATTTTCTTTGATATAAAAATTTTTGGATGAAAATTATATAAGATTTAAATATAGTGTATGTATTAGGCCATCATAAAAAACACAAATGTTATTTAATAAATACTATAAATATGGGCCATTAATAAATTATTTTTCCCCTTTAAAATATTTTTTTATATTATTTTATTAATTTTATAATCCCTTAATAAATCCTCCAAATCCAATATTATATTAAAGGTTTTTAAAATTAATTTTTAATGAACATAACTCACACATTCATAACTGAGAGAATTATCATAATTATTTCGGTTCATCTAATTCAAAAATAAAGATAAAATACACTTTGGAGGATAATATTAGAAAAATACATCGTAATGATTTTGGATTTTTTTATTTATTATTATAGAGTGTGAAACGTTTTATTGGAAATAAATAATGAAATCCCCTATCTTTTACTAAAAAAATTCACCCAAAGTCCAATTAATATTCACTCAAATAAATTTTATCATGATTTGACTCTTCTGTTCCACCTCTATAGACCTTCAACGGTATCACCAAGTTCTTATGAATCTCCTCCCATGATTTTAGGGGAACCCTCCCAATGTAACAAATATCATTATTTCTCTCTCTCTCTTATCTTCCATTCCAAACACCTTCATTTTAACTACCCTTTTGAATATCAATTTGAGTATGTTATCATGTCTTCAAATAAAATCCCTTTATTGTAATGTTTTCTTAAGAATGTTATATCCTTTATGCCCCTCATTATAAACTATACGTATGTTTTTACTATGTCGATGTAAGGGATCCTCTCATTCACAACATTATTCATGAAACTTCAATATATTATTTCATTTCATTTCAAATTTTCCATATTGGAATACGATTTTATATAATCCCTCAAACTATCTACATAATTTCCATGTGAGGATTTACCCCTTTTACTCTCATGAAAACCTTCCATGATCATTCAAGAACCCTTGTTATGCTGTCAAAAATATTTTAATATTTTACTTGTAAACTATTTTTATAGTTAATATCCATACCAATTTATACTCAATGATATTCACCTAGATTTTTCAATCCATAATTTATTGGGGAAATCAATTTATATAACCCACACTACTATTTTCATGGGATTAAATTTCCTAAAATATTTTCAATATGTTTTATAATCATTGTGGAACAATTATGAATGTACAAGATATTAATGTGACTGGTAGCCCTAGAAATATGTTTCCCTCCAATGCATTGGATAGTGTTTTTATCTCATGAGATACCATGTATTTTTCATGGTAGGTTATCATATGCACACTATGTTATAATATCATGGAGTTAATCCTTTATTTGATTTTTTGATATCATTTTCTATATTGTTTACGCATTCCCATGTTTCCTTGGTTTTATCTGGTTATAACATGCCTCATTATCAATATTATTATTATCACCCCATTTTCTCATATTAAAATGCTTCTCGACATGCATGTACTATTTTAACTTTTTATGAATTGATTATTTCATTACTAGGCATTATAGAACACACCATTTTTATGTACATACACAAGATATCTCATTCATTATTTCATGATTGATGGAATATAGTGGTATGTTTTTGATTTTTTTTAATAATTATGTTATGAAAATGTTTCATGTTGTTATTATAAGTTCAAAATTTACAAAAATACACCTCTAATAATGATCTTAAAAGATTATTTTTTGGGTCTTTATATAAATAAATTCTTGTTTTGGTGTATTTAGATATGGGGATTGACAGTTGGTATTAAAGGAATGTTTTGTTATTTTATTTATTGGGTTTAGAAAACTGTTGAGAAATATTTAGATATAAGACTAAATAATGGAAAACATCCTCAAATTTTGGAAAAGTACAGATTATGTATTTTACAGGTAAATAGATCCATATCTCATTTCTAATAATGGATGTGACTATGAAACAAATGTACCAAGGGATAAAAACCCTGAAAAGGGAGCAGCGCACATTAACTAAATCATTACATGGTGTATGATAAATGGAATTTCATCATACCTAGTTTCACACTGCTAGTGGATATTATAATAAAAATCCACATGCTCTTTATAAATCATTATGAAGGGGAGAATTAACAATAATATGTCATAATTAAAAAAATAGATCATCAATAATATAAATTGAAAAGTAGAAATTCACATGTTAAGGAATTTATGTGATTTAATATTCATCACTATAATGTTGTTTTATTCCCTTTTATGTATTTTCAAGACATAGAATTCATATCCCAATGTTTATTCTAGATGATGTAACTGATAAGTACCATAATCTATGTGTGAAACGTTTTCTTAACATATATGGTTTTATGCATTATTTCTTATAATACATGTTTACTATCACAAACTCTGAAAATGGATGTTGAGTTATAGAAGATGATAGAAAAATGGTCAATTATTTCATGTCAATTATATAACTCAACTTTAGTCGAAATTTGTGGGATAAATATCATAGAAAATTTTTTGATACTACCTTTAATATAATTCAATGTTACTCAGAGTTAGGAATAGATTTACTTATATTGAATGAAAAAAAATTGAGATAGATAAATAAACCTCAGTCTCCAGAACCACCCTCTAATTCAATTCACATCCATGTAGAAAGATGAATATCCTTTTGTATCATCAGTTAAACAATGTATATTATTTATTTAAGAGAAATCATATCCAGATATAATTTTTAAGAATTGAACATGACCATCATTTATAACCTTTCAAATATGAGGGAATTCACTATTTTTTTCTAAATGAATTATTTATTCACCCTCCTAAATGAGTGGTTATATTATCAATTAAGCATATACCTAGACCGTGTAACATTTATCATGCATGTTATGTGTCACATCCCAGGTAAATAAATAATAAAACACTTTCATATTTATTAATATTTACGAATTAAATATTAATTTAACTTTAAAGGGGTTTCTATGTTCGATAGCGTACCCGATACGCAACAAAGAGTTTCTTTGAAATCTTACACTACACACTAGTAGTAAAATAATAATATTTTAAATGATAGTTAACACGTAGCTATTGTATAGGCGGGAATGGATATAAATAACTAAAATATGATTATATATATATTTTAAATGTTTTTACATTTATCTAATAAAATATTAAGACTTAAAATAGGAAAATAATTCAATTTTAGGCATTTATTATCTAATTTTCCCTAAAGGTCCACTTATCGCCTTTTGATGAAGAACCGTCATTAAATATAGTTTTGACCACTCTTATACATTCTATTAGACCAAATAAAACTCTTCTTTAGAATCGGGACATCAAAATTTACTTTGTGTAAATTTTTTGTATTTTTCTGATAAAGTTCATTTTTTAATGAATAGTGAAAATGTTATATTTTAATTCAAAACCTCTTTTTAATCTAATTTATTTATATGATTAAATTATCATTTCAATTGTTTTTATAGTGAAATTAGAATATATTTTTACCATTTAATCCAATATTGGTTGTTGGAATTGATTTCACTTTGAAATTGGACTTAAACTAGTGTCAATCTTTTGATACATATTGTTTTAATAAAAACATGCTATTTGTTTTGACAATGGGAATTAATTATTAAATTAATTAACGAAACTTATATGTTTTTAATTTTTTAAAATAGACATCATTTTCGAATTCAGAATATCAAATATATCTTAGGGTGAAGTTTTGGTATTTTTCTGAAAAACTTCGATTTTTGATGTATAGAGAAACCACTAAGTGGTACTTAAAAAACTGATATTTCATTTAAATGAAATTTTAACACCTTTGTGTTTTGAATTTCAAAAATACAACATAAATAGTTGTCATTAAGAAATAAAATGTGGTTCAATGGGATTAAAATAATTTTTTTGAATAGTAACTTTTAAGTTTTTAATCACGATTAGAGGTAATTAGTTTAAATTATGGTAAAATAATGTTTTAATAATATGAAATGATCTTGAAACATGTCCTAACCTTATTGGATGTGTCATGGATGACCAAGAAAATACATGGGTCAACTTGTGTACCCCATGGAGCCACTTTGGTTTGAAAATGACATTAAAAACATTTTATTTAAAGTTAAAATAAAAATGTCACAAACATGAGATGTTTTACTAAAAAAATTTGTTAATGTGCTTATAAAAGTCATCATTTTAAATATAAATATAAATTAGAAAGTTAAAAATATTTCCTAAATCTTTATATTTTTTCTATTATTTTAGGACATTAAATAGGTTAAATTATTTTTGACTTTATGATGATGCAGCGATTACCTCATTATTTAACGATTTAAATAAAATGAAAAGATAATGTAAAATCTAAGACCTACACTTGTCAAAAACCTATTGTATGGGTTTATTTAGAACTCTTATAACCTTATACGAGAAAAATATAATTTTTTTGACCTTTAAAATCCGAAAACCAATTTTTAATAAAGTAACCGTTTATAACTTTCCAAGAGTGCTCCTCCTCTCCTCTTATAAAGGGCCCCCACCTCTACCACCTTACCCACACCTCTCAATCCTTTGGATCGGCCAAAACCTGGACATTTTGTCTCTCCACATCCCTCTTTTACTCCTAGAATAATCAATTTGGGCATAAGTCTTCCAAAAGAATCCTTTTAGCTCATATCAAAAAAGAGTTACCCGTTTTAAAGGTAGTGTTTTCTCTTGTGTTCTTATGTTTTATTTTTCTTCTCAAACCCCATAAACTCTTTTTATTAATTTATTTTGTAACAACACTAGTATCCTCAATATACTAGGTTGTTTTTATAATAAGGATTATAACTACACTTACACACACCTACATCTAATGGTTAAAGAACATACTGTTACTGTGGATGGCGAATTTCTGCCTCACGAAATGATGATTGTTCAACACTCATATAACACCTTAAAAGGTTGAAATTAAGATGTCACTATATTTATATATGATATATAATTTTTTTATGTTCTACTTAAGCTTCTGTATTTTTCTTTTATGTCATACCTTTATTGTTTCAATTATGGTTAAACGCGATATCTTCATTTTAGGAAGTGCGGACTACCGCCCCCTCAAAGTGATTTGATTCGTTAATGCCATATGTGGGATGTATAAAGGATGGAGTAAAAGTTATTATATATGATTTTATACTAGAATTATAATATACCTTTATATCATTATTATTTCTTTCCATTAAAGTATGAGATAGAAATGAAAGTAGCGTTCATGCGTACGTACAGCTTATCGTCTCCATGAACGGTGCATTTCATTTCTTATCCTCAAATGTAATGTACTATTATAAGTACATATATAAAATGGATAAATATGATGTATGTTACATCTAAATGATGAATATAATTCTGGAATTATAATATACATATCTCTCATTTAGTTTTAATTCCATTAATATGACATAGAAATGAAAATAGCGTTCATGCATACGTACGGCTTACCCTCTCCATGATCGGTGAATTTCATTTCTTATCTCTAAATGATTATGTAAAATTATAAATGCAAGTATATACTGGATATATATGATATATATGATATCTACATCAAGAATATAATTCTTGATATAACAGATATTTTACCACATGAACAACTTGTAATTATAAAGAGTTTATTTTTGACTCAAGTACCAATGATCGACAAAATGACCATTATTAACATAAATAATTACATAGTGTTCATAACATTGTAATAAGTGATATAAATGGAATAATGAACCTGAAAAAGGTTCTTAAGCAAGTATAAATTAACTCATGTTTATTATTCATGACGTTAATGAACGATCGAGTCAAGTCGGACCCGATGTAAGGGACTTCGTCTCAATCTCCTTTCATTGAGGCATATTTTGTTCTAAAACAAGGATTTCTTTTATACGGCATATAAAACCCTTTGAATTTTAATTTTATACAAAAGGAATCTTTTTCTATGATTTTTTTTACAAAATGACATAAAGGAATGTTTCTTTTTACGTACGTGGTGACAACGACCTTTTCCGCCGCCGCGAGTATTATTTGGTCATTGGCTTCCTCAACAAGCCGTAATGTTTTTTTAAATGAATTAAATACCATATACTCTTTTATGTATTTTGGTATTGAAAATGGTTTTTATAATGGATTTTTTATGTCAATATATTTAAGTGATTTGTTGTGATCAAAGTGTGGAAATGTTTTCTTTCCATTATATTTGTTTTATGTCTTATGATTTTATAATGGTACTTGGACATTTGACGAGTGGTTACATGATAAACCATATGACATGTGGTTCCGTGAATACCAGGATGGGTGGTTACGTTATAACCTTCGATGCATTGGGTATGGAAGTCGGCCGTATGGCTATTCTATTACATGATATGTGTGGAAGTCGACGGTATTGTTAATCCATTTAAGTATGTTTATGTCCCACGTTTCCTTCATATGTTATGTGTTCTTTATATGGGTTTTATGGTAAACATTTGGTTACAAAAGGGTATTTGTTGATCTTTTATTCAGTGAAGAGTTTTTACTACTTCATAAAGGTGAAAAGTATTACTTTGATAAAGTATACATGGTTTACTTGTTGTTTTGCAAAACTAACAGTTTTCATTCGTTCTGTTTCCCTTACTGAGCTTTTTATGCTCACCCCAAGTTTTTTAAAAAAAAATTCATAGGACATAATGTGGAATAGTGTCAATGATGGGCTCAAGGAAAAGTCGTGCAATATAAAACATGGAAGTAGACATGTTTCCTTTTAAGAGTTTTTATTTTATGGAAACTTAGTAGAAGTGTCTACTTTGTAATCTGTTTAGATGTAATAGTTAAGATCTAATTCTCTAAAACTCTAAACCTGAAAAGATAGTCAATGGGAATTATTCATTTAATTCAATGTTAAGTAATATTTATGGCTGGGGCCTTATAGTTGGTATCCGAGGTTGGTTTAGATAACTTTAGGAGTTAGAAAATTGTTTAATTATAAATTAATGTATGGTATGACTGAAATGATATAGCATTTAAAGATTAGCATGTTGCTTCACGTAAGGTATTTCAGTGTTAAGAATGGTTTTTCGTAGAGGAAACATAAGAGATTTTTTGGGAAGGCATATTGAGGGAAATGACCTTCCAAATCAGCATACTAAGATGGTTAGAATCATAATTGAGCAGTTTACTGCAGTGATGGCTCAGTTGAATCAGGTGATAAATGGTGGTTGTGTTATTGATGATATTTTGGTGTTTTCTAAAATTATAGAGGAGCATGAAAGTCATTTAAGGTTTATCTTTCAAACCTTAAAGAAAAGAAACTGTATGGAAAATTCATCATGTTTGAGTTTTTGTTACAAAAAAATTCTTTTCTTGGTCATATTGTTTCTAAAGATGGGATAATTGTTGATCCTGCAAAAACAAAGGTTGTTGAAAAATGGCCAAGACCCAAAAATGTAACCGAGATTCGTAGCTTCCTTGTTTTATCAGGCTATTACTGAAGGTTTGTTAGAAATTTTTCACGGTTATCTAGTCCAATTACTAAGATAACTCGTAATGGTGTTATGATTATCTAGACAAAAGAATGTGATGATTGTTTTCAGGAACTGGAAAGAGGATTGGTGAATGATCCAGTTTTCGCACTACCTTCCAGGAATGGTGAGTTTGTTATATACAATGATGCTTCGTTGAAGGGACTTGGTTGTATCCTTATGCAGAATGACCTGGTAATTGCTTATGCTTCACGTCAATTGAAAACTCATGAGGTAAATTACCCAACACATGACATGGAATTAGCTGCTGTTGTTTTTGGTCTAAAAATTTAGAGGCATCATTTTTATGGAGTAAAGTGTGAAATATATACTGATCACAAAAGTTTAAAGTATATATTCACTCAGAATTAATTGAAAATGAGACAGAGGATATAACTAGAATTAATCAAGGATTATGATTGTACAATTCATTACCAACCGAGAAAGGAAAATAAAGTTGTTGATGCTTTAAGTCGAAAAAGTAATGCTTCATTAACCATGATACGTTTGGAACGGGATCCTTTGGTTTTTTGATTTGATGAACTTTTTCATAGAAGTTGTTGGTGCAGGAAGTTCTTCTGTTTTGTTTCAGGTATCAGTGAGATCATCCCTATCAGACAGAATTAAGCAAGCGCAGAAGAAAGACAGTGGGTTGCAGAAAAAGGTAGAGCTGGTTCAGAAGGGTAAGTTGCCTGAATTTAACATTGATAATGATTGTGTTTTGAGGTTTGGGAAGAGATTATGTGTTCCTGGTGATTCACCGTTGAATAATGAGTTGTTACGTGGGGCTCATAGTTCCCCGTTTTTAGTTCATCCTGGCAGTACTAAGATGTACAGAGATCCGCAAGAGTATTACTGGTGGGATGGAATGAAAAGTGATATTGCTGATTTTACTGTGAAGTGTTTGACTTGTCAGCAGGTTAAAGTAGAGGGGAAATTATCGAAAGGGATGCTTCAGCCTTTACCAGTTCCAGAGTAGAAATGGGAAAATTTAACCATGGACTTTGTTGTGGGATTACCGAAGACACATCGAGATCAACTTTCTCGATTGTGTCTTAAAGAGATAGTCAGGTTGCATGGAGTTCCCCTCTCCATTGTATCTAATAGTGATCACATGTCTACTTCTAACTTTTGGAAAGGCCTTCAGAAGTCGTTGGCTGCTGAATTAAATTTTAGTACATCTTCTCATCCTTAATCATATGGGCAGTCTGAATGAACAATTCAGACTTTGGAGAATATGCTACGTGTTTGTTCGATGGATTATCAGAGAAGTTGGGACCAACATCTTTCTTTGGATGAATTTTTATATAATAACAGTTTTCATTCTAGTATACTGATGGCTTCGTTTGAAGTATTATATGGTAAACAGTGTCGAACTCCAACTTTTTCGGATGAAGTAGGTGAATAGAAGATGATGGGACCAGAATTTGTAAAAGAGATGGTAGAAAAAGTTCAATTGATTCAGAAACACATGAGAAAAGCTCAGAGCAGGTAGAAGAGTTATGAGGATAAAGGAAGGAAGGATCTATCTTTCGAGGTAGGTGATCATGTTTTTCTCAAAGTTTCACCAGGGAAAAGTGTGATGTGATTCGGTAAGAAAGGAAAGCTGGGTCCAAGGTTCATTGGACCATATGAAATTCTGGAAAAAGTTGGATCAGTTTCTTACAGAGTGTTATTACCTCCGATTTTATCTCAGGTACATAATGTTTTTCATGTTTCTATATTGAGAAAGTATATGCTAGATTCATCTCAGGTTTTGAGCCCAGAGGTAGTTCAGTTGGAAGAGAATCTCTCTTATAAAGAACAACCAGTCTAGGTTCTTGACCGAAGAGAGGAAGTGTTATGAAATAAGGTAATTCACCATGTAAAGGTTGTGTGGAAAAACCATATGGTTGAAGAGGCAACATGGGAATCTGAAAATGCTATGAGGGATAAATACCCCCACTTATTTTGATAAGTGAATAAAATTGCGAGGATGTAATTCCCAAAAGTGGGGAAGGATGTAACATCCCAAGTAAATAAAGAATAAAACATTTTTATATTTATTAATAATTATGAATTAAATATTAATTTTACTTTAAAGGGGTTTCTAGGTTCGGTAGCGTACCTGATACACAACAAAGATTTTCTTTCAAATCTTACGTTGCACACTAGTAGTAAAATAATATTATTTTAGTTGGTAGTTAACACGTAGACGTCGTATTGGAGAGAATGGATAGAAATAACTAAAATATGATTATATATGTTTTTTAAATGGTTTTACATTTATCCAGTAAAATATTAAGGCTTAAAATACGAAAATAATTCAATTTTAGGCATATATACTCTAATTTTCACTAAAGGTCCATTTATCGCCTTTTGATGGAGAACCGTAATTAAATATAGTTTTGGTCACTCTTATACATTCTATTGGACCGATTAAAACTCTTCTTTAGAATCAGGAAATCAAAATTTAGTTTGTGTAAATTTTTTGGAATTTTTACGATAAAGTTCATTTTTTTAATGAATAGTGAAACTATTGTATTTTAATTCAAAACCTCTTTTTAATATAATTTATTTATATGATTAGATTATCTTTTGAATTGGGATTAAAGTGAAATTAGAATATATTTTTACCATTTAATCCAATAGTGGTCATTGGAATTGATTTCACTTTTAAATTGGACTTAAACTAGTGTCAATATTTTGATACATATTGTTTCATAAAAACACGCTATTTTTTTGACAGCGGGAATTTATTATTAAATTAATTAATGAAAATTGTCTGTTTTGAATTTTGTAAAATATACATCATTTTTTAATTCGGAATATCATATATAGATTAGGGTGACGTTTTGGTATTTTTCTGAAAAACTTCAATTTTTGATGAATAGAGAAACCACTAAGTGGTACTTAGAAAATTGATTTTTCGTTTAAATGAAATTTTACCACCTCTGTGTTTTGAATTTCAAAAATCTGACATACATGGTTGTCATTAATAAGTAAAATGTGGGTCAATGGGATTAAAATAATTTTTTGGTGTATAGTATCTTTTATGTTTTTAATCGCGATTAGAGGTAATTAGTGTAAATTAAGGTAAAAAAAATGTTTTAATAAAATGAAATGACCTTGACACATGTCCTACCATTATTGGACGTGTCATGGCCGGACAAGAAAATCCATGGGTCAACTTGGAGACCCCAAGGAGACACTTTGGTAGGAAAATGACATTAAAAACATTTTACATAAAGTTAAAATAAAAATGTCACAAACATGAGATGTTTTAAAAAATAATTTTTAAATGGGGTTATACAAGTCATAATTTTGACTATAAATATTCATTATAAATATAATAATATTTCCTACATCATGATATTTTTTTATAATTTTTAGACATTAAATAAATTAAATTATTTATGACACCATGATGATGCAGTGATTACCTAATTATTTAATGATTTAAATAAAATGAAACGATAATGTATAATATAACACCTAAACTAGTAAAAAACCTATCGTATGGGTGGATTTCAAACTCTTATAACCTTATCCTAGAAATAGTAAATTTTGGGACCTTCAAAATCCCAAAATCATTTTATAATAAAGTATCCTTTTATAACATTCCAAGAGTGCCCCTCCTCTCCTCTTATAAAAGGCCCCAACGTCTACCACCATACCGACACCTCTCAAGCCTTTGGCTCGCCCAAACCCTACCCATTTTTTCTCTCCACATCCCTATATTAGTCTTAGAAGCATCACATTGGGCAGAAGACTTCCCAAGGAAGCCTTTGAGCTCAAATAAAAAAGAGTTACCCGTTTTAAAGGTAGTGTTTTCTCTTGTGTTCTTATGTTTTATTTTTCTTCTCCGACCCCCTAAACTCTTTTTATTCATTTCTTTTCTAACAACACCAGTATCCTAAATATACTAGGAAGATTTTATATGAAGTATTCGAGCTACAATTACAGACACCTACATCTAATGGTTAAAGAACATACTATTTCTGTGGATGGTGAATTTCTGCCTCACGAAACGATGATTGTTCAACACTCATATAACTCCTTAAAAAGTGTCCATTAAGATGTCACTATATTTATATATGATATATGATATGTTTATGTTTTACTTAAGCTTATTTGTTTTTTATGTCATACCTGTATGGTTTCCATTATGGGTAAAAGCGATATCTTCAATTTAGAAAGTGCGGACTAACACCCCCTCAAAGTGATTTGATTCGTTAATGCCTTATGGGGGACGTATAAAGGATGGAGTTAAAGATATTATATATGATGTTATACTGGAATTATAATATACCTTTATATAATTATTATTTCTTTCCATTAATGTAGGAGATAGAAATGAAATTAGCGTTCATGCGTACGTACGGCTTACCGTCTCCATGAACGGTGCATTTTCATTTATTATCCCCAAATGTAATGTACTATTATAAGTACATATAATTAATGGATATATATGATGTATGTTACATCTAAATAATGAATATATTTCTGGAATTAAAATATACATATCTATCATTTAGTTTTAATTCCATTAATATGACATTGAAGTGAAAGTAGCGTTCATGCGTAATTACGGCTTATCGTCTCCATGAACGGTGCATTTCATTTCTTACCTCTAAATGATTATGTAATATTATAAATGAATGTTTATAATGGATATATATTATATATATGATATCTACATCATGAATATAATTCTTTATATATTGGATATTTTACCACATGAACAACTTGTAATTATAAATAGTTTAGTTTTGACTCAAGTACCAATGATCGACAAAATGACCATTATTAACACAAATAATTAAATAGTGTTCAGAACATGGTAATAAGTGATATAAAAGAAATAATGACCTTGAAAATGGTCTTTAAGAAAGTATAAATTAACTCATTTTTATTATTCAGGTCCTTAAAGAATGATCGAGTCAAGTCGGACCCGAGGTAAGGGACTTCGTCTCAATCTCCTTTCATTGAGGCATATTTTGTTATAATACAAGGAATTATTTTATACGGTGTATAAACCCCTTTTACTTTTAATTTTATACAAAAGGATTCTTTTTTACGATGCGTTTTATAAAAAGAAAAAAAGGAGTTTTTCTTTTTACGTACGCGGTGACAAAGACCTTTTCCGCCGTCGCGAGTATGATTTGGTCTTTGGCTTCCTCAAAATGCCGTAATGTTTTTGAAAATGAAATAAATACCATATACCCTTTTATGTATTTTGGTATTGAAAATGGTTTTTATAATGTATTTGTTATGTGAATATATTTAAGTGATATATTGTGATCAAAGTGTCGAAATGATTTCTTTCCATTATATTTGTTTTATGTCTTATGATTTTATAATGGTACTTGGACATTTGACAGGTGGTTACATGATAAACCATATGATGGGTGGTGTCATGAATACCAGGATGGGTGGTTATGTTATAACCTACAATTCATTGGGTATGGAATTCGGCCGTATGGCTATCCCATTAAGTGATATGTGTGGAAGTCAACCGTATGGTTATTCCATTTAAGTATGTTTATGTCCCAAGTTACCTTCATATGTTATGTGTTCTTTATATGGATTTTATGGTAATATTTTGGTTACAAAAGGGTAAGTATTGATCTTTTATTCAGTGAAGAGTTATTACTACTTCATAAAGGTGAAAATTATTACTTTGATAAAGTATACATGGTTTACTTGTTGTTTTGAAAAACTAACAGTTTTCATTCTTTGTGTTTCCCTTAATGAGCTTTTTATGCTCACCCCAAGTTTTTTTTGAAATGTTTTTCACATGACTTAATGTGGAATAGTTTCAAGGATGGGCTCAATGGAAATTCATGCTATATAAAACACGGAACTAGACATGTTCCCTTTTATGTGTTTTTATTTTATGGAAACATAGTAGAAGTGTCTACATTGTATTCTTTTGAGATGTAATAGTTAAGATCAAATTCAATAACACTCTAAACCTAAAAATATCCTCAATGTGAATTATTCATTTAATTCTATGTTAAGTAATACTTAAGGTTGGGGCCTCATATTATGACTAGCGGAGGGATATATGTTGAACCTTCAAAAACATAGGAATTTTCTTTTCAGAAGAACAAAATCATTGATTGAAATTTATATTCTTCATTTATTATCTTCGTACTATCATCCAATTGTGAGAACTTTATAAAATTTTATAATCCCACTAGTCATGATATCTCTCATCAGAGTATTGTTTTTTTATTGAGGAATGGGAAGATATCATTCATTATTTGAAGAAGAGACTAATCCACACACATGCGTTAACATTACTCACCATTGGGGAATTATTTGTGATCTATAGTGGTGTATCCAAAATGGGATTGGGTTTTTTACTCAAGAATTATGAAAATTATACATCATATCCCTTCAACATATTAATGATCCTAGAGCATAATTACACAACTTATGATCTAAAATTTACTAAAACTACATTTCTTTTAAAGGTATAGATGTGTTATCTCTATGGGTAGAAGTTTGACATAAATATGAATCATGGAATACTCAACTATATTTTAATATAAAATGACCTTAATATGAGCCAAAAAAGAGGTCAGAGAAGATCAAGGAATATGATTTTCCATCCCATTATCATCCATGGAATGTGAACTACGTTGCATATGCTCTGATTTGAATTTGTTTTGTTACTCTATCCATGATGATGATTTCAAGGGTTCAAAATATCATAGAAATGCGGTGAATGTAAATCTGAATAATTAAAGTGTCTACATCATTTGTTTCTCATATTAATTCTCAAATATACATTATTAATAATGTCAAACTGTACTAGAATTTTTTGAGGTTCTATAAAAAAATGTAGTGAATATTATAGAGTTAAACAAGGATAGATATATAGTTTTATGTATTGGAATCCGAATATGTGTCTCTTTAAAAAAACTGAAGAGGGAACTTCTCATGGATGAGAATATGTCATCTCTCTATATTAATCATGTAATGAAAATATTGTAATTTAATATGAATCAAAACATATGATGGGATAACATGATGGGTGATATAGTAGAATTTGAATCACAATTATTTGTATGCTAATAAGTCATATCAGAATAAATAAAATTTAAGGGTATGATGAAAACACTTCCAATACATGTATTGAAATTGGAATATAATACCGATGATAACATAATTGTAATCCCCTTGATATCTAATTGAAATAAAAAAATGGTGGTTGCTGATCACTATAAAAAGATAACACGTTTAATTTTTTTTATGGAATATTTGACTACTGACCAACATGAAATGGTTTGTTTATGGAATGTTATAAGGAAAAATGGAGTTTCATTTTCCATTGAATTTTATTTGGATATGATATTTACGTTGAGGTTATCAATAATACATCATCGGGCATTGGATTGAAAGTCGTGTTTTAGAACATCTTATCCCCCTCATACGGATTTATAGATTGAAAACCCAGATTCAAAATACATAGGATATGTTTTTATCTTTTTTAATGGATTTTACATGATTTTAGGATCAACACTATCCCATACATGTTGTCTCATATAATAATAGTTTCAATTATATCATCCATATAGCACCACCGGAGGCTCTATTTGGTAAGTAGTGTCAGATGATGACATGTTTTGATGATGTTGGGGAGAAGAAGCTAATGGTCCCTGGTTGATTCCATGAGATGACTAAGAAGGTTCAAAGAAATCAATTTCATATAAAACCCTCATTAAGAAGATATAAATCAATGTAGATATTAATTTTAATGATCTAGATTTGGATCGTGGAACAATGTGTTCCATCACATATAATCATGGAATAAATTCATGTGATTTTTTATGAAGACATGTCTTAATATATTGTTCATCGTCCCCTTTGAGATTATAGATCATATCATAGATCTTTCATATCAGATAAAACTCCAAAAAAAATTATCTCCACTTCATGATGTGTTCTATGCATTTCTCTTGCTGTTATATAAACTTTATCCCTTACAACTTCTAAATACATAGGTTATACCATTGGATAATGAACATTCATTTGAGGAGAATCCATTAAAGATCTTCAATCTACGACACAATTTTATAAAAATAAAAGAACTAAAAAGACCAAACAATTATGTCAGAACCAAATGGTTGAGGATGAAACATTGGAACTATATGATACAATGAAAAATAATCACTCTCCAATGTTTTAGTGTATGAAAAATAATGTCAAGGATAAAATTTTTGTAGTGGGAACATTGTAATGACCCAATGTTTTATAAAAAAAAATTCATTTTTAAAATGTTTAAATACATTAAAAGTTCATGTGGTTATATAAAACAAATACAATACATTAATTATTTGGGCCTATTGTATGTTATATCCTATCAAATTTAATGGACAATTTAGAATCGCAAAAGTTGATAATATAGATTTTTTGTAATAACCATAATTATTATTATATATTAAGGGTGATGATAATGTATAATTGATATAAATTAATGAATCGATGGCCTAAAAAAGTTTTATCATTCCTAGTGAAGACAAACAGTTAGAGCATTGATAGATATAGATTCATTAGGATTTATCATTCAATCCCATTGTGTGATTCGATAAAAATGGCATGAGAGAAACCATTTAAAAAATATGGTTAAGATGATTGAATGTGAATCCCAAATAATGTTCTCTTTACCACCCCAAGAATGTGTCACCATCACACACCTTACATATAGGGTGCATGTCGGTGTAATAAGGGTTTATGTATCTTTAACATCATATTATGAATTTTTATATTTTCTTTTTAATAAAATCATGATTATATTAAATTTTTTATTAATAAATTAAAAATTAAATATCAATGAGTTCATAATTATTAAATTCTGTTATAATTAAATGAAAATTGTTTTGTTAGAAGTTATATTTTTTGAATCGAGACACACATTTTTTGAAATCAATAAATTTTTTAATCAATATTAATTTAATAAAATAATAATTTTAAATAAAAAGTATTTTAAAATAAATAATAATTTAGTATTATAATGTCAAACATAATTTTTATATGGGTTAGAGATCTGTTATCATTATAAATACAAGTACTTTTCAAAAAATGAAGATTTATTATTTAAAAGTTAAAATTATCATTCTAAGTTGATTATTTTGATAAGTGAAAGTTTATTTTTGATATAAAAACATTTAAATTATCATATGGTGAACTTCCAATACTTTTCTAGGATAGTGTAATTTTGGGTAAAATTATATAGAGTTAAAATATACAATATAAAATATGAAATCATAAAAACATTCATGTGGTGTAATAAATATAATAATGATAGTAAATTAGTAAAATTAATTTCCCCTTGAATTAATGTTTTTTTAAATATATTTTATCAATTTTGTAAATATTTACTAAATCCTACAAAACAAATATTACATTTAATGATTTAGAGTTATTTATTCATTAAAATTACACACTTACACATGACCATGGGAATTATTTTAATGTGATTTCTCCATATGAATATAAAATAATGAAAACAGCCTCTCATTTAAAGAAACCATATGGAAATACATGGTATGGTTTGTGGTTTTTATTGTTTTATCATATAGATTCCAAAACCTATTATTAGAAATTAACAAAGACTTCCCCAATACATTACTATAAAAACCCAAAACCTTTCATTACTTTTGAATAAAATCTCATTTATAATGAATATATTCTTCCATACCCCTTATATAGTTCTCCCAAGGTGTCCTTAATCTCTAAAGAGTATCCTCCCATGATTTTAGATATTCCCAATCACGGTAATAGTCATATCTATTATATTTTCCATTCAAACTCATTCTTTATATTTAGTAATCAAATTAAAATTTATCATGTTTTAATTTATTTATAAATATAACATTTGTATCCAAGTGATATTATATTAATGATATTTCATTTATCCCCTTTATTTATTAACATTTAATAAGTTGTTATTATGATAAAGTAAGGGTTCCTCTCTTTCTCCTGATTATTCAAAAAACATCTTTATAATATTCCCAATAATTTATATTTATTTATGTTGAAATATGTTTTACATATCCCTATTACTATACTTATGATGTAAATGTGCATATATACCACTTTTTATCTCATTAACCCCTTCCATGACCCATTATCTACATGTATTATGCTATTGAAATTATCCTACAATTTTTAGTGCCAAAAATTTATATATTGTATACCCATACCCATTTTCTACTAAATAATATTCACATAGATGTACTATCCTCCATCGATCGAGTACATATATTTTTTGTAACCACACTCCTTTATATTTTTATTTCTTCCGATGAAATATATCCTTATTTTGGATAATATATGTGGTGCCCTCAAGCATTTATATGATATGAATGCGACAGGTGGGATGAAAACAACATAGTGCTCGAATTCATTGGGTAATTTTTTAAACATGAAGAAACAATTTATGGTGCATCGGAGGTTATCATATATACAATATGCTATGGTTCCATGATTTATAGCCATGATAATGGTTTATGATGTCACATTTTATGTTGTTTCCACATTTGTATGGTGTCCTGAATTTATAATGTTATATCATGAGTCATTGTTTGATATTATGATTCTCTCCCATTTTATGTCATCCTGATATGCCTCTTGATTCACTGGTACTAATTTCATCACGTTTTGAAATTTTTACTGACATTATGATATTTTTTATCACTCCATTCTTACTTATGTCTTGTGGACAACACATACAATATTTTAATATCGATGGAATATAGTGGAATATTTTCATATTTGAAAAGAAATATATTGTATCCATGCTTCAAGTGGTTGTGTTTTGTACAGAATATCCAAATGAAAGAGTGTTTCATGATCTTATGAGATTTATTATTTGTATATTTATGAAACAAATAATGATTTATAGTTTATAAAAATATCAATTTTCTTTTGGATTCATTTATATATTTAACGGGTCACCTTTACTGTACTAGATGGGGTATGTAGTGTTTTATAAGGAGAGTGTGATGTGTAACTGAGTAGAGTTAGACATTAATTTATGATGTTAATAAGGGTAATATCATTCTTTATATATATTTTCAATTATTAATTATTTAACTTCCTCAAGTTTTTATTGAGTTTCCAAATGTGTTTTTTTATGTTCTCTGGATTTCCACATATACAACAGGTGGATTCTACCATTGAATTTTTATCTAGAACTCATCTTGTATAAATTTTATAATATATTATAAAATTTATTGAATTGAATGGATTTAATACTCTATTGGATTAATTAGTGGGAAAATAATTCATTCTCCAGAGCCTGTTACTATGGGAATCTTTTGATCACATTGATAATAAAGTTGATGGGACCCATAGACATTATATATATTAATAGAAACTCAATCTAGTTAAGGTAAATGAAAAATATCTATTCCCATTGATTGTGGTTTATTTACCTGTTTAAAGGGTATGTGTGGTTTTTTTGGACTCATCATTAGTATGGTTATCAATACCTTATTATCAATGAAAATGACATTCTCTTGGCCACCTTCATGAGTTGGTATGCCCATTATGAGAGAATTTTATTCAACTTGTGGGGATAAATGCTCCTATAATATTGAAGGAGTTTATAAATATAAATATCTATGATAATTAATATTATGTTTTGGAATTTCATTAATATAACATGTTGTTTTATTCTAAAACTGAGGAGGATCGTGTGCGTCATTTGAGAGAAGTTATATAAAATTAGAGAAATCACATAATTAACGATATGAATTTGAAATATACTAATTGTATTTAATATGTGAAATGAATGGGACACATTGTCAAAAAAATGTATTTAAATTTATTAGAAAATCTTAAAATCTATTAAGGCGTGGGAGAAAATATTTATCTTTTTTGAGATTTGAGGATTCTTAGGATGATTAGATTATTACCAACACTTTTTATTGACTTCTCAAAGATTGTGTATCCAATGAATACCTTTAAATGAAAAATATTAATGTTCATGTAGGATAAAAAATTTCATAGATTTTTATGAGATGAAATGTCTCATGTATAATACACTAGTGTTGAATATTTCAATGTTCGGGATAGGATTTGTATTTTTTTATGATGCATTACCTTTAGGTCTGGGTTGCGTTCTCATGTAAGATGATCACATGGTATCATATGGTTCTTGACAGCTTAGGAAACATGATACTAAATATTTATCCAATTATTTCAATCTTTTTAATGTGATGTATTCTATTAAAATTTTGTAACATTACCTCATTAGAGAAATGTTTACCATCAACTTGAATACCAAAATCCTATGTTATGGAATATCTAAAAAAATTGAATCATTGGTTGAGATGGGGGGTGGAGTACTTTCTATCCTTTTATTTTTAAATCACATATTCCCCCAATAAGATTAATTTTTTATATGATTTTTTGAGAAAGAAAATTCAAATCCCATCTATGATATAATCATTATAAGAGTGGAACTTGATGGCTCTATTTACTTGTATGTATTTGTGATTCATAAGGGATAATATTGCGATCATTTGAGAATCCATTCTTTTAACATAATATCTTATCAAAATAATTCATTAGGATAACGTTATTCATGTTTAATTTTGTCAGATTATGTACTATCTTAATGGTTGGGAAGCTATTAGTGAGTGATATTTCATATCTGAACACATCCCATGTTTTTGGAATTGGTGTGTTTTTCCTTTAACATGAGAAATATTCTCATTGGATATTTAAATAATTTATATTGTGAATTTCACCATGAAATCATGAATATGTTTTTTGATATTTGGTTATTATTCTGGTAAGCATGTATTATTCAAGATATCGGTAACTTTGTTTTTCATTATTTTACAAGTTAGCTTGTTATGCCCAAGTTTGTGGAACATTCAGGCTTTTTCAGCCACTACTTCTACTAACATGGATTTAGGAGGATAATTCGAGGGATTTATGGTTGCTTTTTTAAATATCACAGGAATGAAGAATGTATAATGGGTATTGATCAGTAATTTGATTAAATTTGAAATATTTATTCTCATTCATGATACAACCAATATTGATTATTTGGGAACTCTCTATGCTAAAAGGATTATCAAATTTCATAGTGTTCCTTCAACTATTTTATCTGATATGGATCCATGTTTCTTCACATGATTTTAGAGAGGACATTAGGAGGTGATTAGATCCTAAGTTATGTTGAGTATATAATATAATATCATTATTAATGGTCTGAAAGAATGAGTTATACAGCTTTTTGATGGAATGCTTTTTTGTTCGGTTCTTGTTATTACTAATTCTCGGAAAACAATTTCTTCATTCAAAATTTTTCTTATAAAAATATTAAATAGTCTATTATACGAACTGATCATTTTTATACATTCTAGGGATAACCTTTCTGGTCACCTCTCTATAGGTCAATGATTGGTCAATCGTCATGTGCTGGGGTTAGTATGGACGAGGTGATGACATCTAAGATTCAGTTTATTTATCTAAGAATAGTTATGGAAATAATCTTATATAAATATTATTATGATCATTCATTTCATGGATTATATTTTATGGTGGGTGACTGGTTTTTTAGAGTTTTATTTTGGATATATCACTGATGGCTTAGAAAAATAAGAAAATATGAACACTGATTTTTTGGTCATATTGTGGTTTTTGATAAGGATTGGAGGGCGGCCAACCATTTAGAACATGAACATTAATTTAATTTGATCCATAATGTTTTTCATGTATTATAGTTCCAGAATTATATTTTTGATTCTTCTCATGTAATGAGTTTGGATGAAATTGTTCTGTAATTTTATTTAACCATGTTTAAAAATACTATTCATATTTTTATTATAGAGAAAATGGTTTTACATTGAAAGTATATAAAATTGGTCTATATTCATTGGAAGAATAATTCTTATTCTCATGTGACATTGGAATATGATGCAATGATGAGAGTTAAATGGACGTATCTATTTAAAATCAAGTATTCTTGGTATGATTCTAGGGACCAAAATGTGTAACTCTCAATGCATCCCTGGTATGCTTATTTCTGAATAATATAATATCTTGGGTCATACGCAACACCGAGTTTTAGGGAACCATGATATTTCAAACTATAAATTTAAAAGGAATTTATAAATACTATTAACTACATTATAAAATTTATTTTTCAAAATAGACATAATTTTTTTATTCTGAATGAAAATTTTATATAAGAAAACTATTTCTTATTTTTCTAAAATGATTCAGTTTTTGATTAATAGTGAAATAAAATAAATTATTTTTTAAAACATTAAATCCTCATTTAAATAATTATTTTAAATTAAATTGATTTTAATTCCACAATAGATAAAAAATAAATTTTTTAACCTAGTTTTAGTCATTAAAATCATTTTTATAATAGAATTATATATAAAAACTTATTGAACTGTAGAACATAAATTTTACATTCATTCTTGAAACATTTTCGGATTATCATTAAATTAAAATTTACAGCTTATTTGAATTTAATTTATATAAAATGACATACATGGTTGTAAAAAATAGGATAAATTTTGTATAATTTGATAAAAATAACATATGGTGGAAATTAAGTTTTTAATTTTATTTACCACGGTTAATATTAAATAGGGTAATTAAAGTAAAAATAATATAACAATAATATAAAATTACCATAATATTTTTCCACATTTCATTTTATTATTAATTTTCTACAAAAAAACATTATGTAGAAATTATGATCATTCATAGGAATCTTTTGTTAGATTAGGACATTTAATATATTTTGTTTAAATGAGAGTTAACATGTTATACGCTGACAATTAAAAACTAATTATTTTTAATATAAGGTTATATAAGAGATATAGTTGACTATAAATAGACCACATAATGATAAAATGATTATATATATAATGGTAAAATATTTAATGTTTTAAGATGTAAATAATTAAATTAATTTGTCACACAAAAATGATGCAGTAATTGTCTAGTTACTATAAATATCAAATAAATTATAATATATATAATAAAATATATATAATTTGACATAATTCATGAAATCCACAACTATTATAGTTATGTTAGACATTGTATTGACATATTAAAATAATTTTTTTGATGTTTTCATACTGGTTTTATATTTGTAAAAATGAAAACAATATCTAGAATCTAAATCGATATAAATGATTCTTCCAATAAATAATTTTTTAATAAATTATTTAAAATTTATAAAATAATAAGGTTTGACCAAATAACTAGTATAGCTTTTATTGAAACATTAATTACCCAATTGGGGTTCGTTTGGAATTTTATTGTAAATATATTAATCATGTATTATAAAAATACATGTAGACACGGTTAAAGGTAAATTATTTAACATAGGATTAATTCCAAAAGATAACGATAATTTTGTAACCTAAACATGTCTAAAAATAATTGAAATATATTATTTATAATTTTACACATCTTATATTCGAAATAAATTACATTTTACCTATATCAAATCGATAATAAATTTATAATAAATTAATCGTTTTGGAGTTTCCTAAAGATCACCTCCCCACTCTTATAAAAGGACACCTCTCATTATCATTCATTCTTACATCTAAAGCGCTTTTGGCTTGGCCAAACCCTGCCAACCACTCCTCCCAAAATCCCTCAGATAATCTTGTAGACAATAAATTGGGATGAAATACAACCTAAGGGGTCCTTTTTAAAAAATAAATAAGATACACTTCAAAAATAGGTAATAGTTTTACCAATTCAATTCAATTTGTTTTCTTCTTCTTATTCCTCTTCCTATGGTCTTTCCACAATTAGGTAACAACTCCAGAATATAATATATTATGATATGTTTCTATGATAATGGTACAACCATATTCTTCTTTTTACCTATCCTATGAAAATAAACATCACCATGTGTGCGTACATACAACATACCATCTCAACGCCATGGTATAAACTATTTTCCATATATACTTTATTTAGATGCTTATAACGATGACTATAATGAATATACATAATTAATAAAACATGATTATGATTCTGTATAACTAATATACCATTAAATTATATACCATTTTCCATCAATGGACCAATATCGTCGATCGTTTGTACGTACGACCTACCATCTCCAAGACGTGATAAGACTCGTTCTCTATGGTACCCATTCAAGAATGATTATTAAATTTATATTATGAATATAAATAATAATTATGAACTTAATATAATTTTATATATGTATCAAATACATCCTATTAATTATAAAAATTACTTTCACAACCAAATAGGAATGAGAAAATGATGCACTTAACACACGAAATAATGATAATAATAAAATATTATAACCAAATGATATAAGAGGATAATATATGATAAGATAAAAACTAATATGGTGTGGTATAATATAATAAAATACATTAACCATTACACAAGATGTTAAATCAACCTCTAAAAAAGGATAATATGAGGTATGCTTTATTTTGACAACCTCATTATTATCTGAGTATTTACTAGAACGTATATATCATCCATTTCAATCATTCCTAAAATTTCATTCGAAAATATTTTAAATTCATTTTTACCCATGTATAAATTTTTCATAAAAAAATAATGGATTATTTTTTCGTTTTCCATATGAAGTACTTTATGACATATTCGATAAATTACAAAAAGAATGTTTTTACCTTATACGTCGCAAGTGGCTTCTTCCACTATCATGACACCTTGTCATTTTGAATTAGAATTTATAATTATACATGGTTATTTTTAAAAGAACATTTTTCTATTATAAAGGTGGGGAATTTGAATGATTTTAATGAAAAAAGGTTATTTATCCCAAAATGATTTAATGATTTTGTTAGATTATTCTCATCTATGTCAACATCCATTGTTTGATTTTATGCTCAATTATGGTTGATTTTGTATGATACAATCTATCATATTTAATTTAAGTGCTTATGATATGTTTGACTATGGATGTGTTATTTTGATACAATTCATGATTGATGGTTAATGTATTAACATTTGGTATGATAAATTTAAAATGAATGTTAATATTTGTTAGGATTCATAATTTTTATATTAGTAATGTTTTAGAATTATTAAGTGATGGGTTGGGGAAAACATAATGAAATATATATGGGTTGGGGATTGGTTAGTGAAAACTCCACGACGCATCGGTATTTCTCATGAGATAAACAATTTTCATATTTTACTAGAAACTTACCCACATATGTATAGTCATTGAATGATACCATGAAAGTGTTGGTTATAATGTATGTAATTATCAATTCCCTCACGTTGAGATTATTTAATGATTATAAATGTGATTATTTCAATAATAGAATATCCATTTGAATTTTTAATTAGAATTATTTGATTTATTCATGCCTCATTATGCTCATCGTTGTTGTTAAAATGATATTGATTCACATTTAAACCCTTCCTTAAAAGATTATTCTTTTTTAAGATATATTTCACTATATTTTGTATCCTTACTCATTATTTGAGCTCAACCCTTTGTTATGTTTAATTTTTCCTCAGGTGTGTAGAATTATATGTTAACAAAGCTGTATGGATTGTCTGAGGCATACATGTTTTTTCAATTGAGATATTATGTTGTTTTTTCATTTCAATATGGAATGTAAATCATATGTTTCTATCTAGTTTTTTCAAGGGTAATAAACAAATGGATCCTTAAGGATTTTATTTCTTGTGATCATGCCAATATAATAAAATAATGCACCATATCTAGGAAACAGGGGTTGGGGCATTACATACGGTATCAGTGGTATTTTAGTACAATCATTAGAAACTATACATAGAAAAATATTGAATATGAAACATTACCCTAAGATATACATTTAGGATAAATATAGAATAAAATCATACAATTTTGTTTATGTATATATTATGTGGGTATTACTAGAAAATACATCCATTTTTGGATACTACATGTGGATGTGGTTATGGCACAGATGTACGTAGGAGTAGAAACTATGACAATTTTTTCTCATCCTAATTTAGGGTAACATGGTACACAATAATGGGACATACTATACACCTAGTATGACACTCTTATATTTTATGATTAAGATAATTCACATTTTATTTAGAAACCATTATAAATGATTTATGAGTAAATATTTCCCCAATGAAACCATTTTTATGATTTTGATATTATATATGAAGAAATATATCTATTTATGTTTTATATTCAACATGTTTGAAATTATGGATTATGATCTATTACCTAATGTACTGTATTTCATTGTTTAGTAATAATGAGTAGTGGATGAAATGGAAATCAAATCAATACACAAAATCCATTTCAGTATTTTCATTCGATGTAAGACAATTATATTGATGTTTGCGATTCAATTTTTGCTGAACAACTTATAACTATACTCGGATAGCTTACTCAAGTTATGAATAATAACCATACCATAATGGCGCAACATAATCCGTAATGTGTAGGATCAATGTTAGATTTATTCATGAGAAAAATATCTCCAACATTCAATTGGAATAAAAATACATTTTTTGTTGGGTAATGGATAAGTTCCTTATATAGAATATTAAATACATTGGGAAGTAATTCAAGAGAGAAGGTTGTCCTGGAAGATTACCATCACTTAGAAGATAATGATTAATAATGGTCATTTATTAAAAAAATTAAGGAATATAAAGATTTAAAAATTATATAAATGATGGAATTTTAAGATCATTACCTTGAAAATTAATTTCCCTGAGAACTACGAGATGATATTGAAAGGAAATGTTGGTGTCTGATGAAGTAGGACGATGATAATGCTTTAATTTATAAATATAACATCATAGGGTTAGAAATGCATTCTTTCAACTAAAAATGAAACATAAAAAGTAATATTGATCGATTCTTTATTGGGTTAAAACAATTCCTCTAATAGGATAGGTCTTACAATATTTGTAATCGTATAAAGTTATAGTCTCATGATATTTCAATAAAGAAATGAGATTGTATTAGAATTATGACATTAAATGAAAACAAAAGAATATAATAGAAACTAAATACTCTATAAAGGATATAATTGGATGAAAGGAAAATTTGACAATCCACCCTATAAAAATTGTGAAATGAAACAGACTGTTTCTTGCTTAAAAAGAATGGGAGTTGGTTAAAAGTGTGGAGAAAATACCAAAAAAATTTCGATAGTGAGGGGAAGAAATAACATATCAATAATCAACGATCCAATTATAATGAAATGGGAAGTTATGAAAATTATTATCCTAAGAGTCATGGAAATTTTTTCCATAAAAGGCCAAGGGAGAAAGGGAAAGCTTATGTGGTGACAAAAACCGAAGTGGTATCTCATAATGACATGGTGGAATGTACTATAATCATCTCCTCAAATTTATCCAATTTTTTTTCTAATTCTAGGTTGTCACATTCCTTAATATGTTCCCAGTTTTCTCTAAGAATTTTATATTTCCAATTCACAATAATAAGGGATTTGTCAGTCAAAACCTCTAATGGATGCCCCATTACAACAATGATATGTCAGGATGTTCCCTTTATGGAATATAAATGTGCTTGATCTACAGACCTAATCATCATGCAAATGTTCGACTATGATATAATCCTCAGTATGGTTTTTCAATCAAATGAGGATACCAAAAATTATTTCAAAAAGAAGGAAGTAATGATTTGTGAGGATGATGTAGAATCTATTATCTTTAGAGGAGAAACTTCATCATATAATTATTATCAAGATCCACTCCCAATAGTTCTTCAAAATGATATTCTTGGGGAGGAAGAGAAAACATAATTTATGGGTGAAGAATGAAATATTCAAATTTAGGATGTACCTATTGTGCAAGAATGCATTTAGGTATTTCTGTAGGACTTACATGGAAATCCTCCAAAGATGGAGGTTGAGTTTTCTCTTGATTCCATCGTTGATTCAAAGAAAAAATAAAAAACTACATATTGAATGGACACTATTGAATTATTAGAGTTGAAGAATCAACTAGAGGATTTGAGTAATAAGGGATTTATTCACCCATGTGCTTCTCTATTGTTATCCCAAGATATATTTGTTAAAAAGAAATATTGATCAATGAGGTTGTGCAATGACTATAGATAAATCAATAAAATTATAATAAAGAACAAGTATACTCTAAAACCTATTGGTGATTTTCTTGATCAACTTCATAGAGATCAATATATTTCCAATACTGGCCTTAGTTATGGATATCATCAATTTCGTATAAAGAAAGATGACATTCCATAGTTAGCATTCCGAACCAGGTATGGTCATTACATTTTTACATTAATTCCATTTGAATTGAACAAAAAACCCTCTATTTTCATGGATCTAATGAGTAGCGTGTGAATGAAATATATTGATGATTTCATCATTGTATTTATTGAAAATAGATTTATGTATTATAAAATATTTGAAAACCTTGATAACCACATGAAAATTGTTCTGAAAACTCATAGATTAAATGAACTATATGGTAAATTTAGAAATTTTGCATAATTGATTTTAGAAAATTATTTGTGTGGCCATATTGTCTCTAAATTTGTAAGATATGTTGATCCTAGGAAGAAAAATAAAATCTAAAAATGGGAAGTACTAAAAAACATAATTGAGGTACATAGTTTTATTCATTTAGCATATTACTATCAGCATTTAAATCATAATTTTTCCTGATTAGCTAACACCTTAACCAAGAACGCATGTAAGGGGGTTAAATTAAACTGGAAAAAGTGTTTGAAGAATGTTCTGAAGAACTAAATAGAAGATTATTCAATTCCCCTAACTTGACATTTCCATATGGAAATGATGGGTTTTTGAATTATAGAGATATATCAAAGAAATGACATGGTTCGGTCCTTATTCAGAATAATATAGTTATATCATATGCATCAAGGTTATTAAAAACATATGAATAGAACTATATTCCTCATGATTTTGATTTTGATGTGGTAATATTTTCTCTACAGATATGGATTCACTATCTGCACAGAGAAAATATATGAGATATATACATATCACAATGCTTTGAAATAGATTTTCTCATTGAAGGAAATCAACAAGAGATAAATGAGGTGGCTTGAGCTAATCAAGGATTATGAATTCACAAAACACTACCACACATGGATGGAAAATAAGGTCATAGATGGATTGAGTAAAAAGGACAATAGATTTATGAACAAAATGATATTTGAAAAGGATCTTATGTTGATGGATCTCGTAAAGATGAATATGGTGATTATCATGGAAGCTGAAACATCACGGTTTTCTCAAATAGTTCTCAAACCGTCTTTACTAGAAATTATAAAATTTTCTCAATTTAATGATGAGGAATTTCAAAAGAAAATTAAATCTATAAGTGATGGGATATTGATAGACTTCTTATATGAAAATGAAGATTTAAAATTTTAAAGGATAATATGAGTTCCCTCTATAGAGGAGTTAAAAATGTAATTATTATATAATTCTCATATCTTCAATTCACTTATATGCCTAGGTGGCACTAAGATGTGTAGATATTTGAAGGATAATTTTTTTTGGGACATCATGAATATGGAGAATGATGGTTCTGTGTCATGTTATTTGGTTAATCAATAGGTGGAGTCTAGTAGACAACATCATAAAGGAGTCATTCATCCTTTTCATACACCTATGTTGAAATGGGATGATATTATGCTGGAATCTATCATGGGACTACCAAAGAAACCCAGATGAAATGATGGGATATGGGTTATTGTTGATCATCTTACCAAATTAGCGTATTTTCTTATTATAAGTTATGAATTACCACTAGATCCTTTGGGAAGACTATTCATTAATGTTGTTGAAAGTCTTCATGGTTTAACCCTATTGATTGATTCTGACTATGATTCAATTTTTACAT
Source organism: Viscum album (assembly GCA_963277665.1). Lineage (NCBI taxonomy): Eukaryota > Viridiplantae > Streptophyta > Magnoliopsida > Santalales > Viscaceae > Viscum > Viscum album. The sequence continues at coordinate 1,735,130,937 of OY728121.1, read as the reverse complement.
CAAGATTCGAGAAAATTGGTTAGAATTCCCTAGAGACTGATCTTTTCGTGAACATAGCCTACAACCCTCAAACTGATGGAAAATCATAAAGGACTATCCATGCATTAGAATACATGTTGAGATCTTGATCACTTAACCTTCATGATATGTGTGATTAGTATTTATTACTGGTATAATTTTTCTATAATAGTATCTTACATTTATGTTTTCAGATGGAACTATATGAAGTGTCATATGGAAATAGATTTTTTACTCAAAATTTTTGGCATGATGTGGTTGAAATTAAACATGTTGCTCCCGAACGTTAGTAGGAACCAATAGAAATGGTAGAGAATATTTGTCCCAATGTCAAAGAAAATCAAAGTAGGTAAAAGTGATATGATGATAAATGATGAAAGATTTATAATTTCAATTTAGAGATCATGTTTACTTTAATGTATCTAGATGAAAGGGTGTTATTTGATTCAGAAATCAAGGGAAACTGATCTTGAGGTACATAGGATCTTTTTATGCCCTTGAAAGAAGTTGAGTTGATTCGAACCATTTGGAAATGCCCCCATGTCTCTCTAAATTTCATGATGTGTTCCACATATCAATGCTAATGAAATGAATCCTAGAACCAATGAAAAATATCACCTATGAAAAAATAGAATTAGAAACTAATATATCTTACTTTGAATAGCCTATTGATATTCATGAAACTAGAGAACATGCTTTGAGGAATGTGACGACATGACCGAAAATGATTATCTAAAGAATCCATAAAATGGAAGAGGGGATGTGGGAACCTGAAAAACATATGATAACGAAGCACCTAAATAATTTTCAAAATTGATAATCATGAAATTTTGAGGAAAAATTCTTTGATGGGGGGAAAATGTAACACCCCAATATTTCATAGTACTTCCATTCCTATATTATACAACAGCTTGCGCTGCACATAACATCGAGTTTGAGCACACCATGATAATAAAAACTAGCCATATAAAAAAGGTATAAATAGTATTAACCATATTATGAAATTTATTTTAAAAAATTTAATTCATTTTTGAATTCAGAATAACAAAATTAACCTACTGTAAAATTTTATTAATTTTCATAAATGTTTTAATTTCTTATAAATAGTGAAATACAATGCATTGTGGTTTAAAAACGATATTTTCATATAAATAATAGTTTTACATTAAAGTTTTTTTGAGTCAAAATATATAATGAATACAGTTACTAACCAAATTTATGTCATTATTATAATTTTTATAACAAAATTTGATATAAAAATTTATTAAAATATTGAGCGTCACTTTTACCCGCCATCTAGATGCATCTATAAATTATCATTAAATATAATTTTACAACTTCTGTGAATTTAATTTAAAAAAACTGACATACATAGTTGTAATAAATATGGAAAATTTGGTCTAAAAGAATAAAAATAATTTTTGGTGAATAATAACTTTTGAATTTTATTTATCCTTGTAAAAGTTATTTATGATAATTAATGGTAAAAAATATATTATAATAATATAAAGTTACACTAAAAATTTCGCTAATTTTATTGGATGAGTATGTTTCATCCAAAATCATACTTAGGTCGAAAATATGACGATTTTTATACCATTTTTGTTAGATTATGACATTTAATATATTTAATTTAAAGAAAAGTTAAACTGTTATTCTCAAACATTAAATAATTACATCATTTTTAATATATGTATATATAAACGATATGTTCGACTATAAATAGTCCTCATAAATCTAAGAAATTTATCATCAAAATGGTAATTTATATATAATTTTTCAAAATTAATAACTAAATTAAATGGTGGCATAATAATAATGTAGTAGTTGTCTTGTTAATAGAAATATCAAATGAATGATATTAAAAAAAATAAAGTATATATATTTTGAATTGATTAATTACATTAAATATTTTTATATAAAATTATACACTTTAGTGACATATTAGAAGTATTTTATTGAAGTTATCATAGTGGTTTGATATTTCAAAAAATTCCATCATTGAATTGTATCAAAATTGACATAAATGATACATTAATATAAACAATATTTTTCTAAATGATATAAAATTACTAAATATTTACAGTACATTAAAATTAATATAATAGTGTTAAGGATGTCATCAAAGACAACATTGGGGTTCATTTCTAAATTTATTGTAAGTATATTAACCAAATATCATAAAAATACTACTACACGCAGTAAAAGTTAAATTATTTAACAATGGATTAATACCAAATGATAAGATTGATTTTTTAGACCTCTAATTTTCTAAAAAACATTCGTTTAGTGGATTTCTACCAATCTCCATTGATTCATAAAAATGACACACTTTGGAGAAATTTGAAATCAAAAATCCATTTACAATATATTAATAGTTTTGGAGTTTTCTAAAGTGACCCTACCCACTCTTATAGAAGGAGTCCAGTCATTCTATTTAATTCACAAAACTAAATCGCATTCAATTGGAAAAAAAACTAACCTATTCTCCTCAAAACATCCCTCATATCTTCTTAGGCTCTATACATTGGGAATAAATTTATCCTATGGAGTCAGTTTGTGAAAATAAAAAGTAGACACTCATAGAAGTGGTATTTGTTTTTCAAATTTAGTTCAAATTATTTTATTCTTAAACATAGTCTTCCTATATTTTTCATAAGAAATTAATGCCTCGAATATCAAAAAATATATGATATGTTTTTATGATTATGGGATAACCATATTCATCCTTTCACCTAACCTACGAAAAACAACATCTCCATGCGTGTAAGTATGGATTACTATCTCGACATGGTGGTGTATACAATTTTTCACCTATACATTATTTATATGGGTATAACGATGAGTATAATGGATATAAATAATTATATGAAAATTATTATTATTATTTATAACTAATATACCAATAAATTCCATACCATTTAACCATCAATGGAATGGTATTGTCCCTCATGCCTACGTACGACCTATTGTCTCCACAACGCAATAAGAATCATTATCCATGTTAACCATTCATGAATGACTATAAAATTTATATGATTGGTAAAAATAATAATTATGAACTTAATAACCTTCTGTATATAAATAAAATAAATCCTATTTCTAACAAACATGAGTTACTTGAAATAATTGGAATGGGAAAATGAAGAAGTTAACACACAAAACAATGCAAATAATGAAATGTTTTTATCAAAATGATATAAGAGTATCATATATTATATCATAAATATTAATATGGGTATTTAATAATTTATTTAACTAATTTAACCATCGAACATCAGGTTAAATCACCCAATACTAAAAGAGTCTATTAGGAAATGGTTAATTTCACAACTTCATTTTTATCTGAGGTTGTTTATAAATAGGTATATATTGGGAAGTATTTATCATCAATGTCCATGATTTTTAAAAATTTATACCAATATAGTTTTACTATTTTTCTAAATTTTATTTATGTCATTAATAAACATGTTTTACTTTTTATAAAACATTTTTAACTAAATATTTTAGTTGTTTTCTAAATGAGTTACTTTATGACTTTTAGTCAAATTTAGGAAACAATGTTTTTTAACATATACAATGCCACTGTATTTTTCTGGCAGCATGAAACCATATCATTTTTATTATTCCACTACAATCATACAATTTTAATTCACTAAATTGTTTTCTATTAAAATGTTTCTATATTTAAATGATTCCAATGTAAAAAAAAGATATTTCTCTCAATGATTTTTAATGATTTTATTAGATTATTTTCATCTATGTCAATATAATTTTATATATTTTATTCTTAATTGAGATTGATTTAGTATTATATAATCATTATTTTTTCATTGAAGGTTTTATTATAATTTTTTATGTGCATGTTTTATTTTGAGGCTATTCAGGGTTTATGGTTAATGGTTTGACATTTTGTATATTAGAATTAATTTGAATGTTTATGTTGGTTATGTTTCACCCTTATCATATAATGAATGAATTGTAAATAGTATTTTATGGGTTGGGGATCACATAATGAAAGGCCTGTGTGTTGGGTACAAGTTAATGAAACCCCCATGTTGCATTAGTAGTTCCCTTGAGACAAACATGTTTGGGTTTTTACTAACATCTTACCAGTATATGTACGGTATTTTAATGAGGCATTAATAGTGCGGTTATGTTGTCCGTCATTATGAATTTCCTCTCTATGAGATTATTCAATGATTATACATGTGATTATTCAACTGGTAGAATATCCATGTGAATCTTTAAATGACATTTCCTTATTTATTCAGGCCGTATTATTCTCAAGATTATGTTTAAAAATATTGTGTTCTTATTTTTTATCATTCCTTACAAATTTATTCTTTTTAATGTTACATTTTTGTTTATTGTTTTTCCTTACTAATCCTTTGACCACACTCCATTATTATAATAAATATTTCCCTAGGATATTAAGAAGTATATTATGATAGAACTGTTGGGATATTATGAGGTACAAGAGTGTTTCCAGAGGACATATTATGTTTTTTTTCTTTTCAATATGTAATGTAAAACTTATGCTTGTATCTAGTTTTTACACGACTACTAAAATGATCGGTACTTTTTGTTTTTATTTCATGTGATAATGCCAATAAAAAATAGAATATATATATTCTAGGCATCTCGGGTCAGGTAATTTCAAAATGATTATTGTAGAGAGTTTATAACATCCTCATACTCGTTTAAAATGACTTTCATAAATTTCTTTTAATATAACTAGATTGGGTATTGTCTTAGGTTTTTATTGGTTACATTTGATAACTGGTGCATATTTTTTATGTTTTTCATGGTTAGAACATAGTTAGGAAAACTTGTGTGGGTTGACCCAGCAAACCATCCACTAAGTGAGAGTGCTTTAGAAGGGGTTCAAGGGTAGTACAAACTATGTGTATTCCACTTAAAATCCATTTTTATAGATTTTTTGGTTTTTCATAGTTGGGTCATGGGTAAACTAACCTTTTGTTAAAACCATTAACCCTTTCTATAATCCCAGTATGTGTACAAGGATAGTATGAACTATGTGTCCAAACCCATGATATTGTGAGTGTGGGTTTTTAACCACCCAAAAAGAGTAATTTAAATCATATGAACTCCATTTAATATTATAAACATCGCCTAATCAACCCTTACCTGATCCATTGGATTTTAAAGAATATCAATATGATTGCATGGCTCCTCCAACCATGTCTCTTTAAAATCAATTTTCAAGAAGAATATTTCATCACTCTATGTTATGTGGTTTCTATATTCAATTTTTATCTATCCTCAATTTCTCAACATTTTTAAAGTTGTGAATACTCTGAATTTTAATCGATTGGAAATTTCCTTTGATAGATATGGATTTGAAAGATTATGATTCTATGGAGTCGACCATGATTCTCCTCTCCTTCATCACTCTGTTGGGATTTCAATTTTGAGGGATTTATTTTTTGGTTATGTGGTTTAATATAGTGGATTTTATATGTATTTACAACACAATGTAATCCTTCATTTTCATGGATCATTTGAAAAAAAATATTTATATACCTTGATTTAATGATAAATTGATGATTGATTTCAAAGGGAATGGAAATATTAAAACCCCACAATTTCAATGGAATTTATTCGTTTTTGGTATTTTTTAAAAAATAAGAATTTAATTGATAAATTAATTCATTAAATTAACTGATATCTATTATTGATAAAAAATTTGAATGAAATATGTTTTTTAAAAGAATGAATTTTTGAAAACCAGTTATTTAGTTTTTAAATTTAAATGGAATATTTAACATAAAATTGGAAATTGAATTATTAATGATTAATTCCTTTTAATTGATTGATTTCTCCAATGATTGACTGATTGAAATGAAATTTGAGAATTATTTTTTTAGGTGTGACTATAATATGAATTTTATAACTCTTACTCACATTCTATTGATTGACGTTGATAATTATAACTATAAATTGTTCAACATGATTTTTACTGCTGGGATGTTGATTAAATTTTCTAAATTGATTTATCCCTATCAATGTGTTCATATTTACCTAATCCATGAATGATGATTTAGTATTGAAGAATCTTATAACATATAAACAAATCATCTCAGTGATCAGGACAATGATGTTGGTATGATTTTATAACATTAGCCATTATTTATTGAACTATTTTATTCCTCACCGTTTATTTATATAAATTTTTTAAATAAAATTTTTAGTTATGAATTCATTGTTATATGTAAAATAAATTTTTTTCTAGAAGGAATGTTCTGGTATAAAATTTTTAAATGTATTTCCATACATTATTGTATTTGAATTGAAATCGTAATTTTTTTTATTTTAAAATAATTTTATATGGAAACTTCTTGTTATATCCTATTAGTATTTTTACATACACACTCCTTATCTTGTAGTGAGTTTTTATATTATTTTATTAAAGGTATCATAAAAGGGAATGCACCAATTGGAGGTGGCTGGAGTGTTTGATCTTAGGACCTAGTTTGATAGAGAAGACTATTGGATATGTTATCAACCTATTATATAGTTTTTTCAAAAACTATCTCTTGAAACATGTGATGTCACTGTTTATGATGTACTATTTTTTTGTATTTCCTTACATGTCTTCTTGTGGTATTTTTTCCTCTAGGAGTTTTTGTCTTACCAACTTATTTTTCTTTAACATCCATAGTTTTGTTTTAATCATTTGAATCAATTTGTGATGTCATTCATCAACCCATGAGATGATTCCATAGTTATATCACCCTGATTTGGTGTTTAGAAACACATTTCGGACCATTCTTGGACTGATTTGGTATTAGTTTGTTATGTTGCCTTCGTTATTTCATCACATGTTTAATGAAAATCATATAAGGGTGGCCAAAAATCATCCTCTCTAAATTTTTTATCCACATGTTGTCCCTAAATCATTCAACATATGTGTAATATCCATCCTTAATCAATGGAATTCTAGGGCCTCCTATGTAATATAAAATGTTAGATAGATCTCTCGAGGAGGAGTATATTCCTGGCATGAAGAAATCATTGCATGAACTATAATACAATGGAATTGGTTTATATAACACCTAATGATACATTGTGGGTATTTAATCATTTATTCATGTGTTATTTCACTTGAATAAATGTTTTGACAACTAAATGTAACACATCCATGAAAACAAATCAACTCTTGAATTACATTTTTGACACTAAGTGTTATTTGATGGGCTTCAATGGATCTAGAGGTGGTAAAAAATGTTGATGTTAGTTGAGGAAGATTTTTCAAAAAAAAATATTTTATTTCCTATAGTAAAACCCTTACCATTGAAGAGAATGTAAATTGATCAAATTATTTCAGTTCGAAAATTTATTGGATAGATCCTAATGTCTCAACGATAATGTATGAAGTTTATAAGCCATATGAAATATTTTATAGTGTGGCATAAATGCTAATATGAGAATTATTAAAAGTTTTATCAGGTAGAATATTTTTTGTTGTTTGAAATTGAAAAAACAAATTAGATCATAATTATCCAATAATAATGGGTAATGAAAGATCTCATGACCTAATATTCCTTATAATAGAATTGTTAAAGGATTTAATACAAATATATGAGTAAATAATAGAAAACTATTCCCAAGATGGGATATGTGTTGTGAAGGTATACATAATGGAAGGTTTTTATATCTTATTATGTTTTCATAAAGCCATTAATATGACAATTAATAGTTATTCATTAAAATTTTAAATTTTCATAAAATAAAAAATCAGGATTGTTATCGAGATATTAATTTGATTTGAGGGTGTTTAATGATGCACTATCTAGGCTAAATTTCCTATGTTTTAGAAATTTCCAATGTGGTCAAATATAGAAATTGTGGATAGTGCCTTATAATATTGGGCATTATATTGGAATTTCATGCTCAAGATTCTCATTATCTTTTTGGTTATATATCACATTTATTATTGTATATTATTGTGTCATGGGGAGAGTGTGGAATTTATTGGAGTTAGGAGAAGTGATATAGAAGTGAAGAGTCGATGAAAAAAAATTATTTTGAGGAACTTGTATGAAGGATTCTGAAAAGAGTTTTTATTAGTCGTTATTTGGAAACTAGGGAGGAATAGTTATCAAATTAAGATCAATTAAATTAGTATCAAATAATGGTGTGTATAGAGGATTAAATTAATAGTTAGTATATGTAATCTGACTAACAGGAGATCAAAACACGTTTCATTAGATCAAGTACATCATATTTATAATTTATCCGATATGAATATAATTACATATATCATAGAATAATTTCATGATTTATTTTTTGAAAATGTGATCTTGAATAATAATGTCATGCATGGATAAAAGTGTCCAGAATTCAAGGTGTACAGTATGAATAGTGAACCATTTTGGTTAAGGTTCTAATTATTGTTATAAAATTATTAAATATTAATTCTTTATGTGGTGCATAATCCATGTCAACTGAATATATTTTTTCACAAGTGAAATTATTTTTCATTCATGTTTTAATTTCCAAGAGTATTATTTTCTATTTTTTTATTCATAGATAACATAAAATCCATTTCAATGTAAAGGTACTATGTTTGAATAATGAAAATTCAAAATACTTATGTTCATATTGTTTTTATTATCTATTGTTTTCCAATAGGGTCATTTTACAATAATGGGAGGCTACGGTCGATTCGTAAGAAATATTACATCAAAATAGATGTTCACATATTCACCCCATCCCCCATATGAAATACCATAGATCCGTATAAGTCAATTAAATTGGTATCCAAGGGAAGGATTTATTCGTTAAATCATTACTCAATTTTGAAGAGAATGTATGTTTAATGGATATTAAAAACATTGTCATCTGTATGTTAATTTCTATATTTGATGGTTAAACTACCTTATCATGTTGATAGAATCTTATTGGATCTTATATATATTGGATATGATGTTCTTGAATATTTTATAGATGGATTTCCTATATCTACTAAACATTACATTACCATATATAGATAAGAAATATTTATAGAATAATTGATATTCCATAAATGAAATACATTCCTCACGTAATAAACATTCCATTACCAGCCGACCGCTCCGAGTATGTCCCGCCCAGTGGTCCACCTCCAGGTACAGTCCTGCTCCGCAAGCCTCATCCACGATCAGCGTTGTCTGTCGTCTGCAACCAACACAACGTAGTGCGGGCATAGCCTGTGCAGGGGTGAGTATAAGATACTCAGTAGGTACCCCGAGACCCCCGAAGGACTCCCAGGATCCACAAAGGATAATACAAAAAGGAAAGATACAATCATGAAGTAACATTCGACACTTATTAGTTATATACCCATATATATACCTAAGTCTTCAATTCCAGTACGCTCCAACTTCCAAGCCCATGTACAACCCAGTCTACACAGGAAATCACAACCCAGTCCACATAGGAAAGAAAAACGTAATCCACACAGGATAGCACAACACAATCCACAAAGGAAAGCAAAACAAGATTCAGCTCACACAGGTATACTTCTTCGTATGATGATAGAGATGATTAGATATATCCACTGATTCATCTAAGCCGTCGGACCCACAAAGGATTGATAGGTACTAACCCCCACAATGTCCCACAAAGGATCTGACCCACAAAGGATCGATAGGTAACTAACCCCCGCAATAACCGACAAAGGATCTAACCCACAAAAGATCGATAGGTAACTAACTCCCGCAATGACCCACAAAGGATCTGACCCACACAGGATCGATAGGTAACTAACCCCAGCAATGACCCACACAGGATCGGACCCACACAGGATCTGTAGGCATTGACCCACACAGGATCTGTAGGCGCTGGCCCACATAGGACCACTGAGCGCTGACCCACACAAGATCGGACCCACACAGGATCGGTAGCACTGATCCACGTAGGATCGCTGAGTGCTGTAGTCGTCATCGTCGAGTCCACTGAGGATCTCTATACAGTCGTCGTCGAAGTCGTAGCCAGCTCTAGGATTCTCGCACACAGCAAGCTCGTTCGGGAGGGTCCGCTCCACGAGCCGAGAGGCTGATACATCAATTGACATATAGTCTGGATTTGATGTATCGAAAAGTAATGTATCGTCAACAGAAACTCAACGTCGCAGATGGCACGTCAATCGGACGCCCGGTCTGAGAGTTATTGGCTTTTTCGTTCAAGGGGCCCGGTTGGTTTTTAAGTCAAAACCAACCCGACCGTACTCCACCCCTATCCAATCCTCGGGCAGAGTAAGCCAAATGATCCGTCTCACTTAGAGGAATCCATCAAAATCGACGTCATGTCAATCGGATGTCTGGAGCTTATGTTATGAGTGTTTCCGCTCCGAGGGCCCGGTTGGTTTCGTGTACGAACCAACCCGGCCGAACCCAAAGTATTTTGAAACCTTGAGTAAGTTATACTGAAACGACCGTATCGATCCAAGGATCGCATCGCAACTGACGGTGTGTCGATCGGAGGCTCGTAGCTCATGTTATGGGCGATAGACCGAAATTGGTTCGGTAATAGGGGGTTCGGGCCCAGTCCGACCCGGACCGATACCCCTAGGGTCGGCCCGAACCGGGTCAACCGGAACCGGGTCCGGGTCCAGCCCACTTGGGCGTGGCCCGGCCCGGCCTGGGCGCGGCTAGCCTGGCGGTCTGGTTCAACGGACCGGCCTGGGCAGCCGCTCGGCACGCGGCGCGCTGGCGCGCCGTTAGGGGTTCGGCCGAACGGCCGAACCATTTCGTGGCGGGGGTGCTGCCCCCGCATGAAGTAATCAGTGGCCCCTTTAATGGGGCCGCTCAGCTGGTCGGCCGAGGGTTACGACACCTGGCGCTCTCCTCGAACCTACCGGCTGGCTGCCGCCATCACGGGACCGACAGGGGCCGGTCCCCTCGCTCCGACGCCGGCGACCCGGAACCGGTCGCCGGTTCCCCTACTCCACCGCGGCCCGGAACCGGCCGCGACCTTCGTCCGTCCGGCGCGGCACGGCTGCGCCGCACCCTCCACCACGGCCCCGCTCCGGTCGCGGTGTTTCTGAGGTCCTCTGGCACTGCGCTATTGAGCCGCGCCCTTTGTTCATCTTGTACGGCGCGGCGCGACGGCGTCGCACGACGGCGCGACGGCGCCGCACGATGGCGCCACGGATTTTTTTCTTCCCACAGCGCTGTGTGGTGGCGCTGCGTTTCTCCGCTCTCCCTTTTACAATTTCCGCGCGGTGCTTTGTCACCGCGTTGCCTTGTTCGCCGCATCAAAAATCCACAACCAAAAAGGGGAGGAGTGTCGGCCGTTTTTGTGCGGTCCGACCTCCTCCCGTTAATGTGATAACAGGAGGTTCAATTGAAAGGGGAAAACGATGGAAGGAAAATACAAAATAGAAATGCATAAAAACCCTACCTCAACGCTGTCTTCGAACGAGCGTTCGTTGCGAAATTAACCGTCGTGGAAGAAGAGGTTTATCGCGGAAGAAGAGGATCACCGCTGAAGAAGAGGTTCATCGTTGGCATTGGGTGATCTCCGAGGAAGGCGTCTCTCACCGTCAGAGGTTGGCGTTCTTCGTTGGCGGTAGAGCGTTCTTCGCGTTCTTCGTCATTGACCGAATAATCCTCTCTTTGTTCTCCCAAAGGTTTAACACAACACAAACCCCCAACAATAATAAAATAATTCCTCTTCTTATTTTATTATCAACTTAATAATTTGAAAATCAAAAGATAAAAAACGAACAATTAATTCAAAGAATTAATTGTAAGAATTTTACTGGCCAATTTAATGGGGCATTTCTTAACCAGAAAAATGCACGATTGACTTTCATTAAAGAGGGGGTTTGCAGGTGAATTACGTGGGAGGGAAGAAACAGTGGGGATTTTGCGGGCCCCACCTCACAAATATCCTACCAAGTGGGTAGGATATTTTGGGTTCAACCCTATCTGCTTAACATGGCTTAAGTGGCTTTAAGTGAAATAATATAAAGTTGTCGCACCACTTTATTTTATTTCTTAACTTAACCCCAAACATTAAAAACCACACCCGAAAAACTCACCTCCGAAAAAGGAATTTCTAAGAAAATACCGGTGATGCGATTCCATCGGTGACCTCAGAATTCGATTCCGTGCACCGGTTCAAATTTTAGAAAACCCCGCTCGTTCATTCACTAAAAGTACACGAGATAAACTTCGTAAAATGATTCCGGCCACACTGGGCCTCGGAATCAGGTGTCGTTAGAAACTACGTTCTTGTAAAATTCCCAAGGAAATTAAGAAAAAAAATTTCCTTGCATTTTACGGGTCTTTAAAATATTATTTCAATATAAATGCATCTTCTAATTGTAATTAATATAATTCTGATTACATAATCATTTTATCATATTTTTTGTTAATAATTAATAGTAGTAATAATAAAACTCATTTACTATGGTTAAGGTAAAAATAGATTTATTGGTGGGTGAACTAAATATATAAAGATAAAATAAATATAAACATGAATGAAATATATTGGATGGAATTATTATTAACTTATATAATCTATTTATATAATATTTTCTCTTTAAAATCATATAGTAATATTAAATTAATTGTTATTGCATTTCTTTTCACAAATTACATGGTGTCACCCACCTCACTTATAAAATGGTAGCCACTATCCTATACTCTTTAAACCAAAAAAAAACATTTATATCAGAACATAAATACACAAATATAATAATTAAATTCTTTTACCGTGACCTAGATCTCTATGATTGATCATAAATACATCATAGGAAGGATTTTTCTGAAAATCGAATGATATTTTCCAAAGTACTATTATTATGCTTAGTTGAGCATTTTTATATTATTTCATCTTCCTCCTCAAATATATTATATCCAAATATTATTATATAGTAACAAATATATATAAATTTTTTAAATGTTTTAATATAAATTTCCAAGCATAAATCCTTCTCTTATTTCATCAAATGGGAAATAAAACCATCAATCGCTGGTATGACAGACTACCTCCTCACATTCCAATGAAAATGATTTTTCATAATAACATCTCAATAATTTTTATAATGATGTATTTAAAGTAATTTTAAGATATTTATAACATAATTATACTATATTAATTATTATATTATGTATAAATTATTTCTTACATTCCTTGGGGGATATGATAATGTCACTCATGTGTACAACGGACTTCCACCACACTAAGTGATGGGATTCATTTTACACTAATGGCTATCATGGAAGGTAATAAAGATAGATTTAATTAATATATGTATTTTCTATGACATAATTATTATATAATGATATTATATCATTCTTAAAATATAATTTATCATTTTATTTCATATCTTTCCGGTCATTGAAAAATGATAACATTGTTTGTGCATAGGTGTAGGGTACCGCCTCCGTGAAGTGATGTGATGCCTTTTTCATCACCAGATAACAGGCATGATATATATAATTAATTCTAGTAATGTATTATGGAATATATAATATTATTTAAATTATTTAATTGTGAAATATTACTTACATTCTTCCTATAATGATCATTGAAAAATGTAAATGATACTCATGTGTACATATGACATACAATCTCAATGATTATAAAAAAGTTCATATTTAATAACAAAATTTGATGAATGCTATTAAAATTATAATTTATGTATATATAAATTAATATTTCTTGAATATTATTCTTGAGATGTTTAAATAATGAACAATTTTAACATAGTCAACCCACCGATGTTATTTGTTCATATATGTCAAATATCATCAAAACTTAAGATGAAAACATAATTTATTATGTAATTGAATATGAAAAGGTAATAAATTTAAAAAATTTAATAATAAAATTCAAAAAAGGTTTAAAATCAATTAAATAATTAATATAAGTTTATTATTTGGGAACATAAAGAGCATATGTGAAGAATTGAACAAAAGGTGAGGGATATCGTCCCAATTTTATTTCATTGAGGCAAAAATTTTGTTACACATATATATTTCTGTTATAATGTGTATATAAAGACCCATTTACCTATAAAATTGTGAATTTCAATATACATATTATATGTAATGTTTTTTTAATTTTATTCCTTCAGGGGTCCTATGATTGACTTGTTTCCAAATTTTAAAGGGACTCCTTGATTCAAAAAATTATTTTTTAGAAAGTATTGAATATATGTTTTAAATATAATTTATAAGATATTACTACTCATAGATAAATTATATTGTTGTTTTTATGTTCATATAAATGGATATTAAAGGTCAATTATTTATTTCATTCAATTTTTTAATGAAAACAAATCATTATACATAATTATTGACTTTCATTACAAATGAATATAGTAATGTGACATTTTAATTTATATAGTGAGAAGTACACATCCAACAAACATAAAAGTTTTATTATTTATGGATTCTATTAATGTATTTCATTTTTTTAACTAAAATCCTGCATTATATTTTTATGGGTTTTTTGAAAATGGATTTTTAAATATAAAGGGGTATTTAAATATCCAAATTGGTTTTTCACATTGTACAAGATTTTCAATCATGGTTTTCATGATTAGAATATTACATAATAAAATGATTCATATATAATACGATAATTGAATATTATAAATGGGAAATGTTTGATCCCGAAAAAACATAAACAAAGACATGACACCCATTATATCTCATCAGGGAGAAAAATATAGATTATACAAATGGTTAAGCCCCATTATATATCCTTAAAATTAGGTGACCCAATTATATCTTATATGAAGGGTGATTCTCATTATATCACTTGAACTCATTAGAAATTATTTTTTTCATGGAAATTTATATTGAAATTTTCTTTTATGGTTATTCTTATTTTTTAGGGTTCTTGTAAGGGTTATATTAGGCTTCTATAAGATGACTTACAAAGGAATCTATAAAAATTTATAATATTCCTAATTAGTCATAATCAAAATAATTTTATATTAAAAGGTAATATATTGATCTTTTAGAACGGAAAATGATGCACTTCTTGGTGAAATTGTATGTTTTTACAAAAAGATATTTTAAAAAATTTCATGTTTTCTAATAAACTATCATTTTTCAACTTCTTATGTCCATCAATGGAATTTTCTTGCTCATCTTACATTTCTAAAATAATTTTCATATTTATTAATGATGGTTAATAGAAATAAATAATTAATATTGAATGGAATGAACATATTTCATGAAATAAAATCTTTCATTATATAAAAATAAAATTATTGTAGAAAAAATGGGTATTGATTGGATGTTTCTACTTTGTATTACATTGTTTTGTTATGTATGATTGATGAACTAATTCTTTAAAAAAATAAACCAAATAATATCGTCAAATGTTAGAGAATGAATTATTGACTTAAAATCATGATTATGTAATGATTAAGTCAGGGTCCTTATATTAGGTTTTAAAGATCTGTTTAGAAAACAATGTAGCGTTAGAAAATGTTAATAGTCTGCACATGAATTATTTAAAATTATATTTATGATGAAATGATATAGAATCTAAATATTACCATTTCGTTTCATCTATTCAATGTATAATTAGAATTTGTTTCATTTATGGAATAGGTAAGCAGTAGTGGGAAGGAATTGTGGGGAAAATATCCTTACAACTAATCAACATATGATTTATGGAATTCAAATAAAATAGAATGTTATATTGTTTTCCTAGTTCAAACATTCTATCAATAGTGGTGGAATCAACGATTTGGCGAATATGGATATTTTAAAGAGGAAAAACTCAGTATTGGAGAATTTCATGAGACAACAAACCCTATTATTTCATAAAGCATGGGATAATATAGTATATGAATGATGGATTAATTCAATAGAGGTGATATTTTATGTCATTTTATGTTCAATAAATGAAATGGGGGCCCTATTAATTTATATTTTTGAATATTAATTTGATCCATGTTGGTCATTAGTGAAGTGTATTACAATGAAATATGAACCATAATCTATGGAATTGGACACATTTATGAATATTTTTAGTATGAAATGTTTTCATATAGTAGATTGAATTATGAAGGATTATGAAATATTGGAATTTTAGAAAAAATATTGAGGAACTAGTTGATGCATATGAATAAAATTTTACAATTTGGGTTAGGTATCTTCCTGATATTATTTACAATCGTGATAGAAAAGTAAATTGATTTTATGCCGAATTGAAACCATGTTGTTGAATATATTTATCCACTTAATAATTTAAATGTCCTATGAATGTAGTATTTTTTTTTCATAATGTTTATTTGGATTTTCCTAAAACATTTTTTCCTTCATATTAAAAAATTATGAAATTATCATGTTCGTAAACAATATGGATAAATCCAAATATGATGTATGTAGGTAATCCCTAATCATATTACAAGTGTATTAATAGCTATTTTTGGGAATGTTTTTCATAATCTAGAATGTGATACCAATGTGTTTTGTTTAGTCATAGGGATCATGATAGTAAAATAAATATTCATTAATACTATAAGAATGATATAACAGATATCCGGTTAGTGATGAGATTTTTTGTGGTAATGGGTCGAGGCATTATGTTAATGATTTATGAAATTGCATATTAATGGTGGAAATCATCTTGACTTGAAATATAGTGTTCTGAAAAAATACATTTCTAATACCACAATTGTTTTCGGTCCATCATGGGATTTTGGGATATATATGATTCAATTTTATTCGTACGATTCTAATACATTGTATGACTCAATAAATTCTCATAGACTCATTTATAAAAATAATGAATATAAAATATAAATATAATCCAATAAAAAAAATATAATTTTTTAGTTAAAACACAATGTGTAAATATTAATGAAATAAATATCTTTAAATTCCGTATAATTATTATTAGTTCAATGGTATTTCCTAAAAATAAATTTTAATTATATATAGTGGTGTTTTATCTTATTTTGGGTATAGATTATCTTTCATTTTATCTTCTTGAGATATATTTAAGATCCATGAAATTTTTATTCAATGATGTTATATATTTTATATCCAAACAAGAAGCTAAAATATTAATTAGTTATGGTAGAGAAAGATACACAACTCATTTATTTGAAATGAAAGGAATTGTTTGTGTAAATGATATCCCAATAGTTAATGAATTTTCAAAATATTTTACATAATATTTACATAGTGATCAACATTATTGGGAGTTAGAGTTTAATTTTTACATGGTTAGTGATTCTAACACAATTTCGAAACACCCTAATATAATGCCTCAATTAGAAATTTTTTAAATAAAAATTCAATTGCCAGAATTCCATAAAAATGTTACATTGGACCTTGAATTCTCCCATGAGGGTCCCATATTTTTTTTGTTGAAAATAAATATTGTTTAGTGTGACATTTCATTGAATATTGACAAATGAATAAAATGAATATAAATAATATGAATCATTTTCCTAATATTGATTATTTTAATGAGATCTAAAAAGTTTAGTATCATTCAATATTTTATATTTGGTTGAGGTTCCATCGGTTCGAAATGTAGTTGGAATATTTTATAAATACTATATTTCAGAAGATATATGAGAATTATGAATTTTTATTTATTCCCTTTGGGTTATCTAATTATCCTATTATATTTATAGACCATGAGTGTAGAGTTTTCTAGGAGTTCTTAGATAAGAAAGTGGTTTTTAAAACTATTATATTTTTGAAATTGATAAAATTCATGATATATATTAAAGAAACATATATATTTCTTTAAAAACATAAAATCAAAATAATCTATTTGTAAAATATATTACTTGTGAATTCTTAATGGCCGAAATTTGTTTTCAGGGATATATTTTTTCAAAACATTGAATAAATTATGACCCTAGTATGAAAAAAATAATAATTGTCAATGACAGTCAATTATCAAAGAGAATCATAGTTTTCATGGATTTTTTGGGTTACTGATGATGTTTTTAGGAGAAAATTTATTGTATTTATCACCCACTAACAAAGATATAATTTAAAAAAATGAAAATTTAACTGGAGAAAAAATGTGATGATTGTTTTTGGGAAAATAAAAAAATTGGGTGACTGATCATTTATTGTCCCAATCATGGGAAAATGATGAATTATATTCGGTAATAATACTTCATTAATCATACTTGGATCTATCATCATGGAGAATGATCAATTAATTAAATCAGTTTAAATGTCGTAACTAAAATTACCATTCACAAGATATAGAATTATTTGAGGTGGTTTTTCCTTTAAATGATCAGATGAATAATGTATGTTGAGTAATGTGTTAAATAAATACTGAAAAAAAAGTATATATCCACTCATAAATAATTGAATATGAGATAGATAAGATGAATTTATCTAATAAATTATTATTATTGAATGATTAATATTAATCCTAAAAAGATAAATAAACTATCTAATTCTTTTATTTGAAAAAATAATCCTTCATTAACTATATTATATTAGAACATGAGAAATTGGTTTTTTATTTGATGAATTTCGACCTATGAGTCATAGATGAAGATATATCCTTTATTTTTATTTAGGTTTCAATGCTATTTAAAATATCGGAAAGAATTAATCAGGATCTTATAAAAGTTAATTCGTTATATGAAAAGTAATAATCCTTTAAAAAGGTATGTTTCCTATGTTTAATGGTGATGGAGAATTTGTAATGATATTTGAAAAAATGTTTTATGTTCCTTATGATTTATAGTTTAAGAGAGATTTATTTTGTGAATCTCATAGATCCATGTTTTTTATTCACCCAGGAAGCCCTAAGATATATCATGGTCTTTGGGTGTATTATTAGTGGGATTGCTTTGAAATATATATTTCTGAATTTATGATGAACTATTTTCCTTGTTCTATTTTTACAGAAGAACAAAAATTACCTAAAGGAATTATTCTATCCCTTCTGGTATCAACTTAAATATTATAAAATATAACAATGGATTTTATATTAGTATGTCCAATTACCTCATAATGTTATAATGTGATTCGGGTTAAAGTTTATCAATTAAATAAATAAAAACATTTCCTTTACATTGGATATATTATGACATTATATCAGAATTTTTGACTACATGTCAAGGATATAGTCTGGTAATATATATTTCCACCCCCAATTTCCTCTAACTATGATCCCATATTTAAAATAAATATCTGGAAAAGACATCAGAAGGCTTTTGGTACTGAATTATATTTTAAAATATATATTCATCCTAAAACTTGTTGTTATTTTGATCAAACAATTTACACCATGGAATATATTTTTCGTAATTATTCATTTTATTATTATATATTTTTGGACCAACAACATTATTTTCATGAGTTCTATTATAATAACAATTTTCAATATAGTTACAAATGGAACCATTTGAAATATTAGGTGGAATGAGGTGTTGGATTCTATATTTTTTGGATGATTTATGAGAAGTGATTTTAATGGAACCATAATTTTAAAATTTAATGGATGAAAAGGTTTATTTTATTCATCAATATATAATGATGTTATAGAATAGGTAAAATAGTTATCCAGATAACCAAAGTAAATCCTTTTCATCGGGGTAGGTGATCAAGCAATTATCAAAGTATCTCTATGGAAAATGGTTAATAGTTTTATAAAAAAAAGAGAAATTTAAGCCTATGGTTCATTAGAATATTTGAAATTATAGATAATTATGGGATATTTTTCCACCATGTGTCCTTATCTCAGAGATTAACCAATGTACACATTGTGTTTCATATTTAGATGATGTGGAATTTTGAGTCGGTTTCATCTCATGGTTTGAAACCTGATGTAGATCAGTTAAAAAATGAACATTGTTATAAGGTAAATAATAATATTATTATTGATTAAATATATAATGTGATTCATAATAAGTACATTCCCCTTGTTAAGGTTTTATGGAAAATTGTATAGTTGAATAAGTAACATAGTAATCTGAAAATATTATGAATGAAAAAATAAAACCCAACATTCTTAACAAGTAAATAAAATTACAAGTACAAAATTTAATAATGGGGGAATAATGTCTCAACCTATGTAATGATATAATAAATCTTTTTTAGTTTTATTAAAATTAATTATAGAGTCATATTAATTATAAATAATATTAAGTAGTTTTTTAATCATAAAATAAATAGTTTTAATTAAACTGTATTATATTAATTTATTATTTAAAATATTAATTTCTAAATTATATAATCATTATTTTTAAAAATTAATTTTATTTTTGAAATATATGTATCAATATTATCATAGTCTAAAATTTTGGGATATTACGGAAAATAATGAATTTACAATGAATAGTTAAAAAACTGATTTTGATGACCGATCTATTTATTCACTAAATTATGTAATTTAATATTCCCAATATTCTATTAATTAGGTTTAAATTAACATAATTATTATTTATTATCGTAAATTTATTTTTCATCCTCTATATATTTTATTTTAGTACCTGTTTATTTTTGGGTTTAAAATGGGTTTTTAACAGAAAGTTATTTAAATGTGCATAATGTTTCTAAATTATTATTTATTAAAATAAAAATTAATGATTATTTTTTAAAATAAAATCCATATATTATATGTTCAAATATAAAATTAAATTTCATTTTCCATAATAATCATTTAAAAATGGTGATAAAATGATATCATGTTCTTCGTGAAATATACACTTCCTTAAAAACTATTTTTCATCATGTGCTCCCTTTTGAATTTAAATTAAATATATATAAATATATAAATAAAATTTTCTAAAAAAGATTTTATATGTTTAATGATAATATGTTATATTATATAATAATTTAAAATTGGTTTTTTATCAAATTTAATAGTGAAAATAATGAAAATATATTTTGGTATTTATTGTTAAAAAAATATAAAAGGGGGTTAAAATGATTTTCTAAGAATTAAAATGAAACTAAAAATTGTATAAAATATAATATTTGGAAATATTTTTACCTAATATTATCAATATTTTATAAGGTTCCATTTTGGAAACTTATGTACTATGAATTACATGGGAATCAAATTTTGTTTCAAAAATTTCATGTGTACCACTCACCTCGCATATAAAAGAAACATCCTAGCATCTCCTCTTAACAACTTGAAATTCCATTGGATTAGAAAAAACCTATAAAAATATTTTTCCTAAATTCCTCCAAATAACCTATATCCCTTTTTATGATCATAAGACCATCCTATGTAGTATTTGGTTTAAAACCTAAGTATTATGTCCAAAGATGTGTCGTACATAACCGAGCATTTTAATTTTATTAGTAATTACACGACATTAAAATAATATTCAATTAGTCTGATATAACAAAACTAGTATATACCATATAATTATATGTTATTATTTTAATTTAACAACCTATATCCACTCATATTATTTCAAATGGGAAGTTAAACAATAATTCCTTTGTACAATAGACTACCACCTCACGAATAGATGTAATTTTATACATAATCACCTCTCGTGGCTTTTTATAAAGATATATTTAAAGATTACATGTCATTATTTCAATATATTTAAATAACAAGAAATTTTTTGTCACATACACATCCTTAATTTCCCTTACATGGGAGATATGATAACATCACAAATATTTACTAAAGTTTTCCGCATTGAAAAGTGATGTGATTAATTTTTCAATAAGCCCTTTCAGGGAAGATTATAATGAAAATTTTAATTAATTTTAGTGACATATATGTCATAATATTTAATTTAATAAAATTAATATATTTATTGATATAATATATATAATTTTATTTCTTACCTTTCCACACATTAAAAGACGATACTGATGTTCATGTATACATGTGGACTGTTGCCTCCATTTAGCGAGGTTATTTATTATTCTTCAAAAAATCACTTGTATGATATATATATAAATGAATATCTAATGAAATAATATGAGATTTTATAAATTATTATAATTATAAAAGGGAAAAATATTACATACCATCTTTCTGTAATGATTATTGAAAAATGAAAATTTTACTCATGTGTAGGTACGACCTACCATCTCAAAGATTGTAGCACTTTATTTTTTCATAACATCATTCATGATTCATTTTAAAAATATAATTTTTGTTAAATATGATTAGTATTTCATGATTATAATTCTTTATATTTTTAAATATTGACCTATTTGACCATAGTCAATCTAATTAAGTTATTTACATATAAGTCACAAATCATCGAAATTTCCACCATAAACATAATTGATTATGTAATTAAATATAACACTGTAGTTTTTGAATTAAAAAGATTAAAAATATTTAATAATTTACAACATAATTTAAATAATTAATAATTTATATTTTGGATGATAATTAATGTATGTGATGCATCAAATATTAGATAATTGTCTTTATCTAAATAATATTTTATTAATCCATATTTGATTTTATGAACCTCTATTTTTTTATGAGGAATATATTAATACCCTTTGACCTAATCAATCATTATTTTATCTATTGTAATGATATTTAAGGTTTTTTATTATTATTACATCATGTGGATTATGATTGAAATGTTCCCAATGTGGCTAGGTATTCCATGATTCAAAAATATAATTTTCAAAAATATTTAAAGATAAATTTTCAATATATTTTCATCCATATCTATATTTATGTAATTATTTAATTGATGTTTTTATATGGACATAAATGGAATTGAATTGAATTTTATTTATTTATTTAAATGTCTTTTGAAATAATATTTGTTGTATGGAATGGTAGAAATTCATTGAAAACAAAAGGAAAGTTATATTTTACCAAATATATTCATTGTGGCTTCTCCCACCAATGTAACAACTGTTTGAATTATTTATTCCAAGAAAACGATTAATGTCTTTTCAATGAAATACCATAACTCTCTTTTTCATGGTTCATTATATATATGTTATTAAAATGGAATTCGTATTTTAAAATCTAAACAGATGTTTCTCAGTAGTTCAAAAATAATATCCAAGCATATTACGATGAAAAAATGATATAATAAAATTTTTTATTCATATTATGGTACTTGAGAATTATATATCAGAAACAAGTCTGCATTATATATCTTATATGATGGTTAGAGCCACATTATATCACATCAGTGAGCCCGATATCTATTATGCAAAGGATTGATCCCCATTATAGATAATGAAAAAATAGTTGAAACAAATATAGATTATGTACAGGGATATCCCCATTATATATCTCTTATTTAATGGGTAATGATTATTTTCACTGAATAATTATATTGGACATTATTCGTATGGTTATTCTATTTTTTGAGGTTCTTTAATGGATTCTATAAGGTTTTTATGAGATAATGTCCAAGGGAAACAAAATTATTCTATGTTCTCTTGTGAATATTCATTGAAGTTGATTTATTTTGAAATATATAATATTTCTATTTTCAAATGGAATGTGATTAAACTATTTAGGTATATTTTTATTTTTTGATACATGTTTTCTAAGAATTTCCATTTTTTCTGTAGAAAATAGTTTTATTATTTTTACGTCCCTTGTTGACCATTTTTCTCATCCCACATAATAAAAACTATTTACAATTCATAATGATGGTTAAGGTAAAGGAAAATGTTTAGTATAAATTCATTATGATTTTTTATGAAAATAAATCATGTTTTATCTTCATACAATTTTATTCAGGTAAAAATATAAACTTATTGGATATGGAAAAAATTTAATATATTGTATTGTTATGTTTGTGTTATGGACTAATTATCTAAAAATATAAACATGAAAGGATCAGAAAATATAATGGAATGATTTTAGAACATAAAACTGGAAAATAAATATTGTTTAAGATTGGATACTTCTTTTTATTTCAATCGATATCTCCACCAATCTATATCATTTGAAAACATGAATTATCTTATCTTCTATTTTTTCAAATACATCAAGTGGGCATATGAAACATAACATATCAATTCAATATAAAAAACTTATAAATTCTCGATTCTCGATGTTGATACTTGTGAAATTAGTAAATATACCACATGTCATTAATCCTTTTAGATAATCACATTATATATCAATTATCCAGATAGATATATATTATCTTGTATTATCCTCATAGTCCATTATCCTTTCTTAATATAATTCCATTACATTATACTCACCATGCATGAGGATTATATGAAAATAATTATCATAATATTTTTATTTAAATTTTTATATAAAAAAATTATTCACTTTAAAAACTAATACTTAACTAGTAATTTCTGAAACAGTTATTTTCTTATTTTATTAATTTGCATTAACTAATAAAGGTGTCTAAAATATAATAAAACATTCTTAAGTGATATTACTATTACATTTGATCTCATTACTATTCATAATCGTAAAATTACTATTGATAATTTACTATTCACCAAAAATTATGTTGATATTTTTAGACACTAAATTTCCTAATGAACACATCTATAGAAGACCATTTTTTGAAAATCATTACACAAAATTAATTATTTAAGGTTTAATTAAATATTATGAAATATTCTTTTTTTCTCACAAATAATTCGTCAATAATATACATCATATATTTATCCGGACATTTAAAATTTACAAACATTACCATAAAAATAAATAATTTTTTTATTTATATCAAAGTATTATAAAAGGAAGCTAATGTCATGATACATATCCCCTAATAATACCAGCATAGGACCTAAGTTTAAGGTGTGCTAAGGTGATAGAATATTGGGGCGGCTCCTCCAACATTTCCTGAGTGGTGACCTCTACCAGCATGAACTTCTCTTATAGTTGATTCCATTAAAGCTTCACATGATGATTTTCGGCTTGGGCTTGGTCCAAGGAAAACCCCAGTGGTGCAAACTTCTTCGCAAGTTCCATTTGATGGGCTTCGAATGCCCCAAGTCTACTAGATGAGTCCATCTAATCTTCTTTATGTCTTAATTAACCAAGATCACTTGTATTTATAAACATTATTTGTAATGTTAAGAGTTTAGCTTCCAACAGTCATATTACCATCAAAACCCAATGGTCTCATTTAATTATACTCACTTCATGATTTATAGAATATAGTTTTGTTGTGTATAAAATAAAAAACACACAAAATTAGGAAACAAATATTAAAAAAAAGTTTGGGTCATTACATTTTCCCCCCTTAAGAAATTTCATCCCCAGAAATTTAGCAGGTACTGCCGGAAGATAAAATGTGTGGGTTATTCTGCCTCAGAGATTCATGTAGTTCCCACATAGCTTCTACGCATTTGTGGTTCCTCCACAACACCTTAATAAGGGGGGTAGTCTTGTTGCGTAGAACCTTGTCTCTATGATCCAAGATCTCCACCGGCTGCTCCTCATAAGAGATGTCATGTTCAAGTTGTTCCACCTCTAGATTTAGTACATGTGAAGGGTTAGGTATATACTTCTTCGTGAGTGATACATGGAAGACATCATGAAGTTGTGCTATATTTGCAGGAAGTGCAAGCCGATAGGCCACTTCTCCTACGTGATCAATGATTTCGTAGGGGCCAATATACCTAGGGTTGAGCAACCTTTAATTCCCAAACCTCATGAATCTTTTCCAAGGTGGAATGAGAAGAAAGTCTTTATCACCAACATCAAAATCCAAGTCTCTTTAACGGTTGTCATCATAGCTCTTTTGCTAACTAGGAGAAGCCTTAATGTGTTGATGGATGGAATGGACTTTTTCAATCTTCTCTTTCACATGATCATGCCCTACAATCTTTCTCTCACAAGGTTCATCCCAACAAGTATGACTTATAAATTTCATCCCATACAGAGCTTCATAGGGTGCCATTTATATGATCGAATGGAATCTATTGTTGTAAGAGAACTCCACTAAAGGGATATGTTCATCCCATCCACATATAAATTCCATTGACCATGTTCTCAGAATTTCCTTGAGTGTTTGAATAGTCCTTTTAGATTGGCCATCCATTTGGGGGCGATAGGTCGTACAGAAATTAAATTCTGTGCTCAGAGCATGTTGTAGACTTCACCAAAATTTTTATGTGAACCTTGGATCACGATCTGATATGATAGAAAGTTGAACTCTATATAGCCTTACCACTTCCTTCACATAAATCTTGGGAAGTTGATCAAGAGTGAAATCCTCCTGAAGAGATTTAAAATGGGCAGTCTTGGTGACATGGTCTATAATAACCCATATCACATTATTTCCTTTGGAAGTTCTCGGGAGACCAGTGACGAAGTCCAGAGTGATATTTTCCCACTTCCAGAATGGTATGGGTAGTGGTTTCAATACCCCTTTAAGAAGTTTTCTCTCTACCTTCACTTGGTGACATACTAAGAACTTTGAAATGTAGTCGGTAATCTCCCTTTTCATATTATCCCACCAAAAATGATCACGAATGTCCCGGTATATTTTTGTGGTTCCAGGATGTATAGAGAAAGTATAACTATGAGCATCATCCATAATCTCCTTCTTTATTTATATACTAGATTGAATACATAGTCTTGTACAAAATTTCAGTACATGTTCTTGATCAAAATTGAACTCAGGAAACTTCTCATCCCTCACAACCTCAACCTTCTTCTGTATCAAAGGTTCTTCATTCTGAGCAATCTTGATCTTCTCTATCAATGATGGTTGAGAAATAATTTGGGATAGGTTTGATGATTTCCCTTCCTTTATAATTCCCAGGTCCAACATTACTAGGTCAATGATCAATGGATCTCTTTGAATTCTCATCATGGAAATAACAACTGGGTCTTTCCTGCTTAATGCATCAGCAACATTGTTTTCTCTCCCAGGATGATATTGAATTGAACAATCATAGTCTTTAAGATGTTCCAACCATCTCCTCTTTCTCATGTTCAATTCCTTTTGTGTGAAAATATACTTAAAACAATGGTGGCCTATGTATATATCACATTTCTCCACATAAATATAGTTCCTCCATATATTCAAAGAAAAAAAGACCACAGCCATCTCTAGAACATTCATAAGATATTTCTGCTAATGATTCTTCACCTGTCGAGATGCATAAGAAATGACTTTGTCATTTTTCATGTGGAGGCACCCAAGACCTTTGAGAAATGCATCCATAAAAATAACAAATCCTTATTCCACTTGAGTTCAGAGTTAAAATGGACGTAGTTATCAAATATCTGCTACAACTCTTGGAAAAATTCCTCACACTCTTTTTTCCAAATAAATATGACCCCTTTTTCAGTTAACATGGTTAATTGATTAGAATTCCATGAAAATATTTTCACAATCCTCCTATGATATCTCACTAATCCAAGGAAACATTGAATATTAATTATTTTTGTAGGATGAGGTCACTCCTCCACAAATCTTTCCTTTGTAGGGTGAACTGTGATTACATCATTGTTAACAATGTTCCCAAAAAAGTGAATTTTTAAAACCAGAATTCACATTTACTGAACTTTCCAAAAAGCCTCTCCTTCTAAAGAGTTTTAAAAATAGCGCATAGATGATCTCCATGCTCTTTGAGACTTTGGGAATATATCAGAATATCAAAAATAAAAACTACAACCATGTTATCAAGGTAGTCCAAAAATAATCTATTCATCGCATCCATAAAAATAACAGGTGCATTAGTTTGTCTGAAGGGCTTAACAAAAGCTCATAATGCTCATATCTTGATCGGAATGCAGGTTTTGGAATATCTTCTTTCTTCACCGTCAATTGATGATAACCATATCGAAGATCAATCTTAGAGAATAATTGATCCCCACAAAGTTGTTCAAATAAGTCATCAATTCTTGGAAGAGGGTATTTTTTATTCACTTTCATCCCATTCAGTACTCTATAATCAATGCATAGCTGCATTGATCCATCCTTCTTTTTTAGAAAGAGAACTGCTGCTCCCCAAGGAGACACACTCAGTTTTATAAACCCCTTATCCAAAAGATCTTTTATTTGATTATTTAATTTCTCTAGTTCCACATTTTCCATCCTATAGGGGGACATTGTTATCAAATGAGATCCATTCCATCCTATAGGGGGACTACAATATTTTTGATAAGATTTTGCTCACAAAATTAAATACTAGTGTTTCAAAACAACGCTGATCCTTGGATAATCACACTAGGAGTGTTGACTGATAAATTTACTTTTATCAAATCCTGTGTTGATTCTAAATTCTTTAAAAACAAGGATGAAATAAAGGAATGTGTAGTACCAGAATCAAACAATGTACGTTCTAGCATTGAGAGAACAACAAGAGTACCTTATACCACATCAATTGGAGCATCAAATTCAGCTTTCGTGATATAAAAAGCATGACCTTTCTCCCTTATCCTTTGGTGAGGCTGATGGGGGTTCCAATAACAACCCAAAATTTTGAATAAATCTCATTTCCATGTTTTGTGTGTAATTTTATTTCACACTCAAAAAAACATTTTAATTTAATAAAATGAGTATATTTAAAATGAGACTGTTGGGTTTTGATTATTATATGACCGTTAGTTAGTAAAACCGTTGGAAACTAAATGTTGCAACTATTGTCTCAAAATGAAAGTGATCTTGGTTAATTAATATAGAAAGAAGAATCGATGGCCTCATCCAGTAGTCTCGGGCCAATAAAAACCCATCTAACAGAACATGGGAAGGAGGTAGCACCACTGGGCTTTGCTCTGGACCAATCCCAAGCCGAACATTATCGTGTCAAGCTAGAACGGAATCTCCTTCGCGAGAAGTTCAAACTGATAGAAATTACTACTCGTGCAATGATGGCCGAGCCGCCCTTAGAGTCTCTCACCATAGCACACAATACACTTGGGTCCTATGCTGGGGTTATAAGGGGCTATGTAAGGATACCATAACTGCCTTGTGTAATACTTTGATTTGAATAAAAATTGTGATTTCTCCTTATGATGAAGTTTTTAAATTTTTAAATGTCTGGATAAATATTGTGTGCATATTTTTTATGCATTCTCGAAAAATGATATTTGAAAATATTTATTTAATCCTTAAATAATTAATTATGTGTAATGATTTTCCAAAAATGGTCTTCTACATTTATGTTAAGAAATAAATTTAGAGTCTAATAAGATCAACATAATTTTTGATGAATAGTAAATTATGAATAGTGATTTTACGCTTAGGATTACTAAGTGACCAAAAGGATTAGTAATCTCACTTAAAGAAATTATTAATATAATCTAGTCACCTTGATTAAATAATGTGATTCAATAAAATATGTTAATAACTGTTTCAGAAATTATTAGTCAAGTATTAGTTTTCCCAGGTGAATAGTTTTTTTTAATTACAAATAAAATTAAAAATATTTAGAATATTTTTTTTATAAAATGGAGTTCATTTTTGAACTCAGAACCTTGATATTATGTTTAAGTAATTTTTGGCGATTTTTCTGAAAAAATGAATTTTTGGTGAATAGTGTTTTTATTTAAAAGTTTAATTAAAATACTTAGAAAATTATTTTTATAAAATGGAGTTCATTTTTCAAATCATAGCATCGATATTTGGTTAAGGTGAAATTTTGTGATTATTCTGAGAAAGTTGAATTTTCGTTGAATAGTGAAAATACAGTTTTTAAGTTACGGGTGTTTAATGACTTCATTAAATGATGTATTAAGTATGTAATCAATATGGTTGAATTATGAATAGTAATATAAGGTATTAGGTGTCTCAAGTGGCCAATACCATGGGCAGATTTCCTGGGAAAGCCCGTGGTTTTTCAAATACCACCAATAAGGTGTCCCTTGGCTATTAATGCCTTATCCCCTCACTTCTCCTATAAATACTAATCCATTATCTCATAATTTGGATTAGAAAATCCTCCTCAACGATGTTATGTCCTCCTTACCTCCCAAGGAGTCCTCTCAAGGTTCCCTCAATCCTCCCAAGGTCCCAAACTTCATTATTTTGAAGTTACTCTTCAATGTAAGGGATCCTACCTCTCTTTTTCTTTCCAAGTACTCTCTTTTATGTCATTTATTTTATGCTCCATGTTATTATGTTGGTGGATGTTCTTTTATATTCATCTTACTGTCCTTTTTATGTTCATATGATGAGATACCCCCTCTTTCTCTCATCAATTCATTTTAAGAGTGTTTAAGTGGCACCGTTAGGCTGCCGAATTTTTAAGGGATTCTTTCACCCTTCTCATTTTCAAATTCTATTTTCATGTCAAATCATTAATGTTCATTTTTATTATGGTGCAGTATGATATTTGTATCTATCATAGTGGTATTTTATTTTCATATGATCAGAGACCCTATTTGATTTTTTCAGTTCATTTTTTGATGTTTTATGTGACGCCGTTAGGCTGCCGAATTTTCATAAGAGAAATCTTAATTTAGTCTTCCTTCCATGTTTTTCATTTCATATGGAATGTCATTCAAATTTCGTTACCATTTTATTATTTCATTTATATTATTTCGCTCTACTATTCTATGGATCTTTTATGAGTGGGTGACCCATGTCCCCTCTTGTTTCAATATTTCAAAAACCTGGATACATTTCTATTATGCTGCATAATTTTCATCTCAAAATGTCTCTCTCTTTTTCTTAAATTATTTTATTTTATTAAGTGAATACTAAAAGATATTTCTCCTATAAGGGTAATCACATATATATATATATATATAAATGTTCTATTTTAAATTCTGGGTTTTACATAAATGAAAACCCGATTTCCTTTTCTGTAGGTTTAATGTGACAAAAAGATCACGACGTTAAAAACAGTTTTTATAACATTATGATTATGAAATGAAACCCATTTCATTTATGCTATAGGGGTTATTTATGAAATTTTATATGATTATATATGTGGCTCATATGATAATAAAGTAAAATTAAGGGTTCTCTAGGATAGCGCTCCAATTCATTGGGTAATGATGTTATCACTAGAGATTACAATTTTAACGATACCTTGGGGAATAACCAAGGTAATTTAAAATGACGCCTTGTGGATGGACCTTGGTGATATGTTCAGGATTGTCTATGTTTAATGTTGTAGCCACATCTTCAGGTTATGAAATACGTTATTTTTATTATGATACGCCTCATGATTTCTTTCTCATACCTTAAAGTTCTTTTTTAATGACTTTATTGATGTGTCTCAAGTTCACATGTTAAATGATTCGCTTGTTTCCCTTACTGGGCCTTCTTCTCACAATTTCATTTGATGAATGTTCCCAAGTTATGAGATGTAGTAATGAACCTATGATGATCATAAGAATAAGCCTTTCATGTGTTTGAGAAAAAAAATTATGTTTTCATGTTTTAAGTTCCTGGTTTCCAAGACACTAAACCTTAAAGATCCTCGGTTTGGTAAAATGTAAGGAAATGTTATGTTATAAAAATTCGGAATGCTATAGTTGTTATAAAATAATGGTTTAGTTATTTGTGGAAATTAGGATATGAAAACTTTAGTAATTAACCTATATAAAAGGGTAAATATAGGAAATATTCCTAGTATTTGGGTGAGTATTGAGTAAGTTCTTTATCAAGAAAATACATCCCTGTCTGGATACGAGCAGGTAGAGGTGGCTCTGGAATAGAATTTCATAGGAGTAAAACCCAAAAACACAACTTGAGCTAGACTTGAACGGGAACTGGTACATGACAACGGTCCTTGAGTCACTCTTGATTAAGACACTCCTGGGGGATATGTTTGGGTAAATTCATAAGCTATGTATGAACCATTATTAAAGGAACAAAGATAAAATAAAATAAAGATTCACAAAAGAATATATGATCATGGATAACCTAGATTGGAACCTAGGGGATCAGAAGTTAGGATATACTTTTATTCTACAAGTTTATCCTTCTATGCATAAATTTTCCATTTCATGATTATTGGCTACGTATTTGACCCCCATAATTATACATTCTTTTCTTAGATAATGGCGGGAAATAGAAGAACATGTCCCAACAACCAATGTGATAGGAAATGTGATTATTTCCCTATTAATATGACATAGATGAAGAGAGATCAAGTTGAAAATATTGTGATTATTCCAAACCATCTATCAAAAATAAAAATTAATAATTGATACCTAGTTTAATGCCCAAACTCATCAAGGAAGAAGAAAACAAAATCTCAAGGATGTTCATCAGATAAAGTTGACAAGGGAAGGAAGACCCAATTTCATTTGTGCAAAAAGTGTGGAAAGGGGAACCAAGGAGAATGTCACAAAGGAACCGGGAGATGTTTTATGTGTGGGGTGATAGAGCATAAAGTAGCCTATTTAATCAAAAAATGGATAATTTGATGAATATAGATAATGTTCGATCTAATGTACCTTATACTTTTCAATGTCAAAAATGTTGAGAAGTTGGACATTATCCAAGGAAATACTCTCTTGGAAGGGATGAGAAGCATTATGAGCATCATGAATCTTCATGGAAAAGGGAACAATGCAAGTCCTATGCTGAGATGGATAATGATGACTAAAGTACAAGCATCTTCTTCAAAATAATTTTCTATGTCTTGTTGTATTTTAGTTTGTTCTCTATGAGCAAATCGTTAATGTTTTCAAAGAACATAAAGTAACTACCTAAGATGGTTTTATATAATTAAGTAAATCATATATTTTTATATATCACATGTTGATGTTTTTAAGCTGTTCTTCTTCAAAAAAATGATTTGGGGATTAAAATATTATTATTATTTTGGAAGATGTTCACTATTTTGGGAACCATATATGATCGACGTAAATAGATTACTATGGTATTTTCATTGAGGAGTAAAGGTTGATTTATATTTTAATGAATAAATGAATTTAAGGTGAATTTATATTATTTTAGGTTACTTATGGAAATGATTAACCTATCTTGGGGAAAATAAGTTTAGGTTAGTTACTTTTTTTATAAGATGTTAGGAGTGGTTGATGTTATTTGGATATGAATGATTATGTTTATCTTGGAAGAATATGTTATCAAATCCTTCTTATATTTGGGTTTCAATATTAGTTTGGTTTATTTTGAGGGATATTAAGGACAATTATTTATGGAATGGTCTATGATAAAATTTGGGTAGTACTGTGGAACATTGAAGATTTAAAGTAGTCTTCCTTCCTATGGGGTTATATTTTTGAAGAGTTGTTTTATTTTACCCTTTCTATTTTTGGTATAATGTTTAAAGATAGAAGAAATAGATAGTTAATTTTTGTGGATTATGTGATTCTCTAGAAGATGATTCTTGTGCTTTTGATGAGACCAAGTGTTTTTGAATGCTCTTTTTTTGGAGAAAAGTTTAGTTTTGGTATAAAATTATTAAAGGATGAAACTCTACTTGAAAGTAGGTATATTTCCTTATGTTTTTATTCTATGTAGTAAATGAATTCCTCAAAATTATTAATAGGAATGTTAAACAAGAACATTGTTGGTTTATGTTTCCTATTGGGTAATGACATACCGTTTAACCCATCACATGTCTGTGATTTTCTGGTGGTTAACTTCCTCTAAAACATTTTTTCTATAACTCTTCATTAGAACTTGACCCTCGGTTTTTTCCACCATATCTAGGTTTTCCTAAATGTAATCCCAGTATGGCTTAACTCGTGTGACCTTTGTACTTTATTTTCTTTCATTTAAAGTAATAGTGTTACTGACTCTTTTTCCGATGTGGGCATTCAATGAAATTTCCAAGACCAATTTTTTTTTAAAAAAATTGCTTGGACCCAATTTCTTAAGGGTGGAAGATTGTAATGACACGAAATTTTGAATAAATCGTGTTTCCTAATTTTGTGTGCTATTTTATTTCATACTCATCAAAACATTTTCATTTAATAAAATGAGTATAATTAAAATGAGACTGTTGGGTTTTGACTATTATATGACTGTTAGTCGGTATGACCTTTGGAATCTAAATGTTGCGACTATTGTCTCTAAATACAAGTGATCTTGGTTAATTAATATAGAAATAAGATTTTATGGCCTCACCCAGTAGTCTCGGGCCAATCAAATCCCATCAAACAGAACTTGGGAAGGAGGTAGCACCACTGGGCTTTGCTCTGGACCAAACCCAAGCAGAACTTCATCGTGCGAAGCTAGAATGGAATCACCTTCGCGAAAAATTCAAACTAATAGAAATTAGTACTCGTGTGATGTTGTCCGAGCCGCCCTCAGATTCTCTCACCATAGAACACCTTACACATAGGTCATATGCTGGGGTTATAAGGGGTTATGTATGGAGACCGTAACAGACTTGTGTAATCCTTTGATTTAAATAAAAATTCTGATTTATCCTTATGATGAAGTTTCTGAATTTTCAAATGTCCGGATAAATATAGTATGCATATTTTTGCTGGATTCTAGAAAAACGATATTTGAAAATATTTACGTAAACTTTAATTAATTAATTAATTGTAATGATTTTCAAAAAATGGTCTTCTATTATTATGTTCGGTATGAAATTTAGAGTTTAATAAGCTCATCATAATTTTTGATGAATAGTAAATTATAAATAGTGATTTTATGCTTAGGATTAGTAATGTGACCAAATGGATTAGTAATCTAAATTAAATAAAGTGTTAATTTAATCTAGGCACCTTGATTAACTAATGTGATTCAATAAAATAGGTAAATAACTGTTTCAGAAATTATTATTCAAGTATTAGTTTTTTCAGGTGAATAGTGTTTTTTAAATAAAAATTAAATTAAATATATTTAAAAAATTATTTTTATAAAATGGAGATCATTTTTGAACTCAGAGAAGCGATATTATGTTAAGGTAATTGTTGGGGATTTTTCTGAAAAAAATAAATTCTCTGTGAATAGTTTTTTATTTAAAAATTAAATTAAAAATATTATGAAAATTATTTTTATAAAATGGAGTTCATTTTTGTAATCAGACCATCGATATTTGGTTGGGGTGAAATTTTGGGATTTTTATGAGAATGTTGAATTTTCGGTGATTAGTGAAAATACAGTTTTTATGTTTCAGGTGTTTAATGACATCATTAAATGATTTATTATGTATGTAATGTCACGACCTATCCTCAGGGCCCGTTCCGTGACTACCCCAACCCCGCCTTCCATGGGCCAGGGGTTGGAGACTAGCACCAAAGGCATAAATCCTGATAACTAGGAAGGAATTGCCTTTATAAAAGTAAACAAAACACCACTGAGTACAAGCGGATGTAATACACTAAGTACAAAAGAAAGTGATGAAAAGTAAGTGGGCCAGAATACAATCCCAACTAAAAGTACAGCTACAAATGAACGAAAGTACAACAGAAAAGACAACAGCTGTAAGAATAGAAGTAGCTCCTGGGTCGTCCCCCTCGGATCATACCTGAAGGGTAGGTACAGATAGCGCAGCTCCTGGATCATCCACCACGGATCCTACCTGAAGGGTAGGTATAGATAGCATAGCTCCTGGATCATCCGCCACAGATCCTACTTGATGGGTAGGTACAGATAGCATCAACAACGCTCTTGCCCATCAACCTCCTCCGAGTATTGTCTCTTCGTGAAGTCCACCTCCAGATACTGACTCGTCATGAGGTCCTCCTCCGGGTACCGTCCAGTTCTTGAACACTCGGCCTCTGTTAGTGCATCCCACCATCTGCAACCAACACAATGAGATGTGGGCATAGCCCGTGTAGGGGTGAGTATACGATAATCAGTAGGGACCCCGAGACCCTCAAAGTCTCACTAAATCCAACAAGGATAACCACAAAGAAGGATCTCAACGGATAACCCTTATTTAGGTATAAGCCCATGCTTATACCTAAGTTATCAAGTAACCCATCTCAATCATGAGAAAACAAAAAGGTTACGATATCAACGGATAACCACTATCTAGTTATATGCCTAGTCATATACATAAGTTATCAAGTGACCCATCTCAATCATGAGGTAAACACAAAGGTCATAGACTCAGCTCAAACCAGGATTTTCATTATCGAAACTGTAACTGCTGTAGAGCCCCGTCTCTGGAGAGTATAGTGATCCTATCATGACTCCGAGGTACTTCTCACTAACCTAAGACTACTGAGGTACTCCTCTTGTCGAGTACCGCAGGTCAGCCACCCAAACATAGTAGTGCTTCCTGTCGGGGTCTGCCACCCAAACACAGTAGTGCACACCCTCTAAAAGCCTGCAGAGGTACTCTCTGGTCGAGTACCGCGGGTCTGCACCCAAACACAGTAGTGCTCCTTCCGCCATGGGTCTGCACCCAAAAAAGTAGTGCTCCGTCCTCTGTGCTAGTAGACTCACTCCACGTCGAGTCGGTCAACCAGTCGTCAGGTCTCAGCTGGCTACACGGTCTCCGTACTCCGTACGCTCGTCTCTGGGAGGATCCTCTCCACGAGCTACTGGTTGATACTCCAAGTATCTCATATTCCCACTAAGAAGTATCTCAAAGTACCGCCTCGTCATAGGGGTCTCAACGCAACAGACGGCGCGTCAATGGACGTCCGGTCTGTAAGTTATCAGCTTTTCCGTTCCAGGGGCCCGGTTGGATTTTGGGTTCAATCCAACCCGGCCATACTCAAACTGCATCCAAACCTTGGGCGGAGTAATCCAAAAGGTCTGTCTCACCAATATAAATCCAACAAAGTTGATGGCACGTCAATCGGATGTCCGGATCTCAAGTTATAGGTGTTTCCGTTTTGAGGGCCCAGTTGGTTTCGTGTTCGAACCAATCCAGCCGTACCCAAAGTTCTCCAAAACCGTGAGTTTAATATACTGAAATGACCGTCTCGATCCAAGGATCGCATTGCAACTGACGGTGTGTTGATCAAAGGTCTTTATCCAAAATTTATGGGCGTTTGAACTAAAACTACACGAAAAAGGGGTATTCGGGCCCGGTCCGACCCGGCCCGAGACCCCCTGGGTCAGCCTGAACCGGGTCGACCCAGCCCAGGTTTGGGTCCGGCCCACTTGGGCACGGCCCGGTCCGGCCTGGGTGGGTGCGGCCCACGTGGCCAGACAGCTCGGCTTGGCCGAGCTGTCGCGAGAAGGGGCGGGGGGCACTGCCCCCTGATTGAAGTCGTGCCCCCCCCCCAAGTTGGGGCCGCTCCCTTGACCGCTGGGGATTATGACACCTGGTCTCCCCTCTGGTCCAACACGGCCGTGGGATCACCGCCTGCCGCCACGACATCAGCCACAGTGGATCCTACTGGCGGCGCGCCGGGCGCCGCCACCTCCTGGCGGCCGACCGGTGCCAGCCTCTGACACCGCCGTGCCGGCATGGCGCGCCGGCAGGATATTCCGCGGACCACCGGATGTTCTCCAATGGTCCGTTTTTCTTTTCGCCATAACCAACGGTCCTCCAGGGACCTGACCTTCAGGGCAGAGGCTTCAAATTGACTTTGTGGCCCCGTTTGTCGTCGCTCATCAATCCGTGCACCACGATCAACCAGCGGAGTCTTCGAATCTCTTCTGCGGCCCCGACTCCGGCCGCGGTTTCATTCGGCCTCAACGGAGTGGCACGACGGCACCGCGCTTCTTCGTCACATTCTTTCTTGTTTCCGCACGGTGACGTTGTACCACGCCGCCTTTGTTCAAGCCACAAAAAAACATAACAAAAAAGGGGGAGGAGAGTCGGCCATGTTCGTGCGGTCTGACCTCCTCCTGATAGGTTGCTAACAAGTAGCCCAAAAAATTAAAGACGAAGAATGTAAAAGGATCTTTCACGAACAAAAAGTAATCAACCCTTACCTTTGATTCATCGGGGGCGTGTTCGTCGCGGGGGAATATGATGACATCACTCACTGCATGCTTCCACTTTCGTGTTCGTGCGTCGGTGCGTTGACGACGAGGAGGGACGAAGGACGGTCGTCGGAGAAGCACCACGTCAGAAAGGGGGGGCTTCGAGGAAGAAGGCCGAATAAGGTCGGGGAAGAATCGTTGCCGGTGTTCTTCGTTGGAGAATGAAGTTATCTCAAGCTCTCCACCAAAAGGTGCAAGAATGTGCCAAAATAATACAATATAATCTATTATTCTTGGTGGAAGAAATTAATTAAGTGGGCCCCATTTAATTAAGTTCACAATAGTTGGCACAATTCAAAATTAAAATAGTGGAGAGGATTTTCCAAATTAATTTCACATATTGATGACATAATTAATTTGGGGTGTTTCGAGGGGGTTTAGGGGCCCAGGTGGTCCTCACCTAATTAACAAGGAGAGGGTCAAGGAGTTTCCTCCCATTAAACGGGGGGGTTTTGAGGATGTTTTATTCTCCTCCATTAAGAGGGGAGTTAGAGTCCCACTTTCTCTCCCTCATTAATGGGGGAGTGTTGAGATATTTCCTCCCCTCCCATTAAATGGGGGGGTTAAGCCCCGTGTGGACCCCATGTCATAACCTCTCGTGGGAGGTTATGCTGCTCGGGTGGTCCCCACCCTAATTATCCTCCCATGGGAGGTTAGGGTGTGGCGGTCCAACCACCAACTCCCATGTGGAACTTTTAACCAACACTATCAACATGGCGTGGGTTCAATAAAGATAAAATAAGTTGTCACTTATTTAATTTTATTAATCCACGTGAAACCCAAAAACCAACTCTCAAACTCGATAATCTGTCATCGACGTGAAATTCCTCTTAAGTGATAACTGGCGCTGCGAGTTCAATGGTGCCATCAGATTTCGATTCCGAGCATTGGTTATTAAGTTAGAAAAACCCGCTCATTCGTTCACTGAACGTACCTGAGCTAAACTTCAGAAAAGGATTCCGGGCACACCGGGCCTCAGAATCAGGTTTCGTCGGAAATTGCGTTCTTGTAAAATCCCAAAAAAATTAAGAAAAAATTTTCCTTGAAATTTACGAGCCTTTTCATTACTCTCATCTCAGGGATTTACGTCCCCATAAAGCATTAACACAAACTAGGGATACAAAAGTGGTATTGGGCAATCATTTGAGCCTCTCACTCCATTGTGCTCACCTGGAGGTTCCCATGCTGCCAATGAAAGCGGACAAGAGGAATCGACCATCCATGTAGGACTACTCCTGTCGATCCTCAAATCCTACTGGAACCCCATAAAAGAAACCCCATCACCAATTTCCAGCTCTCCATGGTCAATGATATGCATCGGGTCAAGCACGTATCTTCCCAGTTGAGATACGTGGATGTCGTCGTGCACCTGCTGCAACTGAGGTGGATGGGTCAAGTGGTAAGCCACCTCGCCTATCCTACTGAGGACTTGAAAAGGTCCACTGAACCTCGAAGGTTACTTACCGCCTCGGCCACATCTCCATAGACCTCATTGAGGTTAGACCCGTAAGAAAACGTTGTCACCATCCTTGAATTCCATAGGTCTCTGATTCCTGTTATGAACTGAAACTCAAAACTCATGCTCCCATGAGGGTAAGGTTGACCGACTCAAGAGTGATCGGCCGCACCCACCTATGCATGAGAATATCCGGTGCTGCCTAGAGTTTCCTTTTCACCGACCATGGAAAACCCATCCCGAAATTATAGTTAGACCACAACCTTTTTACCTAATACAGTCAATCTAAGCATGAACTATGAATCCAATCCATACTGGGGCCAACGTCGTAAGGCCTCGACACTGCCACCAAGATATTCCAACCGAAACTCTCGCCTCAAGGGTTAGACCAGACTGTCGGCGTATGTGTGATCATCGAGTCTCCTCCCAAGGTATCTCCAGACGTGAGAGTCAAGTCTACGGCTTACCGGAAACTCTAGGTCTGGGACAAGATTTGTGGAAGGAAGGAATGATTATTATCAACGTATGTTACTAAGACATCTATTAGTGGACACAGACTGTCCCTCGAACCATTTTTAGATCCATCGGGTCACACTCCTTGACCACATGCAGCCGCACTCTTCCCCTTCCCTCCAACTCCCTAAGCCTGGTGGGGAAAACTAAGGCGGGTGGTTGTAGCATATTAAAATGTACACCACCTCATGCTGCTCTCCTAGATCTACCTCCATGTCTGCTGCTTCGTAGTCTCATATCTCCTTAAAGATTCCTCTTCTGGAATCATTTAACATGCCTGAGTCTCTAAGACTGGTGCCAGTTTCCTATTTCATACTGCATTGTGCAGTCGTCATCCACTCCTGGATGATCTGCACCTTATTTTCTTACGATACGTAAGAGCTACTAAGATTTATCCTTTGCCGAAAAGATAAAATCGGCCTCATCCCCTGGATGAACCACATCCATTGCCTAATACAGTGAATCCTGACATGAATGATGCATTCATGCCATGGTTGACGTCGTAAGGCCTCGACATTACTACCAAGAGATCCAACTGTCACTCTCGCATCCAATGGTCGATTCACACTGTTGAAATTAGTGTGAGGTCCCTGGGTCTTCTCCAGTAGAAATCTCACAAGTGAGGGTCATGTCAACAGTTTAAACCGGGACCTCTCAGTATCAACCAAACAAAAGGACAGGAAAGCAAGTGTCACTAGGATAAGTGTCTTTTATTATTAAAGCTCGTAGTACAAAGACACAAATACAACATCAACATGGAACTAGAAGTACCATGAACAAAAAGGAATTCAATAGTTCTGATCATGTCCACCTGCTCCCGAAGCTCTACTGCCTTGTCCACTGCTCGGCTGTTGCTCAAGCACCCACCGGTGCTTCTGTCTCGGTCGCTCCTCCAATACTCGTGGATCAACTGCTTGGGTAGTCGGACAGTCATGAGCTATGTGACCCTTCCTGGCACATTCATAACACATCCTGCTCCTTGTACGGCTGGCTCTTGTCCTCTTGGACCTCCTCATCATCTGTCTACTTCCCACAGATGACTCGGATTCTGATCGAAAATCATGTGGCAAAGGAAGCATCTCCTGAACATGCTCGGGGTGAAGAGCTACTGGTACAAACTCCACCCTGAGAAAGGTATCAAAGTTTCCTCATGTGAAGGTCATCTCATCGCAATACTGGAATAAGTGGCTCCACCACCTCTCAGTTGCTGCCTGAAGGAGGCTGGTAGCAATGATCACCATGAAGTCTGCTTGTGTCCCCACTAGCCTGAAGACTCTCACCACAGCCTCCAGCCAATCCTCAGCCGCCTGGGGGTCCATCTCTCCCCAGAACATGGGTGGCCTATGGTGTTGGAACTCATGCAACGCGCTCAAGAGGCGTACATCGCCTGCTGCTGGGGCTGGTGGCATCGGAGGCCCAATGTATGGTAGTACCGCTGGTGCCTCCTCTGGTGCCTCAACTGTAAGAGGGCCCTGTACCGAATCCTCGTCGCTCAGCAGGCTGTCAGTACGTACATCCCTCTGGGCTCCAGCTGGTCGTCCGTTGGAAGACATCATGAAGGAAACATACGTGACACTGTCAAATGATTATACCTGGTGAGCTGACATGGTTTGAGCTCTTTTAAGGGAAAAAATTTTGAGAACACACACGCAATCATTGTTTTCGTGCACAAAGTCGGAAATCAGTTGTTAGGGTCCTGGTGTATGGATACGTCGGCCACCCACACCATCACTAGACTCCCTGAACTGAAAACCACACTCTGTACCCTTAACACTATTTCTTCAAAGAAAGAAAATATCAGAGTTATAAGTTCTGGAGTAGAACCGACTCCTCTGATACCAATTTGTCACGACCCGTCCTCGGGGCCCATGCCGTAACTACCCCAAGCCCGCCTTCCATAGGCCAGGGGCTGGCGACTAGCACCAAAGGCATAAATCCTGACAACTGGGATGGAATTGTGTTTATAAAAGTAAAAAAACACCAGAGAGTACAAGAGGAAGTAATACACTAAGTACAAAAAAAG
The DNA here is from genome assembly GCA_963277665.1 of Viscum album. Classification (NCBI taxonomy): domain Eukaryota; kingdom Viridiplantae; phylum Streptophyta; class Magnoliopsida; order Santalales; family Viscaceae; genus Viscum; species Viscum album. The sequence continues at coordinate 1,735,089,234 of OY728121.1, read as the reverse complement.
TGCGGAAAAGTATGTGGGCCAAAATACAAACCCAACTGAAAGTACAGCTACAACTGAACGAAAGTACAACAGAAAATATAACAGATAGAATAATAGAAGAATCTCTTGGGTCATCCCCCTCGGATCCTACCAGAACGATAGGTGCAGATAGCGCGGCTCCTGGATCGTCCACCACAGATCCTACCAGAAGGGTAGGTACAGATAGCGCAGCTCCTGGATCGTCCGCCATGGATCCTACCTAAAGGGTAGGTAAAAATTTCCTCCACAATTCTCTTGACCATCCACCTCCTCCGAGTATAGTCTCGTCATGAAGTCCACCTCCGGATACTGACTCGTCGTGAAGTCCTCCTCCAGGCACCATCCAGTCCTCGAACACTTGGCCTCTGTCTGCGTTGCCTGCCGTCTGCAACCAACACAATGAGGTGCGGGAATAACCCATGCAGGGGTGAGTATATGATACTCAGTAGTGACCTTGAGACCCTCAGGGTCTCACTAAATCCAACAAGGATAACCATAAAGAAGGATCACAACGGATAAACCTTATTTAGGTATAAGCACGTGCTTATACCTATGTTATCAAGTAACCCATCTCAATCATGAGGAAACACAAAGGTTACTATATCAATGGATAACCACTACCTAGGTATATGACCCTACATATACCTAAGTTATCTAGTGACCCATCTCAATCATGAGGTAAACAGAAAGTTCATAGACTCAGCTTAAACCTGGATTTTCATTGTCGAAATCATAACTGCTGTAGAGCCCCATCTCTGGATAGTACAGTGATCCTGTCATGACTCTGAGGTACTTCTCAATATCCAAAGACTTCTAAGGTACTCCTCATGTCGAGTACCATGGCTCAGCAAGCCAAAAAAAGTAGTGCTTCCCGCCAGGGTCTTCCACCAAAACATAGTAGTGCACACCCCTTAATAGCATGCAGAGGTACTCTCCGGTCGAGTACCGCGGGTCTGCACCCAAACACAGTAGTTCTCCGTCCTCCATGGTTCTGCACCCAAACAAAGTAGTGCTCTGTCCACTAGGCTTGTCGACTCACTCCAAGTCGAGTCAGTCAAGCAGTCGTCAGGTCTCAGCTGGCTACACGGTCTACGTACTCTGTAATCTCATCTCCGGGAGGATCCGCTCCATGAGCTACTAGTCGATACTACATGTATCACAAAGTACCACGAAGAAGTATCTCAATGGACTGCCTCGTCACAGGGGTTTCAACGCAACAGACGACGTGTCAATTGGACGCCCAGTCTGTGAGTTATTAGCATTTTCGTCCCAGGGGCCCGGTTGGTTTCATGTGTGAACCAACCTGGACGTATCTCAACTGTACCCCTAACTCACATAGGGTATACTCATAGGGACTATTTCTCAATGTGATCACCAACGCCACTGAAGGTTCGTCAAAAGGACGTCCGGTTTGTAAGTTATCAGCTTTTCTGTTCCAGGGGCCTGGTTGGATTTCGGGTTCAATCCAACCCGGCCATACTCCAACTGCGTCCAAACCTCGGTCGGAGTAAGCCAAAAGATCTGCCTCATCAAGTGGAATCCAATAAAGTTGACGGCACGTCAATTGGACGTCCGGAGATCAAGTTATAGGCGTTTCCGCTTCGAGGGCCCGGTTAGTTTCGTGTTCGAACCAACCCAGACATACCCAATGTTTTTTGAAACCATGAGTGTAATATACCAAAACGACCGTCTCGATCCAAGGATCACATCGAAACTGACGGTGCGTCGGTCGGAGGTACGTAGCCCATGTTATAGGCGTTTGAACAAAAACATCCTTAAAAAAGGGGGTTCGGGCCCGGTCCGACCCGGCTCGAGACCCCCTGGGTCGGCCCGAACTGGGTTGACCCGACCCGGGTTCGGGTCCGGACCACTAGGGCATGGCCCGTCCCGACCGGCGTGGCTCGGCCCGGCCTGGGCGGGTGCGACCCGTGTGGCCAGACATCTCGGCTCAGCCGAGCTGTCGCGAGAAGGGGGGGGAGTGTGCTGCCCCCCTGATTGAAGTCACGCCCCCCCCCCCCACGTGGGGGCTGCTCCCTTGACTTCCAGGGGTTACGACCCCCGGTCTCCCCTCTGGTCCCGCGCGGCTGCGGGACCGCCGCCTACCATCGTGGCTTCAGCCGCGACGGACCCTCTTGGTGGTCGGCCGGTGCCGGCCGCCGCCTCCGGCCGCCGTGCCGGCGTGGCGCGCCAGCAGGATCTTCCACATACCACAGGACGCGCTCATGTGGTTTGGTATGCTTTCCGTCTTCGCCAACGATACTCCCTAGACCTGTCCTTCACTACATAGGCTTCAACTTGACTTTCCGGCCACATTTGTCGTCGCCCGTCATTCCACGCACCACGATCAACCAGCGGAGTCTTCGAATCGCCTCCGCGGCCCCGACTCCGGCCACGGTTTTGTTCGGCCTCAACGGCACAGCGCGTTAGCGCCATGCTTCTTCTTCGTGTTCTTTCTTGTTTTCGCGCGGTGTCGTTGCACCACGCCGCCTTTGTTCTAGCTGCAACAAACGAAACAACAAAGGGGGAGGAGAGTCGGTCGTGTTCGTGCAGTCCGACCTCCTGTTGATAAGTTGGTAACAAGTGGCCCAAAAAAATAAATACGAAGAACGACAAAGGATCTTTCACGAACAAAAAGTAATCAACCCCTACTTTTGATTCATCGGGGAGCGCGTTCGTCGGGGGGGAAGATAATAACGTCGCTCATCGCACGCTTCAACTTTTGAGTTCGTGCGTTTGTGCATTGACGACGATGAGGGTGGAAGGAGGGTCGTCGGATAAGCACCACGTCAGAATGTGGGGCTCCGAGGAAGAAGTCTGAGAAGGTCGGGGAAGAATCATCACTGACATTCTTCGCATTCTTCGCTGGAGAAAGATGTTCTCTCAAGATCTCCACCAAAAGGTGCAAGAACGTGCCAAAATAATAGAATATAATCTATTATTCTTGGTGGCGGAAATTATTTATGTGGGCCCCACTTAATTATGTTCACGATGGTTGGCACAATTCAAAATTTAAATAGTGGAGAGGCTCCTCCAAATTAATTTCCCGAGTGGATGACATAATTAATTTGGGGAGTTTCGAGGGGTTTTAGGGGCCCGGGTGGTCCCCACCTAATTAACAAGGAGAGGGTCAAAGAGTATCCTCCCATTAAATTAGGGGGTTTTGAGGAGGTTTTATTCTCCACCATTTAGAGGGGAGTTAGAGTCCAAGAGGCTCTCCCCCATTAATGGGGGAGTGTTGAGTGATTTCCTCCCCTCCCATTAATTGGGGGGGTGAAGCCCCGTGTGGACCCCATGTCATAACATCTCATTGGAGATTATGCTGCTTGGGTGGTCCCCACCCTAATTATCCTCCCAAGGGAGGTTAGGGTGTAGCGGTCCCACCACCAACTCCCATGTGGAGCTTTTAAACAACACTATCCACAAGGTGTGGGTTCAACAAAGATAAAATAATTTGTCATTTATTTTATTTTATTAATCCACATGAAACCCAAAAACCAACTCCCAAACCTGATCATCTGCCGTCGAGGTGATAGTCCTCTTAAGCAATAACCGGCACTGCGAGTTCAATAGTTCCCTCGGATTTCGATTCTGAGCATCGGTTCAAATTTTATAAAGACCCGCTCGTTCGTTCACTGAACGTACCCGAGCTAAACTTTAGAAAAGGATTCCGGGCCCATCGGGCCTCGAAATCAGGTTCCATCGGAAACTGCGTTCTTGTAAGATCCCAAAGAAATTAAGAAATAATTTTCCTTTAAATTTCCAGGTCTTTACAAGTAATAAATATGATCAACTTATTAATAGTATGATAAGGTATGAGGTGTCCCAAGTTTCCAATACCGTGGGCAAATACCATGGGCAAGCCCATGGTTTTTCAAATACCACCAATTTGGTGTCCCTTGGCCATTAATGCCTTGTCCCCTCACTTCCCCTATAAATAACAAGACATTCTCTCATAATTTGGTTTCCAAAATCCTCCTCAACGAATGTACGGTCTCCTTACCACTCATGGAGTCCTCCCAAGGTGCCCTCAATCCTCCCAAGGTCCCAAACTTCATGATTTTGAAGATACCTTTCAAGGGAAGGGATCCTACCACTCTCTTTCTTTCCAAGTACTCTCTTTTATGTCATTTCTTTGATGCTCCATGTTCCAATGTTGGAGGATTTTCTATTATATTCATCTTACTATACTTTTCATGTTCATATGATGAGATTCCCCCTCTAGATCTTATCGATTCATATTAATAGTGATTAAGTGGAACCGTTAGGCTGTCGAATTTTTAATGGATTCTTTCACACTTCTCATTTTCAAGTTCTTTATTCATGTCAAATCATTCAACTTATTTTTTATAAAGTTGGGGTATGATCTCTATATCTATCATACTGATATTTTATGTTAATATGATGAGAGACCCTATTTTATCTCTTCAATTCATTTTTTGATGTTTTAAGTGATTCTGTTTTGCTATCTAATTTTCATAAGAGAAATCTTATTTTTGTCATCCTTCCATGTTTTCCATTTCATATGGTATGTCTTTCAAATTTCCTTACCATGTTCTTATATCCTTTATATTCCATCCCTCTACTTTTCTATGGATCATTTATGAGTGGGTGACCCATGTCCCCTCTCATTTCTATATTTGAAAAACCTTGTAACATAGTCGTTATGCTGCTGAATTTTCACCTCAAAATGTCTCTCTCTTTTTCTGAAATTCATTTATTTTATTAAGTGAATACTACATGATATTTCTCCAATAAGGGTATTCACGTATATATATATATATCAAAATTTTCTATTTTAAATTCTGGTATTTACAAACATGAAAAATTTCTTTCCTTTTCTGTGGGCTTAAAGTTACATAAAGATCACATATTTAAAAGCAGTTTTAAAACGTTAATATAATGAAATTAAACCCATTTATTTTTTTTGGGTGGGTTATTTATGAAATTTTTGATGATGGTATATGTGTCTCACATGATAATAAAGGCAAATTAAGGGTGCGACTTGATAGCGCTCCAATGCATTGGGTAATGATCTAACCACTAGAGATTACAATTTTAATGATACCTAGGTGAATAACCTTGGTAATTTCAAATAACACCATGGGGATGGACCGTGGTGATATGTTAATGATTTTCTAACTTAAATGTTGTAGCCACATCTTCAAGTTATGAAATACGTTATTTTTATTATGATATACCGTATGATTTCGTTATCATGCCTTGATGTTCTTTTTTTCATGTCCTTAATGTTGTGTCTCATGTTCACATGTTAAATGTTTCCCCTTGTTTCCCTTACTGGGCCATCTTATCACCCTTTATTTTGATGTATGTTCCTAGGTTATGAGATGCAGTAATGAACCTAGGATGAACATAAGAAGAAGTCATTAACGTTTTTAAGAATAATGTTTTATTTTTTCATATTTTATGTTCCTGGTTTCCAAGAAACTAAACCTTAATGATCCTTAGATTGGTAAAATGTAATGAAATGTTATGTTATAAAAAGGTGGAATGATATAGTTCCCCTCCACTGCCCTCGGATTTGGATAGTGATTGGGAAAGTTCCCAAGTTATCCACACATAAAACATAGGACATTTGGTATGGCCTGCACCATCTTCCCCTTGTTGTTTGTGTGAGGAAGTTGAGGTTTCACCTCACTATGACAATTCCTTGCAATATGGCCATCTCTTCCACACGTGTAGCATTTCCCGCTCCCGAGAAAGCAGTTCCCCAAATTCTTCGTCCCACGATTAGTACACGTAGGATGTTGTTCTTTATTTCCTCCTCTTCCTCGATCAAAGGTCCTCCCTAATTTGGGCTCCATTGATCTATTCTTGTTGTTTGATTTATGAGACCATTGCAACTCACCAAACTCTAGCTTAACTTTCATCTCACTCCGCATGATCTTCTCATAGCTATCATAGTCTCGATTGGCTAGACTCTTCCGCAAATGAGGTAATAATCCACCAAAACATCTATCAACCTTTCCACATGGATCCATGAAAATTCTAGAGGTGTTACTTGAAAGCCTTATGATGTTCATCATGTAGCAACCAACAGATTCATTATCACTAAGCTTTATCATGAGAAACTCCTTCTTCATTCTAGTTCTCATGGAACGAGGGAAATTATTACTGAAGAAGATCCCTCTGAACTCTTCACATTCCATAGCTTCAACCTCTACTCTTTTCATTGTTTTTTTTAATCAGTTCCCACCACTGATAAGCTTCTCCTTCTAAGTAATAGAAAGCTAGGGTGACCATATCTTGCTCTGAATAGTGGATCACATAAAATATCTTATCGATTGAGCTGATAAACTACTCATCAATCAATGGGTCAGTTGATCCACTAATTTTTGGGGTTTGTTGATGCAGAAAGGGACCAACAAAATGTTGTTCCCTTCATGGTGAAATCAGTCTCTCAGCATGATTCATGTTATTTCCCAAAACATGAGTTAGTCGGTTCATCATTCACATGAATGTTTCCATTCCAGCTTCCATCGTTGGGTCATAAACCCATGGTCCATTGCGGTCACCGTTTGCGTTGTTCCTCCTATTGCCCTCCATTTTCTAAAATATTAATACCTTAGTGAGAAACTTATATCATTTATGAATCGTTTAATGATAAAAGATTTTATTTATTAAAACTTCATTCTTAAATAATTAAATTTCTCTGTAATTCCATCATAATAATTCATAAAAAACTTGTGATTAATCAAACATATACACCAGGAGTGTTGTATCCAAGGGTGAAGAAAGGCCCGTTGTCATGCACCAGTTCTCATTCAAGTCTAGCTCAATGTGGGGTTTTTCGATTTTACCCCTATGTACATATGTTCCAGAGCTACCTCTACCTGCTCGTATCCATGCAGGGTTGTATTTCCGTGATAAACAACTTACTCAATAATCACCAAAATACAAGGAAGATTTCCTATAATTAAACTTTTATATAGGTTTCTTCCTAAATTTTTCATATCCAAATTTCCATAAATAACTAATCTATACTTTGATACCAACTATAGCATCACTCCATTTTAATACATAACATTTCATTACATTTTACAAATGGAGGATTTTAAAATTCTACTGTCATAGAAATTATGAACAAAAAAATTGAAAACAACATAAAACATTCTTTTAATCCAAATTTAATGCTTCATCATAAGTTCGTCCTATGTAAAATTACTACATCACATAACCTGGAGACATACATCAATTTATAGGGTGAGCATAAGGCTTAGTAAAGAAAACAAGTGAAATAGTTTACATATTGTCTTGAGAAATAATAATAACATAATAAAAATCATAAAGACATGTGAAATGGAAGAATAGCAATATCATGATAAAAAAACATGGATCATAACTTGAATATGTGGAAACAACATTAACTTTATAAATTCATGAACATATCACCAATGTCCATCTCCAAGGTGTCATAAAAATTACCATGGATATTCACCAAGGTATTGAGAAACTTGTCATCTCTAGAGATTAATTATTTACCCAATGCATTGGAGCACTATCAGGGTGAACCCTTAATATGTATTTATTTTCATGTGATCCACATAGATCATAATAAAACATTTAAAAAATTACCCATGGAGAATATAAGAAACTGGTTTCATTTCATGATCGTGTCGTTTTAAAAGTTCTTAAAAATAAGATCATTATGTCATTTATAAATCAGGAAAAGTGGGTGAGGGTTATATGTACGTCAATTCCAGAATCAAATATATCATATTTATATATTTATGAAAACCCATTTTAAAGAAATAATTTGGGTATTCACAGAAATAAAACAAGAGAATTTCTAGAGAGAAAGACAAAGAAAATTTGAGGCTAATTTTCTACACCATAACGACTATATAAAATGGTTTTAGAAAAATTGAAAAAAAGGGTACAAGGGACACACACTCATAAATAATTAATAATACTGTATGGGTGCATAATAAGCTCATAGTATTGATATTTTGATGACATAAGACATGAAAATAAAACATGATGGAAACGAGAATATGTGATTTCTTTTACGAGAAATTCGGCAGCCTAACTACGTCACATAAAATTTCAGAAAACAAATTTATTAGAGAATATAGGGTATCCCCACAATTAGACATGAAATATACAGTAATGAAAACATATAATAACATACCATCAACATAAATATATTGAAACTAGAAGACACAACATAAAGGAAGTCATGGCTTAAAAGAGGAGGGTGAAAGATTCCCTTACATTGAAAAGTAACTTTGAAAGTCTGATGGTCGGGACCATGGGAGGCTTAAGGGAACCTTGGGATGACTCCTTGGGAGGTAAAGAGACCATATCTTCATTGAATAGGATTTTGGAATGAAATGGAAGAGGTAATGTGTTGGTATTTATAGGAGATGTGAAGGAACAAATCATTAATTTCCAAGGGACACCTCATCTGTGGTATTGGGAAAACCATTGGCTTTCCCATGGTATTTTCCACTTGGGACACCTAATAGAATATCGTACTATTAATATGTATACTAAAATGATTACATAAAAATTACATCCTGAATCATGTCATTAAACACCTGAAACTCAAAACTGTATTGTCACTATTCACCGAGAATTCAACAGTTTTAGAAAAATCCCAAAAATTCACCTTAACCTAATATCGATGATCTGAATTCAAAAATGAACTCCCTCTAATGTAAATATTTTTTAAAATATTTTCAAATTAATTTTTAAATAAAAACAATATTCACCTGAAAAAAACTAATACTTAACTAATAATTAATGGAACAGTTATTTACTTATTTTGTTGAATCAAATTACCTAATCAATGTGCAAAAAATATAATAATACTTTCTTAAGTAATATTACTATTCAATTTGGTCAAATTACAATTCATAAGCATAACCTTACTATTCATACTTTATTATTCACCAAAATTTATATTGATCTTATTAGTCTATAAATTTCATACTAAACACAACTATAGAAGACCATTTTTTGAAAATAATTACACATTATTTATTATTTAATGTTTACATTAATATTTTAAAATATCCTTTTTTCCAAAAAAAAATCATCAATAATATACATCCTATATTTATCCAGACATTGGAAATTTACAAACATTACCATAAAATGAAATAACAATTCTATTTATATGAATGAATTACACAATGCAACTAAGGTCTTAATACATAGCCCATTATAATTCCATCATAGGGAATATGTATAAGGTGTGATAAGGTGATATAATTTGGGGGTAGCTCAGGCAACATTGCCCGAGTGGTGACCTCTATCAGCTTGAACATCTCCCATAGGTGATTCCATTCAAGCTTCCCATGATGAAGTTCTGTTTGGTCTTGGTCCTGAAAAAAGCCCAGTGGTGCTACCTCCATCCCAATTTTCATCAGATGGGCTTCGAACATCCTGAGTCTACAAGATGAGGCTATCTAATCTTCTTTTTGTATTAATTAACCAGGATCAAGTTTATTTATAAAAAAAAATTATTGTTAAGAGTTTAGCTTTCAATGGTCATATTGACCAACAGTCATATAAAAGTCGAAACCCAATGTTCTCATTTAATTATAATCACTTCATTAATTAATAAATAACATATTGTTGTGTATAAAATAAAAAACACACAAAATTAGGAAACAAATATTAATAAAATGTTCGGGTAGTTACATATAATTTTTTCTTCCTCATGTTAATATTATGTAACTCTATAAAATAATCATACTCATGATAACCATAATATTTTATCATAAACAATAATAATCTATAATTAATCATTTATAGAGATAAACATAGTTCCATACATTGAATGTTGTTTTATATATGCATTTCACAAAATGTATATCTATATATACATTTAAATAACCAGTGTAAAAATGATAAAATATAGGTCTCTTTTAATATAACGCATTGTATTATTCTTGAAATCATTATTGATTGTTAAAATAACCATTATAATCTTAATCATTTATATAATATATAATAAAATTCCAGATAAATCTAATGTTTTCTATAGTTTCTAGTTTTTCTATCTAATTATATCATATATAATTAATTTCACATCTCTAATTTATCATACGATTAAACCCCACTACTAAACACATTAGTGAGTAAATTTTTTTGATGTAATCGGATTTTAATAATGGAGAGACAATGGAATTGAATTCCAAACTATTCAACTTCTTGAACATATTCAGACTTCTTAACTTCAAAACATGAAATGTTATGAGGTCAAAAAAATTTATACATAAAACTCATTCCAAGGTCATCATAATAATCCAAGGAACCCTATTCCAACTATATTTGTTGATTAATAAATTTAATTATTTAATTTTTTTACTCATCCTCAGGAAATATTCTATGATAATTTGAAAAACACATTAGCTTATGAATGGTGTAATCCTCTGATTGTTACCTTCAAACTTATCTAACATTATAAATACTTGAACTAATATAATATATGCTAGAATAATTTCATAATATCTATTTATGAAACAATGAAAGAAATTTTTGTTATGAAATAGAATTTATCTCCTTTTAGATGGAATAATATAAGCTAAAATTGACATTCTATATCATCTATGGTATTATATGATTATTAAATGTTTTCATTAGAAAATAATACTATATTAAAATATATAACCGATGGGTGGAAAGAACACATTCCATAAAATTATATCAAATGTTTGGATAAATAATTTATCCATGATAAATAATTTTAGTAGATATTTTCTGAATACATTTAATATAAATAATTAATTATAAATCATGTGTTTACAAATAAAAATCTCATGAGTGTTCATAATAACACTTGTTTTCGAACAACTTCTCTTATCACATAAAATAAATGATATGATGAATTACATATCATACATAAATATATTTTATCTGGATAAAATAATTGACATTCAAATTCTCAATATAGTAACTATTTAAATGATATCATGAATATAAACTAAATGTCAAATCAATTCATCCTTTTGTTTTGAGAATCTATATATTTAATTCACTTTTGAAAATATACATTCTGTATGACTGACATTTAAAAATAAATGAATTGTTTTAAATTTCACCCACATATGACATGGATATTCCAAAGATTTTCCTAAACTAATTTTCATATTCAGAACAATCACATCAAATGGGAAAATAATTAAACCTTTTTAAAAACCAAATATTTCAATAAACATGATAAGATTCATGTAGAAACACTTTTCAACAAATTAAAATGCATTTTCTTCTTTCGATTTGAGCAGTTACATACCTTTAATGTTTACTTATCACTAGAAACTATAGATCATATGTCTAGATCATTAATTCACAACACATTAAGAATATTAAGTAAATTTTTAGGATTTCATTTACATTTTCCGATCATTTTCATATATGGAAATAGGGTTATATACTTAACCATAACATGACATGTCATTCACCCTATGTTTATGTTTCTGAATAAATGAATCATAAACCATGTTTATTAAAAACACCTAACTCAATTAATTTAAACATTAATTCGTTAAATTCTATTATTTAGAGAAAACTAAGATAAAATTTCACATCTTAAGAAAAATATATCCATTATTTTATTATCCTTGTTATCAATTCAAAAAACTCTTTTTTTATATATCATGATAGAAATAATAAAAGATTCAATTTTTTTTATCTTCATACATTTTTATATTTACAACAATTTTTAAAACATACAATTTTCTGAAAATGTATATTTTATTATTTAAAAACATTTGTGGAAAAATTGATAAACAATGGGTTCAACCAAAATATGAATTCATAGAACCATTTAAATACAATTCAATTCAACCAGATTTAATCTCCCTATAAAATTTCAATGAAATATTGGTTACATGATAGTCCATTTCATCCATTAACATATATTAAAACTAAAAGGCTAGCATATCCTTATACCAGATTTACTCATCAGGACCGATCTTTGAATCCCACATCAAGAATAATTTTATAAATTCTGATTGATCTATATTTTTCCTCATTGAGAGTCACCCACAATGACTTCCCAATCATTTGGTTAGCTTCCTCTTAAGTAGCATTGAGAGATAGAACATATTCAACCTCTTATTCTTCTAATTTCAAAACCAATTCCAAGGATTTCACAAACACACTACATAAATTTTACTACTAAAAAGTGGCATCAATGTCTATCTACCTCGATTTAAACATCATTTTGGAACGTGTATTCATTAAACATGGTAAAAAAGGAGTACTGATTCCACTATTTGTAGATTCCTTTCTGCCTCCTATTTCTCTATGGGATCAGAGGCCTATCTCCTAGGGAAACCATTTTAGTTTTGGCTAAAAAAATAATTGGAACCATCATACTTGGAATATTACCCATATACCTTCTTCCCATCCAAGGAGGAACAGAACACATCATCCATGCACTCCTGCATTTTATCATCAACAGGAAATTGATCAAAAAAATTACCCATCACAATCGTAGCATCCTCCATACTAGAACCTATCCTTGTAAATCCCAAAAAAGAACTGCACTCCATATGTTTATTAGGAACGAATTCATTCGCTTTGGTTCTAATAAAACTCCTAGGTCACCCCACATATGTATATGTTGCACCCAAGGGAGTTTTGGGAACTTGAAATACCTCAGCAACAACTAATGTTGCCTCATCACATACTGGATTCATCGTAACAGAAATTATAACAATAGTCTCTTCGACCCCACTATCTGAAAAATCACTAGAACCCTGAACCACGATAGCCTTAATAGGAATTTCTAATCCCATATCTCAATTAAATTTTCCAATTATTTCAGATATTTTTGTATCAGGAGGATAACCATTATTTGCTTTCCTACCTCCTACACAAAATCTCTACCAGTAGTCTTACTAGGATGATGATCAGACTGAGCCATCTTAAAACCCACATAATACCCATAATGATTCACACCCAATGAACTATCATGAAAAACATACATCTCATCTGGGAACATATTAATCCACAAATTAGTCAATCTAGGTTCCTTTTTCAGTGTACGCCTACATACATTTTATTTGTTACACATATGCTTACACAACGAACTGAAATCCTACTATTTTTCCTAAAAAGATGAATCTTTATGCATGAACTCTTCACCAGAGGTGATCTTGAAAAACTCATTGGGATGCATCAATTGATCTACCTCAAGAAAAATTCTTTGTGATATCATGTGGAATAATGATAGAGTTCCTCTATCTAAGAATAGGTAACAACCGTCAAGATTCCCTTGAATTCAATGAATTGAATGTTTTTAAAGGTTAAGGGATGCTCGAGAAGCCTTACCCATATATTTTATCTCATTATGTAATTTAACATATTCAATAATATTTAATTTTATTTCATGTACTCAATAGTATTGTTTATAAGAGTCTATAATTCCTCAAATAATTGATGTAAATATTCATATTGTTTATATGAGTGGAGGATTAGATTCTTTTTTTATTTTTCATCTAATACCCTTTTAACCTTAAATTATATACATTATACATATATAAGAATAAAGATTCACTTGTTGATCAATTTCATCACTTGTTAACTCCAAAAAAGGACTTTCACAATATATAGAAATTTCCATAAGAAATTTTCATTAATAACTAATTATGATATCCCAGACCATGATTCCACTGAAGGTTCCCTAATCCTAGTTATCCACAAAGCAGATATCCCCAAATGCCAAAAGCTGCTGACTAGAAGTGAGGTAGTAGAGTGTGTCCACGGGATGAAATTTCCCTCATTAAAAGAGTATAAAAAAATGTACTAAAATAATATAATAGGTAAATAGAGAAAGACAAATAAGTAATCAGATGTCAGAATGGAAGAAGGAAAGAGTTATAAAAAACAAGAATAAATTACAACATTATATAAAAGATGATGATGATATGTCATGTATATATATATATGGAAGAAAATTTATACAAACCAGAAGATAATAAATTCTATATAAAAGAATAAAAATGAATTCAAAAACTATCCCAAGAATCATATGCTTCATATCAATCAACTACTGCCAACATCACCCTATGAAATCAAGAAATCAAGTATTTCAAGGATTGTGCTTAACTATTTCAACACATGAATACATGTAGTCCTCACTGTTACAAATGGTGCCTGGATAGGGGGTGAGATAAATCTAAATAGGCTATCACCAATGGATTTTATAACATCAAGTCCATGACATATAAACAGATATAGTGTGCTAGTATTCATATACAAATGAAAAGTAGTATAGTAATGTAAATAACCATGTACCAGCTTTATCCCTTGGCTATTTTCTTAGCATGTAACCCGTTCATTAATTAATTGAATTCTATTTTAAATTTTGGGTCACACAAGGGGATACCATAACTAAATTGATAATATAAATATAGCTTCCAAGGTATCAAGAGGAATCTTTTAATTATAATAATAAAAAGAGGTTCTAGGGTAATAAACATGGAAACCTATACCTCAAGGATCCCCAACATAGTAGTAACTATAGCCTGGCTAAGATGTATGAATTTAATGCATGGGGAATCATCCATGTAATTCCACAACAATAACAATCTAATAGAGTCCATGGATATCATCGAATTTAAAATAGGAGAGGCAATGATTAGGCCTAAGGATGTAGGTAAGGAACCACAAGTCTATTGCAGCAATGCTGAATCTGAGGATTATATACAAGGAATCCATTAATATTAAATGATGGATCCTTTGGTTTCATACCAGGAAACCACTAATAGATAATGATTGGTCTATTTGGTGGATCCAATCTAATGAAACTGACGTCCCTAAATCAAAATGGAATCCACGAGTTCTCAAGGAATACAATTGGGTATCCATGAACCAAATCTTGTTGTACCACTCCTATAATAGTGGAATGGTTCATATACATGGTACCTTAGATATAATAAATTTTATTAACAATTCCATGTGAATTAATCATCTGATTTGATATTTAATTGGTATAGGCCTTTCCTATCAGTACTATTACAAGGCCTAGGGGCATGGAACCATTATTCAATACATATAATTCATAATTACTTCACATGGTTCATTTCACTACATTCTATCCTATGTTTAATTTGGTTCAATGAAATGTAACAAAAAATTCAATTTATTTCAATTTTCCCAAGTCATATATATAGAATATACTTTACAATTCCATTTATAATAGACTAATCCTATTGAAGCAAATTACATAGGCATGTCAAGTGACATTAAAATGTAACCATTAAAATAAATGGTAACCAAGTTAATGGAGGCTTACAATTAACATGTTCATGCTAAAGAACACCCAAATAGTGGCTCAGTCAATAATGTCAGACTAGAAAAGCTAAAATATAAAAAATCACCCTACATCGGGTGGACGTTGTTGTGGGCGCAACCACCAACGATTATTATCATTTCATGAATGGGTACTAGAAAATGAGTCTAAATACAACACTAACAGATTATAATATAAACAGGTGAAACCTGATGAAATTGTAACGAGCATGAGATAATTTACAAAATGATGAAACATGAGGGATGAGTTATAGGTGACCTACCATGTACTCATATGACTTCCCTTGTTTAGTATTAGCCTCTGGATTAGTCTATAATGAATGTGATATGAAAACATATCAATGCCTTCAAATTGGGGAATATAATCCATAATCTAAATATATTTATCAATGGAAATAGTAATAAATAAATATTAAAAATTTATCATTAATGTACTAAAAATGATCCAACAAGATGAATGGTGATCAAATAGGACTTCCGAAGGATGTGTGAGTTCTATTACTATATTAGTATTGGAAATGGATCCAAATAGATAAAAGGGAGGGGTGTCCATTGGAAAATAAATAGAGGAAGGAGGGTTAATTTATTTATATTTTTTTAGGGGAATGAAAAAATCAACCAAAACAATAGCCTTCAGATGGTTTGAATACTCGGTTTTCAATCTCTATGAAAACCATGAATGATATTCTGATGGAAGGGGGAACCAGCATGGTTAGACATTAGGATTAGGGAAACTATGCGCGAACCTAGATAAACCCCTCTATAATTTTATCTATAGTTTTCATATGGCTATGAAGCTGAAATCACAAAGTATGGGATAAATGTGATCCCTAATGACTCTTTCTATCCAGCCTTGCATGATTAAAGCTAACTATGTTTCCTTCCCTATATGGTTTATTTTAACTAATAAACAAGACTTTCTCTCCCAAAACAAGTTTTTCAATGCTCTGACTGAGACTTGGAACCCTAGAGACCTTCATGAATTAATTAGGCATCTATATAATTATCATTAAATATAAATAGAAAAAAATTTAAAAGATCCATACCTGATTCCAAAAATAGATTCTTAGAGTCTTCCCCACATAAAGGAACTCATCTCCATGTTCACCTCCTCGAGACAATGAAACACTATCTGAGAACATCTTTGTCCACTAAGAACATATTTCAACCTCTCACTCCCAGGACTCATCTTTTACATATTCATGCTATAAAAAAACCTATAATAGAGGGATAGACCGACCTTATAGAGCCTCCATGCTCAAGAAAACGATGCAGATATGATACTCTTCAAATAAAGAATTATCATCTAACTCAACTTCTCTAGAGTCAAAATAATGAGATGTGTCAGAATGATAATAACAAATCTATGAAACGTGGAAGGAATCGTGCATGAAATGGGTCCATGGATGTAGTAGCATTTGATAGGAGACCATTCATCTTCCATCTAGGATCTCAAATGACCTCACATAATGAGGTGATATCTTCTCTTGCCCTAATATATGTCTATGACCTAGCTTTGATGATACCCATAGGAAATCATGATCCCCATTCTCGAAATCAAGAGGCCATCGATAGTGATAGATATAATATTTATGTCTATACTAAGCATAAAAAAAGAAACTTCTGGATCATCGAAACCTTCTCTTATGTCTCAATCATGAGACGAGGAACTTATCTAGATGCCTCTCCAACATATATCCATCAGAGGGACTAATGGAATGACCTACCATTTAAGGAATCAAAAATAGCTATATAAATTTTCTCCTAAAATCTATTGGACATCATGATGAGAAGGATAAACTTCTCCCAATATCTACGAAAATCAAATATGCATCCTCAAATCATGTCCTCTATTGGAAAAAAAATATCTTAAGGTAACATTGATGAATTTTTATGGGTTGTTTGTGTTTGTTAATAAATGGATTTCCATCATAATATGTGGGTGTTTAAAAAATCATGGACATGTTATGTTGAAAAAGATCATTGAGAAAGGAATGTCTCCTCTATAGGTGGTACAAAAATCATGTACAAATGGTGGCATTGACCCCTACTATTTGAAATTTTTTTTTCTAAAAATTATAGAATGGAGAAATGGGTTTTTGGAAATGGATGTAATGCACAATCTTAAAGGTGGTTTTTATTGTTTCATGAACGTAATGTTTTTAAATCCACAAATCAAAATATGGTAAATGAATGAATCAAACGAATGATAGGTTTTTGCATGAAAGAGGGTTTTTAGTTCCCCAGAGATAATGTTGAAGTCATCCACGTGAAAGAGAGTTATGAACCAAATGTTTTGTCGAATGAGGTTTTACACACTCAAAGATGATCTTCTACCAAATCTCAGTATCTTATGCGCAATGTCGGTTGTGCCTACCAAAATATTGATACCCCTATCATTTTATAAGCACCACAATTATTGTAAAACCAAGCTCTGGTGAATGTAAGAATTGTGAATGTTAGAAGAAATTTGTGTGAAAAATGTTCCTTTAGTCTGAATAGACCAAGTGAAACTTATGGTGTATTTGCGTGAATGATAAGAGTTTTTTTAGGAAAATGTACAAATATTTTTCATATGTAATTAAAGATGCATGAAATTCAACCTAATGTTGCACAAGATGTTTATGTTTCAAGGTACATATGTAGAAAAGAGGTATACATCAGTGGATGAAAATGGGACATCAGTAGAGCATCTATATACAGTGGAGGATTAATTCATTACTGATAATTTATAGACCAACATGTCTATAAAATGTGAGTGGATCTTCTTAAAGATGATCTAAGAACACTTCAATTGATAGAGAAGAAAGCTTTTAAATTGTGATTGTTTGATAAGCAGGAGAGATATATATTCCACTCCAAAATATTTAATAGAAATACACTTTTAGTGCATTTGGTACATCGACACATTATCATTCTATTCTCCTGTGATGTACCCTAGTGAGGGTGAACCATGTCAAAACATTTTATCTCGTGAATTATTTAAACTCCACTCATACATTTCCTCAGAAGAAACATAGAATATTTTTATATTTAACAATTTAGCATGATCATAAGTGTTTGTTGTTTTAATTTTTATAACCTTGATTCACTCCCCCACCATCAGGGTATTTACCAATGTTGAAAATAAATTCCTCTAAAATCTGAATCCTTGGTTCTGAATGTCCATTGGTCTTAGGGTGAAAAGGTGTTCTCAGAAGCACCTAGGTACCCCAATATTTCTATAACCCCAACAAAAAATTTGACATGAAATGAGTTTCCCTATATGTAAAAATAGAATGAGGGGCCACATGTAGTCGTATGACCTCACATACATATAATCATCCAAACTCATCAACTGTGAAAGTATCTTAGATTGGAATGAGGTTGGATTATTTTTTCATTCTATCAATGATAACCCATATAGTATCACCACCTTTAGAAAACCTCAGAAAACACACTGCAATGACCATTGAAACAAATTACCATTACCATACCTGTACTTGAAGTTCCTGTAACAAGCTTGCAGGTCACTAATGTTCATCCTTCACCCACTGATAGGTGGAATACATATTGAAAAAAACACATATTTGATATTTCATCCCATCCAACTAATAATAGAATCACATATCTCTATACATCTTAGTGATTCCCAGATGAATAACCCAGTATGATGTGTGGGACTTGAACATTAACTCCTCCGCTATATATTAGGAACCTAGACAAGTACTTGAAAATGCATGATGTCATTTCTATCTATTAACTAGTCAAGATAAGGGTTTAGAGACTCTAGTTTTTCATGGTATGAATTTTGAATACTCATAAGAATATTTTCAGTGTTTGGTGCTGAGATGGGATAGGATTCTATGGCTTGGTGAGCTAGTATTTAATTTTTTAAAACTATTAATTTTATTTTTTTAATGTGTCCACAGCTTTCATAAAAAATTAGAATATATCATAAATGGAGTTCCAGATTGTAAATATTAGGGAACATTTTAATCATAAATGTGTATTTTAAACTATGTGTGATCTAAAGCTGCAGGCGTGGGATGTTCTAATATGGAAGTCGTTGTTGGGTGCATTGGATATATTAAAAAATTTAATTTATTTATTTAATAACCCTACCATAATTAATTCAAAAAAGAAGACCATGATAAGTAATAAAAGACCAATGTTGAGTATATGGTTTGGTGTTTTTCCTAGGAATGGCATAAAATTGTTCAGTGATGACATCTGCTAATGGTAGTTGTTGGCGAGTGTGTCAAATTAAAATAAATAAATTTTTTATTTATATTAGATTAAATTTCCATAAAAAAATTACTCAATAATTATGAATCTGTATAAAATCATAATGTTTAGTTTCATGACCTTGGGATCATTAAGAAGAGCTATCACCACTTTTTTAAGCGGATTGACACTGGACAATGATCGATAATCTGATTGAGGTGAATCGATAAATAACAGATACATTGGATCACCCTCAACTCTAGTATATATTTTCTTCAGAATTGATCATTCCATAATTATGGTTGGACTCTTTTAAGGTGGTTTTATGACTATATAATTAAAATATTGATCATAATCAATTCCCTCTCTTTGATCATTGTTAATTTTATCCATTTCATGAGCCCGTGAATTGAAGTAAATTATTTCTTCAATTAATTTATTGTCTATAACATGTTTCTTACTCAGTTTTCATTATTATTAAATCATTTTACAGGGATTCTTGTCCAACATTTATTATAATTTTTGTTATTGGGTTTTTCCCCTGATGTTCTTTCTGTTCTTCATCATTATACCATGAGGTTTTAGTTTGACTTTGCCATGGTAAATTCAAGAATTCTCAAACCCACTAGTTCATGGTGGTTGTAATAAAGGTACCCAAATTGATAGTTTGGGGATGGATCAATAAAATAGAAGTATGATGTTTTGAGAATAGTTTCGATTAGTACAGTGGGTGCGAGTTTTGACCAGAGGTGGTTCTAGATCGGGTCGATAATATAGGTTTTCCTGGTTCATATGTGAATGTGACATCAGTTGTGATGGGAATAGTTTCGAGTGATGTCCATTCATGGAATTTCATGGAGGATGCTACTTGGAATTTATGTAATGGTTTCTAGACTCAGATCTCTGATGAGGCAGTCACACATGGTCAATGTGGTGATCATTACATAATAATAATAATAATAACAACAATAATTATAACAGTGATTATTTAATAAAAATGTAATAGGAATTATTATTATAATCATTATATTAAATAATAATTATAATGGTGGCATAAAATGTGTGGTAGATCAAATTAAATTATTTTAATTTTATTAAAAAATTTGATTACATAAATTGTTTAAATTATAATGAAAAATAATTAAAAAATATTTTTTGTTAAAATTATTTTAATTATATGTTTTTAAATAAAATGAAAAATGGAAGGAGGAGAGGAGTTGTTGGGTGCATGACGTGGCAATGATAAAGTGGATTTCACATATTTTAATGTATTATTATTACTATATAATATAATAATGATTATGATTATGTTGATATGACAACATTATTAAATAATTAAAGTATCAAAGGAGGTTGAATAGGCATTGGAGGTGTAGGGGAAGGAGATTGGTGTTTTCCTCTCATTTTTATTGAGGATTAACAAAGAAGTTTAATAGTAATAAAATATTATTATTTTTTTATGAATAAACAAAAATTTCTATTGAAATAGATTGTATGATATGTGATTAGAGAACTATCAGCTGTAGAGTGACGACAGAATAGAGATGGTCATTTTAAGACCGCTTTTTGGGTACCTTTTTGTTATCAGGGCATCCTTCAATGAAAATCCCATGAATAAAAAAATAATTATTGTTGTGGGATGTTGTACATGATGTATCGTCTTCATATGGTGTCAGGATGATGAAAATTATATCGCATCATGACCCTAAAATTGTGGAAGATGTTTCAAAACAAATTTTGGTATTTAATTTTTCTTCATGGGTCAGTCCCATGAATCCCCATTGAAGAATTATGAGGTTAAATGTTACATTTTCAATGGGTGTCTGATTGATCAATGTGAATATGATTTCCTAAGAAGTTTTAATTGGGGATAAAAATGGTGTGATTAATTTTTTCCACATGGTTCCATTTGTAGTGGTATATCATTGAATTTTCATTTTACCCTCTGACTGATGATGTGAATTTTTCATTCATTAGGATTTTGGTTGAGACATGTCGTGTAGTACCCATATTCTCCATGTAGTGATACATATCCAAAAATATATGTGATGATAAGGACACATCCCAATAGAAGAGCACAACCACATATCAGCTGGGTCCCTTACATGTTTTTTCTAATACATTATTAATTATCATTCATCCGTATATCCTTTATTTGAACTCAGATTTTTTCATGAAATTGTCATATCCTGTGTTTTTTTCACATAGAACATGATTCCACCCTCATTTGTAGTTTTCATGAATTGAAATTAAATGTTGCAGGTATGGTTCTTACATTGGTGACCCCCTATGATGGTAGTGGTCGCATGGGATCATTGGAGTCCATTCAAGTGGTACCCTACAGAAGTTCTTGGATGTGGGGGCTTAACATTTTCTAAGAGGCACCCACTAGTAGAGTTATCCAGGGGGTGGTTGAAATCATCCTAGTTGTACCTTCTAGTAGAGTTGGTAGTGGGTCATTGGCATCTTTCGAGTTGTACTCTCCTATAGAGATGGGTAGTGGGTCCTCATCTCCATCAAATTTGAACCCTACAGTTTTTCTAGGAAGTGGGTCCTCCCCGCCTTCCTAGTGGTACTCTCTTGTAGATATAGGTGGTGGATCCTAAACACCTACCGAGTGGTACCCTACAGTAGACCTAGGCAGTTGGTCTTCGATGCATACTGAGTGGTCAACTCCAGTTTTTCTAGGAAGTGGGTTTTCAAATCCTTCATAGTAGAACCCCCTTGTCACCCCAGGGCACGAGTCATTAACCATTAGAGTGTAAACCACATTGACATAGGTGTCAGTCCTCTAATGATACTATAAGAGTGTAACCCCATGTTGTACATGGGTGCAGCTCCTCTTCATCATTTTTTCACACAACTATGTTTCATAGGGTTGAGAAATGGATAAAATTTTATAGTTAATAATGCAAATATGCATGAGGAGATGGGAATTATTGATGGAATTTTGGATCCCTTGGGTACATTTCTTCATAGGATGATCTGTGAGATGGGGATCGCCTTAATCCCTCGTTTGGGATTTTTTTATTAATCATAAATATATTTATATATATATACAATTTATTTATATATCCTTATATTTTATTTGGATACTCTCCTTCTATGAGAGGCGAAAACCCATGGGTTATGCTACTTGACTACCATGTTTAGCTTCTCATGGTTGGATGAGTCTTCTCTCATAAAATTGTTGGAGATTACTTAATGAGTACTCCATCTACACACCGTGTTTACCACCAAATGTTTGGATGGTCATACATTCACTATTGGTTTGGTTGAGCTATTCTCTCTTATTGTATCCTTATTATACTGTATTTCAATTCATATTGTATATCATACTGCCCCTCGAGACATGTTCAGCTATGGTCATGGAATGGGATTACGGATTTGGTCTCTCTGTGTGTTTTACTTCCCGGTTCTGTTGGGTAGTGAAAACATTCTTATTGGGTAAGTAATTTCCCCATTAATTATTAGTATACACTACAACACAATTGTACTATTTAGCTGTTTTACTTTTAAATTTTCCCTTATCATTATTGATTGCTTTTATTTTAATTCCTATAGTCTTCTACATCAATATGTTTGTGTGGGTGTGTGTACACCTGCATAGAAAAAGTCACACCTATGTTAGTTATGGATTCTACTCTTTTCTACGCCTCTATCCTTTAGAGGAAGGATTGTGGTTATTAAAGATCTACCCTTGTATTGGGTCGAGATGTGAATGCTTTGTATCAGAGAAGGTTAATTCCTTTGGAAGTTGTTTGGTCTAGTCCCCATATGAGGATCTACTGGGGTTTCAAGTTAATAAATTTACATTGTCTCGAGTGAGAATCTTGGTCTTGGGAATCTAGTGTTGTTATGGGTAGACAATGAATCCATTCACCAATACCTTGACTACCTCCTTGTCGACTAATAATAGAAGGACATTTGTTGAAATGATCAGTGTTACGTGCATCATATAAGATATTGTTTTTTATTTTCCTTCTTGAGTAAGCTCTCCATTATATATATATATTATAATTTACCCACAGTACATCTTGATCACATTCATTATGCATAAATGAAGACAATTATCTAGTTTATCGACCTAAAGATCATAATGATGATCAGATAAGTGATGATTCCTTAGTTCAGGGTCCATCCCATGAGATATTTTCCTCTATGTGGGTATTTAGTATCACCCTCTCCTATAAAGCAATAGCTAGTACAAGAATATCTGGCTGATGATGCTCTCTGTCTCATAGAACACTACAAGTTCTAGTGCTTCAGACTGCGGAGATTCCATGTTGAGAAAAATACCTTGGAAGTAGAATATTATCTTGGGTCGGTGATCATAGTTCTTAGACTTTTGTTGATACTGAACGATCAGATGACTTCACAATCGAACAGTGCCCTCAAAAGAGTAAAAGATGGTTCTGGTGGTACTAGTACAAGGAACACATGTTCTATGTGTGCATAGTAGGTTCAAATAACATGTATTTCCTAGGATTCGTGTTGATATAGAATCCCTTCTCTAGTGGTTGAGGATTAGCATGACCATATGGTTTAGAACTCCCACCCTATTAAGATACATTTCAATTGTGATACTCTTGGTGAGACATATCTAGTGTGATTCTAGGAATCATTAGATTATTTTGATGGGGATTTTTTAGTGTCATATCAGACATTCATGTTAGAGGGATACATCCCCATGCAAGATGTGTCCTTCTGACATGACTGAAAACAATGCAACCAAGTCAATGCCATCTCAGAGCAGATAGTATCAATGTGTGGTGGATGAGTTCCTTTGACTTGTAGGATAAAGATGTGAAGATGTGATGGAGATCCATAAAAGTCCCTAGTTGATGATAGTAGGTAGGAATGGAATTAGATGAACTATTGGTTGATGGAGATTATGGTCAAGAGGCTCAAGTGTTATTCCGGGTATGTCCTATGTCACAAATTCTTCAGTTGTAGTTCTTAACACAGTGTTGAAAGCCACATTTCATTATGTATAGATCCTTTTCAAGACCAAATAATACTAGTGGGTGAGTTTTCACACAAACCATATACTAAAGGTTTCTACAAAGTGGATTAGTGATCGTGGATTTTGGGGAATTTTGTGGCATGACTCTGTAAGGATAAAGAAATAGGGAGAGAGTCCTGAATGAAATATTTCTATAGGGTAGGTTTGGCCCTATGATGTTTTATTAGTATGGGGTTGTCACTTACAATCAAAAATTGGTTTTTTATACTCATTAGTGAATTTTTTCTTCTGGGTTGTGGGATGGCGTTTCCCTCCACAATGAGGAGTGATCCTCTTATAGAGCTGGATGGGCTCATTCACCAAAGGTAACAATGGATTAAATAGTTGGCTAGTGGTATCCTTGTAATGCTGGATTTTATGAACTCTCATATCCCTCCAACAATGTTCTTGTATAATGACATGTTTGTCTTACCTCCCAACCATGAGATGGACCTTGGTTTAGAATTTCACTTGGGACAACCTGATGTTTGTGCTAACACATCAGATGACCCTATCGGGCTATGAGATATATTGGTGTGGTTGAATGATCTATATAGTTAGAGCTTCATAAGACTAATGTTTTCACCTCGAAACCCCTATATTTATTTTAAAAGAGAAAAATCAGAGCCTGGGATCTCATCTCCATTGGTGTCACCTATGTCAGGTGACGCGGGGAAGAGTATCCACCCCCAATAATCATTTTGTTCTTTGACCTATCGTTTGGTGTGATGTTGATCTCAGAGGCATACATTAGGATTTTTTATCCCCAGATACTAGGTTGAGAGGATAATATTCCAATCGTGGCTTCTTAAATCTTCTAGGATTTCATTGAGATCTTGGTGATACCCTTTTTTGTGATGAATGCCCCATAATATTTTTCAAGTCTTATTAGTTTGATTCATAACAATTCATAGATGGTATGTGGTAGTCATATATGATTGAACCATCTTGTCCTTAGAACCATACTTGGATCATTTAAGACATTTCATGATGGTTGTAGAAATTTTCTATGTGTATTACTGGTATGAAAACACTCATGGAGTCTTCTCTAGATTCTAATGTCCACTTATTAGGATTTGTATTATCATACATAAGAGTAAAAGTGGACCCTATAGGGGCCGAGGAAGCTAGAGAAAGAAGGAAACCTAGAGAAAGGTCATGGATGTAAATACTCACCAAGTGGATTTCAATCTATAGTTATTGAGAATGGTGGTAGAGTATTTGACCTATTTTCAGTCAACCCTTGTGGTTGAGGATGGTGCAGCATACCCCCAGTAGATTTTTGTTACCCCACTCCTTCATTAGTGAGTTTAAGGGGAACAACGTGTGGATATTGAATGATAAATCTTGTTTGAACATATATCATTTGGAGTTTTCCCTAATTTATTTTCTAATGAATGGAATCAACTCTACCCTTTTTAAGGGCATGCAGTGATTCCAATCATGTTATCATAGGAGGTGATGAGAGATTTTGACACATCCCTTTTAGGTGTACATCCTTTTTTATGGAAGATATACTGGAGAACCAGATCCAGGATCTATGCCCCCACCATTTTCCATAGATTGGTATTTTCTGTGTTGAAAATCATTGAATAAGGGAATAATGTAGAGATTCAATATTTTCCACGTAACACTTTTGAATATTAATTAGAATATTTTTTGGAGCCATGTGTTAATATGGAGTGCGATTATGAAGCCTTGTAAGTTTTCAATGAGTATTATAAAAATATTATATATAATTTTATTGTGCGCACACAATTTTCTTGATAATGTGAAATATATCACCTATGGATACTCAAATAAAATATCTAAGATCGTATTTGAATATGAAATGTGGATTTTAACCAAGGTGTGACATAATGTTGGTCGTCACTGGACGATCGGATTGGGTATCCCTTAGTGGGTGAATTGCATAAATTAAATTATTTAATATCCCAAACCCAAAAAACACATAAAAAAAAATCATATTAAAAATATGAAACCAAAAATATGTCCATAATGTCTTGTTAGCACTAGGTATGACCTAATGTTAATTAGTGCGGGTGTTTGGTAAAAGTAGTTATTTGCAGGTGTGTCTAATAAATATAAATATATAAATTATTTTTTTGAATTAAATGTCCTAAAATACATTCCGTTATAAATAATCTATTATGGAAAATAACTAGGGTTACCCATAAAACCCAAGGATCATTGGGAGGTTGTTTTGCTACTTTTTCATTGGAGAATAGACATTGCAAGATGATCGGGGATCAGATCAGGATCGATCGACAGGAAGTAGTTGTTGCGGATCACCTTCATCATTGAAAGATATGTTTTCACCAATTATTGATCGATAATCATTGTAGGACTTGTTATATGTGGGTTTCCACCCATATAATTTAAATTTAGATCATGAAAAACTCCCTCCCTTTGATCACCAATATTTTGATTCTATTCATGAGGTTTTGTATCAAAATAAATTATTCCTTCAATTAATTTCTTTACCAATCCATGTTACTCATCATAGATTCTCCGCAATGAAATTTTAGGCCCAGAACACTTGGATATAAATTATTATCATCTTTGTTATTGGTGATTTTCCCCTATTTTTCTTCACATTTTTCATTTTTGGACCAACAGGTTATTATTCAACTTCTTTGGAGTGGTATTGATCATTTAATAACCCCATGATTCGTGGTGGTAGTATGAGTGACACACATATCAACAATTTGGGGATTAACTGATAAAAATGTTGGCTGAAATTTTTTGAGTAGTATGGATTGTATTGCGGGTGTGAGTTTATGATTGGTGGTTGTTTGGGATCGTTTCAATAAACCAAACATTCTTGGTTGATGTGTGGCAATAATGTGTACTGTGATGTGATCAGTTTCAAAGAAGGAATTTTATGGAATAACATGGTGGTGGATGCCTCTCAGGGTTGATTTGATGGTGGCTAGATTGAATGACCCTAGACCACCCTAAGAGTTGGGGGTGAATCATGGTGTCAAAATTTACTCTTCATTAATGGTTCTTATTCCCAAATTGGTTGGAATTTTTTTAAACCATTATGATTGATATGTGTAGTAATTAAACTTTCACATGCAAAAAGAAAACACATGAATTTTTTACATGGTTCACCACTAATGGATATGTCAAAGGTTCATACACAGACAGGTTTCTGGTAGTACCAAATTTCTCAAATCATCACTAGTTGTTGGTTACAAAGGATCAGACATAGTCACTATATCCCAGGACCACTTCCATGACAATGATTCAAAGATAGCCCACTACATCCCTCATATTACTTCCATAGTCTCCCCCTGGATCACTACCTTATAGCGTTATTTACTTAGTTTATCAACTTGAATATCACTTCAACTGATTATCATGAAAATACATTATCTCTATTCATCACGAGACACAGCTTGCATCAAATTCCTGAATTGATTCGCTTTTATATTTAGTTTTCCCCTTTATTGAAATTACTGAATGCACTATAACTTCATCCCTTTTTCACTAGAATCACAGACTCCCATTATGATTTTTTGGTTTCCATGAACTATCCAGGATTTTTTGGATTGTCTCTAATTTTCATACCACGACTTCGCTACGTACCTCCCATGCATCACATATCATGTCTGGTCCGCATACCGCACCTACTCCAAATACCGACCATTTTTCGCATACCACTCCATCTCTTCATGTTTTTTCCCCTCCGCATACCGCCTCTTCTCCACGTATTATGCATATTCTGCATACTACACCTGCTCTACAAACCACACTTGTTCCAGTCACTGTGCATGCTCTTCACACTTCTTCCTTGTACTGCCTCTACGAACTACCATTGTATACCACCACTGTGTACCACCTTCGCGTGCCAACTTTGCGTACTGAAATGGAATACCACATATACGTATGACCTTGGCGTACCATTTCTTCCTTCTGAAAACTTCTTTATTAAATTATTTAAATTATTTTGTCTCCTACAAAACACATTTTCTTATGCAAAAAATTTTATACGGACTACTCCTTTGAGTTTCACAAACTTTTTCATCGTTAATATAACACTTTGTCCAATGCAGTATGACTCATGCATACCACAATCAGACATAGGTGAGTTTTTCCACAATAAAGATATTTTATTAGGGAATTTTCTCTTCCATAATTTTCGGATTAACACTCCTTATATAGGGAAATAACTCAGTAAATTTTTAAAATTCATTCTACCTAAATCTCAATTTTGGAAAATCTTCAAGGTGGACTATGATTCTTCCGCATATAGTGATCCTTCATGGGCTACTACGACCCTCCGATGAACTTTGAACCTTAACCACATTCTGTGTGTTTTTCAGTCTACGTACTGCATCTCTTCCACTAACGATGCCCCATTCCGTGTACCAAAACTCCTTTCATGTTGAAACATTTTTTGTACCTCGACCTGTTCCATGAAACATTCCAAATACCATTCCAACTACATGGTATGAAGCCAAGAACCATTCCCAAACATGGTAAGTGGTCCGTGATCTATGGAATGCGGTTTGATTCTTTTTCTGATTTCTTTCTCCAATCTCCATCTTGTTCACTCCTATGCAGAAATAATTCCATTGTCAAAAAAAAATCACAATTTTCAGTTCCAAAAATTTGTCACGCACTTGGAAACGACACCACATTAAATATATGTTTCGGGAAGAACACCCTTGATAATTCACTATCATCTTTCTTCATAAACAATCAGATAATTTAATAACAAAATCCTTCCACCGTGATATATATTCTTTGAACAACAAGTTTTAGCATTGTTACATTATGTAGGCTAAGTACTGTACCTTCCCAACTACCTAGTCTTCTAGAAACATCAGTCATTCTAGTCCACACTAAATATGACTGACATCATCATCTCTGCATTGTATGATTATTCTTAAATCATCAAATCTCCCCTTGATCCCACCTGAAATATTGAATTTCTCTTCATGTAGGCTCTTGAATGGTCCCTTTGAATGGTGAGATGTTTCCTGATCAATTTATAACATCAACCCATTCAACACATTTTGAGATGGTTTCATTTTTTTGGTAATGTATCACCTTTGATACTTGTACTTTGATCTTAAGATCTATTCAACAATCATATAAATTACCACTCTCAATAACATTGTAGTTATTCTTCATCACTTTTTTCATTTTGATCTCCATTGACAACTACAAACAACAAATAAAACCTTATACACAATGTCCTACCAACAATCTACCCTTTTGTAATTTTTTATCAACACCTTAATGTTCACCCCAAATGAATATGTCAATATCAAAATGAAAACATTCTCTCTCCCCTAACATTCATTTCACTTATCCCCACCGTATTGAAAAGAAAAAAAATCTTCATGGGAAACGGTTATCAATACATACTAAAGAAATGTGACATAAATCATTTCACTCTAAGTCTACTTCTACAGTGATCGGTGTAGAATACAAGAGGAGTTGATTTAGACAGCAAGGACTTCCAATATTCAATGATCATGATAACAAATGAGATGAGAACTCGGGTACTTTATCTTCTAGGGTTTTCCACTTTCATTATAGGCTATTGGAATTTAAGGTGAAAGGGAATAATCAACCTAAAATTCCTACAATAACTTCGACAAATAGATCAGAAACATAGAAGTTCCATTGGTTGGATAAGTTCCCCAAGGGAACATCCTTTCTTCTTATGTCACTAATTAATTCAGTTACTCCGCCTTTGAAAAATGATCTTTATTCTGAGTAACCAATGATGAGATATTATTAAATTAAATACATTTTCCATTCACATGTTCTTCAAGAAATTTCTATTTTAATTTAATTTAATACCAACTGAAATTGATACTAATTGAAATAATAATTCTGACAGCTTCTTCATTTGTCTCCTCCTCAAGGGAAACACTCCTCATCATCATCATTGAGGGTGATCCTTTGTCATTTTATTTTTTGAATATCAATTAAAGTATCTTCCAAGGATGGAAACATCTTCAACATGACTATTAAAAGATGACATCATCCACTACTTCTCATGTTCTCCCCATAAGAGCATGTGTCACCTTTAATTCCTTGTATTATCATCACAGATACAATAATCAAATGATTAAGGGAATAAGGTGTTTCTTCCTTTCTTCTTCAATGTGATTAGGAAGGATGAGATATTTTCCTAAACCAGGATGATTCATTTTCTACAATATTCATGCTTCCACATCTGAACATCTATTCAGATCAATGAGGATGTGTCATGTGTCTCTTCACAGTCTCTTCTACTTTGCGTGGAGAGATGTTCTTCCTAAAATCCATCACGAATATTGCATTCTTACTCCCTTTAAGGACTTCTTCTTGCTCTAGTATTATGGTTAGACAACCTTTTGCAATGTGACTATATTTCATTAATCAATCACATAGATCATTTTAACACGTGATTTTATTTCAGTTTCCACTCTCCCATACACTTTTATCTTATACACATGAATGTTTTCATTTTCCATTATCACGATCCTTGGCCTTTTCATTTTTATGTTTCCAAATTCCTTTCAAATGTTTATTCCAAATGACCAAAATGTCATTTGGAACTATTATAGCTTGTTTGGATCTTTCGCATGGGTTCATGTGAGTGACATTCCTCTTAGTTTCTCTTCTGAATGAATTTCCCTTCTATTTCATTGATCTAAAATTCAAGTACTTTTCAGCTTCCCTATTTGAGATCTTCTTGGGGAAATTTTTTTCTCAATATTCTTCTAATTTCATCACAAGGTAGCTACATTAAACTAATCCAGCATCAGATGTCTTATTTTCTTATAAACAGTTAATGCATGTTGAGATGGGTGTCTACCTACCTTGTGACCAATTCTATTGAATATATCAAAGACGTTATCAAGAATTCCAAATTTTTTTGTCATAAACAGATGCTTTGGGTCCTAACTAATGTTGATAATTTTTCTCTAGATTTATTCCCCAAGAGGTTGGATTCATTTATGCTTTTACATTATGAGTATTACACCAATAGTTGAATACATAGTGAAAAAATCTATTGAATCACCAACACTAACCCACAAATCCTGATATCGTTGTATTCTGTTGTTGGTCCTTCTTATTGAGTAGTTTTGATAATTAGGAAAACTTCCTTCCATATTATTCATTTTATTCACTCCAGATATGGAGATAGGAAACTTCACACCTGTCCTCTTCCATACTTGTATTAAATTTCTCTTCCAACTTGCATTACTTGTGGGAACATATATAGAAGCATGAGTACCAGATGATTTTGATGGTACCTTATTCCTCTCCACAACATGTTGTATATCATCGAAAGATGTACTTTTATTCTTATGGCTTGTTAGAGTCCATTCAACATTAGGTTCCTCTAGTGATCATTGTGTAGAACCGAAATTATTTCATTAGATAGATCATCAATAGATGTCGTGATCTACTTGTAACATGTCGAAGGTTTTTCAGCATTAAAATCCTTTAGTGGACATTGAGTACCAATAGAAACTATTTCATTCTTTTGTAAAGACTCGATATATGTCTTATCAATATAGGTCAACTGATTTTTTAGTTCATGAAATTTCATATTGAGGATGAATTTCAGATCTTCAATCATAATCATCTTATCTTCATAGGAATTCATCATTCATTCAACTTCAACATCATGCAAGATGAATTTTTTATGTAACCAAGAGTCATTTTCGTTGAATTTCATTGATGTTTTTTGGAAATATATACTCATTACATCAGTTCACTTCATCAGCTTAGCTTCAAGTACATGTATATTTTATTCAAGAGTCTTTCTAACTCTCTATCACTCTTCAACTTCTATGATCCATTTTGATGTATTTGTTTCATGATACCTCTTTGTAATTTTAATGGATTCAATCTTTTTAGAGAAAATATAACATTCTGACACTTTAATTACAATGAATTCCTCTATAATTTTAGCATATCATCCTAGTCAGGTGATCTCGTCCTGCATACATTAAATTATTCTATTAATAGTAGAAACTCTTTATTTATGAATATAATACATATAAGTTCTTAATTAATCCTGGTCACATAAAAATTAAATACAAGTGTCTTATTTTCCTTGGGTAGAAACCTGAACAACCTAATCCTTATTTTCTAAGAATAATATTTATTCATAATTTGGAGGGCATGGAGAACCTGAAACTACATCTTCTTTGGAAATTAGATACTTCAAAAAATGTCTCTTCTCTTTCCTATTGATGTTTTCATGGTCCTATTGGGTTTAGACTTATGCTCATAGATTACTAAATCATCATCGAGAATTCACTTCATTGATGGATTTAGAAAAGAAACTATTATTCTATAATAAAATTAATTACTATTGAGTATCCAACATACATTAACCTTTGGCCTCTTATACTAATTGAAGGACCCTATAGAACCTAGAGATGGGGGGGGGGGGTTAATGAGGGTGTTATCTTTTTCGGTTCATTATTGGATCTTCTTACCTTGTTTCTAGGTTCTTTTTTAAGTATGATTGATTGATATGTAGAGTTATTAAAAAATTTACCATGAATAATGGAAACACAACACTTTTTACTTGGTTGGACACTAAGGTCTATGTCAATGGAGTATACGTCGACATTTTGCTGATCATACCAAATTCCACTAATCTTCACTAGTTGTGGAATACAATGGATCAGGCACAGTCACTCGATCCCAAGAACACTCTGTTTACAAAGTTTTAGGGATATCCCACTTCTTCCCTCAGATCACTTCTATAGACTCCCCCTGGCTCACTGCCTTGGAGAGGTCTTTACTCAGTTTATTGACATGAAGGTCATTTCAAAAGGTTGTTATGAAAATTCTTTTCCCTATTCAGAATGAGACTCTTATTGCATAGAAGTCAAAAGTTAATGATATTTTATATTAATTTTTATCCTTTAGTATAATTAATGAATGCAGTAGAATTTCTTCCCCTTTTCGCTTGAATCACAAACTCCATTTTCAATGTTTTCATTTCCTCAATCTATCCCTGATTCTATATATTATCTCTGATCTACATATGATGCCTACTCTATGTACCATCCATGCTTCACGTACCATGCCTGCTCTATGTACCGCTCATTCTCTATGTATTGGGCCTACTCCGCATACTGCACCTACTCTGTGCGTTGCCTTTTCTCTGCATAATGCTTTTCCTCCACGTAAGGTTCCTTCTCTACATATCACACCTGCTCCCCCCATCACACCTTCTCTACCCACTATTCATGCTCCATGCACTGCCACCATCTACTACCTCTGTGTACTTCCTTTTTATACCTCCTCTACGTAATGCCTTTGCGTGCAACCTTTGCGTAAGTCATTCATGTACCGCCTCTACGTACTGCCTTAGCGTGCCATTTCATCCATCCACAGACTTCTTCTTTAAATAATATGAACTATTTTGTCTCCTTCATACCAATTTTTCTTACGCAAAATCTATCCCGCCGAATACTCCTTCCAATTTCACAAACTATTTCATCTTTTGCATACCGCTTCATTATACGCACAATCTATCCTACATACCACATTCAGACACAACCGAGTTCTTCTAGAATGATGATATTTTCCAAACAAAGTCACTCTAACTTAATAATTTTATTATCCCTCATTTTATAGGAAAATAATTCCACAAATATCACTAAAATGATTTATCATAATTTTTAATGTGGGACAATCATCACTGTGGAATACCCTTCTTCTACGTACTGTGAGCCACCACTACATACTGAGACCCTACTAAAAACATCAAACCTTCACTACATTTTATTTGTCTACTGTTCTATGTATTGCATCTCTTCTACCAATGAATATCCATCCTGCATACTGCAACTCCTTTCACAGCAAACCATTTTCGGTATCGTGACTCGTTCCTCAAAACATTCCATGTACCATTCCCACTACATGGTATGAGTCCAAAAATCATTCCTGGAAATGGTACGCAGTCCATGCTCTATGATACATGGTTTTCATCGTTTGATGTTTTCCTTCATTGTTCCACATCTCATTCACTCCTACGAAGAAATCCTTTCACGCAAAAAAAACAAAATCCCAATTTTGCGGTTCAACAATTTGGAAAACACTAGGAAATGTAACCACCATAAATATCAATTTGGGCAAGAACACCCATGCTAATTCAATTTCATCTTTCTTCATCAATAATTGGTTTCTTTCATCATGATCATCATCTCTTGTGATATACACTATTTTACAAAGCAGTTTTTTCATCATCAGATTCTCCAAGGATATTACTGTAACATCCCAACTTCCCGGTATTACAACAACATCAGTCTTTCCAGTCATCACTGAATACGACAGACGTCATCTTCTAAAAGTTTTATAATCATTCTTAAATCTTCAAATCTCCACATGATCCCTCATTCAACAATTCATGTCTCTTCTAGTAGGCTCTTTCATGGTCTCCATGAACTTTGAGATTTTCCATGATCACTTTATAACTTCTAGCCCTTTAACACTCTCTGAGATAGTTTTGTTGTTGTAGACAATGTATCACCTTTAATACATGTACTTGGAACTTATGGTCAGTTCAAAAATAATATAAATTAACAATCTCAATATATTTTGAGTAATTTTCTTCTACTTTTTCATTTTTAATCGTCATTGACAATTGTTGACAACAAATACAACCTTATACACAATATGGTCCCAACACGGACATAGATTTCAACAGAGGTGGCCATACAAGGTCAATGTAGTGAGTGTTAAATATTAATGAAAATAACTATAATAATGTTTATGGGATTATAAAATTCAGGGAGGAATTATTATTATTATTATATTATTTAATAATAAATGTGACCGAAAATGTGTGCTTGATTACATTAAATTATTTAAATTTAATAAAAATAATTTAAATTAATTGTTTTAATTAAAATGAAAATGGGGAAAAAGAAGATTTTATTAAAAGGTTTTAATTTAATTGATTTTAATTAAAATGAAATTTGGATAAATGGAGTGGGGTTTAGGGGAGAATTACTTTGGTTTGATAATTTTGATTTCCCTAATTTAAATCTATTTTTTATTATAAATAATAACAGTTACAATATGAGATATTTATGAAATATTAAATGATTTAGAGGTGGTTTAATAGGCACATGAAGCATAGGGGAGAGAAAATGGTTCTTGACTCTCTTTTTGATTGAGTATTAAAGAAATTATTATAATATAAAACTATATTATTATTATATTTTTCATAAAACCTTAATACGCTTTTAACTTCATCATTAAATATCTGATTGATGATCCATCAGTGGTAGGGTGACTTTAAAATTGAGATTGACATTTTATGACCAATATTGGTCAACTTTTTTAGACTCGTACCTCTGTTAAAAAAAGACCAAAAATAATAGAATTAATATTATATTAGAATCTTGTATTGGATATATATTTTTCATCCATTTTAAGAATAAATAATATTCAGCTGCATCGTGACGCTAAAATTGAGGGATTTGTTTCAAAACAAATTTTTTGAATTGAATTTGGCATCATGGCCAGGGCCCACAAAGCACCATTTTTGCATTATGTGGTGAAATATGACTTTTTCACCGGGTGTCTAATTTAGTAATTTAAATAGCCTATCCTGAGAGTTTTTTCATGATTATAGTGACTATGTGGTCTTTTTGGCCATATTGTCCTACTTTGTAGATGAATATCAATGAAATTTTGTTATTCACCTTAGTCCTAACAATAGTCTCATGTGTTAATTAGGCTCATGGAAAATTCAGGTAGTGTAGTACTCTTACACAGTGTATAGTACTACTTGGACAATAATATCTATGTTGGAACGGACATTTCCTAATAAGAGAGTGGGACCAATGCTTTGTGAGTCCCATAAATATTGTGTTCTCCTTTATGAATCTTCAATAATTAGTATAAGTATTTTTTGTTCTTATATATTATCTCATGGTTATCATATACTATGTTTTTTCAACATTGATCACTATGGTTTCCTCATTTGGGGATTTAGAGATATGATGTAGAATGACTTCGGTGTGGCCCTTATTGAGATGATGCTCAATGACCGCTATGATCACAAAAGAACATCCAAGACAATCTGAGTTGTACCGTCTATTAAAGATGGGTATTGTGTCCTTTTTTTCTTCTAAGTTGTACCCTTTAGTTTATCTATGAAATGGGTCATCGACGTATTTCAAGTGGTACTCTCTTGTATAGTAGGGTAGTGGGCCCTCGACGCCTTCTACGTCTGACAGATTAGTTGATCGGGGAAGTGGTTCCTCAATGCCTTCGGAGTGGTACCCTCTTGAATAGCTAGTAAATGGGTCCTCGATGAAATCCATGTGTTACCATCTTGTTGTTCTGGGTAGTGGGTCCTTGATAACTTCTTAGTGGTATCCTCTAGTTGAGTTGGTCAGTGGGTCTTTGACGACTATCGAGTGAAACCCCCTTCCCCACTAGGGTAAGGGTCCTCAAACATTATATTTTAACCCCCCATCGGCATGGTAGTGGGTTTAATACCGATACAACCATAGTGTAACCTAACTAATGTACTATAGAGTGGGTACTCAACTTTTGAGTTTGTTCCCACTTAGCTATGTTTTATAGTGAAGAGGTGTGTCTATAGTTGTAAGTTTAATTCAGCATAAAAGCAGGAGATGTTGGGGATTATTAATGGAATTTTTGAACCATTGGCTCTTATTAATCTTGGGCTGAGTTATGACATAGATAAATCATCACTCTCTAATTTGAAATTCTTTTACTAAATATATATATATATATATATATATATATTTATCCACACTATAGATTTGATTACTCCTATCCCGGGAGAGGAAAAGATGCACGGGGTATACCACGTGCATTCCATGTTGAGATTAAAATGGTTGGAAGACTTCTCTCTCCTACATTATGGGGAAAATAATTGATGGGTAGTGAATATACTCCTCATGTTTAGACCCTATAGTTTTTATTATATTATAATCACCATTTTTGGGGCTGTTCTATTCTCTTTGATTGTATCTTCCATCTACTACATTTATATTCCTATTGGATCACATACTGCTCCCCCTTAATATTTTGGGGCATCCTTCTAAGTATGTATACAATCACCCCATCATGGGATTTTACAACATGTGTTAGGAAATATGGATATGGTGGACATGTCAACATTGAAATCAGAGGTTCTTAGGGATACTAATTACATTGAATGTTGTATGGTGGTCACAGGTTGGTATTTAGGAACTGGGGTCTCTCAGTATTTTACATTCTAGTTTTCTCTATTTAGTACATCCTTATAGTTGGTCGTGTATAATTTACATTTACATTTTAGTTTATACTAAAATTCCCTTGTATTGTATGGATGCTTTAATGCATGGTTTCCTTTTGTCATTTTTTTTAATTTTCTTCCTCCTGACTTCTTCATTGATATGGTTCTATGTGTGGGTGTGTGTGCAGGTACATAGTCAAAGGACACCATGTGTATTTTATGCCTCATGGGATTTCCACCACAACCTGGGATATTATGGTGGGATTTGGTAGTTTCGAATTTAGTGTAACAACCCGAGAATTCATGTTTCGTGTAATGATATGTTTCCCCTTTAATTGGACATTCTTTCTATAAAAAGAAAATGAAAATAAATGAAAACCCGTAGCAACAAGCATGAATGAAATACTCCTTTATTAAGAAACACCTTGACGATTACAACTTCCCACGATCAAAACATCACTAACCAAATATCCCAACCAAGAACCCAATTACAACGATGGGAAGACTGCTTAGAACTACTAGGAGCCCGAGAATGCGATAGGGATTTCGAGCATCCATCATAAGGAACATAAGAATTGCTGAAGCCACCGCGACCGTGCTCAGCAACAAGGGGATCACACGAACCATCTTCCTTTATCTTCTTCGGTCACTTGGAGTAAGGGACACTGAGACCAAACCCATTTTATAAGAATCCTGATATGACCGTTAAACACCAACAGATAAAAATGTAGTCGTTCTCTCTCTCCTAACTTGTTATATTTTAAAAGTTTTAATATTCAAAACAATGGTATTTGACACTAAGATTTCCACTATTTGTTATATATATATATATTTAATTTGAGCAAGTAATTATTTGTTTAATTTATTTTCTTTTTAAAAATGGTCGACTATACTGAATTTGGTGAGGTTTTACCTCTTTTACAAATATATATATGTGAAAACTCTCGGTTTGTAGATGTACATGTATATATATTTATGATGTGACAAACTGTATGTTAAATGACTTATACCAATTCTCTGAATTATATAGATATAAGTAATAATAATAAAAATGTTTATAAATTGCTTTTATATTTAATATTTTGAAATTATGTCGATGTTTCGGTTTCATGTTGTACAAATTTTGTGGTATAATGTTGAAATGTTAATATCTAATAGAATAATTAACTTTTCTTGCTTGCGACAATAATTGGTGATCTTGAATCTTTAAAACAATAATAATGTTTGTAATTATCACATTGGAAATAATTTCAAAACTTTAGTTTCTTTTGCTGCTTAATATGAACATTTAATGGTATGGTTCATTTAATGTTTTTATAAACAATGTTAAAATAAAATCATTTATTTTGTGGGTTTAAGGTATTTAAAATAAAGAAAATTTCATGGGTAGAGATGAATTAATGCATAATTATATTAAAAGAATCTTGACCCTAGTTAAAATAATAAAAGCTACAAATAATTGATGGATAAAATAATAATAAAGTTTATAATAAGTATAATAATAAATTAAAAAGAATTACAAAAAAAAGGGAAACAAAACGTGGGAAGAAGGATGAGGGAGAAGACCCCACGTTTTTTTATGCCGTGACATCTCCTAGCCGTCTGATCATCTCCGCCCCTTGATCACGGCCATTGTTTCCTTTTAATACCACGCCAATTCTGAGCCACACGATCATCCCTCGTGCGATCTCAGCCGTCTGTTTTTTCTTCCAGCTTTCTTCCTCCTCGCGCCCGCGGTTCTCCTCCTTCCGCACGTCGCCAAACCAGAGATCATAGGGGCTCCGTTTTTCTCCCCTATGCCGGTGAGTGGACCCTAGAATCTCCCTCCTTTCCACAAGCCGACGCGGACACCTCGCCTCGGCCGAAGACTCCCCGATGTCTTCTTCTCCATCTTTGTTTTTTTAGCCCCCTGCTGCACCGAAGGCCAAAGGACCAGCTCCCTTGACCTCTTCGGCTCCTGGACTTTGGGTTGTTTCCTCTTCTCATCCTCCTCCTCGTCGAGTTTAGGTAAGGGTGAAGTTTTGAGGTTTTGTCATGGTTCATGTTTTAGTTTCATTTTTATATATATATCCATATATGTATATATATGTGTGTTATGTATATATACATCCTGTGGCTATGCACCTGATTCCACTGGCTTCGTTGTCTTCCTCTCCTCCTCTCCGTACTGGTGAGGGTGATGTTTTGAAGCTCGGTTTGGGTTCATGTTTGTATTTCGTTTTTATATTTTCATATATATATATATATATATGTTATGTATATATATATGTATATACATCTTATGGTTATTCACCGGATTTCATTGCTACATCTTCTCCTCTCTTTACTGGTAAGGGTGGAACCTTGTTTTTAAGATTTTGTGTTATACCTCGGTTTTCATATATATATATAAGCATATTCGGGTTATATATATATACATATGCATACCGTCTATGTTTATACCTTCCGATCCTTTTTCCTCGACTACATCCCCTCTCCAAGCAAGGAAGGAGTCCTGTTTTAATTTCGGTTGTTTTTTTTATTTTTTTCAAGAACCTGTTGTTATATAAATATGTATATAATTATATATAAATGATATATGTATATATACTTTCATACACTCATATTATAAGATGATATGCAATCTTTTCTCAATATTTATACCCCATGATTTTTCTTTCCTTCTGCAAAATGGATATTTTGAGTAAAATGATGAATAGGTAAAATTGTGCAAGTGTATGATGTATATTGATGTTGTATATACTCACACGTATGTGAATATACCTCAATATGAATTTAGTGACCACGTGTGCATTTTTTTTAAATCATGACGAGGTTTATGGGTTAGTTGGACTTCAAATTCAATCGTGAAACTGAGGATTTGCATTTATCACTACTTTGGATAATCAGGATTTGTCTTAAAATGGATAGTATAGACTTCTTGAACTTTTATAATAGCATATATGTATTAATAGGTATGTACTCACGTTTGTTTAAAGTGATAATGGAATAATTTACCCAATTATATATATGATTTCCCAAGATGGATTTGATTATGAACATAATAACCTCAACTGCCTTTGTTAAACACTTTTGATATCCAATTATCATCATAACTGTAAGTTATGAACAACTTTTTTTTATTTGGGTAATGATGATGTTATGTAATATTAAGTGTTATGCTTACTTTCTTAAAACCCATGTTTTCAAATGTTAACTTTTTATGTGCACGAAGCATGAGCATGCATGTCTTAATGTTTTTAATGAAAGAACTGTTTTCATGTTATGTATGTAAAAATGGGGTTGAAGTAAGAATGCATGGAACCCCATTAACGAATGACCATATCAAGATATGTGAGGGATGTATAGGACTTAAATGTGACGGGTGCGCCCGGAATTATATAGCGCAACAAGAATGATGTGACGGGTGCGCCCGGAATTATACAGCGCTCCAATGCATTGGGTAAAGCAAGAGTCTCATGAGAAGAACATGTGCGACGGTCTTGGCAGTTTGCCTTGACATGTGCTAAAGAAACAGGGCGGGCGGTGAGCCTCGACCTGTTAAGTATGATTATACGGCCATGACGAAAAGTCATGACAAAGTCCAGGATTATACATTCCCTCTGCATGTAATGATAAAGGTTAACCAGGGGTTAGTTCAACTAACAGGACAACCCCTAGTTGAAATCTCCCAAGATCACGAAGATGTACTTTATGTAGCAAGAACTGTTTTTCATATGGTAAACTGTTAGATGAACTACACTTTATTCATGAACCATGATATGCATGTTTCCCTGCATAGCCATAGAATTCTTTTAGAATTGAAGTAACCTTGTTTTAACTATATGCATTGCTTATTATGCGCACTCTGATCATGTTTACATTAGAGCTCATTTCATGTATGTCCTTCTTTGTGCAAGTGGTTTTCAAAGAAAGATGGATTTCCTATTTTTAAGAAATGATAATGTTTTAGCAAAGTATTTTTATTCTTTTCAAAAGGACTTATTTAAGAAAGGTTTTTCTTAAAAAATGTATTTAAAACCCCTTACTGGGCATTTTTTCTCAACCTACGTTTTGTTTAAAATTTTTCAGGCACAGTTGATATTAATGAAGCTAATCAGAAACAGCTGGTTTCCCAGAATCCTGAGCCTCGCGATCCTCTGTTGTGATGAGACATGATATTTAATTTTGTAATGATGTAATATTAAGTATATCATGTCTCATTAAGCACCTCGGTTTTCGGGGGTCGCTATATTTAGGCCATGCTAGGATTGGTTTGTGACACGGGTCATCTCATGAAATACTCTCACAGAGAACCAACCCCTCAGGATCTGAAAATTTCTTACTCTTCACCATCTCAAGGATTTAAAAGGGTTTTTACATTGTTATGAGATGTGAATTTTTATTACTATCCATAATTTCTAGATGAATTATATATAATAGGTCCATCAATATCCATTCATCACTGGCATTATGTACAACATGTGCATTATTTTTCCATTTCACCACATTAGTGACTACATTTATCTG
This sequence comes from Viscum album, assembly GCA_963277665.1. NCBI lineage: Eukaryota > Viridiplantae > Streptophyta > Magnoliopsida > Santalales > Viscaceae > Viscum > Viscum album. The sequence continues at coordinate 1,735,046,965 of OY728121.1, read as the reverse complement.
TTCAGGCATATTGGAAATCTCGAAATCAATGAACTGAAGATATTAGACGAATCTTCACTATCTCACATTCATGTCATGATGTTTAAATTTTTATTTGATAATCTTGTGGTATGTATACACCATGAAGTTCTCACCCCACAGCTTGTGTCTTAAGTGACGTAAGGAATTTATAACTGATGCCAGTTTGAGGTCATGCGTTGGATAATTTATATCCTACGGCCAAACCTATCAAGATCTATATGCCATGAATCTGTCCTCCTATATCAGCATTTCTCATAGGTCGATGCATAATGAATCACATAAGATGATATAGCACCATCTAGGCTCTATCATAATCATAATATGTGTCGAGACAAGCCTTCCATCCAGCTCTATAAAGGATTTCATTCACTATTCTAACCAAATGAACATGAAGACCTTGTCTGTAAGATAAGTGTGAGATGAGGAAGAAAATCAGAAGTACTATTTGGGTTTCCTATGATATCCATCTATTCTAAATAAACTCCGTATATCAAACACATTCCTGGGCTTCTCCCAGGAAACCACAACACTCGCCTTCTTTGGGTCAACATAGACTCCTAATTCTGTGATAATTTGACATAAGAAGTGAACATTGTCATTCCTGAAATGGATCAATGAAAGATTGGTGTAAATATAATGCTCACCCATTGTACTAAGAAAAATCACATGGTTCATACCATGGTTTATACGAGTACGAAAATACATAAACATGTCATCTACAAAGATGGTGATAAAAGAATCTAGATAGGGGTGGAATACCCTATTCAAAAAAAATCATGAAAATAGTGTGTGTGTTTGTGAGACGGAATGGAATAATATGCTACTCATACAAACCATACATGAAACAAAATGTTGTATCAGGTATGTATGATGGCCTACCATGCACCTAATTATAGAATGATCTCAATTTGATCATTAAAAACGCCATCGCTCATCAGTGGCGGTCAAATAGGTCATCTATTTGAGGTAGTGGATATAGATTCATGAATATAAGCATGTTCAATCATCTCTAATACATTAAAAGATTATGTTCCCTATCTGATTTCTTGTAAAAAATCATGGCTCAACCATGGATGCCCTTGTATAGATCTAAAACCTAAATAATCCAGTCAACGTAATGTAGAAAAAATTTCCATATGGTGGCGTGAAGGTTACCATATGATTATATCTATCTAAAAATAAATGATATAGAACCAAAAAATTAATGTTGAGAGTGAAATTGAATACTATTATCTCAAGAGCATAGAGGTCCCACATGAATGGGAGATGCCTACCACAATGGTAGAGTCCCTGCATTGGGGTATTCCCTCTGATCATACACCAAACAATGTATCAAGGGTCATTACACTGTAGTAATACTATATTTCCAGCCCGATACATTCCATGATATATAATGAAATGAAGGAGTGTGAAGAACCTATATAAAATATATTAGAGACTAAATTAGTGGCTTCATGAATAGTACCTTGTACTATAGATGGTCTCACAACCTGGTCCTCAGGTATCATTATTAGTATATGCAACTGACCTAATCCACATCCAAGTGAAACAAAATGACTACAATGATCATGACAACTCTGCTGGTGATTTTGGTAATCTGATGTAGGGAAACAAAGGTAATGAAATCCCCTGCAAGTCCTGCTGGTGCTACTCTAATTCTTCACCTGACATGGCATAAAATTTCAATATCTTTATGATGGAGAAGATGAGGAACAAATTCCACTAGAAGCAGATGTATGTCCCTGATAGAATATCTAAAGATACCTCAAACGACCATAACACCCTCACTTTAGTGGGACTCTATCACACTGAGGTATTGGTTTCCTCTATAATCCACACAGATGATACACAATTGAGCTACTATCATATGTACAATAACTACCACTACCCTAATGAGAAACCTTGGGGGAATGATTTTCACTTCCTATCGAATTACTCTCTTTCTACGATAGTGATTCTCTATGAAGTGAACAATCACCATCACTCAGGTTTCACTTAGTTATAATATCATGAGAGACTATTTCGAAGAATGTAGGTATGTGAAATACATTCACCGGTCTATGGATGACACACTATAGACCATTCTTGAAGTGTGTAGTACGTGAAATCTCATCATTGGATAGAAGTGGTGAAAAGAGGTTAAACATAGTTAAATGCATAGAATATTACAGTAATAACATATAACCCTTCTCTAAACATAGTTAAATGCATAGAATATTACATTAATAACATATAACCCTTCTCTATACTCATGAACCCTCTTGCTCAGTCAAAGATCAACATCTAGAGAAAAAATTACTAATATATCATAGTCTGAAAGAGATCACATACCATGCCCTGATGGAGACCATCCTAGTAATCACATCCCACCAACACTTGGTTGATTCATGCAGCATGATTGTATTATGATTGAACATATAATCTAGAGGTGTCTCCAGATTATCAAATATTGATAGAGTGTCCTACAGTTATGAGTCAGCATCTTGTGGACCACCATCACCCATGAATGGTGGAGGATGCTACTATTGGGAATGCACATGTTAGATTATCCGTCATAGGTCAAGGTCATGGATCAAATTTCATAGACTGCATCAGATATAGAAGACTTTCATGAACCTGATCTTCAGTTCCAGGATTATGTATAACATATAGTCCCATGAGTGGAACATATATAGGTATATCTAATAGATCAAGGTGCACCACATATTGAGCCTTGTCATCTCAACCCTCTATGTGAATAATATAAGGATTCCATAGCGACATTGGTCTATAAATTCCAAGAACACACCTTAGAATAAAATTTTAGTAGAAAGATAATAGAAAAAATAAAATATATATGGAAATAAAGGCCTTATATCCTATGGTATACTACCTTAACTACCCAAATTGAGGTCCATTTATTAGTTTGTTCTCAAGTATATGTTTTTGGCGTTCTAGTAGATGATACTTCTGTTGTACCATACAACATCATTTACTCGAAACTATTTATCTCTATATGTAATGTTCACATATATAATTTTAATTTTTTTCATTCTTCATATATCAAGGATCTTGTATAATGGATCTCTATTCCAATTGAATCAGGTCTTATACAACTTGTCACTAAAAAACCCACATTTTATTTTAATCCAATTTATTGACATAGTAAATCACCCATTCCACAAACGAGGGCTCAAAAAACAACATGAATTAAAACTAGAAATCAATCAAGGATAGCCAGAAATTCTCAAAGACATATATCACTATCACATAATCACTCAAAAATCATAGTCATATCAAGAAATGTAAGCAGTGAAATCCACCTATATGGCACGACAAAATTCATGGAATGTGAATTATTAGTTCCAATGATGATGAATGTAATAATTCTATATCCCTCAAATCAATAGGAAAGGATACATTATGTAACATCACGTTACATTTCCAAGTAATTTTGATGTTTCTATGCACATCTATTTTGGAGTAGTGAATTGGGGGTGCGTTTGGGTTGTAACACCCCAAGCTTCTATGGTACACTTCTCTTTGAATAATGCAATAGCGTGTGTTGTACGCAACATCGAGTTCTAACACACCACAACCAATCAAACTAGCCGTTATGAATAGTATTACCCACTTTTTGAAATTTATAAATTTAATTTCTCAAAATGGACTTCATTTTTGGATTCAGAATATAGAAATTATCCTGGGTGAATTTTTGGTATTTTTCTGAAAAAATTCATTTTTTGATGAATAGTGAAGCACTAAGTGATAGTTAAAAAAATGAATTTTTCAAAAAACTAAATTTTACCACTTTTGTGAATGGAATTGCGAAAATCCGGGAGACACGGTTAATATCAATGACTATAATGTGGTTTATTGAGATGAAAATAATTTTTGGTGAATAGTAACTTTTAACTTTTATTTACCACGGTTAAAAGTAAATAGGGTAAATAAGGCTAAAATGATATTAATATCACCTAAAGCATGTCCTAATTCTATTGGATAAGCTTAATTCGACCAAAAACAACCTTAGGAATAAAATATTATCATTTAGGTCCACTTGGATTAGATTAGGACATTTATTATTATTTAATTCAAAGAAGAGTCAAAATAGTTAAAATCAATGTTTATATACTAAAACATTTTTAATTTTGGGTTATACATAAGTTAAATTCAATTGTAAATATTAATTAGAAAGCTAAAAAGATTTCCTACATAATTAGACTTTATTTATAATTTTTAGACATTAAATAAATTAATTTATTTATGACACAATGATGATACAATAATTACCATAATAGTGAAAAATTAAAATAATTGATATTATAAATACCCAAATAAATATAATTTGATATTTTTTAGGAATTATACTAATTTTAAAACTTAATATGACATCTTTTAAATTATTTCATTGAATTTTTTTCTAAGTAATCATTCTATTATGATTTTTACAAAAAACTATTTTCAAAATAGTGTCAAAATTGACATAAAAGAGTTTTCAAAACAAATATTATATTATTAATTGATATTCAATTCCTAAAAAACTAAGGTTCGGCCAAGAGACTTATATCATGATAGGTGTATCATTAATTGAACACTTGGGGGTATCTTGGAGGTATATAGTATGTTTATTATCTATATAATATAAAAATGCAAGGTGACATGGTAAGTGTCAAACTAATTAACTAAGAGTAAAAACATAGAGATAAGGTTAATATAATGACAAAAACCTGTCTAAATTATATTGGTTGAGTGGTTTTAGACCCATCCCCACCTTAAACTTTAAAAAAAATCCACTTTGGAGCCATTAGAAACCGATTATGAATTTATTATAAAATAATATTTCTGGCTTTTCCAAAGGTGCCCCTCACCACTCTTATAAAAGGGCGCTCCCCCTTCTAATTAAGTCACACCATCAGAGCCATTTGGATCATCCAAACTCTTCCCAAATACTCTCTCAACTTCCCTCACATTATCCTTGAGGCATTCCTTTAGTCATAAAGACAACCTAAGATCGCTTTTGATCAAATCAAAAGGAAGAACCCAAAGAACAGGTAATGATTTCACCACCCTTTTTCAAGTTCCTTTCTTCTTCCACTTCTTCTTTATTTGTTACTACCATTCTAAATTAATAACACTAGTATCATATATATACTGTGACTTTTTTATAAATATGGTACAATAATATTCAGTATTCTATCCATCCATTGAATAACATGTCACCATACGTGCGTACGTACGACTTACCGTCTCCACGTCGTGGTGTAGTTGTTATTGAATAAATTATTATTTGGATGGGTATAATAATGATGTGTGATTCATGTAAATAATAAATATAACATGATAAGGATTCTGTATATATAATATATCATCCAATTAAATATTATTCTAATATCAAAAGAATGATATTGTCACTCGTGTGTACGTACGGACAACCGTCTCCATGAACTCTATGATATTCATTCCCCATCATATCCATTAAAATATATTTCTCATTTGATGATTAATAATAGTATCTAAGGAATTTATATAATTATTGATATGATTAAGATACAACCTATCAATGAAAAACATGTCTTACGTAACAAAACATATAAAAGAAAACAAGTAAATTAACATCCGAAACAACGATAATTCTAAAATATTATTAACAAAGCAATGTTAAAAGATCATATATGATATCATATTAATATATATTTTTATTGTATAATTTAATAACAATTATTTCACCATTATATAGGAGGTTAACCTACCCCAACCAATGAAAAGTACAAGGTAAGGGTTATTTCACAATCTCTTCATTATTCGAGGTTGTTTATACGTAATTATCTACTTGGACCTCTTTATCATCCACATCCATGTTTCTTGAAAGTGTATTTCAAAACATTCTTACTATTTTACAGAATATGGGATAAAGTAATTTATACCCTTGTTTTACTTTTTATAAGATGTTTATAGAGGAATCGTTCTGTTGTTTTCCAAACAAGGTCCTTTTTAACCTTTTCGACAGAATTAAGGTAAGAATGATTTTTTTAACTTACATGGCGGGTGCGGATATTTTCCACCGTTATAAAATTTTCGATGCTTCCCATGAAATATTATAATGATATATTCATATTAAATGTTTTATTTTATAATTATGTGACTTTTAATTGATTTGAAAATGAATATTTTATGATTTTATAAAAGGTAATCTTTATCAAAATCAGAATTTTAAATGTTTTAAAGATTTATCTTTCTAAATATTTTTAATTAATGTCCATGTTTTCAAATGAATTTAAGGATTTATTTATATGGACATTAATGTTTTGAAATGATATTTCTTTTCAAAAGTTTCGATGTTGTATGAGACAGTTTGATTAAAAAATATCTTTTAAATTACTTCCTTAATAAATGTGTGACTTTTAAATGATTTAGAAAAAGAGATATTTCTCTCAAATAGTTTTGATTTCATCTATGTCAACATCCATTGATGGATTTTAAGTTTATTTGAAGTTGATTTTTTATAATACAAAACAACCATACTATTTTGATGTTTTGGTGATGTGTTTGAATGTGGATGTGCGATTTTTATAACATTCGTGGTTTATGGATGAAGTATTTAAACTTCATATGCTATTTTTAATATGAATGTTTATGTTATGTTTAATCCTTTTCATATGGGAATGCATTGTAAATAATATGCGATGGGTGGAGCCCGCTATATCTCCTTGATGCATCGGTAGGTCTCATGAGACAAACTAGTGTCTTGGCACAAGGCCTTGACAAAATCTTATTTGTAGTCTTTGAACGAGGCCTTGGCTATGTGGTTATGATAGTCTGGCATTATGCATTCCATCATTATGAAAGTGGCTATTGATATTGCATGTGATTATTCTATTAGTAGAATATCCATGTGAATAAGTAAATGGGATTATTTCATTTTATTTTTTCCATACTATGTTGAAATTCAAGTTTAAAAAGGCTTTTGTTTTAGTTATAAATTTCCTTATAGTTTTATTCTTATTTATGAATGTTTCTGCTATATTGTTATCCTTACTGGGCATTTGAGCTCACCCCTTTTCTATGTTTTCTTTTTCCCAGGATGTGAAGAAGTAAATTATGAATGACCTGCAGGGATAGTATGAGAGGATAAGAGTGTATACTATGTAGACTATGTTGTTGTAGTTTTAATTTTTTTGATGTAATGTAAAACTTTATGAATATATCGTGTGTTTCCAAGGCTACTAAACTAATCGGTCTCTCTAGATTTGATTTTTATTGTGATCATGCCAATGTTATTTAATAATGCACCGACTCTAGGTAACTAGGGTCGGGCCCTTACAGTTGGTTTTAGAGGAAGTTTAGTACAAACCTTGTAAGCTAGATTTAAATAAACTCGGATTAGAGCACATAGATTTAAGGTGAATTTTTAGGATTAGTATAAAAGAACTTCCTAGAATTTTGGTATTGTAGAGATTTTGAGAGTTTTCCAAGCAATACATCCCTGTCTGGATACGAGCAGGTAGAGGTTGATCTGGCACAGATGTACCTAGGGGTAAAACCCAAAAACACCACTTTGAGCTAGACTCGAATGGGAACTGGTGCACGACAACGGGCCTTGTTGCAATCTTGGTTACGACACTCCTGGGGGATATACTTAGGATCACTCTCATTTTATTTAAAAATCATTATGAAGTGTTTATGAGTATATAATTCTTCAAAGAAACCATTTTTATGATTATGGATTATATCCATTAATAGATCAATTTATGTTAAGTGTTTTATAAGTATGGAATTATGTATTTTGGTTCATAAACTGATCTAGCTTATGACATTGTTTAGAAATGGTGCCTAGTGGAAGAAATGGAAAATGTATCAATGCATGCACTCCATGTAGGAATTTCCCTCCTGCTCAAGATAATTATAGTGGAGCTGGTGATGCAACTGGTGACTATCAGCTAATCACCATACTGGGACAACTCACTCAAGTTATTAATAATAAGCTTACCCGTATGAAGCACCCTGATCCGTAGCGTGGAGGATCAATGTTATTTCGCTTTATGGGGAAACAACCACAAACATTTAATGGGAGTAAAAATGCCATAGTAGCTAAGCAATGGATAAATTTCCTAGAGAAAATATTTCAGGATTTGGGGAGTAGTGAAAGGGAAAAAATTATCATGATAGTTTACCGCCTCACTGGAGATGCTGATCAATGGTGGTCATTGATTCAAAACATGATGGAATATGATAAGGTATCAAATAGTGAATGGAGGGAGTTCAATGATATATTTATAGAAAAATACTTTCCTCGTGAACATCGAGCAGATATGGAAAGGCAATTTCTGAGTATGAGACAAAAGGAGGCAGAGAATGTCGCAAAGTATGAGGATAACTTTACAAGGATAGAAAGGTATGCTGGAGATTATATATGTAACTCAAGAAGTAAGATTGATCATTTCTTTGATGGGTTAAAACCATTTCTTCGTCGATCATTAGTCTCACAATCCGTCTCGTCGTATGAAGACATTGTCTCATGTGCTATCAAGACCGAGAAAGAATTTTCAAAGTCTTATGACTTTAAAGCAAAGAAAGAGAAGAAGAGATCTGCTGATCAATCTAGGAATGGAATTAAAGGGGATAAGGGAAAATTTGAATATCCATCCTGTAGTACATGTGGGAAGAAACACCCCGGTACTTGCTTAAAAAGAACGGGAGTCTGTTAGAAGTGTGGTGATAAAGGCAACCAAGCTCGTGATTGCAAGGGGATAAAGGAAGCTACCAATGTTCAGTGCTACAATTGCAGGAAGATGGAACATTATTAAAATGAATGTCTTAAGAGTTAGGGGAAAATACCTCAGAAAAGTACATGGGATCAAGGCCAAGCTTATGGTATCACTTCTGCTGAGGTAGAAGCTCCGAAAGATGTGGTGGCAGGTAATTTAATGGTTTCATCATGATTAGAAAATGCATGATTTGATTCTAGATCATCGCATTGTTTCATATCTTCCCAGTTTGCTATGAAAATTAGACATTTCCAATTTGATTTTACAATGGATTTTTCAGTTAAAACTCTTAAGGGAAGTATCATTGCAACAATGTTTTGTGATTCAGTCCCCATTAGAGAACATAAATGTTCTTTATCTGCTGATATCATCGGCATACCTATGATTGAGTTTGATATAATCCTTGGTATGGATTATCATTCGGACCATGATGCAAAGATTTATTGTAAGAAGAAGGAGGTTACGATTTTTTTTATGACGATTAAGAACACCTTATCTTTAGAGAAAAATCGTCACCACCTAATTCTTATCAAGATCCACCCCCAGTAGCTCAACTAAATTCAATTATTAGTGAGGAAATGGATAAAATGACTGTGGTTGACGAATGAAATGTTCAAATAAAGGATGTACATATTTTGAAATAATATGTAGATGTGTTTCCGGAAGATTTACATGGACATCCTCTAGAGCGAGAAGTTGAGTTTTCCATTGATTTAATTACTGGATCAAGGCTTATATTGAGGACCCCTTATAGAATGGCCACTGTAGAATTAGTTTTACTAAAGAAACAACTAGAGTAATTGAGTAATAAAGGATTTATTTGACCAAGTGTTTCTCCATGGGGATCCCCTATTCTTTTTGTTATAAAGAAAGATAGATCTATGAGTTTATGTATCGATTATAGGGAGATCAATTCTATAACAATAAAGAACAGGTATCCCCTACCTCGCAATGATGATTTATTTGACCAAATGCATGGAGCTCAATATTTTTCAAAGATTGACCTCTGATCTAGATACCATCAGTTTTGTGCGAATAAGAAAGACATTCCTAAGACAACATTTCAAACTAGGTACATGCATTATGAGTTTACAGTAATGCCTTTTGGATTGACTAAATCATGCTCTATATTCATGGATCTGATGAATAGTGTTTTCAAGGAATATCTCGATGAATTTGTGGTGGTATTTATTGATGATATCATGGTATACTCCAAATGCTACGAAGATCATGAAAATTACTTACGCATTATCCTGAAGACTCTAAGAAGACATTAATTATATGGGAAGTTTAGCAAGTGCGAATTCTGGCTTTAGGAGATTTCTTTTCTTGGAAATATTGTCTCTAAAGATGGAATCTATGTTGATCCTTCTAAGGCCAAGGCAATCCAAGAATGTCCAGCACCTACGAGTATAACTGAGGTACGTAGTTTTATTGGTTTGGCAGGTTATTATCGACGTTTCGTCCAGAATTTTTCCCGATTGGCTAACCCATTAACGAAGCTCACACATAAAGGGGTTAAATTTGTTTGGAAAAAATCATGTGTCGAATGTTTCTATGAACTAAAGAGAATATTAGTCAATTTTCCTATATTGACTCTACCATCGGGGAATGATGGGTTCTTTATTTATAGTGATGCATCGAAGAAAGGACTTGGTTGTGTTCTTAAGCAGAATGATAGAGTTATTGCCTATGAATCAAGACAGTTGAAAATTAATGAACACAACTATCCTACTCATGATCTCGAGTTAGCAGTTGTGATCTTTGATTTGAATATATGGAGGCACTACCTCTATGGTGAAAAATGTGAGATTTATACTGATCACAAGAGTTTGAAGTATATTTTCTCACAAAAAGAACTCAACATGAGGCAAAGGAGATTGCTTTAATTACTCAAGGATTATGATTTCATGATACACTACCACTCGGGGAAATAAAACAAGGTGGCAGATGCTTTGAGTAGAAAACAACTTGTAGTTTTGAACAATATGAGAATTGAAAGGGATCCAATTTACATGGATCTAGTGAAGATGGACATGGGAATAACCACGGAAGCTGAATCATCAATGTTTTTTCAAATGGTTTCCAATCCATCTTTACTAGAATGGATTATGAGTTCTGAGACCGATGGTGAAGAATTTCAAAAGAATATTAAAGCTGCGAATGAATGGAGATTGAGAGACTTTGTGTATGAAGAAGGAATTTTGAAATTCAGGAAGAGACTTTGTGTTCCCGATATACCTGATCTAAAAAGGGAATTGCTGGATGATGCTCCTAGTTCCAATTTCCCTATACACCCTGGGAGCACCAAAATGTATAGATATTTTAGGGAACATATTTGGTGGGACAACATGAAGAGGAAGATTGATGATTTTGTGTCAAGATGTATGGTTTGACAACAAGTGAAAGCTAGAAGGCAACAGCTTGGAGGATTCATGAAACCTCTTCCCATACCGAAGTGTAAATGGGACAATATTACGATGGACTTTGTCATGGGGCTACCGAAGACTCATAGAAGGAATGATGCAATATGGGTCATTGTGGATCATCTTACCAAGTCAGCACATTTTCTTGCTATAAGGGAAGATTTACCACTTGAAAGACTAGCAAGAATATATTTTAATGAAGTTGTAAGACTTCATGGAGTACCCCTATTGATTTTTTCTGATCGTGATCCCCATTTTACAACAAGATTCTAGAAAAGTCTTCAGAAACCCTTGGATACTTAACTTCATTTGAGCACTGGATACCACCCTCAAACAGATGGACAATCATAATGAACTATTCAAACCTTAGAAGACATGTTGAGATCCTTTTCACTTGACTTTTAGGGTATGTGGGATCAATATTTACCTCTGGTGGAATTTTCCTACAACAATAGCTTCCATTCGAGTATTCATATGGCACCATATGAAGCATTATATGGAAAGAGATTCCACAAAACAACCTGTTGGGATGACGTTGGTGAAAGAAAACCTATAGTCCGAGAACTGGTGGAGGAAATGATGGAAAAGGTGAAGGTAATCCAAAAACATATCAAAGCAGCACAAAGTATGCAGAAGAGCTATACTGATAATCGAAGGAAGGATTTGGAATTTCATGCGAGTGATTATGTTTTCCTAAAGGTATCTCCATGGAAGGGAGTCATACGTTTTGGTAATAAAGGTAAATTGAGTCACAGGTACATCGGAACTTTCAACATTCTAGAACTAATTGGGGTTGTAGCTTACGGATTGGCAATGTCGCCAAGTCTCTTCAAAGTTCACGATGTGTTCCACGTATCTCTGTTGTAGAATTATATGCCTGACACAATGCATGTACTCACCTATGAGGAATTAGAACTAGAACCCGATCTGTCTTATTGTGAAGAGACCGTCAAGATGCTTTATACGAGATATCAAGTACTGAGAAACCGGACGACTCGTCTAGTAAAAGTCTTGTAGAGAAACTATAAGATCAAAGAGGCAACGTGGGAATCTGAGGAACATATGATGAAGGACCACCCGAGTGTTTTGATGTTGTAGTATTCTATAAATTTCGAGGACGAAATTATTTGAAGGAGGGGAGAATGTAACACCCCATGTTTCTACGGTACGCTTTTTTTGAATAATTCAATAGCGTGTGTTTTACGTAATATCGAGTTCTAACACACCACAACCAATCAAACTAGCTTTTATGAATAGTAATACCCTCTTTTTGAAATTTATAAATTTTATTTTTCAAAATGGACTTCATTTTTGGATTCGGAATATCAAAATTAGCCTAGGGTTAATTTTTGGTATTTTTCTAAAAAAGATCATTTTTTGATGAATAGTGAAACCACTAAGTGGTAGTAAAAAAACTGAATTTTTCATAAAACATAATTTTACCACTTCTGTGTGTGGAATTTAGAAAATTTTAGAGACACGGTTAATACCAAGTACTAAAATTTGGTTCATTTAGATGAAAATAATTTTTGGTGAATAGTGCCTTTTTACTTTTAATTACCACAGTTAAAAGTAAATAGGGTAAATAAGGGTAAAATGATATTAATATTACCCTAACACATGTCCTAATTCTATTTGATAAGCTTAATTCGACCAAAAACAACCTTAGGAATAAAATATTATCATTTAGGTCCACTTGGATTAGATTAGGACATTTATTATTATTTAATTCAACGAAGAGTCAAAAGAGTTAAAATCATAGTTTATTTACTAAAACATTTTTCATATAGGGTTATACATAAGATATATTAGATTGTAAATATTCATTACAAAGCTAAAACGATTTCCTACATAATTATATTTTATTTATAATTTTTAGACATTAAATAATTTAATTTATTTATGACACAATGATGATGTAGTACTTACCATAATAGTGAAAAATTAAAATAATTGATATTATAAATACCCAAATAAATATAATTTGAGACTTTTTATGAATTAAAATAATTTTATAGGTCCATATTACATGTTAGGAATGCTTTAATTAACTTTTTTATAAGTAATAAGTCTTTTATCATTTTCACAAAAATCAATTTTCAAAATAGTGTCAAAATTGACATAAAAGAGTTTTTAAAACAAATATTATATTATTAATTGATATTCAATTCCTAAAAATCTAAGGATCGGTCAATAGACTTATATCATGATAGGTGTATCATTAATGGACCACTTGGGGGTATCTTGGAGGTATATAGTATGTTTATTAACTATATAATATAGAAATACAAGGTGACATGGTAAGTGTCAATCTAATTTTCTAAGAGTTAAAACTAAAAGATAAGGTTAATATAATGACCCAAAACTGTCTAAATTCTATTGGTTTGGTGTTTTTAGACCCTTCCCCACTTTAACCTTTAAATAATTTACTTTGGAACCATTAGAAACCGAATATGAATTTATTATAAAATAATATTTCTAGCTTTTCCAAATGTGCCCCTCACCGCTTTTATAAAAGGGCACTCCCCCTTCTCATTATATAACACCTTCAATGCCATTTGGATCGGCCAAAATCTGCCCAAATACTCTCTAAATTTCCCTCAATTCATCCTAGAGGCCTAACTTTAGTCATAAATCCAACCTAAGATCCCATTTGATCAAATCAAAAGGAAGAACCCGGAGAAGAGGTAATGATTTCACCACCCCTTTTCAAGTTCCATTCTTCTTCCATTTTTTCATTATTTGTTATTACAATTATATAATAATAACTCCAGTATAATATATATACTGTGATGTTATTATAATTATGTTACAATCATATTCATTATTCTATCCATCCTTTGGATAACATGTCACCATACGTGCGTACGTACGGCTTACCGTCTCCAGGTCGTGGTGTAGTTGTTATTCAATAAATTATTATTTGGATGGGTATAATAATGATGTGTAATTCATGTAAATAATAAATATAACATGATAATGATTCTGTATATATAATATATCATCCAATTATATATTATTTTAATATCAAAAGAATTATATTGTCGCTCATGTGTACGTACGGACTACCGTCTCCACGAACGCGGTGAGATTCATTATCCATCGTATTCATTCAAGTTTAATTCTCCTTTGATGATTAATAATAGTATCTAAGGACATTATATCAATCTGGAAATGATTAAGATACAACCTATCCATGACAAACACGGCTTACGTAACAAAACAAATAAAAGGAAATGAGTAAATTAACACCCGAAACAATGATAATTCAATAATATTATTAACAAACCAATGTTAAAAGATTATATATGATATCATATTAATATATATGATTCTTGTATAATTTAATAACAATAATTTCACCATCATACCGGAGGTTAACCTACCCCAACCAAGGAAAAGTACAAGGTAAGGGTTATTTCACAATCTCTTCATTGTCCAAGGTTGTTTATACGTAATTATCTACTGGGACCTCTTTATCATCCACATCCATGTTTCTTGAAAGTGTATTTCAAAAAATTCTTACTATTTTACAGAATATGGGATAAATTCATTTATACCCTTTTTTTAATTTTTATAAGATGTTTATAATGGAATATTTCCTTCATTTTCCAAACAAGTTCCTTTTTAACCTTTTCCACAGAATTAAGGTAAGAATGTTTTTTTAACTTAAACGGCGGGTGTGGCTATTTTCCGCCATTATAACATTTTTGAAGTTTCCCTTACAAGCTTATAAGGATATTTTCAGATTAAATGTTTTATTTTATAATTATGTGAATTTTAAATGATTTAAAAATGAATATTTTAACATTTATTGAAAGTTACTCTTTATCAAAATCAGAATTTTAAATGTTTTAATGATTTATCTTTCTAAATATTTTTAATTAATGTCCATGTTATCAAATGATTTTAAGGATTTATTTATTTGGAAATGAATGTTTTGAAATGATATTTCTTTTCAAATGTTTCAAAGTGGTATGGGACACGTTGATTCAAAAATATCTTTTAAATTACTTCCTTAATAAATGTGTGACTTTTAAATGATTTCAAAAAAGAGATATTTCTTTCAAATAGTTTTGATTTCACCTATGTCAACAACCATTGATGGATTTTATGTTTATTTGAAGTTGATTTATTATGATACAAAACTTCCATATTGTTTTGATGTTTTTTTGATGTGTTTGAATGTGGATGTGTTATTTTTATACCATTCGTGGTTTATGGATGAAGTATTTACATTTCGTATGATAGTTTTAATACGAATGTTTATGTTATTTTTAAACCTTTTCATATGGGAATAAATTAGACTTAATATGTGATGGGTGGAGCCCGCTATAGCTCCTCAATGCATCGGTATGTCTCATGAGACAAACTAGTGTCTTGGCACAAGGCCTTGAAAAATCTTATCTGTAGTTTTGGCACGAGGCCTTGGCTATGTGGTTATGATAGTCTGGCATTATGAATTCTATCATTATGAAAGTGGTTATTGATATTTCATGTGATTATTAGATTAGTAGAATATCCATGTGAATAAGTAAATGGAATTATTTCATTTTATTTCTTCCATACTATGTTGAAGTTCAAGTTTAAAAAGGCTTTTGTTTTAGTTATACATTGCCTTAATTGTTTATTATTATTTATGAAAGCTTCTGCTATATTGTTATCCTTACTGGGCATTTGAGCATACCCCTTTTATATGATTTATTTTTCCCAGGATGTGAAGAAAAAAATTATGAATGACCTGCAGGGATAGTATGATGGGATAAGAGTGTAGACTATGGAGACTATATTATCGTATTTTTCATTTTTATGATGTAATGAAAAAATTTATTAATATATCTAGTGTTACAAAGGATACTAAACTAATCGGTCTTTCGTGATTTGATATTTCTTGTGATCATTCCAATGTTATGTAATAATTCACCGACTCTAGGTAAAAGGAGTCGGGGCATTACATTTGTGAACTTTTAAGTAAAACAAAAGGGCAATGGATTGTGCACAGTTTTCGAACGGTTTGACAAACCTTGCGACCAAACTATGCCAACCAAGCAGCATTGGACAGAGAGGTACGCACGGTGTGCACACTGTTTGAACAACCATGGTACCAAACCATGCAGACCGTGTATATTTTGATAGTGAGGTCCGTATGGTTTGTGCACGGTTTGACAAAATCGTGCACCTCTGTCCAGGTAAACCGTGCGCATGGTTTTTAATTCTGAATTTTTCTTTTAAAACCACCTGACCCCTTTTTATATCCATGATTTCGACCTTGGATTGGGATTGACTTATTTTAGGTCTTTCCAAAGACTATGAGAGAGATTCCAAGGTGATCCGAACATCTTTCTTTGAGATTTAAGGCTCTGATTGAAGATCTGCTCTCCTTCTAGTAAGTGGATTTCATCCCGTTGTGTTTCTCGTTTATTCCTCTATCATTCCTTGATATTTTCATGGGATAATTCCTTTTTTCACGGATCTAAACCAATGAGATGAGTATAGATCTAGGATTGTGAATCTAGATCTAGATTTGCAAGATCTTGATTTCCTTGATCTAAATTTTGGTTTTAAGGGTTTATGTCCATATTTTGATTGGCATCGTTGTGCCGCTTGGTTTTTTGGGTTTCTCGTTGGGCTAACTTGTTTCAATAAATCGAGGTAGGTGGTTCCATCCCGACTTGCAAAATTTATTATCATTGTATTTTTATAATTTAGTTCGATTATTAATTTCAATTCAATTTCTCAAGTTTCATTCAATTAAATTGATGAAAACTCGATTCCATTGTATTGAGATGTTTGAAATGGTTTTGGCATAGAAATTTGAGAAAACCCCAATTCCATTGAATTGGGTGGGTTTATAGAAAATTGGTCTATTTAAATTGTTTAATTTAAATTGTGGATTTGATGGAAATGTTTTCAATTAAATTGTTGAATTTAATTGTGGAAATGAAATTTGTAATGATGGAATTGGTTTTTAATGGATTTCAAACTTATGAAAATGGCTTAAAATGTTTTTATAGAAACCTATTGGTTTTATCTTGTGAAAGAGGCATGTTTTTGAATAAAACCTATTAAGGTTTAAAATGGAATGATGTTTGAAATTTTGAAGTGGAAGAATGGGATTGATAGTATTTTAAGAATTATTAAAATAGTTCTCCCATCATGTAAGAGTGCATGCAAGCATTAGGTTTTTAGTGAGTTATTTGGATATACTCTATGCTATAAAAACGTTCTAAAACATACTTGCAGCGGGTCACATCCCCAACAAGTTGGTGACGATCCTCTTTGGGCCATTGTCATAGAGACGTGTGTATACACATTTTACTGAGTTCACATAGAGTGTGTGGAATCCTATAATTGGTTAATACTATCGTACCTTTTGGCAGATGACCATGTTGCTCGCGTGTTTGTTTATATTTGAGATATAAATGTATGCCAATGATTTTGAACTACCTTTCATGCCTGCTGAATTTAGATAAACTGTTTTATATAAATGTATTAATTTATCCATTCTTTTAGAAATATTCCATCATTGTAAAACCGTTGCTTAAAGTAATTTTCCATCATTTGAAAATGTACAACATGTTTTGATAAAAATGTGCTTTGAATTGCCAATCCTGTTTATTTGAAAATTGGATGATTGTCTTTGAAAAATCTATATTTGTCATCCGTTATGGAATATTTGGTGGTATCCTAGTGGGCTTTGGCTCACACCCTTCTTTTTCCTTTGGGTGATTGTAGACTTTCTTTTTCATAGATCGAGCAATGGAGTGGGACCTCTTGGAGGTGGATCTATTTGTTGATCTCTGGTCTTTGTGAGTTGTGTCCATGGGGAATTTGGGACTGTTTTTTCATTTTTAGTTCTTGGGTTGTTGTACTTTGGGTTTTTTTACCTCTTTTTATTCTGGTAAATTACACCTAGTGGAGTTTTCATTTGTTATACATACTATCTTGTTTATTTTTCTTTTGGATTCTTGAGGAAAAATCGTTCCCACTTGCATGTTGTGTGATGCCTGGTGCTAGTCGTCGACCTGTGGGGATCAGGAATGCCCTTCGGGCAATGTCAGGGCCAACTTGGTTATCGGGTTACCATGGTACCTGGGCTGGTTCATGACAAAGTGGTATCAGAGGGAGGTTAAGCATCTTACCTTGATGAAATTATGCATTTGAGTTTTCATGTCCGGACATAGGATGTAGTTTTGATTGAATGTCTGGCCAACTCTCAACACAATGAACCTTAAGTCACTAGGGTTGGTTAGGGAAATAAGACTTATGGATTAGTTCTAGTATTTTTCAAGTTTTGATTTGGATATAGTGGAATCCAAATATTGTTATCCCTTATTTTAATAATATTTTTCCTTATTACTGTATTTTATTGTTGATCAATTGTCTTTTTTTGTTGTGTAGAAACATGACTCCATGAAGATGTGAGAATAGGATCCAAATAATTCTGCTGCTGAATCTTAGCAAGTGAGTCCTACTGTGGATCCGAATCTGGTTGAGGTGATTGTTCGCAATGTCCAAGCTCTCGGACAGGAACAACCTCCACATCTTGTTCAGACTCCGGAAATATATCCTCATAGTGATATTCTCCAATGTCGTTCCCAAGAGTTACTACGCTAGAATCCCCCTATTTTCAAAGGATCCACTGGCCCTCAACATGCTGAGGAATGGTTGAGTAAGATTGAAAGTCTGTTTGGGTTCTTGGAGACACATGATGTAATCAAGGTAAAGTGTTCCACCTTCGTGCTGGAGGGACCAAGTAGGGGATGGTGGGACACAATGCTGACAGCTGAGAAACATAAGGGTTTGGAGTAGAAAGACTTTAGGGTTCTTTTCAGTAACATGTTCTATCCAAAGTCAATGGTGTTGTCAAAGGCTATTGTGTTTTTCATGCTTGAGCAGGCTATCAAAACTGTGACTAGGTACTCAAATCACTTTTCTGAGCTGGTACAGTTTTCTCATGATATTGTATCTAATGAGAGGATGATGGCTCGACGATTTGAGTTTGGACATTGATCATATATCCATTATTAGGTTTTCCTACTGAAGCTACCATATGATGTTGATGTGCAGGATATGGCGATGATGGTTGAGATGGACTTGGTAGGAATGTCAGGGTTGAAGGATTTTATTTTCCCTCCTAGTGGAAGTGTGGGCTCCATTAAAGAAAAACATAATCTTGACTTTTCTCATGGTATTTCTCGACAACATATTCATCCCAAACATCCAGTATCACCAGGAGGGGATTCATTGACTTTCTATCAGTGTGGTAATCTAGGACATTCTAAGATGGTTTGCACTGAGGCACCCAAGTAATGTAGCTCCCGTATAAGTTTAGGGTACTTACAGAGATTCTGCCATCACGTCCCTACTCCACGTTGTGGAACATGATCATCAACAACTCCATAAACTGCGGGGTAATCAAATGCTTCACGTAAAAAAGGGTTCCAGCCACAGGCATCAGGAATGAAGCTTCTTCACGCAGTGGAAGATTTTCCAGAGGTAGCTGAAGCAGGTCCTGCAATTGTGAGAGGTACCACTACCATAGCTTCTTATTTAGTGACAACTCTTTTTGATACAGGTGCATCTCATTCTTTTATTTCAACCCATATTGTTAATCTGCTTAATCTACCTATAGAAATTTTATCTTGTACGATGGATATTACTACACCCCTTGGTATAATGAGAGAAAAGGGAGTTTGTTGTCCTACTTGTGTCTTCTCTCTATCATATTTTCATCATGCTTGGAGTTTCTTGGTTCTTGACATGAAATATTTTGATGTCATTTTATGTATTTATTTGATCATTTCCAATAAAGCCCAGATCGATTGTTATCTTCGTTGTGTTTACCTTTCTACTTTTATTGGTGTGCCCCTAGTTTTTCAAGGAGAATGTGACCCAAGGTCAAGAAGAGTCGGAACCTCTTATCCAGAGTTGGGGAAAGTTATATCAACGTTTGATTTTGATCTGGAGATAGATTTAATGAGTGGCGATCTTCCTCCAGTCGTCGCTTAGTTTCCCAACGTGTTTCCTTCTGACTTCTTTGGTTTTCCACCACTAAGATATATATATTTTTCTTTTGGCATGTTACCTGGTACTCCACTGGTTTATATTCCCTCTTACTGAATAGCTCTAGTAGAACTAAAATAACCGAACTCTCAGTTAGACAATCTTCTTGAGAAAGGATTTATATGCCCTAGTGTGTCACCTTAGATAGCACCTGTTCTCTTCTCCATGAGGGATGATGATTCTCTTCACTTATGTGTTGATTATTGGAAACTCAATTTAGTTACAATAAAGAAAAAATATCTATTACCATGAATTGATGATATCTTTGATCAATTGAAATGGGAAATGTGGTTTTCAAAAATTGATCTTCGATCTGTTTACCATCAGTTGAGGACAAAGGAATCTGACATTCCTAAGACTACTTTTCAGGGTTGGTATGTCCATTATGAGTACCTTGTTATTCCCTTAGGCCTAACAAATTCTCCTATAGTTTTCATGGTTTTGAGGAATAGGTTTTTCCGTGAGTACTAGATACTTTCTTGGTACTCTTTGTGGATGACATTCTGGTCTACTCGATGTCAGAGGAGGATCATGTGCATCATCTGAGAACAGTTCTGAGTCTTATAAAGAATCACCGACTTTATGTGAAGCTTTCAAAGTGCGAATTCTAGATTCGGGATGTGAAATTCATGGGACATGTCATGTTAGAAAAAGTAATATCAGTTAATCCTGAAAAGGAGAAGGCTGTTATGAATTTGGAACAACTACGAAATGTTTTCAAGATTCAAGGATTCTTGGGATTAGCAGGATATTATCATCGGTTTGTTAAATACTTCTCAATGATAGCTTCTCCAATGACTGCTCTGACTCGAAAGGGAGTGAAGTTTTCCTGGAAAGATAAATGTTAGAGTTCTTTTTTTGAGCTAAAGTATCTTTTGGCTACTACACCGGTGTTACCTCTTCCTGAGGCTTGGATAGGTTACGTGGTCTACTGTGATGCATCAGGTTCAGGTTTGGGATGTGTCCATATGCAAGGTAATCATGTTTTTTCTTTTGGATCTCATCAGCTTAAGCTTCATGAGAAGAACTATCCTACCCATGACCTTGAACTTGAAGCTATAATGCACTCACTTAAGTGTTAGAGACATTCTGTTTATAGATAAAGGTTTACTGTGTATTCAGACCATAAGATATTGAGTTATATCTTCTCTCAAAAATATTTGAATCACCGCCAAAGGCATTGGGTGGAGTACCTGTAATCTTTCTACATTGAAGTTTCTTATACCCCGGGAAAAAGGAATGTAGTTGCTGATGCATTAACATGGAATCTTCCATCACAGTCTGTGAAAGAATCTTCAGAAGAGTGGAGTTTGATGGAACTTTTTGCTCAGTTGCATATTTGAGTTCAAATGAAGGGGAATGAAGTTTCTTTAGCCAGTGTTCAGTTGACCTCTTCTCTCCTCGAGTTAATTATTCAGGATCAACAACAAGATGATGAATTCCATAGCATTATGGACTATTTTTATGGTGGGGAGACCGAAACTCTATCTTCATTCTCCAAAGTGGGTATTCTGTGTTATCAAAACTGTTACGGTGTGCCGTTAGTGGGAAGGAAGGATGTGATGTGGGGTTTCCATAACTCTCAGTGGGATGTACACCTAGGAACCATGAAGATGTTCTATGATATGCGGTGATAGTTCTAATGGCCAGGTATGAGATGAGACATTGCTGAGTTTGTATCTCTTTGCTATACATGCCTGCATGTGAATGCTGAGCACCAGAAACCTTCGGGTTTTCTACAAACACTTCCAGTACCTACATGGAAGTTGGATGAAATCTCTATGAACATTGTGGTAGGGTTACCTCAAACCTAGAGAAATAATAATGCAATATGGGTTGTGATCGACAGGCTGACCATGTCGACTCACATTATACCTATTCGAGATACAACCAAAGTTGAGGACTTGGGAAATATCTATGTGAAATAGAGTGTTCGTTTTCACGGAGTTCCAACTGCTATAGTCTCTGAGAGGGATCCTCGGTTTACTTATCAATTTTGTAGAGGCCTTCAGGAAGCACTGGGATCCCAGGTCCATTTGAGCACGACCTACCATCCACAGTTAGATGTCCAGACCGAGAGAGCTATTCAGATCCTTGAGGATATGCTTTGCGCATGTGTTCTCGACCTTGGTGGGTCTTGGGATAATCATCTGGGGCTAGTTATGTTTTCTTAAAGTAACAGTTATTAGTCTACGATCAAGATTGCTCCTTTTAAGGCTTTGTATGGTCGTCCATGTAAATAACTTTTATGTTGGTTGGAGATTGGTGAATGCTCCTTGGTTGGACCAAGATTGGTCTAAGAGATGACAACTATGATCCAGTTGATTTGTCAGAGATTGTTGACAGCACCGATTCGGTTCATGTCTTATGTTGATCATCATCATAAACCTTTAGAGTTCTCAGTTGTTGACCATGTGTTCTTGAATGTTTCACCTAGATTGGGTCATCGGTGTCTTGGGAGGAAAGGGAGGCTTGATCCTTGTTTTGTGGGACCTATTAAGGTTATTGGTGTTGTGGGGGAAGTTGCTTACTGTTTAGCTCTACCACCACAACCGACGTCGATACATAATGTATTCCATGTATCGCATCTGGGATAGTATCTCTCTGATCCATATCATGTTGTGAGGTGGTGTGATCTTGAGATTAAACTAGATTTATCTATTACTGGACGACCAGTCAGGATTGTTGATTCTAATACCATGGTACTTCATGGGAGAAAGATACCCCTGGTTCATGTACTTTGGTTGCAGGGATCTGATTCTCATTAGACATGGGAAAGGGAGGCTCTAATGAGAGAGCAGTGGCCTCATCCCTTTGACGTGGAGGTTTCTTCATAGGATTTTTGGGGATAGAAAGATATAATGGTGGGGAGGTTGTAACATCATGTTACTTTTCCAGGTAATTTTGATGTTTCTAAGCACCTCTATTTTGGAGTAGTGACTTGGGGGTGTGTTTGGGTTAACTCTTAAGAAAAACAAAAGATTAATGGCTTGTGCATGGTTTGTGAATGGTTTGACAAACCATGCAACCAAATCGTGCAAACCAAGTATCACTGTACAGAGAGGTACGCACGGTGTGCGCACGGTTTGACAACTTGTACGACCAAACCGTGAAGACCATGTATCTCTGGATAGTGAGGTCCGCTCGGTGCGTGCACGGTTTAAAAAAATGTGTGCCTCTACCCGGGAAAACTGTGCGCGCGGTATTTTATTCCATATTTTTCTTTTAAAACCACACGAACCCCAGGGACATCCATAATTTCGACTTTGGCTTGGGCTTGACTCATTTTAGGTCTTTCCATACCATCCTAGAGAGATTCCAAGGTGATCTGAACATATTTCTTCGAGATTGAAGGCTTGGATTAATGATCCTCTCTCCTCCTGGTAAGTGGATTTCATCCCATTGTGTTTCTCATTTATTCCTTTATCATTCCTTGATCTTTTTAATGGATATTTCCTTTTCTTCCATGGATCTAAACATATGAGTTGAGGTATAGATATTGGATTCTGAATCTAGATCTAGTTTTGCAAGATCTTGATTCCTTTGATATTAATTTTGGTTTTAAGGATTTAGATCAGGATTTTGATCGATGTCGTTGTGCCGCTCGGTTTTTGGGGTTTCTCGTTGGGCTAACTACCGTCAATAAATCGAGGTAGGTGGTTCCGTCCTGACTTTCCAAATTTATTGTCAATGCATTTTCTTATTTTATTTCAATTATGGATTTAAAATCAATTTCTCATGTTGCTTTAAATTAAATTGATGAAAACATGATTCCATTGAATTGATATATTTGAAATGGTTTTGGAATAGAAATTTGGGAAAACCCCAATTCTAATGAATTGGGTGTTTTTATGGAAGATTGGTCGATTTAAATTGTTTAATTTAAATTGTGGATTGGATGGAAATGTTTTCAATTAAATTATTGAATTTAATTGTGGAAATGAAATGTGTAATGATGTAATTGGTTTTTAATGGATTTCAAACTTATGAAAATGGATTAAAATGATTTGATAGAAACCCATTGAATTTATCTTGTGAAAGACGCATGTTTTTGAATAAAACCTCTTACGGTTTTAAATGGAATGATGTTGAAACTTTTGAAATGGAAGAATGGGATTGATATTATTTAAAGAATTCTTAAAATAGTTTTCCCATCATGTAAGAGCACATGCAAGCCTTAGGATGTTAGTGAATTATTTGGATACACACTACACTACGGCAATGTTCTAAAACGTACATGCGGCAGGTCACATCCCTGATGGGTTGGTGATGATTCTCCTTTGGCTAGTGCCATAGAGACGTGTGTATAAACATTTTGCAGAGTTCACACAGAGAGTGAAAAATCCAATAAATAGTTAATACTATCGTACCTTTTGGAAGATGACCATGTTTCCCACTTGTTTGTTTATATTTGAGATATAAATGTATTCCAATGATTTTGAACTGCCTTTCATTCCTAGTGAATTTATATAAACTGTTATATATATATATATTTTTCTTTAGAAATTGTTTTATAAATATTCCATCAATGTAAAACCATTGTTTAAAGTAATTTTCCATTATCTGAAAATGTACATCATGTTTTTTTTAAAAATGTTCTTTCAATTGCAAAACCTGTTTATTTGAAAATCGGATGATTTTCATTGAAAAAATATATATTTGGAATCCGTTATGGAATCATTGGTGGTATTCCGTTGGGCTTTGGGACACACCCTACTTTTACCTTTTGGTGTTTGTAGAGTTTCTTCTTCCACGATCGAGGAAAGTGAGGCGACCTCATGGAGGTGGATCCAGTTGTTGATATCTGGTCTTGGTGAGTTGTTTCCTTGGGGAATTTGGGACTGCTTTTCCATTTTTAGTACCTGGGTTGTAGTACTTTGGGATTTTATGCCTCTTTGTATTCTAGTACATTACTCTCACTACAGTTTCCTTTTGTTATGCATACTGTCTTGTTTCTTTTGCTTCCGCATTCTTGTGGAAAAATCATTCCCACTTTAATGTTGTGTGATGCCAGGTGCTAGTCACCAACCCATGGGGATCGGGAATGACCTTCAGGCTATGTCAGGGACGGCTTAGTTATCAAGTTACTAGGGTACCCAGGCTGGTTCATGACACAATAATATCCTCAATCAGGATAATAATTAAAATTAAATACAATGTGCACCACCTAATATTGATATGTGCAAAACTATAATATGAGAATGAAGAAGAATAATTATTATTCAAGAATCTCAATATTTTTAATGACCATTGGTTCGGTATGCCCAATCACGGTTTATGACCAATTTCTATGCATTCCTAATATCAATTATATTGTCTCAAAAAAGTTTTTAATGAATGGAAGTTCGCTAATAACACATTGTGATGTCCTGGACCTAGGTGCCACTAATAGTGGCCTAATCTAGATTACCATAATGCTTCTAGCACATCTCAATTAATTCTAGAGGCTTCCAAATATCAATGAGGGCATATGATATGCATGTGGGGTGAGTATTCACTCATTACTAGAGTTCATAACAATGTATTGATATTATATTTAAGGTAAATTGCAG
This sequence comes from Viscum album, assembly GCA_963277665.1. Taxonomy (NCBI): domain Eukaryota; kingdom Viridiplantae; phylum Streptophyta; class Magnoliopsida; order Santalales; family Viscaceae; genus Viscum; species Viscum album. Next base: position 1,735,021,153 of record OY728121.1, on the reverse strand, counting down.
AAAATAATATGTTATCATATGTCACAGCCGAAGAAGACAATAGTGAAAAACAACTAGACTGAAAGATAACAATATAAAAAAAATGACAATGATATGTCACATTTCTATAAACCTCAAAATACATTGATACAAAGAAACAAACAATATATGATATTAAAAAGTAGAACAAATGGAATAAATAACTATCCCCTACATCATGAGCCAGAGATTGGCCATCTCCTTCCATGTATGTCCTATCAAATCAAGTAATGATGTTTCTGAAGTAGTATGCTTCCCTTTTTTAGTAACTATATACATGTAGTTTTCCAATGTACCAATGGTGCCTGGACATCATCTGAGATAAATCTTAGTAGGACACTACCTATTGAGTCTATAACATATTTTCTATGTAATATATATCTAAATTGTGTGCAAGAATGCATATATAAAAGTAAAGTTTTATTGTAGCATAAATACCAAAGTACCTGCTTCATCCAATGGCATGTGTCTGAACACGTAATTAGTTCATTACGCAATTTTTGTCTATTATACATTGTGATTCTGGTGAGGGGATACCACCACTAAAATGATAATATGAATTAATGAACCTTGGTTTCAGGATTCATCTGGTAATGAATATAATATAAATAGTTTATATGGGAATAACCAAGGAAATATGGACATCAAGGGTCCCCAACTCAATATTAAGTATAGCCTATCTAATTGGTAAGAATATGATCCAAGGAGAATCATCTATGGAAATCCACAATAGTAATGATATAACCGAGTCAAAGGATATCATCAAAGGACAAATGTTAGATGAAATGGGTACAACTAAGGATGTAACAATGTAACCACATGTACATAGAAGCCATGCTGGATCCATGGAGTGTGTCCTAGGAATCCTGTAATTTTATAGGTTCGATCTTATGGTTTTATATTGGGTACCCACTAATAGATGATGACCATGTTCCATGTTCCATCCCAACCAAGGCAACATGCATCAATAAATCAGAATAGGTTCTATGTGTTCTGAAGGTATTCCTTATAGAATCAAAGAAGTAACTAGATTATTACCACTCTTATAAATGTTAAAACAACCATATGGAAGGAAACATTAAGTTAATTATTTTTATTAACTATGTCATGTTAATTACATATGACATTTGATATGTCATTTGGTTCAGGACTTTCCATTCTATAGTGTGACAAGGTCTTGGGGCATGGAATCTTTATTCAATTCATATATATCATATTCATTTCACATGTTTCATTCCACTACCTTCCATATAATTTGAAATGGGTTCTAAGAAATGCATCCAATCATTAATTTTCATTCAATTAGGCCATGTAATATATATAAAATATACGTTCCAATTCCATTTACAATATATTAACAAGGTAGAGGAAAATACATTACATGGGTACAGTTAAACTCAAATAAAATCATTTAAATTCAATAGACCTAATATAATAGTAGGCTTACCATTAATAGTGTATATTCAAATAAAACATGAATGGTTACAAAGCCTATAATTTAATACCACTAAATAATAAAATATAGAAATCACCCTTCATAGGGTGGACATCGTTTTAAGAGAAACCACAGATGATTGTGTGAATTTCTTGCAAGGGTCATAGAACACATTTTTAAAAACTATAAGAATGTCATATAAAAATTAGATGATACATAATGGGAAAAAGGTTACCAAATGATAATTTATAAAATGATGAAACATGAGGGGTGAGTTATACACCACATGCCTCCAACTCGTATGACTCCCCTCATCAAGAATCATCTTTTATTATAGCCTGGATTGAAAGAGATTTGATTAAAGGATCAATGACCATATATTAGGGAATATAAAACTACATAAAAATAGAATCATTGACTAAAATAACAATGAAAAAATATTAAAAATGGATAGAGAACATACTAACCCAGATTTAAGAAAATGAACGGTGATATAACAAGACTATGGATGAATGCGCAAGATAAATTCATAAATTTGGATTGGAAAAGTCAAAAAATGTAAAAAGGTATGGGGTTATCCAATATAATAGAAAATAAGGCCGTTGGATTTATTTAATTACATTTTTAAGGTAAAAATCATAAATTCACCCCATAAATAGCCTTCTCACGGTTTGGTTGCATAGTTTTCCAAATATTTTTCCAACCCTACACGATCTGCTGAAGGAAGGGTCGCCCACATGGTTAGGCCACAAGGTTAGATAATCCCAACACAAACCATTAAAATCCCCCCTATTATTTTTTTCATTAGTTTTTTCATGGTTGTGTAGCCCAAATCACAGGGTTAGGGGAAACTATGTTCCCTCATTCCCCTCGATGTCCTTCCCTACATGGTTAAAACTAACCATGTTGCATGCCCTGTATGGTTTATTCTATATGTGAAATGGGACTTTTTATCCCAAAATGTTATGCTCCAAGCACCTGATGCGGCTCACACACCCTTTGACCATAAACTCATTAGGCATTCATATTTGGTCCATAATATAGAATTAGTGATAAATTTAAAGGATCCATACCTATGTGAAAAATCAGGTTCATACACTTATCTTGGTTTAGAATTATTCTTAATTTATTAGTCATGTGAGTTTCTAATATAATGATTATACTTATCAAGGACTGGTTAAAAAATTATATTGCAAATGATTATGATATTATATATAATGGAATCATTATTCAGATGAGTTTCATGAAATTTGTTCAATCAATAAGAACATTTATTAAATAGACTCCCACTAATAATATTACCCTTTTTGAAAAATCATCATATCCATTAGTAGGCCTTAGAAAATGTTTCACTGTTTTTTAGGCCACATTATAGAATATCTCTAGATATAGATATCTATGTAGGGAATATAATCCAACAAAAAAATAGTCAAATCATAGATACCTGATTGGAAACTATTTATCAAATACATCATATGGGAAAAATCAACTCTATTCCTCTAGTAACATAATCCAATGAGGGTCTCCTGGTTAGTGAAATTCAAATAAATTCACATGAAATCTCTAGTAATGGCAAATAATTGGGAACCCATTTATTTAATTAACTACCTAATATGAAAATACATTGTCTCTTATAACATTATTTCCTCATAAAAGATAATACAAGGGAACCCATATTTAGCATGAATTGCACAGTTAGACAATACAAGTGATGAAAAATGACAATTTTTATAGAATCTAAGAATTAATTTTTAGGGTATTTAATATCACCATATTATCTCATGTTATTCTATTTTAGGAATGTATGAAAATTATGTTTCAAATCCTATTTCCACATCCAATAAAATATTTTCAACCCATATGTATGTGTAACTCTTTGCACAACCAACAATACTGTGTTACATTCCAAAAAAATAGAGGTCATGTATTTTCAAACATGTCTAAATGAATAATATGTATAAACATAATGAACACATCAATCAAAGGATTGTGTTTATATAATATTATAAATATCTACCTGTGTATGCCAATATTGAATGATATACAAACACATTAACTTTCCTAAAAATGGGATAATCCTAAAGGTAATTTGGTTTTATGACCTTGAGTCCCTCTACCTAAGGATACATTACTCATTATAGAAAACAACTCATCATAATTATAAAACGTAAAAATTATAAACTATATTCAATAAATAAATTATATGAAATAACATCAATTAAAAACTATGATCAAGGTAGATGAAACAGTAAATTAAAATTGGTTTCCTTCCAAGAATATTTTATGCATGTCTTTATCCATGATGTGATTTATCATATAAATCATTTCAAACAGTAATTAATTATATAAAAAAATTATAATTATAAATTAAATAGGTTATAACATTTAAAAAAAATTAAATATTTGAACCTAATATTGACATTTTTGGATAATACATAAATAAAATTATATTATAAACACATTTGTAATTAGATTTTTTACCAGATAATCATTTCAAAATTTTGAATATAAATATTTTATATTAATTTTAATGTGAAATATTTAATATTTATCATTATATTGAATTTATATTTTATTTATATGATATTATATGAATTATAATTTATTTATAGTCTATTTTATTTTATATTCACCTTTAAATAATTTACATATCATATGAGAATTTATTATTTACACCTTTGTCATTTTAATAATAAAAACACGTTTGGGTGTGTCTTAAATAATATCAAAACAAATCCAGATTTATTAAAACAATTAAAAAATATAAATTAACAACAATTAATAATTCAAATATAAATTTTTTATATTTTGATATTATTTCATAAAATATATGCTTTATAAATATGTTCTAATGATTTATAAATAATCTCTTTTTAATTCTATAACTTAGGGGATGTTATATAATTTAGTAAAAAAATAATTCCAATATTAACATGTAATATTTTGGAAGAATAAATTTTTCCTATGATTTTATTTAATAAATATAAATCATTTATAGTTCATTCATTAATATAAAATGTCTATATAAATTATGTAATCACAAAATACCTTTTATAATGATATATAGACATTTTATAAACCATTACAATCTTTTGGGTATATTTAAAAAATCTTTGATCTTTTCCATTATGCAGAATCATTATTTTTTATGTGCATATACACCCTCTACCATTATATAGGAAGTATGGGTACCTTTTCAAAAGGTAAGGTCACTTCAATCCTTTATGAAACCGAAACATAGAATTTTGGGAAAATAAAATACATGGGATACCATTATGAAACTCATTCCATATAAGGATAATATGGTTCTTTCCATTAAATTGGACATATATGTAATGATTACCCGTGAATTTAAAATCCTACATAAAGGTAGAAAAATATTATACTGTTTTATATATCATTTTAACAATTAAAACAGATTATGAATAAATATAAAAACTGTGATTACCCTTACACGAACCCCTTCACATAAAGCTGGGTCAGGGTTAATGCTTCGATAACCGTATTAAACAACCAACTCCATTTTGTTTAAGGGTAATCACTATCATTCCATTGTGTAACGCAATTACACAAACCATTTACATTTCAGTTGCTGTCTAGACTAAAATTACATGTAAACTTCATGTGAATTTAAGCCTCTTGTTTCAATACATACATGTTGGAAATATATGGTTCCCTTCATCCTAGAAACGGGGTCTTCGTATAGGTAATTCCTTTTTTGACTTTATGTGTCTGTCTAGGTTAGTATAATCCATTTTATTTATTATTGAATAACCAGAAAATTGATTCTCATCTTTTTATTTTCAACTTCATTTCAATCAATGATTTATTAAGTATAAATCATTGGTTCACTCTAATACCACTAATGTTTTACATACTAGTATAATAACAATAATCCCAATAGTTGGAAGGGATTGAATCCCTTTTCGAGGATATAAATAGAAAACAGAATAAAACTGAATATAAAATAATTAATTAAGTGTTGTTTTATATATTTTACCCTTCTCCAAATAGCACATTCTAGATCATCATCACCATATATATTTGATGAAATAAGAAGGGTAGCCAAAATAAATTCCCTCTATATAGTGTATCCATGGGTTCCACCATAATCATACATCATATGGATTAGATCCATCCTTCCTCAATGTCGTAATATCTCCTCCTCATTTATGGAGAAATACTAAGGGAGATTTTATTGAGGATGAGTCTCAGCCTAATATGAAGCAATTATCCCATATTTTGTCAATATAAGTTGTCGTTTTCTATAGTACAAATAGATTTTCCCTTTTTGTTATTTAATATATCTATATTTTCATCGTATCAAAAAACGATATTTCAAAAACATGTATCACATACAATAGTATAACTCCAATGTGTCCTATTTTAAGATTTAATAATTTATATAGTTATTTATGTTTGATACCTTTTATTATTAACACATTTAATATTTAGTTTTTCATTCAATTAATGGAAGATTCATATGTGAAATATTATATGAGTTATTCATCTAAATATATCATATGCCTACTATTTCCAAGCATCATTTAATATCTATTACATTATGAAATATTCCATTCACATGTAAAGGGAGACTCCCTCTCACAAACAAAGCATAAAATTTAATAAATATCATCATGTTGAAAGGGTAATTGGTTACATAAAAAATTGTAATCCCAAAATATCATTTATATTTTTTTTCTTATAGATTTTTTTAATGAAAATATAGTTGATGTTTTATCCTATTCAGACACGATGATGGATATACTTGATGATTATGATAGAAGTAGTGATTCAAAAATAGTTGAACATCTTAAGGATCAAAAAATATTTGTAATCAAATGTATTATTAGAAATCATATAGATGAATTTTAGAGAATAGTGAAAAATAAGGATTGATTTGTAACCCATGGATATACACATGATATAAGGGAATTTGAAGATTCATTTTCCCTAATATCCATATCAGAATCCATAAGAATTTTTATTTCATTTTTCATCTAATTTTGGATTCATGAATATTTACATTTACTTAAGAAGTATATTTTTATTTTTTAATAATTTTTTAAGAGTATTTTTAAAATTGCCCATGTGTTTTCAGATTATGTTTTATCTTAATTAGGTGTTAAAACATTCTAAATCATTAAATGTTTTGATGTGAGATCCTAGATCACGGTAATTCTGGTCATTAAATTTTTTGTAGATTTTTTTTCATAAAGGAATTTTAGATGAAATTTTAATAATTTAATAGTAATTGCAATAAATTTATGATTATATAAATCAATTTGGATAAAGGAACTTTAATACCTTCCACTGACATATTATGCCAACAATTTTCCTATTTAATAACTACTAAATGTGATATGAGCGTAATAGGTGAACATAAATATTTTATTTAGTATTAAAATATATGAATGATATGATATTAATTTTATTTATCAATCTATGTATGTTAATGAGTATGTTAAAATATTTTGAAAACATTAATGTTAAGATAATACTATGAGTACAACATGTTAAATTGATACTAATAAAGCATGAAAATTGGTGGATTCTTGGTTTTTTAGAGGGATGATTGTAATACTATTATATTTAGGTCTGTATTAACATGATTGATGTTTATTTTATAGATGTCAATTAAAATAAATTTATATTTATTTTAGTGAATATAAAAATACGATTACATATGTTAAATGATCTTTGAATATCAAATTTATTTATCTTACACATACATTATTTAATATTAACATTTAATCAGATATTTTTCTACTGATTTAAAAATAGATAAAAAATAGACAATAGTTATGTGTCACTTTTTTGTTAAATGAATATTTTCACGGAGTTCTATGAAATAGAATTTAGTATCTCTATCTATATATAGAATTGAATATATTATTGTATCATCTTTTTATTAAAAATATTATTAGATTAAAAAAACTACGTAATTTTGGATTTGGTTATAAAATAAATATTTCATTGTACAATAACTAAGATATTTTAGTATATAAAAAAACATTACAATATTATATAACTAAAAATATTGTTGTTGGATTATTTATTTATAGGGATGTTTTTATAAACATGATATAAATATAAAATATATTTTTAAATAATTACACATGAAAATATAATTACTAAGCCCCTAGATTTAAAAAATTCTAATAAAATAAAATTAGAACATGTAATGATGATAATTTAACTTCATAGCATGTTTTTTGGTGGAGTTTGATTCTGTTTCTAAGTTAAATCAATAAATCTATATTTGATTTAATCTATTTGTGCATATTTCACGGGTATAACGTTTAGTTCCCTGGAATATGCTTCCTTATTCGGTTTCTATTTAATTAATTTAATATATTTATATTTAATTCCATTAATATATTAAAATATATTCATGGCATGTTGGGGCCTTTAATGTGTATTTCATAAGGAGTTTTCACTAGTATATATGAGAATTAATTTAAATCTATATACATATTTTAATTATATGGGTCTTAAAATAAAATGTATTGGTCAATTTATGGATGATTATTCACTAATTATATGTCATATACTGTTTAATAAATATATATTGATTCTATCTATCGAAGGAATTATTGTTTCAGAAGATTAAATTTTTATTATTTTTCTTTATAGTTACATTATTTCTCATTAATCGTTTTAGAGAGTATAGATATTTCATCAATGTTTTTTGAATATTTAGATTTTTCCAAGTAATGATTATTAATAGCAATGGTATTAGTGATAAATATAACCTTTTACTATATTAAAATGGAAAATATTTTTTTGACTTAATATTTTAATCACACTTATGAATTTGAAAAAGGTGGATAAATTTTTGTATATTCATTTGTTTTTTAATTATTCAAAAATGGGTAGAATATTGAATTAGCACCTTTTCAATTTATATATTTGTTTTTTCGTCATTTTTAATAACTCAATTTTTATCATTAAATTTCACACTATGTTTCATCATTTCATATAGACTATCCTTTTTTTGAAGAAAAAATTATTAAATTAATCGAATTGTTTTTCTTATCATGATTTTATATTTATCCATGTTTGGGGAAAAAATTTACGTTTACTTGAGTGTAGATCTTCACATAAAATGTTGTCCATTATGTCAACTATTTATGTGATGTTTTCACATTAATCTATTTTTTGTTTTATTCTAACCTAACTTGGAATATCTAAACTATGTGTTTCCAATACACATAGTATATAAACTAAGTCATATGATTAATTTATACTAAAACATTGAGTTATAACTTTACTTTGCTCGTAGAAAAATCATGATACCCTTATGTTGTTTATTTCATCATATTGCTTAAATGTGTAATGCATTAGGAAATTGACTTATATAATGATCACATAATTACTGTATCTACGTAAATTATAAGTGTGAATTGACAATGCTAAAAAACTTAATCAAAAAAATTTATGATGCCATTAGAGATGACTGAGCACATGAATTATATTTGAGTGACTATGAGTTTTAACAAACCCCATTAATTATCAACATTAAGAACTTTGAATGATCATGGCATTCTATGTGCTATCACGAAGTAATTTCAATAAACCACATGAATAAAATCATGACCAATACAATCATTTCATAATTATGTATTTATTTTTTCTATTCCAGAAATTTTTTTGAAAGAATTCTTATGCAGATTTATATTAAGGAAAAATTTGTTCATCAATGTTTAACATTCACATGGAACATTATCAACATGATATTCAAATCTGAATATTTTTAATGTTTAATATTTTTATATAGTTTATATTTTTTATGGTATTTTGATAATATTAATATCCATTATTGTGTTTTAATTTTAGTAAAATATTTTTTTACGCTCCTATGTTATTTTTACAAAGATTCCAATTAAACCGACATGAAAATTATTTTCATGTGAATTAAATTAACATATAATGTGTGTAATGTCTCAGAATGAAACACATTAAAATTTAAATTTGATATTTCATGTAACATTATTGTGTTTCTTTGTAAAAGATTAATTGAAATGAGTATCATATTTGTATTATGTTATGAAATAAAATACACTAGATAAATAGTTTGAAGGATGTTTATCCAACAAATGAAGATGAAAATATTTGAAATTTCAAATGAATTTCTCTTTTAGGATTATCACTACATCAATCAAAATAAGATTTTAGAATATTTTATTTTAATATAAATTTATTCATTTTTATTACTTATGTTTCAGGAAACAATGATCTTAAAAGAACTCCAAAATATTGTAATTTTTACATGACAATTATAAAATAGGAATGAAATTGTACTGTGTGAATATGATTAACAAAATTATTAAATATATGTATCACCCCAAAAATTTTATGGTATGTTTCTCATAAAAATAAATTATTCATTAGATAACTTATATTTCTTGAATCAATGAGCCTCTGTGGAACAAAACATTGTTACATAAAGAAGATAGCCAAAACCACGCCATTAAACATAAATTTTCTAGCTCTGTGATTCAAATTTTAAAAATATAACTTACACAGTTGTTTTCAGAATGATATTTAGAGTTTGATAGAATTAATTTAATTATATTTGAATCGTAACCTACCCTTATGATTAGTAACATACCCTTATTAATAGTAACATTCCATTATTAATAGTAATATGAATCAATTGATTACAACATGGTAATGATCTTTGTCTCGATTTTCACTTCATTGTGACATGCTTAGTATTGTCCACCTACTCTTTCTTATGTGGTGTACCAACTGCCCATTTGAGAACACTTTTCAATTGAAATTATATTCCATTTAAATATCCTCAATCACATATCATGGATATGATTATTTTCTACACTATATACCATTTTATATATGTAATTTTTTTAATGTTGTTTTGATTATGAAAATATTGAAGAATATATATCCTATGTTCTATACAGATAATGTAAATTCATATTTGTTATATCTTGAATCAATGTATAAAGAATGCTTTGGACAAGTAGCAGTGGGTGGGGCCTATTATATCCCCTCGATGCATCGGTATGTCTCATGAGAAAAATCAGTTGGCGAAAAATCCTTCGAGTTTGTTTCCAAAAATCAGAAGAGTTTCTACCCACAGAACTAAACCATATTTACTGTACTATGTTATCATGTTCCATATACATGACATCCAATTAATAAGAATTCTCTTTATTAATTATCAGTTATTAATATCCCTAAGGTTTCCACTATGAAAAAATATATTGATGCGGTTTCATACTCAGTTTATTAATGGCATGAGTTTTTCAATTATCCACCATGCCATGTTGATTATGTCAAATTGTTTACAATTAATTTATTATTGATTCATGATTCAGATATTTTTAACCCTTACTGAGCATTCGAGATCACCCCTTTCATTGTTTACATTCAACAGGTTTTTAAGAGGATATCATTTATTTAGTTTCTGTGGATGTTGTTTTTAGTTTATGTTTTTTATTATATTTTGTAACCTTTTCAGTGTAATTTGAGTTACATCTATGTCACTAGTTTCTTCATGACTAGAAAAATTAATCATTACTTTGGGGTTTTCATTCCTTCTAACCATGCCAATGTACTTAGTAATGAACTAGCTCTGGTCTAGAGGGGTCATGGAATTACAGATGGTATTAGTGAAATTTAGTAGAAAACAAGACAACTAGATTAGAAAAAATATATTAGGAAACAAAGACCTATGGTATTATTTGAGGAAAACAACACAATAATGTCTCGGTATTTTGGTAAGGAATAGATTATGTAGATATTTCATGCAATACATCCCTGTCTGGATACGAGCAGGTAGAGGTGGCTCTGGAACAGATGTACCAAAAGGTGAAATCTCCAACAAGGAGTTTTGGGCTTTGACCATGGGTATTCTGGTACATTACAATGGGCATTACTACACTCTTTGTTATAACACTCATAGGGGATATTCTTAGGATAGTTCATATTTTAATTACAAGCCATTATGCACGAATGGCCGGAAGGCCTTATTTTTTTTATTTTTTTATGGATAATCCCCCTTTTAAGGTTTTAAGGGGAACCCGAACATGACCTATAGGCCCAATGCACAAGGCCTGAAAAACCCGCATTACATGACCCGAAGGCCCTAAGTCATACCATGCCCAATACATAACCCGTAGGCCTAGAACACTTGAACAACCCCTACCCATCTTTCTGCGTCATTGATCACCTATCTCCCCTCCTTGCATTACTGATCGGTTATCATTTCCCCGTACAATGCTGCACGGTGCATGGTCCCAATGGAGGCTATCATACCCTCTCATTCATCCAATCCGGTTAGCTCTGTATCTGGTGGTTGCTACTCATGTTTCTCTGATCCACTTCTAGGGCATGTTCTGTGTGAACTCGGCTACTCCATGGTCTACATGACCTGAAGGAGCTATAGCGTAAAGGAATTTGATGACCCAAAGTCCCTGGAGACTCATACGCCCAAACTGGTGGCTTGAAGGCCCAAATAAAGTGAATAGTTCAGTTTTCTACAGTACTGAACTGTAACTGCTATAGTGACTACTATAGCACTGTTACAGTTACTGCTACAGTACAACTACAATACTAGGAAATTCTCCTCCACCTTGTTTTGAACCCTGGTCTCATGGATGCCATGTAGGAGCCCATACCACTCTCCTCCACCTGATTTTGAACCCTGTGGCCCGATGGCCGTTCATTACAAGACATTATGAAGGATTGAAATGTAAATTATTCATCAAAGAAACCATTTTACTGATTATGGGATTACCCATGCATAGGATCTCAATTTATGATAAGTATTTTGTTAAGATAATATTATACATTGTGATTCATACCCTAGTCTAGTGTGTGCCATTATTTAGAAATGGCATCTAAAGGAAGAAGGGGAATCAATAATCATGGGAATTATTTGGATCTCCCTACTGAGCAAGTCAACACAGTTAATGTTGGAAAATATCAGTTCATGACCATATTGAGACAACATACTCAGGTAGTAACAAATAACCATTCCACAACTGTGTAGGATATTTTCATGTGGCAGATTCCCCCATCATTCAGATGGACTACTAATCCAGTGGTTGTTTAGCATTGAATCAAGTCCCTTTAAAAGAAATTCACGGCTTTGAGATGTAATGAAATTAAAAAGCTAGTACTGGAAGTATGTTGTCTTAAGGGAGACGTCAATTGATGGTGGTCCTTGATTTAGAATACCACAAAGGAAGAAGAAATGGAAGATATTGAATGGAGGGATTTTGAGAAAATATTATTCAAAAAAAAATTCCCTCATGCGCAACAAACCCAAATGAAGAGGAAATTACTTATCTTCAAGCAAAGGAAAAAAACATAGTGTTGCAGAGTATGAGGCTACCTTTACAAGGCTAGACAGGTATGCCATAAATTATGCACGTGACTCGGCAAACAAGATAGATCATTTCATTGAAGGTCTTAAACCAAGTCATCTAATGAAACTGACATCTCAAACATTTTCATCATATGATGAAATTGTATCAGGTGAAATAAAAACAGATAACTAATTAGCTAGATTAAAACTTTTCACGGGAAACCAAGATAAAAAATAGGTACTCATATAACCAAGGGAAAGGTGAAGCACCAATGAAGAAAAAGGGAACAATGAAATTCCAATTATGTGAGAATTTTGGGAAAAATCATCTCGGGAAATGTTTGAAAGGATTGGGAGGTTGCAATAACTGTGGAGAAAAGGGCCATCAATCTCATTAATGCAAGGGTAAGAAACAATTTCATGATGTTCAGTGCTAAAATTGTATATATATGAGACATTATGAAAATGACGGTCCTAAAATCCAAGGAAAAGTGCCTCAAAAAAAGATAAGAGTGAAAGGGAGAGGTTATGTGACTACAACCGTGGAAGTAGAAGTTCCTTATGATGTGGTGACAGGTACATTAACTGTTTTCTCAAACATAGCCAACACTTTATTTCATTCTGGATCATCAAATTCTTTCATATCATCTGAATTTTCCCAAGAAAATAGATATGTCAAATTTTATTTAATAAAGGAGTTATCAGTCAAAACTCATATGGGGTGCATCATTGTAACCAAGGCAAGTCAACTAGTCCCCGTCATGACAAATAAATGTGCTTTACCTGCTAATATTATCATCATACTAATGAATTTCATTGACATAATTAACAATATGAATTGGCTATCAAACAATGATGCGAAGATTCATTTCTAGAAAAAGGAAAATTCAATTTTTGAAAATTGTGTAGAATAACTAATTTTTAGTGTAGAGACCTCGCCACCCGATTTTTATCTAGATCCTCTCCCAGTTTCTCTATTGAATTCAATTCGTGGAGAGGAAGAGAACCCAATATCTATGGGAAAGGAAAGAAATCATCAAATTGAGGATGTGTATATAGTTCAGGAATACATTGATGTATTTCCATAGGATTTACCAAGACTTCCTGTAGAGAGGGAAATTGAGTTTTCCATTGACTTAATTCATGGTGAAAGATCTATATCAAAGACCACCAATAGAATTTCCACTGTGGAGTTAGTTGCGCTAAAGAAACAACAAGTGGAGTTGAGTGAAAAAGGGTTTATTAGACCTAGAGTTTGTCCCTGGGGAGCCCAGGTCTGGTTTGTCAAGAAGAAAGATGGATCCATGAGGCTATACATTGATTACAGGGAAATCAATGCTATTACAATAAATAATAAGAATAATCTACCTCATAATGATGATTTATTTGATCAAGGTCATGGAGCTTATGACATTTCGAAGATTGATCTTTGATCTAGTTATCATCAGCTGTGTGTGAGGAATGATGATATTCCTTGAACAACATTTTGAACCATGTATGGTCATTACATTTTTACAATTATGCCTTTTTAATTGACTAATACACCCTCTATTTTCATGGATTCGATGAATAGAGGTTTCATGGAATATATGGATAACTTTGTTGTGGTATTCATTGATGTAATCATGGTATACTGAAAAATCAATTAATACCACGAGGATCACTTGAGTATTATTCTAAAAACTCATAGAATAAAATAATCCTATGGGATGTTTAGAAAGTTCAAATTTTTTCATCAATCTGTTAATTTTTAAGGAATTGTTTCTCTATGGAAGGAATCGTAGTAGATCCTACAAAGGAAAAGGCAATCCAAGAATTCCCCATGAAAACAAAAATAACTGAGGAATGTAGCTTTATTGGATTAGCCGGTTACTATAGGGATTTTATTCAAAATTCCGCCCTATTGGCTATCCCACAAACCGAGATCCCCCGTAAAAAATATAGGATTTTGGGGACAAAAGAATGTACTAGATTTATTGAGTAATTGAAAAGAATATTGGTCGATGCTCCAATTTTGACTATCCTATCTGGAAGTGATGGATTTCTAATATACAGTGACGCATCAACGAATGGACTGGGTTGCATCCTTATGCAAAAAGATAATTTTCTTCCTTATTCAACAAGACAGTTGAAGAACCATGAGATAAATTATCCAAATCATGATCTTGAGTTAGAATTCGTAATATTTTCTATGAAAATATGGAGAAATTATCTATACGGAAAGAGATGTGTGATTTATGTGGACCAAAAGAGTTTGAAATTCATTTTCACACAAAAAGGTCTCAAAATGAGGAAAAGGGGATGGCTCGAGTTACTCAATTATTATGATTTTTTAATACACCACCACCCTGGAAAGTAAAATAATATGGCAGATGCATTATACAGGAATGATCATAGACACTCGACCCAAAATAGGATTAATGAGATACTATATTCATGGATCTACTGAAGATGGATGTTAGAATTGTTAAGGAATATGAACCAATACTCTAGTTTCAAATGATTGATAAACAATCAATATTATAGATGATAAAAATATTTCAATCTGGTGATGAGAATCTTCATAAGAAAATTATTGTTGTTAAGGATGAGAGATTGTAATACTTCATGTATGAGGAAGGAGTTCTGATGTTTTGGAATAGGATATGTGTCCCATCAGTAACCGAGCTAATAAGAAAACTATTAGACAATTCTCAGCACACAAATTTCTATATACACCTGGGTAGCACCGAGATGTACAAAAACATGAAGGAATATTATTTGTGGGATAATATGAAGATTGAAATTACTGAATACATGTCAAGGTGTCTAGTTTTTCAACAAGTTAAGGTAGGGAGACAACGTCCCAAATGAGTGATGCAACCTCTACCTATTTCTATGTGTTAGTGGAATAACATTAAGGTGTATTTTTTCACCGAAATATCTAGGAAACCTAGAAGGAATGATGAAATATGGGTAATTGTTGATCATCTCCCAAAATCTGCACATTTCATTCCAATAAGAGAGGATTTACCACTTGAGCACCTGGGAAGACATTAAATTAATGAAGTTGTAAGACATCATGGGGAACCTCTATCGATTGTGTCTGATTGAGATTCCTGGTTTACATCAAAACTATGGAAATGATTCTAGAAGGGTTTTAATACTAAGCTCTGTATGAGTACTGCTTATCACCCCCAAACTGAGGGACAGTCTAAAAGGACTATTCAAACACTAAGAGACATGCTGAGATCAAGCACTTTTTATAGCCAAGGTTACTGGAATCAATACTTTCATTTGGTGGAATTTTCCTACAACAATTCATTAAATTAAAGAATTCACATGGCTTCATATGAAGAATTTTATGGAAAGAGATGACTTCCTCCTACTTTTTGGGACGAAGTTAGTGACAAGAATCTTATCGGCCTGAAACTTATTGAAGATACCATGGAAAAGGTGAAGACAATCCATGCCCATATTAATGAATCCCAAAGTAGGCGAAGAGTTATGCTGACAAATGGATAAAAGATTTGGAATTCCATATGGGAGATTATTCCTTTCTAAATGTATCTCTTTAGAAGGGTGTCTTAAGGTTCGGTAAGAAATAGAAATTGAGACCTATGAATATCAGACCATTTGAAATATTGGAAAGAATCGGAGCTATAACTTACCATTTAGCAATGTCTATAAGTCCATATAAAGTTAATGATGTGTCCCAAGAGTCATTGTTGAAGAAATACAGGAAAGACCCAATACATATACTCACCTATGATGAAATATAACTTGAACCTGATTTGTAATACTATGAAAATCCTATCAGGATTCTTGACACTAGAGAGTAGGTATTG
The DNA here is from genome assembly GCA_963277665.1 of Viscum album. Lineage (NCBI taxonomy): Eukaryota > Viridiplantae > Streptophyta > Magnoliopsida > Santalales > Viscaceae > Viscum > Viscum album. Next base: position 1,735,004,535 of record OY728121.1, on the reverse strand, counting down.
AGAAATCGAACAACTAGTCTATTGAAGGTACATTGGAGGAACCAGAATATGGAGGAGGGAACATGGGAACATGAGGATATTATGAAGAAGAACCACCCACATATTTTTGGTGGACTTTATACATAAAATTTTGAGGAAGAAATTATCTGAGGAGGGAATAATATAGCACTCCAATCATTAAGGAATGTTTCTTATAGAAATATTTTATTCATTACATAGAATACATTTCGTGAATCACTGAGCCTATTTGGACCAAAACATGGTTACTTATAATAGATAGCCAAAACCTAGCAATTAAACTTAAATTTTCATGCCCTCTGATTTGAATTTAAAAATTCTATCATACATGGTTTTGTTCAAGATAATATTTATAGTTTGATAAATTTGAATAATTTATGGTAAATAGTAACCTAACCTTATGAATAGTAACCTATGATTATGAATAGTAACATACACTTATGAATAGTAATACGACTAAAGTGATTACAACATGGTAATGAGCTTTGTATCTATTTTCACTTCATTATGGCTTGCTTATTATTGTTCACCTACTCTTTCTTATGTGGTGTACCTACTTCCCATTTGAGATCACTTTTCAATTGAAATTATATTCCATTTAAATATCCATATTCTCATATCATGGATATGATTATTGTCACTGTAATAGTACATTTTTCATATGCTATTTTTTTTAATGTTGTTTTGACTGTAGAAATATTGATGAATATGTATCTATTCTATACGGATAATGTAATGGAATATTTCTCTTATGTTGAATCTGTGTATAATGAATGCTTTGGACATGTAGCAGCAGGTGGGGCTCATTACATCCACTCGATGGATCGGTTGGTCTCATGAGGAAAATCTGTTCGCGACAAACCCTTCAAGTTAGTTTCAAAAAATTAGACGGGTTTCTACTCACATAACTAAACTGTTTTATAGTATTATGATATCTTGTTCTAGATACATGATGTCCAATTAAAAAGCATTCTCTTTATTTATTTTGAGTTATTATTATCCATAAGGTTTTCACTATGGGAAAATCAATTCATGCGGTTTCATACTCAGTTTATTAATGGCATGGGTTTTTCATTTTTTCACCATTCCATATTGATTATTTAAAATTCTTTACAATTCCATTATTATTAGTTCATGATTTCTCTATTTGTAACACTTACTGAACGATTGAGGTCACCCCATTCATTGTTTACTATCAACAGGTGATGAACATGAGATCATTTATTGATTTCTTGTGGATGAAGTTTTTAGTTTTGGTTATGTATTTTATTTTGTAACCATTTCTAGTGTAATTTGAGTTTCGGCTATGTATCTAGTTTCATCAAGACTACTAAACTCTTCATTCCTTTTGGATTTTAATTCCTTATAACCATGACAACGTACATAGTAATGTACTAGCTTCGGTCTAGAGGGGTCGGGGTGTTTCAATATATAAGAATATAATTTTCCATACAAATTAATATATTCTTGGGAAATAGTCACATTTTTTAAATCCATTTTTGTCTTCAAATATAAATTTTCATCAAATTTTTTTTTCTATGAGAAAAAATTTTAATTTAATTTTCAAAATATTTAGAAAACCTATTTGATAATATTAACAGTGTTTTGGACCCAACATGTAAAAATTAATATAATATGGATTTTTTATAATTTTTTGAAAAGGTAAATTATTTGCTCAATTGTAAAAAGATCTTGTTTGTATAAACCTCACATTTTCATTATAATAAAAATCCATTTTGAGAATTTAAACAAATATAAAATAAAATTAGGTACTTTTAGTAATATATAACATAATTAATTAAATTTAAATAATATATATACGATTTTTTTGTATAAGTACATTTATTTTCTAAAAAAATTCTCCAATAATGTTATTTTTTCATGAGTTTTGATATTTTAATTATAAATTTAATTTACAACATATGTATTTTGAATTTTTAAAAAATTATTCCATATTTCTAATAATTATATTCAAATTAGCTTATAATTTTATTTTCATTTTTAGGAATAAAAAATTTCCTATGTTAAAAATTAGATTTACCGTGGAATAAGAAAAATAAAACAGTGGGTTAATGTAAAATGGTAAAAGATTAAAATACATTAAAACTATTGCAATAATGGGAATTTTATGTGTTTCATAACCATAAAAGGCATTTAAAATATTATGTTTCATCTTAATTAGTTGATATTAATTCTACCCAAATGTAGTTCTATTTAAATATAAAAAAAATAATTATTTAATCTCTTAAAACCATCCCTCCGGTGGTATTAATATCTCTCCTCACCACCCCCTTTCTCCACATAAGACATTAATATATCAAAATATATATAAACCCATTAATACCCACACTGCCCATGTAAAAGAGATATTGGTCTCATCCACTGACAAATTTTATGGTCTTTTTGTTGTCTTTCATTGAGGAGATATTCAAGAGGTAGCTTTCTCATGCAACCACTCTTAATTTCATTTATATTTCAAAATTCTCTATAAACCCATCACCAATTAATGAAAAACTACTATAATATCATGTATATAATAGATTTATATATTAGTAATTTTATATATTCTATCCTCCCATTTTCATATATCCACTTATTCAAAGACAAAAAACCAATGTCCAAATTTTGGCGGTTAACCGTCTTCATGTTTAATGATATTTTGATTTAAAAACATCATTAAAGGATGATTATAAATTTATTTATATAGTTAATTCATTATTTATTAATTATAATATAACTTATTTCTTTTTTATTAACTAATATATACGCATAATATTATATAAAACGAAAGTAAATCGTGATGGTCTGAAAGAACCATCGAATTAAACTCAACATTTATCGTTAAAGTTTCATCAAAAGAATCATCCACTTACCAAAGTTATGATGATATATGAAATAATTTAAAAATATTAAAGTTCATGAATACCATTTAACTTTTATTCTAGTGTTTTAAATTTATTTTACACAAAATCCCAAGATTACACACAAATGAACCAACCATGAAAACCATGAAATGAATGCAGCCGAAAAAATGAAAATAATAAAATATTATTAACGAATGACAGTTTAGATGTTGTAAAAGTATCATATATGGGATTAAAAATATTATTATTATGATTTATTGAATTAATAACAATATTTATCCACATACATGTTAGGTTTATGTGTGCAAAAAAATGGATGTGTGAGATACGGTTCCCTTGGCTTGCTTTTATTTTTGTGAGATATTTTCCTTATTCACCCCTTATTTCATTTCTACGAGGATTATATTGGTTTTTGATATATCATATCTCAAATATACCTCTATTATTGGTATTAAATGTTTAATTTTGATAATTATTACATTAATGGGGAATACAAATTGAGGTATTACAAAGTGGTAAGGGATTTTTTGACGTAATTTCCAATCATAGGGTTAAACATATACTCCATTAATTACACCATATTAATATTACGTGTGAGATGATTTTTGAATAAATTAAGTTATATTTACACTTTTTAATATGGATTTATTGAAAATAAATTAATCTATTCATTTAATTTCTTCTCAAATCATTTATATGATAATTATAAGTCACTTTATTTTAAAAATTACCTTTTTAAAATTTCCATTAAAACTCAGTTTTCCGTCCATGCCCACATATTAAAAAATTGTTTACAAATTTTTTTTACTATAATTTTATGAATTTCTTAAATTAATTTCTACTCATGTTTGAGAAATTTCCAATTGGTTTTAATAGATTTTTTTCATTCATTTTATAAATAACATTAATTGTGACTAATCTGACAAAAGTAAAAATGAAATGAATTTTTATGTTATATTTAAAGAGAAAATTTTCCCATTATCACGTTTCCTTAATTTTTGGATGTTTCAATTACATGATTATAATGGTTTTTTCAGTGAAAACTTTTTACCTCTAAAATTACACGGCCCATTTGAGAAGAAATGATTTAAAAATGCAAAAAAAAAATTATTTCAAGTGATATTTCAAAATTACATTACATCTATGATAACATTATTTAATGTTACACATAATTAACTTGAGATATTATTCAAGGATAATATATATATTTTATTTCTATTTTTTTATGTTTATTATGGAATGATACATATGAATCCAATTTCTTTTAAAAAAGTTATGCTATACTGAAATGATTGTGTAACTCATTTCATTTCATGGGATCTAAAATAATTACTGATTTATGTTCATCTAGATCACACATATATGGTTTTCATTATTTAATAGTTGTTTCTTATATATTCCTCTAATACAATGGGTGGGGAATTATATCTCATTTGATAACAATGTGAAATAAGTTCATGGGTATGATGAACTATGGGAAATAGGTGCTTCCTGATCTACTATACTGACAATATTTGTAGTTAACAAAATCATACTAAAATTTTCACTATATATATGATGTTTCAAGACATTTAGGACATGATATTATGGATTAGGATATATTTGTTATTATTTATCACTCTTAAGGTCTATGTTTTCTGAAATGACAATGTTTATTCCATACATCATGTTTATAATATAGGACAGGTTGGGCATGATCATTTTATGTTATGATCTTGATCATAAAACCTTACTCTTATCTTATGATTTAAAATAATAAGGTATTGATAAATCTTATATTTTACCTTAGTGAGTATTTTATATCACACATTATTATGTTTCCTTCCCCATGTGATGAAGAAATATTTAGGTAGTGTATTCCTAAGATGAGCATGATGTTAGAATATCATTGGGGGAGATGTTAAAGATCATTCATAAAATAAGAAGACTATATATCAAATATCCAGATATTAAAACATTTATGTTTTTGGAATTGGTAGTATTTTCATTGAATATATCTATAAATAGATGTAATATTTATGAATGAAATGATTGGGTAGTAATAGTTGGTATGGGAGCTAGGTTTACACAATCATTGGAGATTTGGGTTAGACAACTTTTATGAAAACCCAGGGTTTAAAACAAAGTATATGGTAAAATGAAATGTTATTATAATCATCATGAATGACCTAGGATAAACATCTTGATCAATGTAATTTCTCCTTGAATATCATTTTCAGATATACAAAACCAGTGGGTATTATTTAATTTAAAAATTTTCATATTTGATTAAATATAATTTTTACCCTTAGAGTTTATCTTAATTTTGATGTTGAGGTAATTATGTGTTGTAGTTAATCACCTCATTAAGTCAACACATTTATTTCAAAGAATATTTCTTTTTTATCTTCATTTATAATATATATTAGGGATTTTATAATGTTACACTGATTACATATTGATTTGTACCTGATTTAGATATTTGGTTTGCCTCCAATTTTTTATGAATTCCTTTATATTCACTTGATCCAATATTTATTTTAGTCACCACATATCTTTCCTAGGAATATATTCATCCTTATTGGATAGTAAAAACTCTAAATTACATAGAAAAATCTTGTTCAAAAAATTTTAAATGTTTTTTGGGTGAGAACATCCCTCTACATATCATTTCCTACAAAAATAACTTTCAATCGAACATTTTGACAGATCCTTACAATATACTATATGGAAACAAGTATATGATTCTAATTTACCAGAAAAAGGATGAATAAAGAATTATATTGGTATGTTATAAGGATAATGGGATGGTAAACAATGTTACAGAAAAGTAAAAATAAATAAGGACAAAACCATTTTATTTGAAATGTTATGAGGATAATATTCGATGAAATATATAATTTTATTTTAATGAGAATGTAATTATATTAATAAATTGGTGGAAGAAATAAGTGTAAAAAACCCCTGGTTTATTGTAACTATTGAAATACTTGATCAATTAGGGATAGTAGCTTACAAATTTTCTCCTTCACTGAATCAATCTCATCTTCATGATGTGTTCCATGTATCTCCCCAAATTACATACCAGGATTTTTCACAAGACCTAATCATAGAGGTAATTAAAGAAAAAGAAGATATTTATTATGAAGAATATCAGGGAGAGATTCTAGATCATAGAGTTAATTTTAGAAAAAACAATACAACTCAACTATTTATTATATTGTTGTTAAACCACCATTTTCAGGATGCTATTAGGGAACATGAAATTGTGAGGAGGTAGAGGTATCCTTTTATGTTTGTATTAGAGTGAAAAAATTTTGAGATAAACTTAATTTTAAGGTTTGTAATGTAATAGCCAATTATTTTATGTTATGTACCTTTTAAAATAAATTTAATCTAGTTGAAATATTTCATCGCATGAAACACTAATCATTAATGAACTCCAAAATATTATTATTTAAACACAACCATCATAAAATAGTCTTAAAATTGGAAGGTGTGAATAAAATTAGTTATAATATGAATTATATATATATTAAATCTTAAATACATATTTATTTATTCTTATAAAATAAACAAATAATTATTAGTAATGTAAATTGATTCATAAAAAAATAGATTTTTAATTATTTCTATGAGAAAATATAAATTATTAATATTTCACAAATTTTGAAAATTTATTTGATAAAATAAATATAATTTTTTGATTTAGAATGTACAAATTATCTTATTATAAATTCATGATAAATTTCTAAAAATTTTAAAATCACATTGAATATTAATGATAATACTGATTTTTACAAATCTTTCATTTTCTTAATTTTAAAAAGTCAATTTCTAATTTTAAACTGATCTCAATGAAATGAAAAGACTTTTTATTTAAAAATAATCAATTTAGTTACATTAAAACAGACAATATTCCAAATTTATGTAGAATTCCATTTTTTAGATTTAAAACACATTTTCCCAAAATAACTATTTTTCATCACGTTTTGACGAGTTTATTTTTTGTTTAATTTTAAATTTAGATTATTTTATTTTTATAAATGGATTGAGTATTTTTAATAAGGGTCTAAAAATTATATTAAAAATTATTTTTAATTTTTACAAATGAAAATGATACCATGGTAAAAAAAATTCCCGCATTCTAGGAAAAATAATGTAATGGATTAATGTTAAAATGTATCAAAGTAAAATAACTAGAAAGTAAAACATTTATTACGTTGTCGATGTGTTTCTAGAAGAAAAACTTAATTTAATTTTTTAATTTTAATCCAAAATATTTGGAATGAATACCCACAAATGTTGTTAGATTAAAATATAAAACAATTATTATTTAATCACATTGAACTACTCCTCCTCTACTATAAATACAACTCCTCAACACCCTATTTTCTCTTAAAAATCCATTATGATATAAAAATATATTCCAAACCATATCTTATCCACTATTTCAAATTCCATTTTCATATTTTCTCACCTAATGACCAATTCCATGTTCCTAAATGTGTCTATTAAGGAGGTCATATTCAAGAGATAACTTTTTCAAAGAACCTCTCTTAATTTTATTTATTTTTCCACCATATATTCACCACCTTCAACCATAAAAAGATAATAATTATAGTATCATAAATAGAGTAGAGTGTTATATCATTAACCTAATTTGGTCTATCCGCCTATTTTCATATCTTCAATTATTCAACTAATAGAAACCACTGCAAAAATTATGGCATTTAACTATCTCAGTGGATAGTGATTTCTTTCATTAATATATATTCATCTAGAATGATCAGAAAAGTAATATTATGGTTAAATAAGATTTTAAATATTTTATAACTAAGAATTTCATTTTTTGGAACTAATATATATAAATAATATTAAATACAGAAAAACAAGTTATTGATGGTCCAAAAAGCTGCTAAAATAAACCAAAAATTTGTAGTTAACATTTAATCAATTGAATTGTTATCATCCTGAAAATAAATATGATATATTATACCATTTAAAATTATAAAAGTGCATTGGTACTATTTAATTTAATATTCATAGTTTTATTTTAAATCAACATGAAAATCCATATTTATACAAACATGAACAAACCATGACAACTAATAAATGAAAACACAATAAATAATGAAAATAAAGAAATATTATTTACAAACAAGTGGTATGATGTTATAAAAGTATCATATAAGGAATTATTAATGTGATAATAGTTCTGAAATTATTTAATAACATTATATAAATTATTTATAATATTTTATATAATGAAAAACTATAGGGAAGCGTGAGGTAAGGGTTTCTTATCTCACTTGTACCTCTGTGAGATATATACCATATTCACCACCTATTTCATTTATGTGGATTATATAATAACCATTTATATGAATCTCATTATCTTTTTTTTCAATGATTCATTTTTAAATAATTACGTTTATGGAGAACATTATTTGTGTGATTACAATGTGGGAAGGATTTTCATAAATCAATTTCCATTCAATAGGTTAAACACCTACATCATTGATAATTATTTATTAAGATTATGATTTATATGACTTATATTATATTATGTTTTATTTGAACTTATTTTATATGTATTTACTACTCATTCACATAATCTATTCAATTTATTTGTTCTCATGTCATTGATATGATATTTATAAGGGATTTTTTTTAAATAATAATATTATAAAATTCCCCATATAAATCTCATTTTCATCAATGTCCTTGTTTTCTAAAAATTTATGCTTTTAATTCACTTTTTATTTTTTTGATGATGTCATTTTAACTCATATTTTAATTTCTACATAATAATTTGGGATTATTCTTTTAGTTATTGTTAAGTTATTTTCATTGTAACATATCAAAAAAATTTATAGAGGGGATGTTTTTTTATTATATACACCTTTCCAATATATATTTTCTATCATTATATCATAATTCTTCAATGTTTGTTTTTGAATATTACAAGGTGATTTTAAGAAAAATGGTATCCCTTTTAAATTGTTGGCTCATTAAAATGAAAGGATTTATAAAAGGAATGTTATTTTTTCAAGAATTATATGGATTTATATTCATAATTTATTTTCCATGAATGATACAATTACATTACATTACATATTCTATATTGTGGATGGAGGGATATTTTTGAGACCAATTTCTTTTCCACAAGTTATTATATTTAATATTTTTATGAAACCAATTTATTTCCATGGGTTATGATATGATAAATGATTTTTGGTCATGAGGCACACATATCCATTGAATTCATTATCTGATAGGTGGGACCTATATTACACTCTAATTAAATGGGTAATAATTTATATCTCACGTGATAACAATGGGAAATAATTCGATGAGATTCATCCACCATGAGAAATATGTGTGTCATGGTCCAGTATAGGAAATACGTGTGTCTTGATCCACCGAGTTGATGGTATTTGTAGTTAACCTACACATATGTATTGATTTCCTATATTTTTTTTATTGTGAATCACTTTTATGAAATGATCATATAGATCATTATTGATTTATGATGATTTGGAACACATTTGTTCCGTGTTTTCTGAAATGGTAATGTTTATTCTGTGAATCATGTTAATAATCTAAGAAAGTTTGGGTATGTACTTTTTGACAGATGTCCATGATCACAAAACCTTATTTATATATTATGATTTCATATAATCATGGATTTATATAACCAATTATTATCCTTATCAATCATCTGAGATCACCCATTCTTATGTTTCCTTCACTAGGTGATGACTAAATTTTTATATAGGGTATTATTAAGAGGATTAATATGTGAGACAATATTTTTGGAACATTTTGAAGAAATATCTTGAAATAATAATATTGAATATCTATTCTCCTAAAAAACTAAACATTTTTTGTTCTGGAGTGGGTGGTATTGTTATGTATTGGACATTTATCTAAATTGAAGTCATGTTTGTGTATGAAAATACATGGTTGTTATGACATCTATCATGGATGGACCATATGATTTGGATCATTCCTATAGAATAGAACAATTATTCTTTGAGACTCTAGAACAAGGTGTTTTTATCTAATTCTATGGTTATAATCCCTTATATGTATTTTTATATTTTTTAGTATACTAGGTTATTCTAGTCTTAAATGGTTGGGGTCCAATGTTATACCACCAAACAATACCTATTGGTTGTTCCAAATTGGAAAACGAATGAGGATTTAGCTAGTCCTTTTTCCAGATAAAGTAATCATTTTCTGTTCCTCCACCTCAAAAGTGAAGTGGTTTTGTTGTGACTCAATACTATAAAAATTGTGTCATGGGTTGTGCCTCCATGGTTAAAACTTTCATTTTAAATGGATGAAACCACCCTTAAAAAGTTAGAGATTTAATTATAGAAGGTTTCATTTCTCTCTATGTTTGATAGGTGTGATGAGTTGGCATAAGATCCTTTTTTCTAAACTACTATAAAAATATTTTTGTTAATTTATTTTAATTGAATTTACAAAGATTGACATTAATTTGATAATTTTTTTAGAAATATAATGTTAGTAGTTAAAGCCCATCAGAATGGTTCAACCATTCTCAAATTCATACCTATCAATTAATATCAAAAAATGATACTTATAATTGAAATATATTTATCTATATATTATATTTAAATTGAAATATAATTTTCGTGCAGAAATTCACTTTTCAGCTTGTTAGATCAAATGAATATTGTACACCTCAAAGTCCACCTTTTTTCAATGCTACAAATTAGTTATATAGGTTTTCACATGAGGAATACTACATAAATCATCTATGAATTTTTAATCAAAAAATCACATTCATTCTATATATTTTACCTTACATTCAAAAAAGATACATCCACTAGTAATGATGAAAATATATATTCTTAACTATAAGTTAATAATAAATTTTTAAATTGTTTTTAGTAAAAGAGTTTATAGCCATAGCATATAATACTTGTTCGGAAATATGGATAACCATATATGTAACTCGTTTTTGTTTAGATATATTAATTATAAATAATATTTCAATGTAAAGGGATGAATATCAATAATCAATAATTTGATAAGATAATATTATTAACAAAAATTTGAATATATGAATGATTATTGAAAATTGTATGATTTTTATATAGGAATCCATTGATGAGTTGCCTTCGGAAAGATTGGTTTTATGGTTCTTAATCCATAAATGGAATATTAATTTTTTTTAGTTACTAAAATATAGAATTATAATGAAAATACCCTTATTTAACTTATTTTATCCTTTTTTTATTATGCTTTATATTATAAGACATTTTTTCAAGAAGATCCATGAAAAAGGAAATGAATTATATTAAAATAGAAATTTATTACTTACTCTTTAAAATTTGAGTAACAGTCAAGTGAAAGAGATTATGTTGATCATATATAATATGGAAGACATAGAGAGAATAAAATATACACATAATGATTTATAATTGGTAATCATAAAAATTATTATAATTGATATTAGAAAAGTTATTAATGTTTATAATTATGACTATGAAATTATTAGTTTTATGGTGTAGTAGAAGAGGACACATCAAGACTAATTTTTCTATTTCTAAGAATGACTACAACAATAATCAACACTAAAGAAGGTAAATTAATCAAATGGATGTTCTTTGGAACTATACATCTGACATAAATTCATGTGAATAGTTTATTAAAAATAATTAATCAAAAAAACTTTTTTTAATGTTTCCAATAAAATAGGAATGTGAATTATATTCTTCTAACTCTTTTAAATATGATTCTCATCTGAGAAATTATAGTTTCTTGAATAAATTGATAGATATAATCAATAAAATTAAGACATTAATATATTATTAAAAAATATTAAGTGTATGAATAAGGTAGTTCATGATGAAAATGATAAATTGAGAACATATCCTTCATGTAATAATGATTAACTATGGGTGGACCTAGACATATTAAAACATGAAAATATAATAATTAAGGATTATCTATATAAAGGTGAGGAACATCATTTTTTTAGTTCAATTATATTTTTAATGAAAATGATAAGTATATAAGTGAAAATAAATTTTTTAAATAATAAATATTATTAAAATTCTAGGAATACTATAAAGATAATAAAATTATAAAATTTAATAGCATGAATTAATATTAATGTTTTCCTCTATAATAATATTTTACAAAAGGTGTAAAATAATCTATTTATTAATGGTTTTGATGATTTAAAATCTACCATATCTTTTTTTAATGTCTTATAAATGGTTATTATTAAAATCGATGTTCCTTGAGATTTCCACAATATCGTGGTCAAAGAATAAATATTCTAAATCATTATCTTATAGAATACCTGATGATAAATATAAAAAAATTAATTTAGGTGAATAAAAATCTTATAGTAATCTCACACTACTAGAATTTAGACTTTTCCCAACACTTTTATACCAACAGTTCTAGAGAACCATTGGTATAAGTGCTTTTTACAAACGTTTTTTACAAACCGTTGGTAAATCGTGGTTTCTTGGACCTTTACCAACGGTTTGCTACAAACCATTGGTAAAGGACAAATTTTTCCAACAGTTTTTACAAAATGTTGAGAAAAGTGATGGTTTCCCAACAGTTTTTACAAACCGTTGGGAAAGATCTCCTCAAATATCCAGATTTCCAGTAGCCCCCCCGCAGCACAACAGAAATCAATTCCCCCAATTTCCAGAAGCCTCGGTGGCTAGGTGAACCCCAACCCACCCCGAGTCATTCCATCTGATTGGCTAGAACTCCCCCATCCAGGTTATACTCTTAAAACTTCTTCCCAAATAATATCATAGAATCCCTCTTCCTCCTATTTCTATATTTATTTCAATATCTAGCAATATCACGCCATTTTTTCCTATTTTAGGTAATTTGGAAAATTTTATGAATCACACTATTTGATATTGAATCAATAACTAATACATGATTGGTAGATGTCTGTGACTAGGTTTGAATTTGGTTTTATATATCATTTGTAATTAAAATTACGTCACACGACCACTAATATGGTGATTCGACCTAAGAATGATGGAATTTTCCAAGTACCATGGGGCTTCCTCTTGTTTTGTTCTATAGAGTTTGTAGTATTGGTTTTTAATGTATTGTAATTTCTTATGGATTTATAGTGATTATTTATTGTATTCCTTTGGTCATGAATTTTGGGTGAGTTATTCTTAAGTTCTTCTTAGATATCATTGTATTCATAAAGTGTGGTTAATTTTTTTGTAGGTGTTGTCGACTCACTGAGTGACTATTTGGTTATGTTTTTATGATGCCAACATTTTGTTTTTTTAATAATGAAACCTGATTATATTTTAATGATATAAATGAGTAGTTTTTAAATATATTATTATAAAATAGGTAAAAAAAATTCTATGTGGTTTATTTGGATCTGTACAAAGACATATCCCATTATTATTGTATTCTAAAATCCCATTAAACGTATTTATACTTAGTGATTCCTTTATCTGTTTGGATCCCTGTTTGAGAATTACCACTAATATACCATATCTTAATACATTTTTAGATTGTGTATATCTCATTATATTTTTTTAATGAGTTCACTTTTTCCTTCATTAATGTCTTCCAAGGATGTCTTAGAAATCTAATAGCCACTTGAATGTTTTTCCTTGCATAAATAATTTAATGTATTCCTATAATAGTCAACTAATTTTTACATTATAGTAAACCATGTTGATAACCATCATGATTATATGATCTTATAAGTGGGTTTGGTGAATATGGATATAATTTTAAACATATGTATTTAATTTTTTTTATCTTCTAGGGTTTCAAATTCTGCAGTTGGGTTTTTATTAAAGCGATATATAGCAACGTTTTAAACCCCTGCTATATATGCCTAATGGTTGTTTAGTAGTGGTTTGAAACACCACTATTTAAGGTCAATATTTATTTTCCATTTTTTTCAGCAGTTGTTTTCCATGACAAAAAATGGTGAGGATATAATGGAGGTTCAGACCGCTACTATATCCTTTACAGTTTTTGTAAGGTCAAACCATTGCTAAAACCTAAAAACGCCACTAAAAAAATTTTGTGATGATTCCCCTAAGCTGCCGCTAAATTTATAAAACTATCATGAGTCGAATGTTGATGCCAATTTTAGCAGTGATTTTTGGAAACTGTCGTAGAAGCATATAGAAGTGATTTAAACTACCGCAAACTCAAAAAGAAAAAGTAACTGCTATGAGTCAATTTTTCTGTATTGTCCAATGCATGATTTGGAAGTAGTTATAGTACCCCCCTGGACAGCCCCTCCCACACCCTGGACACCCCTCCCTCCATGGACTACCCCCCACCCCTAGGAACATCCCACCCAACCCCTGGACACCCTGTACCCCCCTGGATAGACCCACCACCCCCTTAGACACCCCACCCACCCCCTGGACACCTCATACCCCTGGGGCAACCCCCCACCACTGGAATTCCCCTACCCCTGTGACACCCCGACCCCCCTGGACAGCTCCGCCACCCCCGTGGAAAGCCCGCCCATCCCTCTGGATAGCTCGTGCCCCCGGGGACAGCCCCCCCCCCCCCACACACACCCTTGTTGACAGCCCACCCACCCCACCCCCGGAAACCCGCCCGCCACCCCCGGACACCCCCCATTCCCTGGATTCCCCCACCCCTGGAAACCCCCCCCCCCCTCGCCCTTAACGGTAAAATTCATGAAAAATTACATCAGAATGATTTGAAATCACACGAAAAAACCCTAATTATTATTTTTGAGGTGTACGATGAGACGACACGTCATTCAGACGCGCGGTTTGCATAGTATGGATGAATATGTGTTTTTAATGTGTTTGGAACACTTGAAAAGAGAGAGTAGGGTGGTCGAAACTAGATGAATGACATCATAATTCCATTAAATAGTATGACAACAAAGGGTGGGTGAGTTGTGAAATTGTCGGTCAGAAGACACGTCAATCAGAGGTGTCGTGTGACCGCGCTGGCCGAAAACGCACTCTGTGTGTTGTAAATGCCCAAAACATGCATTAAACAGTCAAATGCATGCCAAAAGACATCATAATAACTTTAAATCACACAAAAAAACCCTAATTATTATTCTTGAGGTGTATGAGGAGACGTCACATCATTCGGTCGTGAATTTTGCACGGCACGGCTGAATATGTGTTTTTTTGGTGTTTGGCGTGCTTGAAAAGCGCGTGTGGGGTGGTCAAAACCGACTGAATGACATCAAAATTCCATGAAATTGGACAACAACAAATGGTGGGTGAATTTTGAAATGGTTTTCTGGACATCATGTCAATCAGAGGTTTTTCCTGACAGCGTTGGCCGAAAACGCACTCAGTGTGTCGTAAATGGCCAAAACATGCGTTTAATGGTCAAATGCATGCTGAACGACATCGTAATTACTTAAAATCACACAAAACCATCCTAATTATTATTTATGAGATGTAAGAGGAGACATCACATCATTTGGATGTGCGGTTTGTGTGGTACAACTGAATATTTGTTTTTACGTGTTTGGCGTGCTTGAAAAGCACGCTTGGGTGGTCAAAACCGGATGAACGACCTCATAATGCCATGAAATCGGTTTTCAACAAAGGGTGGGAGAATTTTAAAATGGTTGGCTAGACTTCGCGTCAATCAGAGGTGTTGTGTGACCGCGCTGGCCGAAAAAGCAATCCACGTGTCGTAAATGGCCAAAATATGCGTTTAACGGTAAAATGCATTCCTAACCACATCGGAATGACTTGAAATCACACTAAAACACCCTAATTATTATTTGTGAGTTTTAGGAGGAGACGACACATCATTCGGACATGATTTTTTCACGGCATGACTGAATATGTGTTTTTAGGTGTTTGGTGCGCGTGAAAAGCGCGCGTGGGGTGGTCGAAACTGGTTAAACAACCTCGAAATGCCATGAAATCGGACAAAAACAAAGTTTGGGTGAATTGTTAAATGGTTGGTAAGACGGAATGTCAATCGAAGGTGTCGTGTGACCGCACTGGCTGAAAACGCACTCCGCCTGTCGTAAATGGTCAAAACATGCGTTAAACAGTCAAATGCATGCCAAACTACTTCAGAATGACTTTATATCACAAGAAAACACCCTAATTATTAATCTTGAGCATTATGAGGAGAAATCACATCATTCGGACGTGTGTTTTTTACGGCATGACTGAATATGTATTTTTTAGTTGTTCGGCACCCTTGAAAAGCGTGCGTCGGGTGGTCGAGACCGGCCGAACAACCTCAGAATTCAATGAAATCGGACGACAACAAAGGGTGGGTGAATTTTGAAATGGTCGGACAGACGACATGCCAATCAGAGGTGTCGTGTGACCACGCTGGACAAAAACGAACTTGGCATGTCATAAATGGCAAAAAACATGCATTTAACAGTCAAATGCATTCTGAACAACATTTTAATGACTTAAAATGACATGCAAACACCCAAATTATTATTGATGAGGTGTACGAGGAGAAGAAACGTCATTAGGATGTGTGCTTTTCACAGCACAATTGAATATGTGTTTTTAGGTGTTTGGTGTGCTTGAAAAAAGTGTGTGGGGAAGTCGAAACTTGCAAAAGGACCTTGAAATTCCATGAAATCTGATGAAAACAAAGGGATGGTGAATTGTGAAATGGTCGGATAGACGACACATCAATCGGAGGTGTCGTGTGACTGTACTTGCTGAAAACGCACTCCACATATTTTAAATGGCCAAAACATGCGTTTAAAGGTCAAATGCATGCCGAAAGAAATTGGAATGACTTGAAATCACAAGAAAACACCCTAATTATTATTCGTGAGATGTACGGGGAGACAAAACATCATTCAGACATGCAGTTTGCGCGGTAAAACTGAATAAGTGTTCTTAGGTGATTGGCGCGCTTGAAAAAGCGCGCGTGGGGTGGTTGAAACCAGCCGAACGACCTCGGAATTCCATGAAGACAGATGAAAACAAAGGGTGGGTGAATTTTTAAATTTTCGGCTAGACATCATGTCAATAGAAGGTTTCGTGTGATCGTGCTGTCTGAAAACACTCTCTGCTTGTCGTAAATTTCCAAAAAATGCATTTAACGGTCAAATGCATGTCGAACGATAACGAAATGACTTGAAATCACACGAAAAAACCATATTTATTATTCTTGAGGTGTAAGATGAGATGACACATCATTCGGTCGTGTGGTTTATGCGGCACGACTGAGTAATTGTTTTTTAGATGTTTGGCGCACTTGAAAAATGTGTGTGGGATGGTCGAAACCGGTCGAACGCATTCATATTGTTTTGATTCTTTAGGAAAATTATCCATGGTTTATTTTTGATGTGTATGAGTCACCCCCGCCTCAATACAAGGAACTATGTGGTCGGTACCACTCAAAATGTCTCTCTTTTGTATGAAAAGGACATCATTTTAAGTAAATACAACAACTGACATACAAAAAACCGATCAAATGCATTTAGATTCTGTTGAAACTTTATGACAATGTTCCATGGGTCATATGTGACATGTACGAGTCAACCCCGACTCAATCTGAGGGCTAGTGTGGCCGGCACCACTCAAAGTGTTTCTATTTTTGTTTTAAATAGACAATATTTTAAGTGAGAACAACGATTCGCATACTTAAAACAGACCAAACGCATTCAGATTGTGTTTATATATTAGGACAACGATCCATGGGTCATTTTTGAAGTGTACGAGTCAACCCCACCTTATCCTGAGGCATGGTGTGGCCACTACCACTCAAAATGTCTCTCTCTTGTTTAAAATGGACACGGTTTTATGTAAAAACAACAATTGACATACGGAAAACTGAGCAAATTCATTTGGATTATGATGAAACTTTAGGATAGTAATACATGGATCATTTTTGACGTGTACGATTCAACCTCGTCCCAATCCGAGGAGCGGTGTGTCTGGCACCACTCAAAGTGTCTCACGTGTCTTTGAAATTGACAACATTTTAAGTGAAAACAACATATGACTTATGGAAAATGGACCAAACACATTTAGATTCTGTTGATACTTTAGGTTAACGATCCATGGGTCATTTGTGACATGTACGAGTCAACCCTGCCTCATTCTGAGGCACGGTGTGGATGGTACCACTCAAAGTGTCTTTATTTTGTTTAGAATGGATACACTTTTAAGTAAAAACAACCGGCATATGGAAAACTGACCAACCGCATTTGGATTGTTTTGATACTTTAGGAAAACGATCCATGGGTCATTTGTGACATGTAAGTGTCATCCTAGCCTCAATAAAAAGGACGGTGTGGCCGGCACCACTCAATGTGTCTCTCTTTTGTTTCAAAAGGACTTCATTTTAAGTGAATACAATTGAAATTTACACTCATCAACGATAGTCGCAAACACTTTTTCATGAGTTGGTTAGTTTCATTCATGGTGTCATAAGTGATAAGACTCCTACGAAAATACATTTTCACTATATATTATAAAAAATACAATTTCAATGAAAAATTCATCACAAATTATAATATTCAAAAATCTAGGATCAGAAAAAAAAAATTGGGATTTGAGCCAATTTCAAACTCTTATTCAACTCTAATAAATATTTCCCAGACTATTCTGCCTATTAGAATTTAATGGGGATGTGGGGGGGATGTGCTGGTTGGGGGGTTGTGGAGGGGTTAGGTGAATTACTACTGGACGAGTGGTTGTCATTTGAAGATAGCAACGGGAGTAAATAATGTTTGATTTATTTGAACTATTATTAACTGTACAGGATGATTGTTGTCATATGAATATTGAAATAGGGAATTGTAGTACATGACATGGTTGGAAGAGTTTGATGGTTTTATGTTTTTTTGTGATATTTTAGGTTTTTTAATGTTGTTTTAAGTCTATATGTGGTTTTCGTGATATTTTTTATGTAGGTGTATACTGTAGGGGCTAGTGGAGGGCTATCATGCATTAGTTCTATAAAAACAAATTACCAACAGTTTTAAACCATTTGTATAATAGTTCTGGAAAAACACATTACTAACGGTTTAAAACCATTAGAATAATATTTCTGGAAATAGAAATTTAAAAAAAATACCAACAGTTTAGAACTGTGGGTAAAGTGTTTAGTATACAATATATACCAACAGTTTCTGGAAACCCTTGGTAAAAACATTTACACTTCTAGTATTGACAACGGTTTGTAAAACCCTTGGCAATACTCCAATTACACTTCCTTTCCCAACAGTAATACAAAAACCATTGTTAATGGGATACTACCATGCCTTACACGCCAATGGTTTTCCAAACTGTTGGTATACTATATGCCAACAGTTCGGCTGCCTTTACCAATTGTTTGAAACCATTGGAAAAGGAATAATTTTTAGTAGTGACATATAAACCGTATTTTCAATTGTGGATCCATATTTTATTTTAATTAGTGAATATTTCATCGAAAAATAAAAATGATAAATCATAAATGGAGAGTGGATGGTCAAGACATATAACTATATATATATATATATATTCTAATAAAAAGTTAAGTTGGAACTGTTAAATTTGGTGTCAACCCATTGGGAAAATGAATTATTTTGTAGAATATGGAATTCAAAATTCTTCAATCATTTAAAAAGTGTTATATTTTAATGGATTACTGAATAATTTAACAACTATACAACATCATTTTGGTGATTGTGTGAATGTGAAATTTGAAAATGGTAATTTTATTATTTTCAATGAAAAATATAATATTTTTAAATTATAATATAAAATATAATAGATATTACATTAAATTTTCTAAATTCCCTAATAAAAAGTCAAAACATTAAATGTTTTATAAACTAAAAAACTTTATGGTATATAAAATTGTGTCATGAAACATTTTCACTATTATAGAAGCTCTCCAAAAAGAATAATGTATTGGATATACCTGTGTTAAAACTAGACAATACCTATGAATGTAAATCATTCATAGAATGTAACCAACATATGTATTCCATTAAATACGTTCATGAGGTATGAATATAAATACCACTTCATCTTTTACGTCTGGATCAATTTGGTGCCATTAATACATCATATCATGGAGGGAAAAGATATGTAATTTTCATTTTAGATGACTTTAATTGGTTTACATCGACATATTTTTTTCACATAAATCAATGGAATCATAAATTTATTATTTATTGTTAATTGGTTGAGATTGAAATAGTAAATATAAATTCTGAAATTAAAATTGATATAGTTTTTGAGTTATCATATCTATAATTTCATACATTTTTTGAGGAAAATATATAAGATCATAACTTTTATACCTTCATTTATCTAAACCCAAATAGTGCCGTAGAAATAAAGAAGAAATATATCTTTTCATGAAATGGATATGAAAATAATAAATGATTACAATTTTACTATGTATTTGTGTGAATAATCATTTAGCACAACTTTTCATGTTTCTAGATTAATTGTTCATAAAAATTTCTTAATGGAAACAAATTATAAAATATAGAATGGCATGAATCTATGAGTTGGATATTTAAGTGGAGTTGGATAAAACATTTATGTTCATAAAACATTTGATTCATTGCAAAAATTTGATTCCAAATATAATGTTGGTATATATTATAAGATATTCTATTTCATTTATAACATTTAGAGTTTACAATAAAATATCATCAGCTATTGAAGAATTATATCCTATCAAATTTGATGAAAATAAATTATAAGGGAGATTTTATTTTCACATACTGCATGAATTGTGTAGGTATTTTAAATTTGTATATCCTAAAATGTTTTTTTTGGATGAAGAACGTAATTTGGAGTATCCTTATAATGGAAAAACATTAATATTTAACAAAAATCACCTCGTTGAAAAATTAATTTTTAATATAACTACTATAGATACAACTGGATATTCATTAATGATTGATTGTTATTATCAAGAAATTATTTTTAATTTTGTACATCAAAATATATGTGGGGATAGATCTGACAAAAATAGGATTCTATTCATTGATGTTGAATTAGATGAGTTTTATAGAAATAAGATATAGACATTTTTAGAACATCCAAAAGTTCCATAAAATATTAAAAGGAATTGGATTTTTAGAAATAGGTATATTGAAAACAATAAAATAATTAGAACTAAATAATTTTAGTGGACCAAGGTTACTATGAAGATGGAATTGACATTGAACATTCATCTATCCTAATTATGATATTAGAGTACATAAAAATTATTTACACCTTTTTATTTTCTTTCTGAATCCAAATTTTCCAATTTGTTTTAGAAGGTGAAATTTCAAATGGTAATTTTTTCAATATTTATTTGTAAAATACCCACCCCTAAAATTTTTAGAATGAATCCAAACCAAATTAGGTATTTAAAAACTGTGAATATTTATGTGGTTTAAAATAAGCCCTATGAGCCTGGTATGAGATGATATGAAACATCCTTTTGAAAAATATTATTAATGATGGGAAAGTAAATCATATATTTTTTATTAATATGAATTACTATCTTGTTTTTATTTTTCAAATATATGGTCATAAAATAATATTTGGATCATAAATGGATAATTAATTTCATTAGTTAATAAATTCACAAACTATATAATTGGATATGGTCTTAATTGGTTAACTAAATTGATTTTCTTGGTATTAAAATCTGACAATGATAGTATGTTATTAGGATAATAAATCTTTGCCCAATTTGGATTTGGATTATATATATTTATTTCATTCATGTAATATTTAAAATAGTCATATGAGCACATCATATAAAATTGATATAGATGAATCTGGAGAATATGTAGATTCAAAAAAATATAGTTGAACAATGTAATGTTTATTGTATTTATCTACATATTGATGGGATTAAATTTTTATTGATTTTTATTATAATATATTTCAATATAATAATGAGGAAAATCATTTAAATAAATATTGATATGGGATTTATCAGCGATACAAATGGAATACATTAGTGCTAAAAATGAACTAATTTTGTATGAGCCTTTATTATCCACAAAACTTTATCAATAACAAAAATAGAACAGATAAATAGTACATATATATGTTCTAAATACACTGGTTATTTTTAGAGTTTACTAGTGATTTTGTAGTGCGGATAAATAAATATTCTTCTTTATTAGATACAGGAATAATAAACATCTTTCTTTAATACTATGGTGATGAAATTTAGAACATGTAAAAAACAAAAGGTATAATTTTTTTTTAAATTTTATATACACCATAAAGAAAAAATAATTTACAGTACCTAAAAGAATTTATATAGTTGGTATATATAGTTTAACAAGAAAAAAAACTATCAAAAACATAAAAAAATTAAAAATAATTATTGTTTTTCTATATTTGGTCCCCTCTCAAAAGATCCAAATTTTAATAAATGCTGTCAAACAAACTACCTCGTCTCAAGAAAATACTAACCCTATATAAAAACAATTATAATTCCATTAATACTATTAATAATTTACATAAATGAAAATATGATATAATGAATTTATAAAATTTCTCTTCTCAACTAAAACCATAAACCTCTAGTCATACTGCGTACACCATGTGACAGATTAATGTGTGATTGATTGGTACACATCAAAAATGATATATTGATCATTTTAATAATGAATCATTACATTCCAATATCAATTTATTATGTTTGACTATGTTATCTGTGTTTTTCACTATAAATTCAAATGAAAATAATAAGATTCACTTTGATTCATACTAGCCCCACCATAAATCATATTGATAATGAACAAAGTTTTTCACATTATATATGATTTAAGGATCATTATCTTAAAACATCATATCAATTCGAGTCTATTTTCATCTTTTTAGTGGGTGATGTGATAATTTAACTAAAATTTCTTTGTTAAATTGAAAACATGGACAATGATTCATACTAGTCACACTGTGTTTCATATCAATTTTTGGATAATTCCCACTTATCACAAATCACGTATTTATTTTTTTAGAAAATAATAAAGTCTATACAACTTTATTTAATTAGTTTTTATTTAGTGGCATATTATTTTTATCTAAAATGTCCATTAAAAATAAAAACACATATTTTGAGTCATACTGGAAACAACATTTATTATATAGAGGTATGGTTGATTCCCACATGTAATAAATGATTGATGGGTCTTTTTTCTAATGAATAAATAAATTATAAATGAAATGTTTATCTTCTTAGTTCTACATGTTCCTTTTGAACTTAAATGTCATCTTTAAATAAGAAACAGTTTGATTCATAAAATCAGAACTATGTGTTCAATTGACCTGTGGTTTATTTCTACCACTAACAAATGAATTATATATTATTTTCCTATTGTATGAAGCTAAATATCGTGTTTTTTCTTAGTATTTGGTGAGTGAAAAATATTTTTAACTATAATTTAAAAAACAATCAAATACCGCAAGCTTTTAGCCATACCAATCACATCATGTATCATATTGACAAGAAAAAAATTTATTTATTTTATTATCGATCATTTTCTTACAATACATAGGAAATATATGTTCTTTATGGATTTTTTTTATGGGTGAAATGTTTTTAATTATAGTTGTATTTTTAAAATGAAAATACATACCTTCAGTCACATGAGTCACAATGAGTATCACATTTATTTTTGGATGATTATAATATGTAAAAAATGAAATATGGACTTTATTATTAATGTATCAAGTCTTTATGAGTATTTTTTCTTTATTTTTAGCGAATGTTGCATTTTTCAACTCAAATGACACTCTTAATAAAAATTCACGTATTTTCAGTCAAATTGGCCTCACTGTGTATCACATTAACGTACGGTTGATACATATTTTTAATAAATATCATTTTGATATTTTTAATAAATTATAAAAACAATATAAATGTGTTATCATTGTTTTGATTGGGTCCCATTTAATTATAACTAAAATACAAATTTGATATAAAACACGATCATTATGTCATATTTGGAACGTCATGTTTTTAATTGATCTGATGTTTATTCCAATATGGAAAGAATTAAATATTGATAATTTTACCAATTTATTATGCCAAAATTAGTGTTTCTACCTCATTTTCATAATTTTATAAAGATTGTTATAAATAATTATATATGAACAGAAAACATAACTAAGAGACATACCAATCAAATGATGTATCATGTTGATTTACAAATGATTTCTAACCAGAATAAATGATTCGTGGAATATTTCATGATAACATCCTGGAAATATGATTCTTTTTACTCACTTTTTTCCTAGTGTAATTTTTTACCTAAAATAAAATTTGAAACTAAAAACAAACACTTTGAGTGATATCTGTTAAATTGTATGATTGATTTACATGTGACTGATTGATAAACATGAAAAAAGACTCATTTGTAATTTTTCTAATGTATCATAACAATATAAAAGTTTTTATCTCATTTTTCATTGAGTGGAATATTTTTTTCACTAAAAATTTTCTTTTGAAAAAAAAGCAGACACATCAATTCACACTGGTCAGATATTTCCTCAAATTGAGTTGAAGTTGATTCCCAAACATCAAAATGGACATTTTGATCATTGTCATAGTGTATAAACAACTAAATTTATTTCAATATATTCACCATTTTAGGAATATTTTTTGAATAAATTTTAATTGTTAAATAAAAATAGTCAAATTGAGTTATAACAACCACTCTATGTGTCTGATTAACAAAAAATTTATTCTTTCAATTCAAAAATGACATACGGATAATTGTAATAAACTATTTAGAAAATATTAGTTTTTATTATTCATTTATAGTTAGTGAGAAATTTTCATAATCACAATTTTATTTTTAAATTGAAAATACAAACATTGATTCCCACTGATCATACAATATATTATATTGATTTGTGAATGATTTCTTACGGTAAAAATGACATATGGGTCATTTTCCTAAAATATAACGATTGTATTTGTCATTTACTTCATTTTCATTGAGTGAATTTTTTTATCTAAAATTTCATTTTAAACATGAAACACACACGTTGATTCATATGTGTCAAATCATTTATCAGATTAGAGTTTCTATTCTAGAACCCAATATTCATACTTTGGATTATGTGTATATTAAATTTTTTAAATATTAATAAGACATATTACTACATATATTACATTGTTATATCAAATATTAATATATAAATTTGTTAATGTATATGTTTCATTGATGTGTTTATAAAAGTTCCACACTATGAATAAAACCTTTAAACATCATGATGGTAATTTTCAACATTTCCTATGATCAGATAACATTATATAATTAACTACAGAGTATGTGGTTTTTATGTGTGACTACTCATAATAGGATGAGACATCATCTCATAATTTAGTTACTTGTAAATCTCAATGATGTGAAATAATGAGAACATACCCTCGAGTATGAAATCTATATATCAATGTATCATGGAATATTCCAATCGTAATGTCGGTGTAATGGTTCATAGAATTTTATATTATTATAAATTGATATCCTGAATTGAGAAAATTTAATTAAAAACCAATACCATGATCCAAT
Organism: Viscum album; assembly: GCA_963277665.1. Taxonomy (NCBI): domain Eukaryota; kingdom Viridiplantae; phylum Streptophyta; class Magnoliopsida; order Santalales; family Viscaceae; genus Viscum; species Viscum album. The sequence continues at coordinate 1,734,979,137 of OY728121.1, read as the reverse complement.
ATGTTTTTGGGAAGTGGATTTCATTATGTGTATCTTAAATGACATATTTTAAAAAGAGTAGTTGAAGTTGGGTGTTTTCCCTTTAAATATTTTTGAAGATGATATCTCAAACAATTAATTGAAAGGGAACTATAAAATTAAATTCCATCATCATGGATTAATGAATATTGTAATTTAGATATTCAATGAAATATGTATCAAGAATATATGTTGATGACATGTTTGTGCATCATTCTAAATGAGTTATTGTGAAAAAGGATTACATTACACTGTGAAAGATCTTATGTGGTTTTAAACATTGTAAAAATAACATATTTCTCTTGGGGGCCTTCATCCATTGATAAATACAAATCATAGACTATAAAACAATCATTGGGTATCAAATTTTTATGTTTAAATTTGTGATTATTTATTTAATTATTCATATATATGATATATTTTTTTTGATCATTAATTGCAGGGTGAATAATCCATTGATAAGATATTTAATTAAAATCATTTTGACCTTTTAATATTAATTATTCATGATACATATCATCTTATTTCCTAAGAACAAATGAAAAATGATCTGAGATACCATCACAAGGCTTCACTAATTTTGGAAGGTAGATTGTGACAGACAATATGTTACAAGAGTATACATCTTGTACTGTCGTTTTTTTCACATACAAATATTGTGAACAACCTAGAACCCAATTATGTAATTACATGTAGTGAATTATTTTCACACCAATTATAGATAGTGACAACTTGGAGCATAGTGAGTCAAATTTCATGGTGTGTAGAATGAATACATGTTTTGTATACTACATGATTTAGTGATTAAATTCATTTTGAAAATATTTTTAAATATAATATTTTTAACCACATGAGACTAATAACCATGATTCCAAATAGGATACAAGGTGTGTTGATGGGGAACAAAACATGTAACTCATTAAGACCCTATTCTAAAATCATTTCATGTTTATCAAAAGGATACATGGATACAAGAAATTCCTATTGTACCTTATGTATCTCTTTGGAGAAAATAATGTAGTGTGTCAAAGATACATTCCAAAGACTCAATAATTTATCCCAGACCCATGGAACGTGCATTATATGAGGTTTCATTGGTTATTATGTGTTGTGTTATCCATCCAAGGTATATGCTTATGCCATAGGTGATTCTCATGTGTATACAGTAATCGAGGAGCATGGTGTGTAACTTGTTAGTACATGTTGTGCAGTATCCCAAAAAATTGAATTAGATATAATTAAAATATATAATTATAGCATTAAAATATTATTACATTGATTATTAAAATATGTTTTCTCCATTTTAGTAATGGTTTTAATGAATCCAAAATTTTCAATATACTTATTTAATTATATGTAACTATTAAATCTTTCAGTTATATTTAATTAATGTATCAATGATGGGTGTCTCAAAAATAATTTGAATTGTCATTTAGATGAAATTTATATAATTAATAAAACAACTCGTGTGTTTTTATATTAATAATAAAGAATGAATATAAATAAATCTTAAGCTATTTAATTTAACTTTTTTGTGGCATGTCAACAATCGATCATGAATTTCACTACATATTTTTCTATTTTGGATATATTTAATTAATTTTCATACATGGTTTTGAAATGTATTATTAATAAATTAAACAATTATAGCCTCCATGTCATCCCACCATCCTTTATTGTTTAGGATTTTCCTGTACAAGGTTATTTATGAAATTCCCCATAATCAATTGTCTAGGTCCCCTCACCGGTATGTGAGTTAAATATGCATGTTACTGATGGACTATCTGATGGGGTTTTGAGGTTTTTCTAGATGGAACCCTAATTAAAAAATACTAGGCTTTACACATGTGGGTTGGTGGGATGCTAGATCTCCATCAATGATAAACACAGTGATTTCTTTCTCCTGGGGTCATTGGTTGTTTTATTTTCTTCTCAATAAATTAACGGTTAGATAAGATCATTATCATGTCATTTATTTATTTATTTATTTTTGTATTATACATTAATTGATCTATCGATAAAATACTACAACCACGTTAATAAATGGACAACTATGAAATTATTTAATTAAATAAATGGATAATTCTTAACTATTTTATCAAAACATGGTTAATCACCTAATTTAATTCCCTATAATATTAACCATATAATAAATGTAAAAATAAAAAAAATTATGCCAAATAAAAAATCCATGAATATAATATTATTTCTAGATTATCCATCTTTTAATTGATTATGAATTAAATTCATAGAAAAAAATGTTTAATGAACATCCATGGGGAAACATAATTTAATCACAGAGTTCTTATGAATGATATGGGTTTACATAAACAACATACATTAAGAGAAGATTCATTCCCTAGAACTTATGTAACATGGAGGAATGTGTTGAAGAAATTTGAGTTCGGATTTATGGATTGGGTAGTCTACTCAATGGATCATGGATTTGTAAACCCCTGGTTTGAAAAATCCTACCTACCAATGTAACTAAAAATAGTTCACAAATTCCTTAATTAGGTTATGTTAAAGGGAATATAGATCATCACCACTATAATTTCTAAAATACCATAAATTCTAGGTCTAATGGAAAAGGATGTTGAGAGTTGATAATATAGTTGTAAATAGAATAAAATTAAAATTATTATTATTCCATATGTAATTGTAGATAATTAAATGTACTAATATTTTTTTTTAAATTTCTGAATAATGGAATGTTTTTCATCCAAATTATCGATGTGGCCAATTTTATATATAGAACTTTTCCTTGCTCATATTAATATATAGGAACAGATTAGACCCCGACGGGTTGAGTTCTACCATGGACAGATATATTAAATTCTTGCTTCATAAATTCTTGATACTATATAGTCCATGATTTTTCCGTGTAATTTTTTTATTATATATAATTATTGCGAGTCTGCAAAAATGGACTACACCAGATTCTGTGGCCCGATGTGCCAGGAATTAATTGCTAAACTTTTTCTTTGGACGTTCAGTGAATGCATGAGTGGAATTTTCTATCTTTTGAACTATGGATTAGATTAAATTTCTAAGAGCACCATTCAATCCACAGCACCAGGTTTTGCTTTTGTGAGGCTTTACATTGACCACAGTAGGTTTGGAAAAAAAGTTATGTTTTGTGACATTTTAAAAGAAATGAAATAAAATAATTTTATAGTTTTATTTTCTTTCTTCTCCAACAACGGACAAGTAGAGTGTGGGGCCAGGGATTTTTGATGCTAATAAATGGATTTACATGTCAATATTAAGTAAAGACGTCACTTTGAAATTAAGAAAGTTCCTAATTAATGAGCCCACATAAATTCACCATGTCGTTACATACCCTCCCCCTTTGATATTTTTATGGATTTTGTGGAGGGGTATCAACAAAGATTCTCAAAGAAATGAAGTTTTGAAGGAGTGTCATGACGCTGAACCCATATAGGATGGAGAGGATCCCTGTGGGAGTGATAGGTGACATCGAACCACGAACCGAAGGACGACGTACGAGTGGCGTCGTTGGGAATTGGTTGCAGGAACAATGAACATGATCCAACTTTATGCACTGATTATCTCTAATAGGTTAACAAGGTAGTGGTTTAATTATCATTTGTTCAATTGATTTTTTATTTAACCCCCCTATCATCCCTCTTGTTTATGTGCTAAAGCGTATGGTTCATGCTTAACGAACACGGTTGAGATCCTCTGCAATCTTGTTATCCTTCTACCTCTGTGGAAGACCGTCGGCATGGAGAAACCTACTAGCTACGAGGAAGGTGTGCTCCGAAGAAGGACCCTGGAAGATGTTGCGACACAAATTCAAAGTGGTCATCGGAATGGCCGACACTAGCAGGCTACCGATGGAGTGTGGCACACCTTCATGAGCCTCCGTTGAACAAAGGGTCATGGCGTGTCTTCCGTAGTGATCAGAAGATGTGACCGCCATACTGGTTGGCTGTGTAAGGAGAGACGGTGCATCCAACACGCCATCGGTGAGCTGGAGGCGGCGCAACCAGCAAGCCCCCAGCAGACCAGAAGCTGCGGCTAAATCTGCGGCGGAGGTCGAGGCCAAAGCTGTGCCTCCTGCAGGTTTTGCGATGACCGAGCATTGCCAATGCGGGGCCGTCGCTTTGCAAACTGAACAACCTCCTAGCCGTTCGAGAGTTCAGGTGACAGGGGGTCACACCCCCCACACCGGAAAGGATGAACCCCAGAGTGGGTCTCACTCCCCGTTGGACCAGACGACACCCCAACTCTGGCCGGTTCGCACTACACCTTAGATCTGACCATGCCCCACCTCGCGCCTGACCACCCTCCACCACGGTCGAGCAACCAAATTGCAGATCACACCCTATGCGGGACACCCATTATGAGACAACCTTTCTTATTCGGTCTTCCTTTGTAGGTTGCCCCCTTCAGGGTCGAGCCGAGCCCGCCAAGGCCCCACCCAGACCGGGCCAAGAAACACTTAGTGGGCCATATCTTGAGAATTAGACATCCGTTTGATGAAATGAATGTGGCGTTGGGATCCTTGGATCAAGATGGTCCATTTGTTATACTTAAATTGAGTCTTGGGGACAGTTGGAGTATGGCCTGGTTGAATCAAACCTGAATCCATCTGGGCCCCATGAACTAATACGATTATAACTCACAAACATGGTGCCCGATTTACACATCGTTTGTCACGTTGGAACCCTTACGACCTGGAGGTCCTTTGGGAAACTTTTTTTTGGAACATGGAAGTTGTAGTGGTTAGGAAAATATCTCGTGGTCAGATTCTAAGGAACTCGAGTGCACCAGGTGTGAGGAATCCAGTGGCTAGTAGCTAAGAGGAGGTTGGAGACAGATCATTCAGAGGTCAGAACTCTGCAATCTGGTGTGGTTTAGCACATATTGATCATGTGGGGGTTAGATCCTCTGTGGGTCAGTGCTTAGTGATCATCTGTGGGTCAGCCCATACCGATCATGTCTGGGTCAGATCTTGTGTGAGTCAGCGGGGGTAAATTACCTATCGACTTTGGGCAGGTCAGATCCAATGTGGATTATTGCAAGGGTTAATACCTATTGATCATGTGTATATTAGACTCTATATGGTCAGAATCAATGCCTCTGGACTGAATAATATGATCTTGTTTTGGTACTAATCATTTGTACATCTATTCATCACTACAAAACCTAGTTTGAGTTGATACTATTTTTAAGTTGTGTCTATTTATTTGTGCTTCTTGATTGAGATCATGATTTTTTGTTTTCCTTTCTGGAATTCTGAGACACCTATGGTCAAATCATGGTCCCTACTAATTATCATTATACTTACCCCTTCACGGGCTACGTTCGCACCTGGTTGTGTCTTGTGCATACGATGTACAACATTGATGGAGGCTGAGGGAGAAAGGATTGGACTGTTCTCAGAGGTGGACCATTTTGCGTGACATGACGCAGGGAATACTAATCATGAGTTGTAGCTACCTTTCAGGTACGATCCGGGTTGTATATTCCATGAGCTTCTTTTAACCTTTTAGTCATTTGTACTTTTTATCCATACTTGTACTTTTCCAGTTGGGCTTGTATTCAAGCCCCTTTACATTCATAAATCTTTTTTAATACAGCTTTTTACCTTGTGTTGGATTCATGTTTCATTCCACATAACGTGATTATACATGTTTAAAAGAAATGTCATCTTGTTTTAGGGATATGCCTTTCTGGTGCTAGTCGCCAGCCCCTATCCATTGGAAGGTGAGGCTTGGGTTAGTCACATCATGGGCCCCGAGGGTTGGGTCATGGAAAAGTAGTATTAGAGAAGTCAATTATACTGAAGAACTAGGACTCTGATCTTCTCAGTGTAGCAATCATGTTATGTGTTATGATTGTTGTATTCAGTTCAAGGAGTTCAGTGTTGGTACGGTGACCGACGTATCCATACACCAAGACCATGAATTCTGATTTTTGACTTTGTACATGGAATCTCTGATTGTGTGTGTTTTTGAATAGTTTTTCTTGTGTTTTCGATGAGTCATCTCACCAGGTATAACTTCTTGGACAGTCACACCATTCTTCTTTTAGGATGTCACTAAGTAGACAGACGGCCTTGATTCCTGAGAGAGTACACGATGACGTCCCACCAAGTGATGAGGCCATAGTGCAGGGACCTCTTACGGCGTTAGCACCTTCGAGTGGTGTACAAGTAGCACCACTAACCATTGGGAAGTTGTTACCCCCAGCCCCACCAACAGAGGGTGCATACCAACTGGGTGTGTTGCCCGAGATTCAGTGACAGATGTATCTGAGGTTCCAAGGCTAGACAGACCCATATGTGTCTAAGGACTGGTTGGGGGTTATATCCTGAAATTTACACTTGGTTGGGACATCATATAACGTTATGGTGATCCTAGTATAAAATCCCTTCTAGGAAGACGCATGGAGATGGGGGATCATGATGCTCTAGATACATGACGAGGCGAACCTCATATGGGAGGAATTAAAGATCCTTTTGGGGGCAGATTCTTTCCCAATGACCATACACTCTGTGCATATACAAGAGTTTTTTCCTTTACAACAGGGCATCATAATAGTGTCCCAATACTCAAAGAGGATCACTGATATATACCGCTACTCCACCAACTTGGTACGAGATCCTTTCTTCAGGGCCAACACCATCTAGCAGGGACTCTGACAGAAGATTACAGCTTTGATGGTATCGCTTAGCATACCGACACCGGCTAGGGTGCTCGAGCGAGTGATTTTGGTGGAGTGATTCATAGCTGAGTAGGCATCGACAGTGAGACCCTCCACCGGGCGGCATGTATCAGAGTCATTTGCAACTGGTAGTAGGTAGATGACACAGAGGTCTAAGAAAACCAGACCATCTACTGTACGGCCCCGGGACATAGGGATGGATGTGTGGGGCTAGCGAGGTAGAGGAAATCTGATGAGGGGAAATAAGTGCTACACATGCAGTGTAAAGGGTATCATGGATCGCGATTTCCCATCCTACCATACAGACAACCATCAGATGTTCGAGGGACTATCAATGAAGAGGAAGAGATTTGACTAGGGAGGTCTATAGGAGGCAGGAGGATGTGGCAGAGTGGTTGTTCGTGTAGTAGTCAGTTAGTGGCGATATGCGGCTCTACCACCACCACCACCATGTGGTCAACCTCGACCACATGGAGCAGGTGGATAGGGATGAGCTCAGCTCTATGCAGCTGAGATCTACGACCACGATGCTATGGAGATGATTAGAGGTATGAATTAAATCTACTCAAAACTAGCGGTATATCTTATAGATATAGGTTCCAGTCACCATTTAATATCAACAACACTCATTTGAAGATCAGAGATTCCGTTGGAGCCATTGGCTCGATCCTTACAGCAAGAGACTCCTACAACATAATCTTCAACCATTACACACTGGTGCAGGCAGTGTGAGCATACTATAGGAGGTGACAGATTAGGAATGGATCTTTTAGTAAGGGCATCGAAGCCTTACAATGTCATTTTGGGTATGGACTGGTAAATCATAGTACATGATTATATTGACTATTTTAGGCACTAAGTGTGTTGTTTCTGCACATACAGGAGAGGTTTTTCCTTTACTAGAAAGAAGGGATCCTTTGCAGCATTGGGAAGACTTTCCCAAAAGAGGGTGCAGAAAATCACACATCAGTTGGCTAGCCTTACCCTCAGGGTAGTAGATATAGAGAGTCCGGGATATCCAGTAGTGGTGGGCCAGTAAGCTGATGCCTTTCCTGATGATGATCTGGGACTACCTCCCCACTATTTGATAGACTTTTACATCGACCTATACCCCTGGACGGCACTGATATCTACACCATCATATCAAATGGCTCCCTTGGAGCATTGTGAGTTTTCGGTACATTTTGAAGACTTGCATATAAACAGGTTCATAAGGCCCAGCTTTCTCCACGGGTAAACCCAATTTAGTTCGCCAAGAAGGCAGTTAGGTTTTTGAGACTATGTGTAGACTATCGGCGCTTGAACCAGGTGACTGTGAAGAACATGTATTCACTTCTGAGGATTGATGATATCTTCAATTACCTGTAGGGATCTCGTAGGTTATCGAAGATAGAACACAGGTCAGACTATAATCATCTTAGGGTAAGAGATGTGGATTTGAGGAAGACAACCATCAGATGTTAGTATGACCACTATAAGTTCTTGGTTATGCCATTCGGCATGACCAATTCCCGAAAAGTATTCATGGGATTCATGACAAAGATCTTTCATCTATACCTAGATCTATTTGTGGTGGTCTTAATTGATGAAATCTTGATATATTCAGCAACGGAGGAGGAGCGTTCTCATCATCTATTGATATTTTTGGATACACTTCGAGGACACTAGCTTTATGGTATGCTCTTTAAGTTACAGTTCTGGATATGAGAGGTCCACTTTATGGGACACATAATCACAGAGGACAAATTTGGAGTGGATCAAAAAAAGATAGATGATGTACTTTCTTGGGAGCCACCCAGGAGTGTGACTGAGGTTTGGAGTGTCCTAGGGTTGGATGGATACTACAGGAGATTCGTTCCTGACCTTTCCAGAGTTGCAAAACCCTTGTTAGAATTGAAAAATATGGGGAAGTACTTCATATGGATGGAGCGATGCCAGCAGTGTTTTTAGGGGATGAGGCAGAGACAGATGAGTGCCCCCATCCTGAGGATACTAGAAGAGGTAGTTAGGTATGTAGTCATCGGCAACACATTACAAACCAGACAAAGGTGTGTCCTAATTCCGTAGTGATCAATGATCGCCTATGGATCATGACAACTGTGGAATCATGAGATGAAATAGGCTACCCTAGACGTTGTGTTAGTAGTAGTGGTCTTATCCATGATGTTTTAGTGACATAACATGATGAGAGAACGTTTTACAGTCTACTCCAATCATTATAGTCTTAGGTATGTCTTCTCTCAGAAGGACCGGAACTTTAGATAGTAGTTATGGCTAGTGTTCCTCCCGGACTATGACTTTTATATTGAATATACTTTGGTGAAGGGGAACGTGGTAGCAGATGAACTTACCAGGAGGACTAGTCTACATTTGCTGAGTTAGGCGGCAGAGGAGCTAGTCGCGTTACAATTTTCCTATGTGGATAGATATGTAGTAGCATACCTCTAGTCTATGACAGTCACTCCCCCACTCCTTCTTGGAGTTAGAGAGGCGCTGATTGGGGACATCGATTGTGAGGCTCGACATGATCAGATATCCTCTGGACAGGAACCTGATAGATTTTCTAAAGTTGGGGAGCACATCATCTTCTTCAGCAGACATACCATGGTACTGGTGTCACTACGAGAGGAGGACTTTAGGGATTTCCATATGTCCCCTCTAGCGGTACATCCTTGTTTGGAAAAGATGTACCATGACCTCCAGAATTAGCATTGGTGGATAGGGATAAAGATGGATATAGTAGAGTTTGTTTCCTGATACCTCACATGTTAGCATGTGAAGGCCGAGCATCAGGTTCCAATAAGCTCTGCACAACCACAAGAGGCGCCAAATTGGAAGTGGGATGGAATCTTCATGGAAGTTTTGACAGGGCTTCCACGTAAATCCATGGTACATGATTCCATCTCAGTGATTGTGGACCAACTCACCAATTCGGCCCACTTCCTACCAATCTAAAATTAGGGAACAATAGAGGGCGTGGATGCCTCTACATACAATAGATTGTTCGAATTCATGGAGTTCCACAAATGATCATCTCTAATTGTGGCTATGTTTTACATCTCGGTTGTGGAATGGATTACATGAGGCGTTCGGGACTCAACTACGTTTTAGAACCGCCTTTCAACCTCATATGGATGGTCTGAAATTGATAAACATTCAGATGATGGAGGACATGATTCGTGCATGCCTCCATAATTCTGGCCACAGTTGGGAGGATCACAATGCCTTAGTGGAGTTCACATACAAAAACAGTTATAACTCCACCATCGGTATGGTACCATTAGAGGCATTATACCATCGACTATGTAGAACACCTCTATGCTGGACAGAACCTTGGGAGTCAGTACTTATGTGTCTAGAGTTTCTACGAGCTACCACTGAGAAGGTGCAGATCATCCAGGAGCGGATAAAGACTGCATAAAACAGACAAAAGTCATATGATGATAAGAGACAAAGACCATTGGAGTTCCACGAGGGGACCATGTATTCTTGTGAGGCTCACAACAATGGGGATATAGAAATTTGGATGAGGTGTCAAGTTATCACTAAGGTTTATCGGTCCTTTTCTGAAAATTCGGAAGAAAGGTGAGATGGCATACCACTAGGCTCTTTCACCGTAGTTGAAGAGTGTGCACAATGTCTTACATGTTTTCTATCTAAAGAGATATGTGAATTACCCATATCACATCATCGACCGCGCTATTCTAGAAATCGATTATTGGAAGACGTTTACGGAGTTTTCAGTGGATATTGAGGATCCAAAGGAGCGGATCCTTCGAGGATGATTGATACCTCTGGTGCACATTCAATACGAGCACGAGAAACTTCAGGAGAGCACATGAGGAAGGGCGGCTCATAATCCTGCTCAGTACCCCCATTTTATTTCTTAGTCTATGTTTTGGTATTCAGGGATGAAAATCCCTATGGTGGGGAGAATTTAATGAACTGGATTTTTTCATGTAATTTTGTTAATTATACATAATTATTGGGAGTCTGCAAAAATCAGCGGCAATTGATTCCGAGGCCTGGTGTCCCCATAATGAATATGTGAAATTTTTTTCGGTTACGTTCATTAAACTCATGAGTGGTGTTTTCTAACTATTTAATAGTTTCTAGGATTAAAAATTTGAAGGCACCATTGAGTCCACAGCACCGAGATTCACTTAAGGGAGGCTTTATATTGACCATAGTAATTATGGAAAAAACATTATGTTTTGTGCGTTTTTAAAAGAAATAAAATAAAAAAGAATTTATTACTTTAATTTATTTATTCTCCACCAACAGACTAGAAAATTGTGGGCTAGTGATGTGTCATGCTAATAAATGGATTGACCTGCCAATCACAAGTAACAACATTTTTGGGGAATTAGGAAGTTTCCTAATTAATGGGCTCCCATTAATTCCACATGTATTTACTTACCCTCCCACTCTCCAATATGTATGGGGTTTGCGGAGGGGTATCGGTATAGCTTCACCATGCTATGACGTGTTGAAGGAGTTATGAGACTTTGAAAACATAGAGGACGGAGCCGATCCAAGTGGGAGGTGATGGGTTACACCGAACCACGAACCGATGGAAGATGTACATGTGGTGTCGAGGGAAAATAGTTTCGAGAATGATGAACTTGGCCCCCCTTTATTTTCGGATGCTCTCCAACATGTTTATGAGGTTGGGGTTTAATTCTCTTTTGTTCAGTTGAATTTTTATTGAACCCCTCAATCCTCCCTCTTTCTTACAAGATAACACGGAGGGCACGGTCATAACGAACACGGCCCAGACCCTATGTTATCCTCATATCCTTTCACCTTCGTGGAAGACCATCAGTGCAGTGACACCAACCATCTACAAGGTAGGTGTGCACCGACGCACGCCGCAAGAGGAGGCTGCGACGATCATTTGAACAACTGGAATCAGATGACTGCGGAGGGAGTGTGACACGACCAGTGCGTCGTCTGTGAGTAGGAGGCGGCATGACCAGCGTACCCCCGGCAGAAAATAATTTGTGGTTGATGCCACAGCAGAGGCGGAACCCCTGCCTCTGATGGGTTCCGCAGTGACTGGACGGTGCCCACACGGAGCCTCTTCTTCGCAAACCGAAAGGTCTCCAAACCGTTCTAGAGATTTGGATTCAGGGTGGTCACACCCACCGCGCCAGCTAGGGTGGACCCCACATAAGGACACACTCCCCCTTGGACTGGACCGACCCCCCCCCCCCCACCTCAGGCCAGGCCACACTCCACTTCAAACTGGACCGTGCCCCACCTCAGGTCAGACCCTGCTCCACCATGGTCGGGCTGCCCCCTTGTGGGTCGTACCCTACACGGGTCGGCCCACCCATTGCATGTCGCCCCTATGCGGGTTTCTCCACCATTGTGGGTTTCCCTTTGTAGGTCACCTTTGTGGGCTAGACTGCCCTTGCGGGCCGGGCCTCCCACTTGTAGGCTGGGTCGGTTCGGACCCGGGCCCAGAAACACTTAAAAGGCCTTATTTTGACAACAAGACATCTGTTTGACGCACCGTCTACAGCGTTAGGATCCGTCGATCAAGATGGTCCCTTTGGAATACTCCACTTTTGTTTTGGAGATAGTTGGAGTTTGGCCGGGTTGGATCGAACATGAATCTAACCGGGCCCCCGAAACTAAAATGCTTATAACTCACAGACCGAGCGTCTGATTGACACACCGTCTGTCGCGTTGGAACCCTTATGACAAGGCAGTCCATTGGGTTACTTATATGTGGAGCTTATCAGTACTCAAGGTTTGAATGATATCTCTATGGAAGATCCGAAAGAACTCGAGTGCACCGAGTGCAGGGAATCTAGTGGCTGTCAATGAGGCGAAGGTTGGAGACAGATATTATGGAGATCAGTGCTTAGTGATCTTGTGTGGGTCAACACATATAGATCCTGTGTTGGTCATATCTAGTGTGGGTCTGTACTCAGCGATCCTGTGTGGGTTAGCACATACCGATCTTGTTTGGGTCAGATCCAGTGTGGGTCTGCATGGGTAGTTACCTATCAACACTTGGCGGGTCGAATACTGTGTGGATCATTACGGGTGTTAGTACCTATATATCCAATGTGGGTCAAAGTACATATGGTCAGAAGCAGTGTCTCTTGATAGAATAAGATGATCTGGCTTCAGGAATAATCATCTGTAATTCTATACATCACTCAAAAACCACTATTGAGCTGAGACTCTTTTTGAGCTTTGTCTATTTATTTGTGATTGGTGATTTAGATCATGGATTTTGGTCATACTTTGTGGAATAATAAGAGACCTTTGGGGGTCATGGGTCTCTACTAAATATCCTTATACTCACCTCTGCACGAGCTTTGCCCCCACCTAGTTGTGACTTCGGTAGACAATGAACAACATTGATTGAGTCTATGGGAGCAAGGATTGGATGATGCTCATAGGTAGACCATTTGGCATGATGTGAAACAAGGACTACTGATTTTGAGATATACATGCCCTTCAGGTAGGATTTGTGGTGGTCTATCCAGGAGCTTCTTTTTACTTTTCAGCTATTTGTACTTTTTAGTGGTACTTGTACTTTTCAAGTTGGGCTTGTATTCCGGCCCCTTTACTTTCAGCTCTCTCTTTTTTAATACAGTATTTTACTGTGTGGTGGAATCTTGTTGAATTCTAATTTTTGTGTTTTTATAGGTTTAAAGGCATTTTCTTCCTGTTTTAGGGATATTCTTTTCCAGTTCTAGTCGCCAGCCCTAGGCTTATGGAAGGCGAGCTTGGGGTAGTCACGACATAGGGCCCGATGGATGGGTCATGATAGATACACCTTATAATGAATAGATTTTTGAGTAGTTAATTATATATGATAAATAGATGAGTGACATGGTAAAGGTTTAGTGTTAGGTAAAATTTTATCTATTTAGTGAAAAAAATATGTCTCAGGAAAAAATGGATTCTTATTGCATGATCCAACATCAATGTTCTAGATTATCATGAGAGCTTAATATATAAACAATATGAGGTATCAATGGACAAATTTCAAAAAAAATCATATGGTGTGTTTTATAATTGGACCTTAATTAGTCAAACATATTGTTTACATTATGAACCAATAAGTTCTATGGTATAAACTATCTGATGATTGTTTCATCAATCACATTATTTAATCACTCGCTAAGAGATTCTACAAAATTTCTGCAAATTTTAATGCGAATGACATTGATAAGTCCATACCATGTAATTCAAACCTATATCACTATGTTTATATGGATATAAACAATATAGATCAATCATTCATACTGATGAAAAAAGGAAATCCAAAGAAAGGTTTTATAAGTCCAATTCCTCTTCTCAATACCCTTACATTTAAATAGTGGTCCAGGGAAAATATAGGAAAATGATTCATCCTATTTTGTTTAAAGAAACAAATATCAAATAGAATAAAGAAGTCACCAATGAAAAGAAGCAAGTGGAAGCATCAGATCCATTTGTCATCAAGAGAAATTTATTTATCTCCATTAATTGTGTATTATATATCATTTGGTTCACATATATATTTAAAAATACAAGAACTATGTTAATTCATAATTATTGATCTAGAGGATGTATAATTTTGATCAACCTGTACAAGAAGACTTATTTGTGCCCCAATGAAAGACTTTAACCTCAAATTTTAAATAAGAGTGTTCATGGTTTCAAGAGGTTGTTATTATGTTCCATTTATTTCCAAAAAAAATATTATTGTATCAAGACATGATACAAATGGGTTTATTTTGAAATTTTGAATAAATGATTCTTTTTCTAAAAGATAACATTTTTTATGCTATGAAACATTATAATATTGGGATTAATGTGTTTTATTACACAAACCATGTAATGTAAGATGATAAATAATCTTCATCACAAGACACATACCATAAACAAAATTTTCATCACCATATAGGTCATGTGAATCCAAAAATATTCACCAAACTACCAAAATATTGAAATTTGGATTCTCTTAAAATAAAAACACAACGTATATTGTAAAAAAAATCAAGGAAATTTTACCAAAAGTCAAATTTACATGAAAAGGTGAAAGGTCCTATGATATTATTTAATTTATTTATAATGATGTGTATGGATCTCTTCCAATTGATGAAAGGGGTGGATACTCATACATAATCACATATTGTATTTTGTATGCATACAACTATCTATTTACCTAATGATGTATAAGGAAAATTCCTTTGAAATATTCAGTAAATATAATAATAATGTTGGGAACTATCTTGGTGATAAGATTAAGTAACTCTACTCATATAGTTGTGGGTAATTTTTTAATCAATACTTCATGGATAATTTATTAAAGATTTGTATTTTATCTGAACTTGCTCCACCTTATACACCACAGTGGAATGGGTTATGTGAAAGGTGAAAAACACCATGTTGGAAATTGTGAGGTCATTGAGGTGTCTTGAAAATATTCCATAATCATTTTGGGGATACACAATATAGAACGGAAAAATAATAAATCATGTCCCTACTAAAGCATAAAATTATATTCCATACCCATTTTGGAGTGAAAAGTGGTTCCTATATTCATACGTACATTTGTGGAGATGTTATGTTTTTAATAAGGCATATTCAAGAAATATTCATTTTCCCTATAGTAATAAAGAGTTCCACTATAGGATACCCTTTGGAAAATAGTGGATATTTCCAATATAAACCCATAGAATAAAAAGTATTAGTTGAAAGACATACCATATTCCATGATAGGGGTATCATCTACAAAATATATTTTGGGGTAGAGATAAGCATTGATGAATTTAGAGATCATGGAATAAAATAGTTTTCATATAAACAAATTCCATAAATCCCCATGTATGAGGAAGTTAGAATGATATATGAAATGTATACGAGAAAAATAACTGATAGAGAGACAGAACCTCATGGGTTTCTAGTCATTGAGGATAGAGACTGATTGTTTGTTGATAATGATGTTCTTTCAACATAAAAGAAGAGGTATGTGGCACAAATATCCAAAAATTTAAAGAATATATGAGTTATGAAATTGATTACAGATACCACAACCATTAAGGAATTTTGGTAGATCACCTTGTGAATGTAAATCATGATGTTTTTAAATGGTTATAAAATAAGTTTTTGAACATGAAATGATAAGTTATTTATTATAAATAATGACTGGTTGAAAATGGGTTCTAATAGAATTATGTAATAGTCGATGATGGAACCATTTCACCAGTTTTCATGTTAAAATCTAGCTCAATTATACATAATGTAGTTTCTTCCTAGGGCAATCAGATTTGGAAATTGGAAAATTTATACCTTATTTTAATTAAATATTTATTATTTTAAATGAGATACCATTCTTTTAGTATTTTAATTCCATATAAAATAAAAAATTATCTATAAAGGATATAATTGAATAATAATATATTAATGGAATAATGAAATATCATAATATATATAAGTGATAGTTTTTTATGTTAAGGTATATATATTTAAAAAATAATAAATAAATTTAGTAAGGAAAAATCCAATAAGGGATTTTTTCTAAAGAAATATGGAATTAATCAATCCATGAAAATTTTTCCTTGACGAAATGTAGAAATACATTGGGTGATTGGGATTACATATTCATTGATGATTTCGTTAATCATGTATTCATCGATTTGATACTGGATAGATGTTTCATAAATGTTCAGTGTTGTAGAAATATGTCAATATGACACATGTGACTATAATTGGATGAAATGTATTGTTACCCAGATGTATCAAAGGAATATAAAGGATATTTTCTTAGTCGATTGATGATATAAGGAACTAGTCATCATATAATATGTACATGATAGTTTCCAAAAAGATCATGAATATTTGAAATAAAAAATGGGATATGTATCAACCATTACCCCAATAGCTTGAATTTGTTGGCTTCATTATTACATTATTATAAGATACATGGAATCACATCCCAACATAATGAAAAGATCAATATTTTGATTAACTAGATACAAATATGATTCCAATATTACACTTTATAACACAAACTAAAACATAATGTTTTAATAATAATGTTATTACAACTATAATTTTTATGTATATCAATCATTCTACACATAATAGATTCCAAGGAAAATAAACAAAAATATGGTTTTTCTAAAATTCTTAGTGAGTGATACACATATCAAAAGATATACTGATTCAATTAAAGTAATAAAAATTGAATGATAAACTATATAACACACTTTTAGTTTCATGAAATGGATAAGAAATAATCAATATGGAAAGGTAAATAACTAAAAACATAACGTTTAGTCATAATCTCAGAATGAATTGAATTTAGTGATAATATCATTGAGAAAATCTCATAAACTATAAAAATTATGTTCTTAATGGTTTCTTTATAATTATTGGACTTCATGTATCATGAACATAATACCTTTGACATCAAGACCATTCATAATACAGTTTAAAACCCTTTAATACAAGAATAATTATTTTTCCCAACGAACCAACAAATTCATCAAGGGGAAATCTATAACTGGTACCAACCTGTATAATTATGTCAAAATCAATCCTTATATATACAAAAAATATATTTATTTCATTAAAATTGTACATTGACATCAAATGTCATTATTTAGTAAAGAATTATGATTTATCAATATTCCCTAGATAAGAAAATATAACTATTGATTTTGAACATTGTTTGTAGATATGAAATATGGGTTATGAAATAAACTTATCCATGATAAATGATATTTATATTTACTATAAATTTAATTTCCAATAATCAATGGAATGTGAAAATTTAAAAGGAATGTTAATCAATATAAGAATGTATCCAGTAATTAATTGTCATTAATTTATACTGTAAAAATGATCATAAACCATTCTTGTAAATAATATGTATAGTATGAGTCCATCATATACACATTTGAATAATATTAAAGTGTTTTTTCAATTATGCATATAAATACCATAAAAATTCAATTTTGAGCATTCATACAAAAAATATATATTTTTGTTAGATAATTCATTTAAAACAAAAAGTTCCAAGAAAACATAAAATAATATTCATTGAAATTAATATTTTAAATTCATAAAATATTTTTTAAAACATTTATCCATCGTGAATTCCATAAATTCCATGCATTCCATGTTGGTTAAAATACATTTCTTTGACACTCTTAGTAATCATCAAACATGCCTTGTTTTGAAATAAACTAGTATATTTCATTAAAAAAATTAAAGAGTAAAAAAAATTAAATTTTAACATGGTAAATCATTTCAAAAAAGGATAACAATTTATTTGAATACATTTTAAGAAAAAAATATATTGGACGAAGTAGTATTTCCAAACAAATAGTTAAATGTATATGTAGTTTATTAAATCATTTTATCAATAATATTAACTACCGAAGTGTGAAAAAATAGTACTATTTCATAAAAAAGTTCATAAATAACAATTGGCGAGTAAAATTAACAGTTTTTTATTAAATTATCAAATAATTTTCTTTATTTTAATTTCAATTATTGACAATCCTGATTAAAAATTATATTGTCAAATAAACCCATGGAAACATCATAAAAATAAAATGAAAATTAATCCTTGAATATATTATTAGTTTTAAAATATAAATCTAAAAATATGAAGAAGTAAAGTGTACGATAAAAAAAATCAATTTCACACATAATATTAGAATATCAACGACAATTATGAATTAATATAACCCAATGAATGGAAATTTTGTTATGAAATTATTTACCACCTTGTAATTTTCAAGTCAAGTTAAATTCAATGAAATTATCCAAATTGAAACATAATATACCATGATGTATGAAATATTAATGATGTTAAAATATTTATAGTTAGTGTTTACACCATATAATAAATAACATTTATAATGTTATAATATACCTCAATGAAGGGAATTTGAGATAAAATCCCTTCTCTCATGCTTCCTTTTGGTGAATACGGTTAAACCTCCACTATAGTGTTCTTAAACATCTTATTAACATTTACCAGTACCATAATAAAATTTATATGATCATATGTGATCATTTTATTATATTATAACACCCTTTGTTTAATAATATTTCGTTACTTTAATTATTTTAGTTGTTAATTTCAAGATTTTTTTCATTCATGAAATTTCTTGATTGTCCTAGTTCAAAAGAATATTATATGGTTCCATAATATCAAAAATTATAATTATTAAATAATTATCATATATTTATGTCAATTATACTCATATTACCAATCATTAAATATGGATTTGAGAAATATAGTATGTCACAATCATTGAGATGATAGGCCGTGCATATGTATGAATTACATTTCCATTATCCAATGATTGTAATGGAATTGAAATGTGAAATATATCAAACATAATTAATTAATATAATATATTAAGTTCCATATTTATACATTAAATATAATTATATATATCATCAATGTGGTGTGGTGTTGAAAAGGGATTCACACCGCTTTATAAAGGTAGTAGTCCACATATACATTAACGATGTTATCATCTTTAAGGGAGTGAAACAGAAATTGATAAGTGATATATTATATATTATAATTGATAAATATGTAATTAATTTCACAATTATTACTTTTATATGACAAGTATTCAATATAATTATCCTTGTTACATTATGTGTAAGGCGGTAGTTAAAAAATAATCACATCACTTCGCAAGGAAGAACATTGTCATACACACGAGTGACATTATTGTATCCTCTACACAACGGTAATGAAAAATTAAATAATGAAAAAATACTCCATGGGTAAATAATATCATATAAATCATATATATACTTTATATCCATCCAAATTTTTAACTGTTAGAGGTGATAATGGAAAAATGAATTACATTTCTTTACATGTTGGTCATCCTCTTTAAACACAAATGATGATTTCATAAACATTTTGATTGAATTATGAGAATTTTATGAAATTATATTAATCTAAAAACAAATAGTTATATCTAATTTACAGAGGTTATTTTATTATAATGTTTTAATAATAATTTAGGGTGGTGGAGAAAGAAATAAAATAAAAAACCTTGTTGATGGAAGGTATCTCTTCTTCGGGTACCCACATTAGGTTTTCACCAGACCCTTCAAAGGACAGTTTTCATACAAAAATAAATATTATAGTATTAGGGGAGGGATTTTTGGAATTTTTTGGGGTAAATCTTATCGGAACTAAAAGGGTTTGAAGGAATGAAAAAAATAGGATAGTGGTGACCCTTTATAGGTAAGGTCAGTGGAACACTTGTAAGCTTTCAAAAGGAAAGGGTGTAACCACATTTTCTACATTCCAAAGGTGTAAATTTGTGGTATCCATAATATATATACTTTATAAGATATTAATATTTCCATCATGTTGATGTTATAATTGTTTTTAGGCAATATTAATTTTATGTTTTACCCCCAATAAATCCACTATTACATTAGCCACGACATAAAATCATAACTAAATTTACTAGTAATTATGGTTTAAAAAATTAAGTTTATGTTATTAGATTATATAAATTATTCGAATTTGATTTATTCATTCCATTTTTCAAAATTTTATTCACATAAGTACTAAAACTACTTTAAACTTGATCATGGTGATGCAATGATAAAGAGGGTTTTTGAAGGGAAAATGATTAAAATTTTATTGCATTCTAAATGAAAGATATATATAAAAATTATTAAAATGAGATAAAAAAGATTAATGGATATATAATTGAAATTATTTTACATTGAGTAAAATTAAAAATAAAAATTATTAGTATAAATAATTCAATGGAAAATGTTATTTTCAATTAAATTTCATTATTTTTAGAATTCATAAAAAAGCGTAATATTTTAGAAAAGTCCCGACAATTCACCTTAAACAAATATTGATATTAAAATTTCAAAAATTTATTTAGTTTTAGTAAATATATTTTATAAATGTGGATAAAACAAATTTTATACGATGTGTTTAAAGTGTGACTGAAATATCTTTTAGAAAAATACATTTTTCAAAGAACATTTTTTCTTTTAATTTTTTATTATTTTAATTATTGAAAATATATAACCATAATTTTCATAATATATGAATTACCATTCATTAATGAAAAAATAAATAGTTTTTTTATAATGGTGTATAATATAATATTTCATTTGGGCTCATCATTGTTTATTCTAAAATATATTGAAGATATGAAATTTAAAGAAATGAATTTTGTTGGTTGTTTAAGTTCAGTGTTGTGTTTCGCATAAGCTATCAAATATAGAGATCTTATATCTGAATCATGTGGATTTACATTATCCCCACCATAAATAAATTTCAACTTCATAATTTAATATTCAACTATGGAATCAAGGCTTTTTCATTCGGAAATACCATTGTTAAAAAACACAAATGGTATAATGGTTAACAAAATATCCTCATAAAAAGAGAGGAAGGGAAATAAAAATCTAATACGTAAAAAACATAACTATGAATCTATATAGTAGGTAATTGGTTGAATGTGACTATATATACATAGAAGAAAGGAAAAAATAATTTTAGAGAGTGATAGATGTCATTAATCACAAAAAAGTCAGTGATTAATGGAATGTTAAGGACCACAATACCATAAATCTATGATAATTCAAAATACCATATGATTAATCGAATATTTAGTTAATAGGGTAAATTTTTTGTTTCAATATCATTTTTTTAAAATTTTCCAGAATTAATTTACTATTTAAAAATATATGAAAATATTGTTACTTGAAATCATTATATTTCAAAATCACAATTTCATCATTTTGATATGCTTCAATAAATTTGCAATTCATCTCTTACTGTAGGAATTGAATATCCATAAAAATAATTCTTTTATGGTTGAGGTGATAAAATTAAAATTTTAATTATTATAACATCCATAATATAATTATAATTCATTCCTTCAACATATAATTATTTTTATTAAAAAATAGCATAGTTTATCCAACATGTATAAATCTATATATGGTGAACTAATACATTAATCTCTAAAACCTCATCCAAAGTTCATATAATACCATTTCATGCCCCTTACTAAATATTAATATCCAAAAAATTAGAAATAAGGTAAATTAATTTCCAAAATTATATTATCATTAACCCACTAAACAACATGAAGTAGCTTTTAGTAATCACAACCATACATGTGAGAGAATTAATCTCTTATTCTCTTTAAACAATCTAATAACCTGAATTACAATAACACCGTATTTAAAATATGAATACATTCTTATTAATTACATAAATAAAGTATTATTTTATATATTACTTGTATGAAAATTGTTATAACCTACTTCAATTGTATTATAAACAACTTGTTCAATAAATTATTAATATATAAAAATGTATTCTGTAGAATCCAATTTACATTATTCGTATCAATTATCTATTTATCCCAACATTATTATCTTAACATAAATAACA
Organism: Viscum album; assembly: GCA_963277665.1. Lineage (NCBI taxonomy): Eukaryota > Viridiplantae > Streptophyta > Magnoliopsida > Santalales > Viscaceae > Viscum > Viscum album. The sequence continues at coordinate 1,734,956,987 of OY728121.1, read as the reverse complement.
TTTTAGGGGTTATATTTACCTAAATCACATGTTTTATACGAATTTCAACGTGCCAATCAATATTTTTTTTGGTCATTGATATTGTTAAACAAATACATTCAAACCCATAATGAAAAGTACCAAATTACAATCATTATTTGTTTCATAATTCATATATCAATGTTATCATTGATAAAATTATCTAATTTATTAATTTTATACATCAAACTCAAAAACATCAATCATTACAGGTCTTCTACGGTATTATCAGAAGAATTAAAATGATCTATTAGCTTATATTGAGGTATATTCCTTTAACACATGTGGCATTTATTTGCGTAGTTACCCATATCCTCATAGTTTGACCATCATACATTAGAATTTTTTTTTCATTCACTTAAAATCATAATCATGGTGGCATTTCTATCTTCACTTTAATGAAACCCCATTTCTTTTATGTAAATACCAAGGTGTTTCTTTGCAAAAAATTTACATGTTTGAAATTCCATTATTCTTTTCTTCCCTTTATTCATATTTTTCACTAACATTCTCTTCACATATTTATTAATATCAAATCTATTATAAATATATAATAATTTCTCTATCTTGTTATCAAATGATTCTATTTCTTCTTGTGATGAGAATTTTTGGGAGACTAGATCCCTTCAATTGATTTCCTTAATCCCATAAAATAAAAAAACATTCTTACTCATTATATTACATGAATTGATGTGGTTCCAATTCTTTATGTTGGAAGATATTTATTAATGATGGAATATAGTTTATTGAATCATATCATTATGAAAATCAATTTATATTCAAAAAACCAGTAAAATAATTAAGATAAATTTAAAAAACATTAATTACCAATATCATTATTAGAAACATGGTTTCTTTTGATAAATCCCTATTTTAAAATCCTTTATAATGGATTTTAATTAAAATGAATGTTATCCCTAGAATATCCCTCGTGATTTTCAAACTAGGTGTGAAAGAAGCACAATTCGTGGTTACTGGGTTACTATGAGGTAAATCCCAATGCACCATTTTCAATGTTACTACTCCAAGGTATAATTGTTCTAGAACCACCTATAGTCATAGTATCTATATTGGAATGTATTCCCATGAAAAATGACATAATATAAACAATACCAAAACATTAGGATTCTATTATAAACTTATCCCTGTGGACTATCATAGGGTTACAATCCATATTCTATATCATTCTAAATATAGTTCCCAAGGTTTCTACTAAACATCTTTTGATACCAATAGTAGGCAGCCCAAACCCAATATCATAAAGTCGATGTCTATGTTATTTCATTGGCATATGATACAAGGAATCGCATTATTGGGGAAAAGATATTATAGTACTATTTTTAATATAGATACATACATGTTTCATATATTAGATATGAAAATTAAAATTAAAACATATTTTTATATGAAAATAAAATTATTCCCTTTTGCATACCCAATCATATCAATCATAACATACATCATTAATTCATATGAAAATAAGAAAAATAAAGGTGATCTAAAATTATCAGTAAGGGTTTGGTATAGTGGAATCGATCATGATTCAATATGCATAATAAATATGAAAAGGAAAATAAAAAACAAATGGAAAATTTATATATCAGGATAAGGGAAATTTGATATTGAATGATAAATAACCGAAAAAATGTTCCATTTAATCAATACATAAGATTGAAATGAATCAAGAGATGATATTATTGTGAATTTGTCAGGGATAATAATAATTGAATTCTTAATTAACTAAATGATTAATTTTTACACATCATGTCTCAAGAATATAATACCTCTGCCAACAGTACCATTCAAAATACGGTTTAAAACTACCAGAAAAACATTGTTTAATCCTAAATTACTCATTTTTACATTAACACGTACTAAATCATCAATGTTAAATATGTAATCGGACCCCACCCATATCTATATGTGTAATGAATTTAAGATATAACCAATAAAAAATATAATTCATAAAAAATATGTATTATCATCAAAAAATTATATTTAGTAATGTATCAATTTTTCTCAATATTCCATTCATAAAAAATTCAAATTCAATATAGAAAATAATATTTATAATTGATATATATGTTAATTAATAATCATAAACATGATAAATAATTTGGATATTTATGTTAAAGTTGATGTCTAACGATCACCGGTACATTAATAATTTATTGGAAATTTAATGACAACAATAAACAATCAAGAAAGTGAATGTTAAGACATTCCTTTGTCAAAATGATCATAAAAATCAATATAAACAATATAGATAATCGCAATCCAAAAAATACCCATTGGAGTAATAATAAAGGGTTGTTGTCAGTGGTGAGTATAAATATTGTAAATATTTCATTAAAAGCATTCCTCATGAATTTGTATTAAAATTTTGTTTTAAAACAAAATCAGAAAAAATTTAATTTTTTTTGGAAAATATTCATTTCAAATATTAAAATATTATTTATGAAATTAATTCATTTTGAAGGAATAATATTTCTTACATTCCTTTTAAGATAAATAAATATTGCTTTCACATTACAGGTGAAATCCAAATGGTCCTTATTTTGAGAAAAACATGAATATCACAACCAAAAAATTAAAAAAAGATAAAATGGGTAAAAATAATTTTAATAAATCATTTTCAAAACGGTTAAAAATTGAAAATATATTATAAAAACATCAGTTTTGAAAAAAAGGATTTTTGACTGAAGATATGAATGAATTCATATTTTATTAAAACATTTTCTCCGTCATTTTATGTACCAAGGTTTGAAAAATTTCCATGATAACATGAGAAAGTTAAGGAATATTGATAAGAGAAGAAAAATAGAGGTTCTACAATGTAATGAAAAAATAATTTACTTTAATGAAAATTAAAGTATATAAAATCCCAATCAAAAAATTAAATTTAGAAATAAACCCTTGGAAAGATCATAAGATTATATTAATAAATATTCAGTGAATCAATTATTTATACAAGATAACTTTTTTTAAAAAACAATTGAAAATTAAACATATATTAATAACATTTTATTATAAATATAATCATAGAATATCAAACAACAAATAGAAATAATATAACCTAATGAAATTATGTTTAGTAATTAAAATCATTATACCAGAGTAATTTAATGTCACATCCACTTGGATGAAAAAAATTAAATTGAAACTCAATATACAATAATTTATTATGTATTCATGATATTACCTGTAAAATTGGAAGTTTATACACAATATAAAATAAATTAGGTTCATAAATTTAAAATATGCATCAATCAATGTAAATTGAGATGAAATTCCATATATAACACATCATTTTGGTTGAATATTATTTAACTACCTCAAAAACGGTTTTAATGATGTTATTAACCTATACTAGAATTGTATTAATATTTATAATATCATATATTGTAACATCCTGAGATTAAAAATAATATCATCTTAGTTTAAATTATTTAATAGATTGTGTTATAAAAAAAATAAAGTTGTCTTCTATTAAACACACCACCATGTTTGTCTTGTGTATCATGAAACATTTATTTTATATGATAAGGTGTGTTACATGCTAGTCTGAGTTTTACAGAACAACAATATACGATTAAATTTTAATATGCTTGTGATCACCTATCCTTTGGAATTGAGATTATTAATATGATTAACTAAATTATGAATATATTTCTTCAAATTTTATATATAATTATTTAATGGTTGAAAATTTAATTTGAAATAAAAATAAAGCCCAATTAAATATAAATGATGTGTTTTCAGGAAAAATTATATTTTCTGCCCACAGAAGAATTTTATATAGATAAATTAATTTAATCACTATTATAGAAAAACATTAATAAAATTTATATATCATATATTCCTTAAAATATTTTTCAATTATTCCAATATATTTTACAGACATAAAATAAGAACAAATAATTTTTTTTGAATAAAATATTTTTATTTTTCTAAAAGGAAATATTTCCACCTTTGAATGTATTGATCATTTTAGAACTAAATTGTTTATCATTTATAATTTTTATTTGATAAAATAAGAATTTTTCAATAATTAATATAAAAATATACTTTGGGTGAATTTTTTGTACATTTATAATAACATTCATATTATGATAAATAGTGAGTCCTACCTAATTTTAATTGAATAGTGACCTTTCATCTAAATAATTTGAAATTATAAATTATAATATTAGTTTGATTTAAATTAAATAAACTTCAATTTTTAATCTATTAATATAATTAAGTTCATTAGATTCAATTTCATGTAAAATTTTTATATAAAAATATAGTACACTTTTTAACATTTTATCCTTAAAACCCCTTTATTAATATCTTCTTTGGGAATAGATTTATGTTATATTTTTCCAATTTTTTATTTTAATTTATAAAAATATAAACTATATTTATATTAATAATAATTTATACTTTATAGTAATTTAAGAATATTTTGCAATAGATAAATTTTTTGAAATAGAATAAAAGTTATTTTAGAGATTAAGTTAAAACAAGTTTACTTAGTGGTTAAACATTATTGTTATGGTTCCAAATAACATAGAAAATGTCCAAACTCCATTGGATGAAACTATTCAGATCATTTTACCTATTTTTTGGAAAATGGTTTATTATTTGATTCACGTGATTTAAGGGAGACCTCCAAAGAGAATTTAGCTTTTTGTATTTAAATGAATGCTACTCCTACTCCAATATATAACGGGAATCACTCTTTCTACTTATTCACACAAATAAATCAATTTATATAATTCAAAACCTACTTAAATAAACACCCTAAAATACCTTATATAATCCTAAAATCCTGACTTGAGTCATAAGGAAATCCACGGAAGTCCATTGGTGAAAACCAATAAGAGTTACCCTAAGAAGAGGTAATGTTCTTAAATGGGAACTTTTGTTTTATTTCTTTCTAAACTGTTAAATAATTCATATATAATTTTTTAATAAAATAATTATTTATAAAAAATTCATATTTTTATGTTAATATTAAAACATAAATTCACACACATCAATTTAATGGGATACACAATCATTGTTTAAGTGTATGGTGGAATACCCACTCGTGAACTAGTGTAATTTTTTCTTCAGTTACCACTACTCAAGGATAGTAATAACAATTTGAATAATATTTTTATATGGTTTAAATTATATATATATATTATTTTATATTGTAGAATAATAGTTATAAAAGACATGCCTTCTTGCTTTCCATTATTTGATAATACGATAACATCTTTTGTGAAAGTGTGGAGTACTATCTCCTCAAAGCGATGTTATTCCTTCACTCTTTATATAGAATTTATTAAGGATTGGTTTAATAAAATTAATTTAGTAACATGAAAAATTTATGATTAAAATTAAATAATTAACTTTCTTTAAATATAATATATATCTTTCTTCTCTCCTTTTTATACATTGGATAAGTGATAATGTTTTTCTTGACGTGTGGACTACCACATCCTCAAAGAGATTTTATTTATTTAACATCAAAATATTGAAATATTTAAGTATTTATAATTTAATATTGTGGTATTTATGATATAATTATATATCTATGAATGTATATAATACATTCCTTCATTCCATAATAATCGTTGAAAAAATAGATACATTTCTCTTGCGTAAGTACAACCTACTATCTCCATGATTGTAATGTTGGTTCAATATTCATATCTATCATCCATGATTGGTTTTTAAAATATATTTTATGTATAAATATGATAATTATTTCATTATTCTTTTTTTCGATGTTTAAATAGTAACCAATTTGACCATAGTCAACCCACATAAGTGGTTGTTAACACACACGCCGAATATAGTCAAAAAACTGATGTTAAATTATTCACCTATCTAATTGTTTATAAAATAGAAATAAGTGAAATAAAAATATTTATAAAACAAAAAAAAAGTCATAGAAATATATATATTTAAAATATATTCATTGTTGAGAAAGATAAATAACCAAAATTATTTATCCGACTCTGGGTAATGGGATTTATATTTTCAAATTTATTTTTGCGAGACTTCTCCCATATTAAACGCCATTTAGTTTGTTTAGTGTATATACATCCCTATGAAATTTTTTATATTTATTAAAATTTAATTCATGATATTACATGTTTCAATTATTAATATTCATTCACATATATTCTCATTCATAATTTACTCATGTAGTATGGGTTTCCTTGTCCCATTTTTATTTCTGTGAGGTACATGTTATATTAACAACTAATTTTTATTGTGTGGTGTGTATAAAAACCATGACTGTATTAAATTATTCTTATAATTAAAATTTTCTGATTTAAAGTATCCATTTGATGATCAAATTAACATGGGTTTTACAGTTTCCAAGTTACCAATATTGTAATGGTTTTTGTCACACTTTTCATTCTTTGAGACATTGGTCATGTTGTACACATATCTTTTTTTAGGAGGATTATATAACATTAATTTGAGATATAATATCATTAATCACTTTATTATCATGTAATTATATGTTTAA